>CM062808.1:730325620-731533477 GCA_031772625.1 Pinus tabuliformis | reverse complement strand
TATTACGATTTTCTCCTAAAACTCATACATTGGGGGGCAATCTTTTATCACTAAAAAATGATCATCTGGTCATTTCTAACTAGGTGGATCGAAATACACCATGTTGGATTAATTCTTACATAGTACAATCACTTTCACCAAGGGAAATAATTTAGTAAACCATTTTTATGAAATTATTTTATGATTTAAATAAAAAATGATCCAGGTGGATATTGGTGGCCACCCATCAATTCCACATGGACCCCCACCATTGTTCTTTAGTTTTTCAATTTCCTTAATTGTAGCACAGTTTACTATTTTTAGCTGTTTTTTGGGTCCTAAACTTCCAGAGCTGTTTTGAGGCCATAAACGACGTTTTCTTGGAAATCTACCACTAGCGAAATTTGATAAGATATTTTTTCCATCTTACTCCTTGGATATATGTTTACCATAGGGTATCATGCGTGTCAAACGAAGATAATAGGACCGGGTCACGATCCCGGGAAGCTGGCGGCCAAACTAACCCCAATGGGGCCCATAAACTCTTGGTGTTACATCTCCTCAGGTTAGGGTTTTGGTTGTTTAGGGTTTTCTCTTATTGTTCAACAATCAAAAGGCCCTTGAGCCTCATTGTAACACAGTTCAGAGGCATGTAGCCACCACATCTCTTCTCAGAGATAAGATACCATCGCTAAGCTAGTATCATTTGCATACTGTTTGTAAGCATATTTCATTATTTGATATTAATCAAAGGAAGTGTTATTTCTGCTGCATCTCTATATTTATCGTTATATTTGTAATTTGTTGCATTCATATTTAAATCCAGATCAGCGGTATCAGAGTGGTCTTCTCTTTCTCTATTTTTCTTTGCATGTCCCCAACAAGGTCGGGATATAAGGAGGTAGGGATCGAACTGGTCGAACCTTTGCAAGACCAACCTCATAAATCTCGACGGCCTCTAATGGAGGAAGAAAAGAAAGACGAGGATGCAAGAGATCTTATCAAAATATTGCTCAAGGAGGCCCTCGAGAACAAGGAACGCGATGATGGATAAATTTGCCCAGATCCTTCAACAATTGCCCACCAACAGTGCATCCACGTCCAACAACCACTCTAGAGGCTCCACACTTTTTAAGGTACAAGTAAACTTTGACATTGCCATATTTGAGGGCCAAATAGATGCCGATGTCGTAGAATAAATGGTTGAATATGTTAGAAGGGTATTTTTCTATTCATGATTTTTCTAGCCAAGAAAATATTACTTTTTCTCTTCTCAAAGCTGCCCCACATGTCAAGGACTGGTGGGAAACATATTGTGAGCAGAAGGATGACAGTATGAACTCACTGTTTTCAGCTGCTCCCACTTGGAATTCATTCCAGGATGCCATCAAGGAGCAGTACTACCCTGTCAGGAGCCATGAGGACAAATACATAAAGTAGACCATGATGTGGCAGGGAAGAGACCAAGATATGTCAGAGTTTACCAATGTTTTCCATACCTTGCACACAAAGTTGGGCGTTAAGGATTATGATAAACATTTGGTACCCAAGTACTGCTACTACCTACATAGATACATCCAGGATGAGATGGAGTTCTTGGACATCTCCTCACTTCGCACGGTGTACTGATATGCTGTCAAGATCAAGCATAAGTTTAAAGAGAAGAAGAAATACTTTGGATATTTGAATCCAAAGCAAGGGAGGGGTGCCCTCAAACTGCAGGACAAAGGTCAAATCCAAGGCAAGATGACCCAAGACAACCCGCCAAGGCCACAAGCAAAGGAAAACACTGCAAAATTGAAGAAGGACACAGGAAAGTGGTGTGAGTTGCATAAGAGGTCCACCCACAACACAAGCGAGTGTCGGGCCAAGCAATCACTCGTGGTCGAGTTGAAGGTTTCAGAATCAGATGTATGTTCGACTGTGAGTCAGAAACCCACAAGGGAATGACAAAGGAAAGCATACTATTGATGTGGATCCCAACGCGACCATCGCCACCACAAAGATCCAGAAGGAGGAACTCGAAGATCCAGAGGAGGAGGAGCATCTCTTCCACTCCGAGATGTGGGTGAAGGGTTCCTTGCTACGGTTCATTGTCGACAGTGGGAGCCAAAAGAACCTCATTGTAGCAGAGGTCATGAAGAAACTAGGCTTACCAACCACAACACACCCACAACTGTACACCATTGTGTGGCTTCATGACCGAGGTGGATATTGGTGTCCACTTGCCTATTCCACTTTGAACCCCAACACTGTCTCTTTTAGTTTTTTGGTTTCCTTAAATGTAGCATAGTTTACTATTTTTGGCAGTTTTTTGGGTCTTGAACTTTCGGAGTTGTTTTGAGGCCCTAAACGAAGCTTTTAGGGAAAACAAAGAGACTAGAAATGCCCCTAATTGGCTTTGCAATTTTCTTTTGGCCTTCTCTTCGAGATCTTCGAAATGAGGTATTATGATAGCCAAACGGAGATCATATGCCAAAGTTACAACCCTAGGATGTTAATGTACCAATTTACCCAAACGGGGCCCACAGTTTTAGCGCTTCATCTCCTAGGGTCAGGATTTTGGATGTTTAGGGTTTTCCATTGTTTCTCAATAATAAATAGGCCTTTGAGACTCATTGTAACACAGTTCACAGGCATGTAGCCGCCACATCTCTTCTCAGAGATAAGCCACCATCGCCCGAGCTAGTCTTATTTTCATTATGTTTGTAAGCATATTTCAATATTTCATATTAATGAAATCAAGTGTTATTTCTAGCGAATCTTTGTATTTTTAGTTATATTTGTAATTTGTTGCATTCATGTTTAAATCCACATCAGTGGTATCAGAGTGGTCTGCTCTTTCTCTGTTTTTCTTTGCATGTCCCCAACAAGGTCGGGATATAAGGAGTTAGGGCTTGAGATGGTTGAACCATTGCAAGACCAGCCTCACAAATCTTGATGGTCTACCATGGCGAATGAAAAGAAAGACGAGGGGGAAGGAGATCCTATCAAAATCTTGCTCGAAGAATCCCTCGAGTGACAAAGGAATGCGATGATGGAAAAATTTGTCCAGATCCTTCAGCGACTACCCAAGGGTGACACATCTACTTCCGACAGCTACTCTGGAAGTGCCACACCCTTTAAGGTACAGGTTAACTTTGACATTCCCATATTTGAGGGTCAGATAGATGCAGATGTTGTAGATAAATGGTTAAATATGCAAGAAGGATATTTTTCCATTCATGATTTTTCCAGCCAGGAAAAGATCACTTTTTCACTTCTCAAAGTAGCACCCCATGTCAAGGACTGGTGGGAAACCTATTGTGAGCAGAAGGATGAAAGTACGAACTCACTGGTTTCAACCACACCCACATGGAACTCATTCTAGGATGCCATCAAGGAGAAGTACTACCCCATTGGGAACTATGAGGATAAATACATAAAGTAGACAACACTGCGACAGGGAAGGGACCAATATGTACCAGAGTTTACCAATGTTTTCATACCCTTCACATGAAGTTGGGTATAAAGGATTCTGAGAAACATTTGGTTCTCAAGTACCGCAGCTACCTACACAGGTACATTGAGGATGATATGGAGTTGCTGAACATCTCCTCGCTCGATATGACATACCGATATGCCATCAAGATCGAGCAAAAGTTTAAACAGAAGAAGCGAGACTTTGGATCTACGAATTCGAAGCAAGGGAAAGGTACCCTGAAATCACAGAACAAAGGACAAAGCCAAGATGGGGCGGCCCACAATAACCCTCCAAAGCCGCAAGTAAAGAACAAAACCACAAAGCCGAAGAAGGACACGAGAAAGTGGTGTGAGTTTCATAAGAGCTCCACTCAAAACACAAGTGAGTGTCGAGCCAAGAAGTCACTGGTGGCTGGGCTAAAGGCCTCGGAATCAGATGCATGTTCCAACTCTGAGTTGGAATCCAACAAGGAGAATGACAAAGGGAAGAAGATTATCGATGTAGATCCCAATTCCACCGTTGCCACCATGAAGATCCAAAAGGAGGAACCTGAAGATCCAAAGGAGGAGCAACACCTCTTCCTCTCCTAGATATGGGTAAAGGGATCCCCACTATAGTTCATTGTCAAAAGCGGGAGCCAAAAGAGCCTCATTTCGGTAGAGGTCATGAAGAAGTTTGGCTTACCAACCACAAGACATCCACAACTGTACACCATGGGGTGGCTTCACCACGAATGACATCTTCTTTTGAGCCAGCAGTGCCGCCTTCCATACAACATTAAGCCCTTCACGGATGAGGTATTATGTGACATTGCTCCCCTTGATGTTTTTGATGTATTATTAGGCCAAACATAGTTATGGAAGCGACATTTTGTGTATGAGTCAAGGCCTCATGTTGTTATTGTTACTTTGGGAAATAAGTTGTATAGGATACTAGAGGTAGCACCACCTACCACCATCTCTTTGGTTACTACAAAACAATGCAGTAAGCTCATTTCCAAAACAGGTAAATTTGCTTTCCTGATGATACACCCTCAGGGAAAGAATAATACAGTGGCGACGACCTCCATATAGGGCCCCTTCGCATGACAATAATAGCTGGAAAAGGTCATGGAGGAATACGAGGACATATTCACCTCCCTCGTAGGGGTGCCTCTGCATTGTCAGGTCAAGCACTCCATCAATCTGACACCAGGTTCGCCGCTACCCACTGGAACAATATACAGGCACTCCATTCTAGACAACAACGAAATAAAGAGGCAGATTCTGGAGTTGCTGCAGAAAGGTCATATCTGGCCGAGTTCATCACCCTGTGGGAGCCCGATTGTGTTGGTATAGAAGAAGGATGGGACTTGGAGACTCTGTATGGAATATTGGGCACTGAACAAGATCATTGTCTAGACTAGCTACCCGACCCCACAGATTGATGACCTTCTGGAACAGGTGAAAGGGGAAAAATATTTCAGCAAGCTCGACTTGAAGTCAGGATATCACCAAGTACCAATCGAACCCTCCAATGTGTGGAAGACTGCCTTCAAATCCAAGGAGGGAATTTTCGAATTGTTGGTTATGCCTTTTGGGTTGACGAATGCTCCTGCAACCTTCATGAGGCTGATGGATGACATCTTGTGGCCATTCACCAACTCATTTGTAGTGTTATACTTGGATGACATCCTGATCTTCAGCCAGAGTTGGGAAGAGCACCTCCACCACATCCGTCAGGTTCTCCAAACACTGCTACAACACAAGCTATGTGCCAATTTGGAGAAATGCACTTTTCGCATGACCCAAGTTCAGTATCTAGGATACATTATTGATGAATGGGGGGTGTATGTGAATGCAGCCAAGATCCAAGTCATCCAGGATTGGCCAACTCCAACCACTTTGACAGAGCTTCGCAGCTTTTTGGGTCTTGCCAATTTCTACCGCAAGTTCGTTTTGGGATTCTCTCATATCACTCGGCCCTTGAGTCAAGTCACCAAGGGAGGAGGGAATGAAAAATTCTTTTGGCCCGAATCTCAACAGAAGGCATTCACAGAGTTGAAACATTTCCTCTGCTCTGCACCAGTGCTCACATTACCAAACTTGCAACAGCCATTTGAGATCATGATAGATGCCTCTTACTATGTTATTGGGGCATTCCTTACTCAACAGGGGCATCCAGTGGCATATCACAATGAAACACTTTTAGACGCAGTCCAAAAGTATCCCACTTATGACCAAGATATGTATTCCATTGTGCAGGTCTGTTGACAATGGAAGCATTACATTTTGGGGAAGAAAACATTCATTCACACAGACGACTAGCCTTTGCAATTCATATAGATGCAAGAGAAGTTGTAGAATGATCGCCATCAGAAGTGGTCCACATACTTGCAACAGTTCCATTTGAATATCAAGTATAAGAAGGGCAATACCAATAATGTTGCATATTTCCTCAACTGACTAACGATCATGGCATTAACCACCATGCTCAACTCTTGTGGGCACAAGACTTCTGATTGGCGACTTCTCTACAAAAGAAACTTAGAATTTGACTACACATACCAGGCGCCCTTGGAGGGTTAGAAAGTTCCAGATTTTCACCTCCAAGATGCCCTATTATGCCACCTGGGACACCTTTGTGTTCCTTCAAGAGAGCGTGCCAAGATGATTTGTGAAGCACACTATAGTCGGGCCGGTGGGAATTTATTTTGGGGTTGAGAAAATGGTGGCAATACTGCAGAAGTATTTCTATTGGCCAAATCTTCGACAAGATGTCGGGAAGTACATCAAATCCTACACTACCTATGCCATTGCCAAACCGGCCATCAAGAAGCAAGGCCTCTATACTCCACTGCCTACCCTAAGTCAACCTTCGGGATTCATCTCCATGGATTACATGTCGGGCCTTCCTTATACTGAGCATGGCAACGACTATGTTCTTGTAGTCATGGACATATTCTCAAAGATGGCCATTATGGCGGCCTGCAAGAAGAATATCATAGTGGAAGCCACTGCTAAACTCTTCTTTGAACGAGTGTGGGTATAGTTTGGGATCCCATAGTCTATCATCTCAGATCGGGACAGTAGGTTCCTAAGTACATTTTGGTGCAGTGTTTGGTCGATGCTGGACATGAAACTCACTAAGTCCACAACGTTCCATCCCCAAATAGATGGCCAGACAGAGGTCATCAATAGGATGATCATACACATTCTACACATGTACAACTCAAAGCATCCACGCACATGGGTTGAGAGCCTTCCCTATATCTAGCACAACTATAATCAGGCTCCACACAACGCGACTGGCCACAACCCTTTTCAGGTATGCTTGGGATTCCAAACACTATATCCCATTGATGTGGCCATGCCATTTGCAACTACTCATGTAGATTCGGCTCATGTCCAATCCAAAACCGATAAGGAAAATAAATTCATTGAGCACATCCAACATATCTACCAGTAGGTCCATGACATTCTGGAGAAATCAAATGCCAAGTACAAGCAGCGACATGATCAACATTGGGTGCCACAAAAGTTTCAGGTGGGTGAAAAAGTCTAGTTGCATTTGCAAAAGGAACGCCTTACCGGAACTTATCGGAAACTCATACCACTCCGATATGGTCCTTACACCGTTACCAGGGTGGTGGGAGACAATGCATTGGAGCTCAACATTCCCCTATTCCTTGGCCTGCACCCAGTGTTCAATGTGGACTGCCTTCAACCAAACTTCCCATCAATGCTAGACACATCAGACATTGCATAATAGCTCACACCTACAAAGTTAAATCCAGATTGGATGGAACAAGCCACAACTGATCACATCATGGACATGCATATCAATAACACCCGACAACAAAGGATCCAACTATATTTAGTTGTCAAACAAGGCCAACTCCTTCACTAGGGAAAGTGGGTCACGAGGGACCAAGTTCAACAAACGTTTCCTCATCTCATGGAGGAACTCAATGCAATGGGGACCATTGCTTCCTATGGGGGAAGGAATGATCCAGGTGGATGTTGGTGGCCACCTTCCTATTCCACTTGGACCCCCAACACTACCCCTTTTAGTTTTTTGGTTTCCTTAATTGTAGCACAGTTTACTATTTTTGGTAGTTTTTTTGGGTCTTGCACTTCCGGAGCTGTTTTGAGACCTTAAACGGCGTTTTTAGGGAAAACAAAGAGACTGGAAATACTTTCTCATTGTACTCCAAATTTGTTTTTGACCTTCTCTTTGAGATCTTCGAAATGAGATATTATGATAGCCAAACGGAGATCGTATGCCAAAGTTACGACCCAGGGAAGTTGATGTACCAATTTACCAAAATGGGGCCCACAACTTTGGCACTTCATCTCCTAGGGTTAGGTTTTTGGATGTTTAGGGTTTTCCATTGTTTCTCAATAATAAATAGGCCTTTGAGCCTCATTGTAACACAGTTCACAGGCATGTAGCCGCCACATTTCTTCTCAGAGATAAGCTACCATCGCCCGAGCTAGTCTTATTTCCGTTCTGTTTGTAAGCATATTTCAGTATTTGATATTAATGGAATGAAGTGTTATTTCTACTGCATCTTTGTATTTACGGTTATATATGTAATTTGTTGTGTTCTTGTTTAAATCCAGATCATTTCACCAAGGATGGGATCTGCGCGTGAGCCAATAATGCTGCCTTCCATACAACATCAAGCCCTTCACTGTTGAGGTATTATGTGACATTTCTCCCGTTGATGTTTGTGATGTATTATTTGGCCAACCATACTTGTGGAAGCGACATGCTTTATATGAGTCAAGGCCTCACGTTGTTATTGTTACATTAGGAAATAAGTTGTACAAGATACTGGAGGTAGCCCCACCTACCGCCATCTCTTTGGTTACTGCAAAACAATGCAGTAATTTAATTTCAAAAAACCGGGAAATTTGTTTTCCTAATGATACACCCTTAAAGAGAGAAGAAGACAGTGGCCACGACCTCCAGACAATTCCCCTCCCCAGGACAACAAGAGATGGACAAGGTTGTGGAGGAGTACGAGGACATCTTCACCTCCCCCACAGGGGTGCCTCTCCACTGTCAAGTCAAGCACTCCATCGATCTGACCCCAGGTGCGCTGTTACACAATGGACCAATCTATCGATGCTCTCTTCTGGAGAATGATGAAATCAAGAGGAAAATTCAGGAGCTGTTTTAGAAATGTCACATTCGGCCAAGTTCATCACCTTGTGGGAGCCCGATCGTGTTGGTACAAAAGAAGGATGGGACTTGGAGACTGTATATTGACTATCGAACACTGAACAAGATCACTGTCCGGAATAGGTACCTGATCCCATGGATTGATGATCTACTCGACCAACTCAAGGGAGCAAAATATTTCAACAAGACCGACTTGAAGTCCGGATATCACTGGGTACCAATTGAACCCTTCGATGTGTGGAAGACTGCCTTCAAAGCCAAGGAGGGCTTTTTCAAATGGTTGGTTATGCCTTTTAGGTTGAAGAATGCTCGTGCAACATTCATGAGGCTAATGGATGACATCTTACATCCATTCACCAACTCATTTGTGGTGGTATACTTGGATGACATCCTGATCTTCAGCCAGAGTTGGGAAGAGCGCCTCCACCACATCTGACAGGTTCTCGAAACACTGCGGCAACACAAGCTGTGTGCCAATTTGGAGAAATGTACTTTTGGCATGACACGGGTTTAGTATCTGGGACACATTATTGATGAATGGGAGGTGCATGTGGATCTAGCCAAGATCCAAGTCGTTCGGGATTGGCTAGGCCCAACCACTCTAACAGAGCTCCGCAGCTTTTTCGGTCTTGCCAATTTCTACCTGAGGTTCGTGTTGGGGTTCTCTCATATCACTTGGCCCTTGAGTCAACTCACCAAAAGAGGAGCGAAAGAAAACTTCTTTTGGTCTGAATCTCAATAGAAGGCATTTGTAGAGTTGAAACATCGCGTCTACTCTGCACCAGTGCTCATATTACCAGACTTGCACCAAACATTTGAGATTGAGACAGATGCCTCGGACTACGCTATTGGGGCAGTCCTTACTCAACAGGGGCATCCAGTGGCATATCATAGTGATACACTTTCAGACACGGTCCAGAAGTATCCCACTTATGAAAAAGAGATGTATTCCATTGTGCAGGCCTGCCGACAATGGAAGCCTTACATTTTGGGGAAGGAAATAGTCATCCACACATACAACAGACCCCTGCAATTCGTACATATGCAAGGGAAGTTGCAGAATGATTGCCATTAGAAGTGGTCAACATACCTGCAACAGTTCCATTTGAATATTAAGTACAATAAGGGAAGCAGAAATAACGTTGTAGACTGCCTCAGCCAACCACCGATCATGGCGTTAACTACCATGCTCAACTCTTGTGGGCATGAGACTTTTGAGTGGCCACTTCTCTACAAAAGCGACCCAAAATTCTACGACACATACAATATGATCTTGGAGGGTCAACAAGTTCTAGATTTTCACCTCTAGGATGCTTTGTTATGCCATATGGGACACCTTTGTGTTCCTTCAAGCGAGCGTGGAAAGATTGTTTGAGAAGCACACTATAGTCGAGTCATTGGGCATTTCTGGGTCGAGAAAATTGTGGGAGGACTACAGAAGTATTTCTATTGGCTGAATCTTCAATAAGATGTCAGGAATTACATCAAATCTTGCACTGGCTATGCCATTGCCAAACCAACCATCAAGAAGGAAGGTCACTATACTCCCAAGGTCACTCGTCGACCTTGGGAATTCATCTCCATGGATTACATGTCAGGCCTTCCTTCCAGTAACCATGGAAATGACTTTGTCCTTGTTGTCATCGACCGATTCCTGAATATGACCATTATGGCGGACTGTGAAAAGAGTATCACAGCAGAAGCCACTACTAAACTCTTCTTTGAACAAGTGTGGGTACACTTTGTTATCCCATATTGTATCATCTTAGATTGGGACAACGGGTTCCTCAGTACATTTTAGTCACTCGCTGGTCGATGCTGGACACCAAGCTCACTATGTCCACAACTTTCCATCCCCAAACTGATGGCCAAACAGAGGTTGTCAACACGATGATTGTACACATTTTGTTGATGTACCACTCAAATCATCCATGCACATGGGATGAGAGCCTCCCCTATATCTAGCATAACTACAACCAAGATCTCCATAGCTCAACTCGCCACAACCCTTTTCAGGTGGGCTTGGGATTCCAACCACTATGTCCCACTGATGCAGCCATACAAGTTGCAGCGACTCAGGGAGATTCGACTGATGTCCAATCCGAAGCCGACAAGGCAAATAGCTTCATTTAGCATACTCAACACATCCTCCAATAGTTCCATGACATATTGGACAAAACCGATGCCAAGTACAAGCAACGAGATGATCAGCATCGGGTACCACACAAGTTCTGGGTGGGTGACAAACTTTGGCTACATTTACAGAAGGAGCACCTCGCTGGGCCCCACCACAAGATTCACCTACTTCGATATGGGCCATACACAATCACCAAGGTTGTGGGAGATAATTCTTTTGATCTTAGCATTCCCCCATTCCTTGGCCTGCACCCAGTGTTTAATGTGAATCGCCTTCGGCCATACTTTCCACCATTACTTGACACATCCGACATTGCAGAACAACTTACACCAACAGAGCTAAATCCAAATTGCATGGAACAATCTACAACTGGTCGTATAATGGACACGCAGATCAAGAACGCTCACCAGTAGAAGATCCAACTGTATCGAGTTGTCAAAGTAGGCCAACTCCTTCACCAGGGCAAGTGGCTCAACAGGGACCAAGTTCAACAGAAGTTTCCTCATCTGATCGAGGAACTCAATGCAATGTGGACCATTACTTCCTGAGGGGGAGGAATGGTCCAGGTGGATATTGGTGGCCACCCACCGATTCCACATGGACCCCCACCATTGTTCTTTCAGTTTTTCAGTTTCCTTAAATGTAGCACAGTTTACTATTTTTAGCAGTTTTGGGGGTCCTAAAATTCCGAAGTTGTTTTGAGGCTCTAAATGACGTTTTTTTGGCAAACTACTACCAACGACTTTTGATATGTCATTTTTTTTGTCATAGTTGTGAAAGAGATCTTTCCAACGGGGTATCATGCATGTAAAATGGAGATAATATGACCAAGTCACGACCCCGGGAAGTTGGCTGCCCAATTAACCCCAAAGGGGCCCATAAACTCTTGGTGTTACATCTCCTCGGGTTAGGGTTTTGGTTGTTTAGGGTTTGCACTTATTGTTCAATAATAGAAAGGACCTTGAGCCTCACTGTAATGCAATTCAGAGGCATGTAGCCACCACATCTCTTCTTAAAGATAAGTTACCATCGTCGAGCTATTATCATTTCCATAATGTTTGTAAGCATATTTCATTATTTTATATTAATCAAAGAAAGTTTTATTTCTGCTGCATCTCTGTATTTATGGTTATATCTGTAATTTGTTGCGTTCCTCTTTAAATCTGGATCAAAAAACCCCATCTGAATAATTGAACTATTCATTATTTATTTAATTTTCTCTAGGAATAATTTTTAAATCATTGTTTAAATAATTATTTCTTGTCATAATTGACTAAATCCACTATGAATAATTAAATAAATCACTATTTATATATTATTTCTTATTTCATTATTGGAATAATTGTTAAATCATTATTTAATAGCTATTTCAATTTCATACCATTCTTAATCCTTGCGAAATAATTAATAAATCATTTTATTTATTAATTATTTCTAAATAAAGATATTTTACCATTTTTAATACTTTTTCCCTCTCAAAAAAATACAATGAACTATTCCTAACAGTTAGATCTTGATTTAGACTATATTATTTTATTATTCTCCATTTTAGAGATTAATTCAATACTTTGTTATAAATATGAGGGTTTTTCATTCATTCTTCACCATGATCATTATCATTGTCACCATTTTCGTCTCTTTTCTTTTAAACTCCCATTTGAGTTCTCCAATTGTTTTGGATTTTTCACACGTTGAGAGAGAGGATCGAGTACTAAAACATCAAGGAGATTAAAGGACAGATTCCACAGAGGGGGATTTGTAGATCCTTTTGTATATCCCCTTCACCACTTGTTGTCAATAAAATAATTTATTCATCTTAAAGTCTTTCCATTTGGGTTATTGCATTGGATATATGTAGTATTGTTTGTTGTTTTGGATCACATATGTTATTTTTGTTGCATTTTTTTTCCACTTTTTATCAAAGATATGAATCATTAGCAAGCACAAATTGTTGTTAGTGTCACAGGTCACCTTGTGACTAAAGTCAAATTTTTTTGGTACACCTTAGAAGAAATTTCACACTAACACTTGGGGTATTAAAGTTATGGTTATGGAAAATTTCACAATTTTCTATTTATCTTTTTCAATCTGTTACCCTCAAATATTCTTTTGGAAAATTTAGTGGGCCTTACTTCAATTTTTGTATGTTGCTGATTCATTTTAATGAAGATATTAATGGAAAATTATATTATTTTGTAGACTAAATTGAAAGAGACTTATTCTTTGTATTTTTTACATGCCTATATTAGATTTGACATTTATCCCTTTCATTTTATGATTTTAGGAAAATAAAACTACTTGAACTGAGCAAGTCGCCAATTATTTGCGGGCCAATGTCCTCCCTTTTATTTTGAAAAAAATAAAAGGGCCATCATAATTTTTTCACTAATTTAGTTGGCTTGATTTGATTGAATTGGTATTGGTTTGATCTCTGCATCCTTTCTACTAATCAACATTTTGATTTCTATGGTGAATTGAAATTTTGCTCATGATGGGTGTTTCACTATATGACCTCTTCTCTCATTCATTAGTGATGTAAGGATTATTTCCTTTGACTCTTATGATTAGTTGAAATATATCATCACTCCTAATAGCAAGAAAATGCTTAAGTTCAAGGGCACTACATAATAAGGGATTTTGTAGTAGGCCTAGTTAAGATTATAATGGTCATTACTGTGATTGTCACAAACTATCTTGAGGATTCTTATGTTAATCCTTTTGATCCAATATAATAATGTGTGAGTACAATTTTTTTTATGTTTGAATAAATGGTAGTAACCTAGGGTATATACTGGTGGCATTATATCTTTTAACAACATTTCATTTATGCTAAAATGTTTGATTATATTATGATCACGTTGAATATGTAACAATATAGTTATTCATTGATTCTAAATTAAATCCTAAAAACTTATGTATTTTCACTTATTTGTTTGACTTAAAAATTTGGATTCACACTTATGATAAACAATGGTCTTTGGGAAATTTTTTGTATTGATCATGCTCTATGGAACTCATTGATTGGCCTGGATTTGCAGTCCTATGTGTTAACTTATTATGATGCCAACTTTTAAATACAATATCAGTTTACAATGATCGTTCATTTCCCATTTCTCAAGGATTTTATGGTTCTCACTCGAGACAGTACTTGATAGTTATTGAATTTCTTAAAAGGGTTTTTTGAGAGGGTTCTCCAAAAAACACCATTTCGTCTCTTTCGTGATATGCCTTGAAGGCTCTACAACCTCAGATTTTGATGTTTGATTTATTGCATTTTGTTGAACCAATATCACTTTGGCCATTAGCACTTTCTCCATAGCATGTCACCTGTAGTGTGAACCAAGCTCAAGGAAGCAAACCTTGTTGAGGCCAATGATGAATGTCTGGCCTTGTTCTGCCAAGTTGGTTGGTGGGAAATTTTACAGTTGTTTTAGCAACATAGTGAAAAACTTGTTAAAGCCTTTGCTACGTCTTTTAACTGGAAGAAATCAGATGTTGGAAACCTAGAAATAAAAAATCAACCCAGATTTCATACCAGTAGCCACGCACCTTCCTATTGAAGGAAAATGTTTGTATAAGAATGTTGCAATCAGAAATGTTCCATCGAGAAAGCTCTTCGCCAACAAGGAATATGTGTATCATGTCAAAGGTATGTTTGTCTCTTCTTTAAATCCAGAATGGTGTTATTGTTGCACTTAGTTTGTCAGTATATAACCTATGAAGGGTGGTATAAATTAGTGTTTATATATCATATAAGGATTTTGATGGTTTTCCTAGGCTAAAATCTAAACTTTCCCTGCTATTGGATGAAGAGTTTGACAATATGTCTGGGGCCTATCTATCTGATCACAAGAAACTTTAAAGGCCTTTGTTCCATCATAATTTGATATGCATACTAGTCAAACATCATTTGTCCTAATTGGGTGATAAATAGCATTCCTTTCTAACTCATAATGATTATGATAATCCTTTTTCGTTTACCCTTGTTTAGTATTTTACTACAATGGCTCTTAACCCATCTCCTATCAATTCAACTCTATCTTTTATTGATGATATCCAACAAGAGGAGTGTGAGGGATTTGTTCAATCACCAAGGTCACCTCTTTTTGACGATAGTTAGGTTCAAGTCTAAAAAATCTTAACCTCCCTCCATGTTACCCGAAGTGTGGAGAAAGAAAACAATTTGAAACCCTCCACAGAGTCCCCTCGTCGTAAATCAAACTTTAACCAATATCCCCAACAACAGGAATTTGGTAAAAGAAAGGAAACTAAATAGGTCATGGTCAAGGCAAAGCAACTACAAAGGATAATTACTCGAGCCAGAAGGACGCAAAAAAGAAACATCAAAGGAGAATTACTCGATCTAGTGTCAAATTTCTTTCACACTAAAGGTAGTTATATATAATATGTTTGGTTTTACAAAAATTTTGCCTGAGACACATATGGCCACACAACCTATCATATCCAAAAATATACATGAAAATATGGTTGTATGCCTCCTATTACACTTATTATAGTGCTCATGATAACATTCCACTACACAAGCTATCTTGTGCTTGAGCTGAGAGATATGCCTTGGCACTCCAATAGTATGTCGTTGTAATCGCATAGGAATTTGGTTGACTATGGTCTCAATTATGCCATGTGTCAAACCCTCCATATAAAGTTCTACCTTTGCGAGGGTATTTTCTATGTTGAGATGATGTAGTACTTTATGTCCTACTGCAACAACTTGTACTGGTGTTGGTGCGAGTTGTGGGTCTCCTATTCGTTGGATATATGAGACACCCACAGGTCGAATAGGTCCAATATTTTCATGTGCAAATTGATAGTTTAGTCTCAGCAACATAAAATAACACCAAAAAATTTTAAAACTCAAAATAAAAAAATGGTCAAGATATCTTACATATAGCATCCCATTTCTCTCCCTCAAGAAGCACCAACTCTCGGTCTCTGTAGAAATCCAACCCTTCATATGGATAATCATCTACCATAAAAAACAACATGCGCGTCCATCTGAAGAAGATCGGTGTGAAGCTGATGGACGATGGACCTGCATGGAAGGACATGAGATCTATCCATCCCCTCATCGGTGGCACTCTCGCATCAATGGGCTTGAGTAAGATATGCTGAGGTCGTAGCAATCAGATCCTCTCTAGAGAAAACGAGACCAAGATTGCTCCATAGCCAAAGTTTTTTAGTATCCCATATTTTTCTTTATTTATTTGTTCTTTCATGTTGACCAATACTCCCTTTCTCCAGTTGACGACAATTGGCTCTATGCATTCTAGATCATATTTCATATATGACCTATTGGCCACATGTACTGTAGCGTTACTTGCCAATCTAGCAATAATGAACAAGACCATTCTTAGAGGTAATAGGAACACATCTTTTATTTTTTTTCCCATCTTCATTGCACTGGGCTCGAGGTATGTAATGAGTGGTGACATAACCATTAACTATTTCTCCTCCCCTTCTCATGCTTGTGAAAGATATGGGGGCACCACATCTAGATAAACCAATCAAGAAATATATTTCTTCTACCTTTACCCCAACAATATGTGCTCCTAGTCTGAATGCGTGCACTTGATAGTCCCATGCACGTACAATATATTCGAATAATTCCATATGTTTCCTCATTCCAAGAATCCAGAAGAATTTTTTCTTAGTGCTTGGATGGTAGCAGGATCATTTGATGCATCCATATCGTGTTCTACATTTTATATTTCTTTCCATATTAGAGACATTTTGTAGTAATGAATTCCTCAAACATCGCAAAGAGAATTATCAAGATCAATTTCATGAAAAAAAACTTGATAAACTTTGAGAGAAACTAGTGCGAAATTTTTTGGTTTTTCTCCCAACACACCCCACTAGCAGAGGACAATGCATTGAAATGCTCCCTCCAGCATTAAGTCTCCAGGATCAACACACCTTTTGACCTCCTGGGGGTGCACTGATACAGGGGCACAATATTTGTGCCCTAGGGCCTCCAAAAACCCAAAAAATGTGCATTCAACTACGAAATGCCACCATGAAAAGAAAGAGAGAGGTCTTAGCTCCTACCTAGAGGTGACAACACCTAAAATGATCCTCCAAATTGACCATAATCAACTGTAGAAGATCAAGGTCAAAAAGTACTCAAAGCTCTAATGTGAAATGGTAAATGTGAAATGGTAAGAATGAATTGTCATTTTAGATATTATGGTCATTTTTCCAATATTTTATTCATATTTAATGTTTTGACCTTGTTATAGTTAAATTTTATCATGTAAGAGGTATTTTAATCCTTTTGATGGTGTTTGAGTAGGATGCAAATTGTTTAATGGATTATGTTGTGTTTTGAATGGACTAAGATCATTTTGACTTAGAGTAAGGTTTTATCACTTTTTTTGGCTCTGAAAAATTATGAAAAAGGAACTCCCATAGAGTTCTCTTTCAGCTCTTTTCAAACTCGCAAAATATGAAAATATTGTCGAGTAGTCTTTTCGAACTCATTGAAGTAAATGAAAAGATGTCTACTCAATATAAGTTGAACCCATTTCTGGACTCAGATAGACTAGTTACAAAAAAGGAATACCTTAGTTGAACATAACTAAGTGGTTCTCCTGAGTATTATTTTTTGCCTTTGAGGACTCAAGATACTAACTACGAAAAGGAAAATTTGGAATTTTTTTTTCGCCTCTTTTTCAATCTCTCTAAAAATGAAAAATGTTTTTAGTTTTCACCTTCACTGTACTAGTAAAAACATCAAACAACAATGGACTTGTCGATCATGATGAGATTGAACCACTCCTTCTCTGGGTTTGTTAAATATTATTAGAAGCATTCATCCGAAGGATGAACTTATAAATCAAGCATACGTTATCCTCAAGCTTGTCAAACATAAATTGGTACTAACTAGCAATGGTTGTGGAAATTGGGAAAACGCGATGCTCCACTTGTTAATGGTAGTGAGTCGCTCTTGAACACGACGCTCTTCCACTTAATTTTTGTAGCTCTTGGTGTTGGAAATCTTCTTTTATTTTGGTTTATCATACCTTTTCAAAGCCTCCGTTTGGTTTTTGGTCAATGCTGCCAACTCCTTTTCATTATTGCCATTGTGTTCAAGAGAAGTCATTCAGTCAATATCTGCTATAATAATATTAAGCCTCCATTCCATATATGTCATTCCTGATCCAGTTTGGCATCAACATCATTGTGATCATTCTGTCTCAAATCATCATACCCATTTTGTGTCATTGATGCGAGATACACTAAGGCCCTCCTGTGGTAGGTCACTTCCTATCAACATCAGTTCATTATCCAGGTAGTTGGCTTAGAGAAACCTCTTTGGTACCTTGGTTCATACATACATCAATGAAAATTTTCCTCACTGTCGGTGACAGGTTTACATCAATGGCCTTCAATCGAGATATTTTGTGTGGTTTTTGGCCTCAACTAATTCATTCACGCCATATGGATTGTATTAAAATACCTTGAGAGCCATTAACATCATCGGTGATTTCTCTCATATCTATTAACGACTTACATCATTGGCCAGTAATCTAATGATGTCTACCATGTTTGAATTCAACTCATTAATTCACATGGTTAGACTCATACATTGTTGGTCGTATGAACGAGATATAAGACCCCAGATCTAGTTTCATCCATCTGGGTTGTGATTTTAGGATTAATAAAATATCACATTGTATGATGCCTTTGATTATACAAAAAATCATCCAGTCATGGGTCCACCATTAGCCATCCGTGGAAATGTATTTTGGTCATTGTAATTCCACCTTATGTGTCGATCATGGGTATGCCTCCCTCAGCGAAGATATCATGATGTAAATTAATTGTAACAGATGATGATCTCGTCAGTTGTTCTTAATCCTGACATATAACAAGGTAAATCACTTCAGTCATCAATTTTCATTATGACTTTGCGCTTTAGGGGGCAATATGTTATAGGAATTGTTTTTTTCGTTTGGTCAGGGCTTCAAATGGGACCAATTCACATGCTTCAACGTTTTGTCAGCATCCCTACATAAAGCCCTAAACATGACTATGCTGAATCCATTACATTGTACTCTTTACTTCTGAATTTCCAAGATTTTAAGGCCTAGAGCAACATGTGCCTTTCGGGACCAACGTTGAGTACCAAGTCGACCATATTTGCACCTGCGTTGATCACTAGTAGGTTGTTCAGTATTGGAGGTGCGTTGATTCTAGAAATTTGGAAAAAATAAAAAGAATCTTGAAGCTTCCTCTTCAAGAAGCTTCTTTAGGTTGTTTCAACTATTTACCTTGGATAAGAATCTTGAATCCTATGTGATCCTACCTTGCATTTTTCACTCCTTATCCCTTCAGCTCATCCTCCCATATCAAGTGGATCTCAAGCCTACATTGGTAAATGGATAAGAATTCATGAACTACCTCCATCATTTATATATTTACAACCATCCATGTGCAAGGGGTTGGCTTTTGGAGTTTGATTGTACCCCCATGCTGTTTCTTTGAGAGTCATTATTCCATGCATTAGGGTGCCATATATGCATACTTTGTGGCAAGGAAAATACAAGTCAACTTGGGGAGCTCTTCTATAAGATAAACTCCTATTTTTGGTTGTAACTCTCTCCATTTCTATTAATACAAAGAGTGTACTTTTTTCTTATATATGATGTTATGATTTCATGAATTTGAAGACCATGTTGATCTATTGAATGAAGTTATTGGATTATACTACATAGATGTCATAGATCATTGGCTTGTCTTGTTTGATTGTGCATGTTCTAATTATAGCGATCAGAGCTAGAATTAGATCATACAAGCTAAGGAAGGAGCGAAGCTTGTGACAGATTCTAGCCATGCCTCATCGCATCATTCAATTACTTTAAGCAATACATTTTCCCCTTTTATTTCTATTTTTATAGATCAGTCCACCTGGCCTAGGGCATACACTCCTATTTACAGTCATAGATTTCGTATAACAAAGAGGAAATGTCTTTTTATTAATCAACTATAACAATAAAACAGAGGTAAAAATATCATCGATTTCTTGTTCAAGGCACTATTCAAAACCATTCTTTGAGTCCCTTGACCCTAGGCCATTGAATGTCACTTTGTCGAATCTTTCTCTCTATAATTAGATAGAGAAAGAGGCTCTTCTAAATGATTGAAATCAATAAGAATATTTAGAAACATTGTTTCATTACTAGGAAAAGAGGATTAAGAGTGAATGGAATTGTAGGCATAGATCTATGGGAAAATTTCCAACATAAGGATAGATGATCAAAACTTGTGTTTTTCTCCACCCATTGCATGAATATATACCCTCATAAAGTGATTACTATCATTATGGTATGGGATATAGAATATGGCTCTTTGTTAAACCTATAAAAACATCTCCAAAACGTGCAATGATGTACACATTTATACTTTTTTGGTGCATTTTGAAGGCATACATTAGTTAATTTGAGGGGACATTCATATACACACCCTTTTTTTTTGACAGGATCACATGCATATACATTATTCCAAAATAAGAAGTTCATATGTGAACCTAAATAATTGTTCTTAAAAAGTTTTCTTAGGAAATATATGTTTGCAATGGGGATAGGGATGATAAGGTCATGCCAATATAAACATGTTCATTTGTGTGAAAAATATTGTATAACACCTAGCTCATATTGCTAGAGTGCCTGGAAGAAAAATGTCTTCTTGCCAAAGGTGTCATATAAGATATTATAGATAACCACCTTTAGATTACTCTATCTCATTTCAACATGTGAATAACTAGTGTTAATATAAGCACTCTAATTAATGACTTTGGATGCAGTGGGAATCCAATAGGTGGTTGATTTGACCATAGTTAGTCAGCTTCTTGTTTGATATGTGCTTGTTTTGCAACCTTCTCTTCATTTGACATCAAAGTGGGGAGAAATGGTAAATGGGAGAAATGTCACTTATTATCAAATCTCGATTGAAAAAATTTGAACATTGAAAAGGTGATATTGGTAAACATGATGCATTTAATATATTACAAAATTAGAGAAAACATATATTAGAATCATGAATTTGTTTTCATATTAATACAAATACAACTAACCATATTATAAAAAAATGTTTATTTGAGAAATAAATTTAATTACTTGCATTGAAATTCTCAAAATACAATCATCAATGATTTTTTTTAATTACCCCCATTGAGACATCTAAACATAGACCCATTGAAAACTATATTGGATGCATAATTAGTGGTATTTTAAAGTTACTATTTATTAGTGAATTATCATTGGGAGACAACCTACATCATTGAATTGTTCGTCAATGAAAATTGTGCACTAAAAAATGAGAGGGACCAATGACTATCTTTGAACCATCCAATGTTTTTATAAGTACATAAATTACCACAGATGTATAACATATTATTTTTATTAAAATTTCTATAAGTATTATCATTTATGCACATATTATTCATGGAAATTTTATTTTTGCGATTAACAATAAGTAATTGGATTGAAACTAAAGGGTAATACATAACAGCACAAGTTTTATCCACTATTTGGGGTAAATATATAGATGTGAAAGGATGACAAACCTAACAATTGAAACATCTATTTTAGACATAGAAATCACATAATCATTACCGCAAAATGAGACTTTAGTCCCAACATCTAGAATAGGTAGTGAAGATGATGAAGTACCATTCAAAAAATGTAGTAGTGGGTTTGGTATTCAAATTTTAGATGAAAAGTAAGACTAATGTCATTTTTGTCCCCAAGCAATTGAACCTACCTTGATGTACCTACTTGGATATACTTTCTCTTAACTCAAAAAATATTTTTAATATCCTATTAAAGATGAATAATATTGATATCATAGTTTATCCCACTATAAAATCTTGTCAATTGATCAAAATGAGTTTCATTGGCTAATTTAGGATGAAATAGAGTTGATTTGGATTCCAAAATATTAATATAGGAGCATATGGAAGTGTTCTCACATGTATTTTTACGTCACCTAATACATCCTTGACCATAATGGGAGGTATTATGCCATGAAATTTTGGTATTTTTTCATTAATATGATGGGATAGTATGATATACTAATGGTTCAACTTCCACCTATTACCTTTTGAACAACCATGCACTACTAAATTGTCACAAACCTTGTCCATTTCATAGTGAAGTATCATTTTACCAAGATAATTTCCATGAGATGGAATGTATGAATTGATGGAGTAATGTGGCTCTCCTTTTATATGCACCATTAGCATACGGTATCATGTTTCTAATATAAGCTTGTGATTTTTTTATTGGTGGATTATCTTATCCATCTAAATTATAACTTGAATAAAGATCCTACAAAATTTAACGCATAATTGTTCACATACACATGTAAATTAATTGTAAATTCTCCTATTTAAATAAAAATTGAACGTACTATATATGATAAAGAATATTTTGATGAAGTTGGAATGAGATAACATGATCTATAATTTTAAGGATTGACCATTTGATCTTGTCAGATTAATTCACCTTATATTTGATTGACCATTTGATCTTGTCAGATTAATTCACCTTATATTTGATCAAAAATATAATAAGTCCAAATTCTTAAAAAAAAATGGTTTGAAAGACATGTAAAATTATAACTTACAAAAACATGCGATCATCTTTTTTTAAATTAGATGGTAATAGTTTAAGCTTCATTTGTATAATTTCAAAGGATACGTTTCCACTCATATTATTTCTGAAGAATCATTTGTATAACATCAAAAGAGAACTTTCATTCTCATATGGTATGTATATTTGATTTTGTGATATACATATGTAACTTGATTAAACAAATATATTGCTTAAGTTTAATTTCGAGACTCAAAAATAATTTCCTTGGACAAAATGTTAAGAAAGATAGTTTCTCATCTTATGAGTGCACATATCATCGCTTTGCATCCTATGGAATAATATAATCTACATATATGCATTATGAATAAAAACTTTAGTACATATATCCCTAACGTAGTGGTGTGGTAGATTACGGTACATGCTAAAAATAAGCCTTTCCAATGAGGCCCATAATTTTTTTAATGTGGATATTTACACTTATATTTTCATAATAAATTGCTTATTTAATGTGTTTTTGTCAACATACAATTATGCAGATGAAAAATTTAAAGCGTCTAACTTAATTAAGTTAGTCGATAGTTACTTTTATTTGATTCAAAAAATTACACAAATATTTCACTTATTCATATTAGTATTTAGGATGCATTTCCGGATAAAAACGATTCTAGAATTACAATTAGGTTAAGAATCATTTGTATAACATCAAAATATAACTTTCATTCTAATGTGGTGTGAAATTTTAAATTGTGATATACATATGTAACTTGATTAAACAATTATATTCCTTAAGTTTAATTTCGACACACTAAAAAAAATCCTTTCGACAAAATATTAAGGTTGATAGTTTCTCATCCTATGAGTGTAAATATGATAGCTTTGTATCCTATGGAATAATGTAATCTTCATGCAGATATTATTAATAAAAACTTTTGTATACATCTAACATTTATCCCATTTACCACAATAGTTTGTATATATATATCCTAATCATAGCAGTGTGCAAGATTATGGTACATGCTAAAAATAAGCCTTTCCAATAAACTTCATAAAAAAAATTGTTGTAGAAATTTGCACTTATGTTTTCGTAATAATTTTTTTATTTAATATGTTTATGTCAACATACAATTATGTAGATAAAAATTTAAGTTGTGTAACTTATTTATTTATATTAAGCTTTAGTTACTGTTATTTGATTCGAAAAAATTCACAAATATTTCACTTATTCCCATTAGTATTTAACATGCACTTCGAGAGAAAAAAGGTTATAGCCTTATATTCAGTGTTGTAAGCATTGTTGTTGCTGCTTTATTTTTGCTTTTTATTGTTGCAATGTTTAGTGTTTATTCTCTCTACTATTTGTCAATAAGGATTTTCGTTACTTTTTTAAATCAATAATAATTGGGTATTCCTATTTGTATATATTTTTTGGAATACTTTCATAGGTCATTGTGTGAAGTACGGAATAAAAATAAACTAGTTTATTTGTATTTAAAACATATCATTTCTTATGAGATATAAAAAAAGATAAGATTTTAGCTCTATAGAATATGCGTTAATGTAACATTGGTGCGAAATATTGTACTAAGTGCGACACTTGAAATGATTGATTTATAAGAGTATTAAAAAGTTTATTGGTGCATATTCTATAGTAAGGGCTAATCAATGGTTGTTTCTATATTCTATGCACTCCAAAATTATAAAGACGTTTCGGCATATTTTTTATTTTTATTTAAAAGATATATTTATAATATGTTTATTTCGGTTTGTAGTATTTTTATTAGTAGAAGATGGTTGATAGAAGATTACAGGAAAGTCTTTATAACAATAAATCTAGTGAAATAACATCACAAGAAGAGAATATGACTATTTATTTTTACATTATAATATTAAAATAGTATATTTGAATTATTTAATATAGTTGATTATTTTAAGTGGTTGAAGAGAATATGACTATTTATTTTTACATTATAATATTAAAATAGTATATTTGAATTATTTAATATAGTTGATTATTTTAAGTGGTTGATTTTTGTGATTTATAATTTTGAGGTTATAATATCGAATCCTATTTTTATAGATATTATTGTATCTCACTCAATGTTCCAATTAGAGTAAGTCCCCAAAATTACAACCAATTTGTTTACGCCATGTATGCAAAGAAAAATTGTGGAAAAAGTCCAAATGATTATTTTGAATCTAAGTGAAAAAGAATTATAAAAAGAGGAATTACATGTACCACAAGGTGATTAATAAATTTGTTTATTCAAATTACTATAAATGTACTTCCTATTATTAATATTGAACATGTTTCACACATGTATTTCCACCTTTATGGAATGTTATGCTAGAATTGGCAACAACATATTACATGGTTGTGTTAACAAGGTAAAAATTATAAATGATATAAATGATGATGAATTGGTAATTATAAAGGAAAAGTAGTGGGTGTAGTGGTGGATTATTAGGGAATTATGAAGGATATAGTGGAAACGATATGCAGATGTTTTTTTTTCATTTATATGATAAAAATAGAAATGAATTTTTCTAAGAATTAGGTTATACATAAATTATAAAAAGCATTTGCAGAGTGATTATTAATCATGTTTATGAGACATTTAATTGAAAAATCATACAATTACAAAAATGACTCATTTGAAAAGAAAATATTTTTAGACACGATTTCTTGTAGTATGGACATACCTGTCCAAAACAATGTGATATTAATTCTAATAAAATTTTCTAATGGCATGCTTTTTTGTTTTTTATGAAATAGATAAAATTGTAAAAGAAAATTGTTGTGATATCAAAATTATAATGGTAGAAATGTTGAAAAAATTAGATATTAGAAGAGGAACCATTCCCACAACAATGTGCATCAAACATATGTATTTAATAATATTTTCTTATATACATAAGCTTTGATTTTCACATGAAATACTAGTTTTTAATTCTGTTGTAGTTATGTAAAAAGGAAAAAAATGAGACCCATTAAAAGCATAAGGTATGGCACCAAGGAAGAATGGGGTTAATCACAAAGTTTCTAGTCACATAATGTGTTTTATTTAGATAAAATTTTACACCGAAGGATAATTTTAAATTATTTTATAATCGTCTATAGATTATTTCTAATAGGTGCTAACATACAAAAAAAAATCAACTAAACATTCAATTGAAATTGGATTACGTAAGAGGTGTGAATGTATCTTGGAGTATCAAAGGTTATTTGGATCATTTATAAGTGACTATTATTTTACTTCGTTTATTTTGTAATTAATGGAAGAATAAGAAAATGTTAATTGTGTCCAAAATTTATCATGGCATACAAAACTTGTAGGAAACAAAGTATGGACTTGATATGGATGAAAATAGTAGATTTAATCAAACATGATTTACAAGTAATGTTTATTCCATGAATAAATCACTAGTATGATACACTTTTTATTTTATATTATCATGTATACTGTACTATAAATTTAAATATTCTCTTTACATTATTTTTAATATATTTTTGCAAATAAAATATAAAGTGATGTTATGTATAAATGGATCCAATAAAAAAAATATTACAAATAATCCAAGTACCATATCCACTAAATGTGATCACAAAATGAGGCATGCACACAACTTGAGCAATTATAGTAGCTCAATCAATGGTTAATAGTTATCATGATCGAATATTACAAGTTGTATATCTTAAATTGTTTGTCTATCACAATCAAACAATATTTTAAATGTGGACATATTATTCTTAATTAGATGGAAGTAAGTTAACAATATCTACAAATATTATTTATTTGTATTTTCGATATTTTAGATCTTTATGTTATCCCATTTCATATAAGGATATGTTATCCGTATACACTAAAAAGGAATATATTTCTTTATTTTATTTTGATATTAAACATGTAGCATTTACATTATTAAACTGAAAATAAGGGTAATCATTTAGTATAGTTTTTAAAATGATATAACATATTCATATAATTATTATATGCCAACACAATAATGAAAACTTAAAAACAAATTTTATCTTAAAAACAAGGTTAATAGTTGTTATGCAACATAGAATCTATTTCCATCAGTATGGTTTTATATAGTGTTTTGTCGGTAATGACATATTCATTTTCTAATAATAAAATCAAATAAATAGCTCTTCACAATGAGCTAAGTTCCGCATAATAGGTTGTAATCCTTGCACAGTGAGTTAAGTTCTTAGGTTGTAAGCTATGCACAATGAGTTAGGTTCTACAAAATAGGCTATAAGCTCCACACAATGAGCTTAGTTCCATAAAATAGGAAATAAGCTTCGTAGAATGAGCTAAGTTCCACACAATAGGCTAAGTTTCTCTCTTTCACACAATAGGCTAAGTTTGTTGCAAATAAGTTATAAGTTGTTTTCTCAGTAATAATGTATTCATTTTTCAATAATAAAGGTAATGAAGTACTCATTTTCCAATAATAAAATAAAATAATCGATTTTTTTTCATAGTTCTTTCTTGGTAATGACATATTCATTTTCCAGTAATAAAATAAAATAAATTGTTTTGTATAAAGATTTATGTTCTTCACAATACACTATAAGGATTGCACCATGAGTTAAGTTTGGCGCAATATACTTGCACAATGAGCTAGGTTCCGTGCAATCTGCTATAAGCTCCACACAATGAGCTATGTTCCACACAATAGGTTATAAGCTCTACATAATCAGCTAAGTTTTGCACAATGGGCTACGTTCCATGCAATATGCTATAAGCTCCACACAATGAGCTATGTTCCACACAATAGGTTATAAGATCTACATAATTAGCTAAGTTTTACACAATGGGCTATAATCTCTACACAATGAGTTGAGTTCTGTACAATAGTCTAAGTTTATCGCTTATGCAGAATTGGCTAAGTTTGTCATAGAAAAGTTAGTAGTCGTTTTCTTGGAAATGTTGTATTTGTTTTCCAATAATAAAGGTAATGACATCTTTTTTTTCAAAAATAAAATAAAATAAATAGTTCCGCACAATGAGCTAAGTTCCACACAATAGGCTTTAAGCTATGCTCAATGAGCTAAGTTTCACACAATAGGATACAAGCTCTATACAATGACCTAAGTTATGCACAATATGCTACTTTTTTGGCTTCCGAACAATAAGATAAGTTTGTTGCAAAAAAGTTATTATATTTTTTGTCAGTAATGATGTATTCATTTTTCAATAATAATGGTAATGACATATTCTTTTTCCAATAATAAAATAAAATAAATAGCTTCACACAATGATCCTAAGCTCTCAAAAATGAACTAAGTTCTGCACAATAGGTGATAAGCTCCACACAAAGAGCTAAGTTTCGCACAATAGGCTATAAGCTCTGCACAATGAGCAAAGTTTCACATTATTTTTTCGTAGTGTTTTCTAGTTAATGACATATTCATTTTCCAATAATAAAATAAAATAAATATCTTTGCACAATGAGCTATGTTCTATACAACATGCTATAAGGTTGGCACAATGAGCTAAGTTCTACACGATAGGCCATAAGCTTCGCACACTGAGCTATGTTCTGCACAATAGGCTAAGTTTCTTGTAGAAAAGTTATTATTTATTTTATTGGTAATGGTTTATTCGTTTTTCAATAATAAAATAAAATAAGGACAATTGATTTTTTTTGCATAGTGTTTTTTTGGCAATGACATATTCATTTTCCAATAATAAAATAATATAAAGAACTCAACATAATTATTGATAATATTTCAATTGTAAATAATTAGACATATGTGCGGAAGTGTAGATGAGCTATTATGTGTTGGATATATTTCTCTATGCATTTGATTGTTTTCTCATACAGATGTTATTAAATCCTTATTCAAGAGTGTTTTTCATAGTTGCATTTTCTCATTATTACCACCTCTGGACAACTTCTTTTGGATAATTGGTAACCATTTTTGTATTTGTGTGGAGAGGTCTGCACAATGAGCTAATTTCTACACAATAGACTGTAAATTCTGCACAATGAGCTAAGTTTCGCATAATAGGATAATTTTCTAGCTTCCACAAAATAGGAAAACTTTTTTGCACAAAAGTTATTAGTTGTTTTCTCGGTAACAATGTATTCATTTTTCAATAATAAAGGTAATTACGTATTCCTTTTTGAATAATAAAATAAATAATTGATTTTTTTCATAGTTTTTACTCTCTAATGATGTATTCATTTTCTACTAATACATTAAAATAAATAGTTGTGCACAATGAGCTAAGTTATGCACAATAGGCTATAATCTTTGCACAATGAGCTAAGTTCCACAAAATATCCTACACGCTCTGTACATTGAGCTAAGTTCTGCACAATAGGTTATAAAATCTACATAATGAGCTAAGTTCCACACAACAGGCTATAAGCACTACACAATGAGCTATGTTCTATGCAATAACCTATAATCTCTACAGAATGAGCTATGTTCCGCACAATACACTATAATATCTTAACAATGAGTTTAGTTTCATACAATAGGCTAGGTTCCTCGCTTCCGCACAAAAGGATAAGTTTGTCACACAAAAGTTATTATTTCTTTTCTTGAAAATGATCTATTAGTTTTGCAATAATAAATGTAATTATGTTTCCATTTTCCAATAATGAAATAAAATAAATAACTCCACGAAATGAGCTAGGTTCCTCGCAATAGGTTATAAGCTCTATATGATGAGTTAAGTTTCGCTCAATAAGCTTAAAACTTTGTCATTAAGCTATGTTTGACACAATAGACTAAGTTTGTCACACAAAATTTATTAGTTCTTTTGTCGGTAATTATGTATTCATTTTCCAATAATAAACGTAATGACATATTCATTTTCCAATAATAAAATAAAATAAATAGCTCCCCACAATTACACTAAGCTTTACACAATGAATTATGTTTCACACAATAGGTTATAAGCTCCGTACAATGAGAAAAGTTTCTCACCATATGCTCTAATATCCACAAAATGAGCTAAGTTCTACATTTGTTTTGTATAGTTTTTTATTGGGAATGATGTATTCCTTTCCCAATAACAAAATAAAATAAATAGCTCCACACAATGACCTAAGTTCCGCACAACATGCGATAAGCTCTACACAATGAGCTAAGTTCTAGACAATAGGCTATAGGCTCCGCACAATGACCTAAGTTCCACATAATAGGCTAAGTTTCATGCCCAAAAGTTATTAGTTGTTTTCTCAGTAATGATTTTGTTTTTCCAATAAAAAAATAAAATAAAAACAATTGATTTATTTTGTATAGTCTTTTTATCAGTAATTACGTATTCTTTTCCAAGAATAAAATAATATAAATAGCTTCACACAATTATTGATAATATTTCAATTGTAAATAATTAGGCATATGTGTGGAAGTGGAGATGAGTTGTATTGTGCTAGATAGATTTCTCCACATAGCTAGTCATTTTCTTGTATATACGTTATTAAATACTTATTCGAGAGTGTTTTTGCACTTGAATTTTGACGTTATTATCGCCTCCACATAACTTATTTTGGACAATTAGTAATTATTTTTGTATTTGTTCGAAGATGACCATATTTCATCCATATTATTTCTTCTACATTTATTTCTACGTATTGCAATCATTGCACAACTTCTTTTGCATGCACTATATGTAGACATCCAAGTTTATTATGTGGAGAGGTCTGCATTTCATCCATTAAAGGCTTTTATTGGTAATATTTTAGTAATAAATTGAAGTATATGATATTATTGGCCATATTCATATTTCTCAATATCTTTTTGTATTTTTGCAGAGATATTGTTGTTTTGTCCACATTGCTTTTCCGCGAAACTACGAATACACAAATTCTTTCATATGTGCTCTATCTGGACATGTAACACTATTTTGCAGAGAGGTCTGCATTTTCCACATTGCTTGGTCTGCACAAATTTTTTCGTAAATGCTATAGGTGGAGACCCCACGAGAGTGAAGATTTATTTTAGTGAATAGTTAATGTATACAAAGTTATTCCTAACATTTTGTGTATTTCGAACATCTTCTTGTGTGCAAGTGCTCTTTGTACGTATATTTCCACTTTGAATTAAGTGCTAATATTTTAGTTATAAATAATGCATATTAGGAGCCAATTTAGTAAAATTTATGTAGATATTAACATTATTTATGTTCATATTATTGATAATAATTTTATTGTAAATAACGTTTCAAATATATGTTTGTTTATGTTCTTGTGCAGAAATGTTTTTTATGCGGATGTGCACACTTTGAACTAAACAATTTTATTTATAATTCTATTACTAATACTTTAGTTATAGATAATGCATATCAATAGTGAAGTCAGTAAAACTAGTGCATAGTGCACACACAGTTGTGTACAAAAGCACATTTCATTGATTAGAAGCTTTGTTTGTAGCAGAAGAAGTTTTCAAGTTTGCATTGTCTCAATGATAGCATTGTTTATGAAGATATTATTGATAATATTTTAATTGTAAATAATGTATACTATTTCTATTTAAATAAATTTCAATTGTAAATAATGTTTCAAATGAACATATATGCGGAAGTGCAGGGAAAATCCATTGTGCAAATGAAGCTTTCAATGTGTGAATCACTGCACTTGGTACTTTAGTATTAAATAATTGCAATACCACTCAAGCAAGTGGTCGACTTATATGATTGTTCGTAATAATTTAGTTATAAATGATATGTATCTAACTATATCTAGAGCTAATTAAGTGGGGTCTACATTTCACCTACTCTTCTGTCTCAGCGCATGCTTTCTCTACACAATGAAATTTGCACAAATTCTTTCATGTATGCTATGTGTGGACACACTTTCTCCATAGGCCTCGTGAGCTAGAGTCCACCAATGTTTGGATTGAGGGAATTTATACTTGTTGTTTGAAATAACAATGAGATAACTAGTGGATTGGTATGATATCATTGCGAATATTTTAATTATAAATAATGTTTTTTATTGCTAATATTTCAGTATTAAATATTCTCTATTTTCTTTCGAAATATTTTAATTATAAGTAATGTCTATCTCTGTATTGTCAAATCTTAACAATTCGATATCATTGAACTCACGCTTTCTTTATGGTTATGTGCTAGTCTATTACACAGAGGAAGCTTTCAAGCTTTGATTCTGCGAACACTCGCATTTCACATTATAGGATTTCGTAGATTTTTTTCTGGGAAATGATATTCAAGTGTTGAGTTTGGCTATAAAATCTTTCAAAGCTAATGTGCAATATCAATTTTCACTTATCAAATTTGATATTGCATATTATAGTCATCATTTGTGTAGTATAAAATTAGTGTTTATAACATATTTTATTACATGATTATTGTATATTTTGTCTCGGTAGTTGAATGTGGTAGTGAGACCTAATTGAAACACATTACATATTTCAGTGAACATATTTCATTTAATAGCCGCGTTCCAAGATTACCTTTACAAAGTAAAAGATGGTCGATAGCATGAAAAGTCTACATAGTAGATCTACTAGATACATGTTAGTTCGATGAATAATTATGGAAGACTTTTATTTACTGGAAAAAGATCTTTAGTGAATGGAAATAGAATGTGATTTATGATTTTAATAAAATAGCATGTCGACACTTGTTTCTATAGTTTGTAAGGAAGATTAATCATGAAATGTAATCATGTCAATTACATTATGTCAAATTAGAATTTAAGTAAAAGATATATGATTTTAGGTAACATATTTTAGAATAGGATTTTCTAATTAAAGTTTAGGCAACTCATTAGTCTCCACGTTGATAACGATTGCTATTTAATAGTTATCATTGAAATCAATAAGAGTTAAATGTTGTTTCAAAACTTAAATGTCAATTCCTGATTTAGATGACTTATTTCCTCTTATGCATTATATATATTCTTGTTTCCTATAAAAACAATTTTTCAATGTTCATTTTGTTCTGAAAATATCAAATGTTTTAATGTATTACTTTATTATTTGTCCATTATTTTTTTAATTTGTTACTAACACCGAGGAAAAGGATCAAAGAAACATTAGCAGGGGAACAGAGGAAGTTGAACATGTAGGAAGAAAAGATATTTTAATGCTCACCCAATATATCTTAATTTTGAGAAAATATATTTTAATGTTAATCCATACAATACGAGAACTTCAACAAATTCTTAGGCATCTCAAAGATGAACTACATACTGTAAGAAGGTTATCAATAGAGTTATTGCAAATCATGAACATATGAACCAATACTTGATGCTAATAGCATAATCAATAAAATTGTTCATTCCCAGAAACAATGATTAATGAAAAGAAAAGGTGTTATAAGGTTTTTTGTTATTTGGTGAATAGATTTTGAAATTCACTATATCCTAAAGGCTATGTATTCTAATATTGTCGACATAGTTAATGCAAAGAAACATATCGAAATATTTTGTATTACAGATCTATCTATAAATGCAATATGGTTTATAAGTTACATCGGTTTAGAAAATCATTTGATATTTGTATGAGAAGTTATTTAGATCTTTGTCTAAATCTTGTATGGAATAACTATTTAAATAGTTCAAAAAATACTAGAGCTTCAACAAAAGCCTAGGCATCTTGAAGATGAACGAGATATTATAAGAAAATTATCAGCAGAGTTATTACAAATCATGAACAAATGAATCAACTCTCGATTCCAATAGCATAATCAATGCAATCGTTAATTACCAAAAATAATGGTTAATTAATAGAGAAGGCATTATTAGTTTTTTTACCATCTTCTGAATAGATTTTGAAATTTAGTATATGCTAAAGGCTATGTATTGTAATATTATCAATAAATTTAATGCAAAGAAACAGATAAGACTATTCTAGATTGGATATCTATGTATAAATGCAATATTATTTATAAGTTATATGGGTTTAGAAAAAAGTTTGAGGTTTGCATGATGACTTATTTGGATATTTGTTTAAATCTTATCTGGAATAACTATTTAAATAGGAAAAAAGTGTTGAATTTGTAAAAAAGGAAAATTGTTATTGTAAAGTAATGTCATAGAGCCTGAGTAGTTATAAAACTTGCAAATTTGATAAATCAATAAAATAATGCAAAGGACAATAATGAGGGCCAAAGAAAAAAATGACATAGCATAATACAAAACATAGAGATGGAACAAAAAAAAAGTATTTCATTGGATTACATTTATGTACAATGTCATAGTAGCATTTGCATTGGTATAAAAAATTTGCTTGTTGTTGTGATGAGTACATTCCTTGTCTTATTTTTACACGGGTATAGTATATTTAGTGATAATGCAAAATCAGCTCACAAATATCCAGTCAAATTAAAGAGTTATTAGGATGCCTAACAATGCAACGAGCAAACACTATGTTGTTGCAAAATTTATTAACAACAACATAAAATAAACATGTTAGTGTATATGTAAAACTACATTTTGATGGTATATCATAAATGTGCCATGTATTTTGAAGTTTCTCAAGATTTCAATAGCATCTATTTTGCCTGCATAGTATTGGTCATAGGAAATTTATCATAGTGCAGTTAACACTTTTTCCAGTTTGATGCCCCTTAGACTAGACAAATTTCCAATCCTGTCAGTTGCATGTATGATGCAATTTAGATGGTGAAAATAAGGAAAGCTAGAGAGTTGAGTATAGACAGTGCAATAAAGCATAGTATTATTTATAGTTCAGCAGTTGTGATTGGAGTACTGCATTTTGTGCATATGGTTTCAAATTTCATTGTGTATATGCTAATCACTTTCATATATCCTTGAGAATGTTGTAAAATTAATATAGAAAATAGATACTTAGTAACACAAAATCAAATGTTTTTCTTATTTTTTGTTCTTTATCCATGCCTATTTAAACAATATGATATAACTTACTGTGCATATTCCTCTTGCCGAGGAAAGCAATTTTCATAGAATGTCGGTCTTTTTCCTATGTTTACTACACAAATGAACATTGACTGTGATGTACAAAAAACTTTTTCTTTCGTTTTAACTATATTTTTTAGCAATATGGACCAAAAGAATTTTGTTGCAAACCACTTTGAATTGTAACACATGTCAAAACAAGTCTATCATGTACTTAAACATGTTGCATGTGCAACATTTGTAAAACAATACACGAAAACCATACAATAAATGATGAACATTTTTTCTCAAACATTGAAATATACATACCTACATATATATAACTTGTTTTTTATTTAAATGAACTTCGCAACAATAAAACATTTAAATAAAATAAAGCTTACTGTAACTCTGTCCTATTCGCCATTGTCGCCTTTGATTTTAGAACATATTACATTGTTGATTGCGTTGCCAAAAATGTAATAGAGACGATTATGCCTATTAGAAAGGCATTTTCATTATGTGACATAATTTCAATTGTCGTGTTTGGAAACAATCGGTACTCTACACAAGCAAGACAAATGTTTTCTAAGCTGCTAAGACTATTTAGACAAATAGTTTTCTCAAAATCACCACATTATTTATCCTTTGGAATAATTTCGAAATCTTTAATAGAAACACCAACATTTGCAATAATCTTTGACTCATGTTGTTCGATTAATGATGTTAGCTCAAGAAATGTTATTTTCATTTTTTATTTCTTAGTTCTTTATTTTGCATGAAGTATTGCTTTTGACTTATTTCTTTTGTCTAATATGTGTCCAAGACAACACCATGAAATTTTTTTCCAATTATATTGTTACTAATATATTCGATCAACAATAGAAACATTGATTCAACATCATTTTTCTTAATTATAACCATTGAATTGAAATTTTTTTTCTTTTTAAAGAATAAAAAAGAATAGAATAGAAAAACGAAGGCAAGTAAAAAAAGGAGGAAAAAAGGAAAAAATTGATATCGAGTTAATTAATTTTGTGCAAGCATACCTATTTGAGTTTATTTCTTCGATTTTTTTTGTTGATTTTGTTTTTTTCATTGCAATATCTTTTTGTCGTATTTCTCATTTCTATGTAAAAATCGACATTCATGTCTACTATGACACCATTTGAATTCGATAACTTTTGCATGTTCACAAATATTACCATGAAACCAGTGCCTAAAAGAAAACTATAATTGAAACTTAGTAACAATTGCATAATGAAAATGGAATAAGATAAATCAAATTCACTTTTAATGTACAAAAATACTAGATGGATTTTAGTTTTAGTAAATATGAAAGTCTTGTAGAAATGTTCAATGTATTTTTTTCCCTGTAATTGTTGTCTTGAATTTGAATATCTAAGTGTGATCTGTTTCCTAGAAATAAAAATGAATAAAAATAAATTTCTTTTAGTTATAGTATGTTAAAATATATATATCCCAAAAGCAATGAGAGCGCACACAAAAAAAAACAACAAATAAAAAAAATTAACAACAACAAGTAAATAAAATTAACAACAACAACAATAGTTGCATTTTGTAATGAAAATATAATCGAAGTACAATAAATAAAACAAAAACTCTACCCTTAGAAGAGTTATGATTTCTTTAATGCCATATGTTATTCTTTTTTATATGGAATTTGCATCTACGAATAAGCATATTTTCCCTAGGTGGGTGACTACACCCAGAACAATAGAAAGAAAGTAGTTCAACCTTTTCTTATAGAAGATAGATGAGATGGAGGAACTTACTTGTAGTCCTTTACTTCCTAGATCTCTTTTGAATCGCTCCCATTGCTCCCAGTTGAACTAAACCTGCTCAAATGGTACCTACATCAAGAGAAATAGAAACAAGAAATGATCAAAGCATACATGATCTATCTACTATAAAACAATGGAATTGAAGACATTGAAACACATAATCATCATAGATATGAACAATCATATGAGAAAAGTAATAAACTCTTTATTAATGTAGAAGGAAGAGTATCATCCAATACAATTTGATCCTGTGCCACTCCTCCAGCTTCAATTCAACCCTTGCCACATCAAAAGAACACAAATATAGTAGCATAACATTGCTTAACATAAACTAAATCCTCCAACCAACAGAATTTCCTTATAAACTTCATATTCTAGCCCCTGATCACTATGATGAGTGATCAATTTATAGGAAATGGAGGTGGCTTTTTCATAAATGAGGGTATTGAATGGCCTTCCAAACTTGGAGTTAGTTTCCATGGAGCGAGGGATTAGAGGATAGGAGGTTAATGGATCCTTAGCCCATCCAATTTCCAACTCATAAGAGGAGATAAGAGATGGGAACCTTCTAGAATCATCTAGAATGAAGGAATATTCCTAGAACCCTATGAAAATATTGCTCAATCTCACCCAGTGCAGGCTAAGGAGGGCCTAAGTGCACTGCAGTGTAGGCCACAGTGTGCTTGCTTTCTCTACAACACACTGTCTCAAGGCTTGGGTTGCACTAGTGTCCCAAGGAGGCATTTCAGGAAGGCTTCAGGCCAAGAAACTTTCACAGAAGGAAGCATTCAATGAGTTGACCTATCTAGGGCATGTAATAACTGGATTAGGGTTTGATGAGCCCTAAAGGTACCGATCTGAATGTTGGGAGTGATGTGCCCAAAAAGACCTGTAACAGTTGCCCCCTAAAGCATGAAGTAAAAAATGATAACGTCGAGTGATATGCTTTACGATGTGACAGAGAGGAACTGAAGCGAATGGTGACCTGTATGGATTACAATGCATAACACCATGATATTTTGGATTTTTTCATGAATGGTTGAGGGAAGGCATACCCATACTTACCATATAAATTTTTCATTACATGCGCATAGATATTCGTCTACAGATATAGACCCATCATTGTGACCAACAGTGTAAAGACATCATACATATGATTTAGTACTTTCCTGAAATCACAGCCCGGATGGATGAAACTAGATCTAGGGTATTTTATCTCACGCAATCATTTATTTAAGTACGCATCTAACCATGTGAATATGTGATCTGAAGTCGAACATGGGAAGACACCATTTGATTACCAACCAATGATGTAAGTCGTTAACAGACGTGAGAGAGATCACCGTTAATGATAATGATTCTCAAGGTACTACAATACATTTTGCATGGTGTGAATAGATGTTTTGATGTCGAACACAATACAAAGTCTTTCGGTCGAAGGCCAGTGATGTCAACCTCTCACCAAAAGCGAGAAACTTGCCATTGATGTATGCAAGCCTTAAGGCACTAGAAGGGTGTTTCTAAGTCAACTTCGTAGATAATGTTTTGATGTCGGCAAGAAGTGAATCATCGAAGGATGGTTTTGATGTATCCCCCATCAATGAGACGAAACTAGTGTAATGATTTTGAAGACAAAATTTGACTAACAACACAAGGTTCAGGAATGGTTGTCATGAAAATGAAGGTTTATGAATATTGCAAAGGATGAAGTTTACTGAGTGACTTCTCTTGATCACTATGATGAGAGATCAATTTATAGGAAATGGAGGTGGTTTTGTCATTAATGCGGGTATTGAATGGCCTTCCAAACTTGGAGTTAGTTTCCATTGACCAAGGGATGAGAGGATAGGAGGTTAGTTCATCCTTAGCCTATCAAATTTCAAGCTCATAGGAGGAGATAAGAGACAAAACCTTCTAGAATCATCTAGAATGAAGGAATATTCCCAGAACCCTATGCAAATTTCACTCAATATTGTCCAGTGCAGGCTAAAGAGGGCCTAAGTGCACTACAGTGTAGGCCACAGTGGGCATGTCTGATCTGCAGCACACTGTCTCAAGGCTTGGGCTGCACTAGTGTCCCAAGGAGGCATTTTAGGAAGGCTTCAAGCTAGTAAACTTTCATGGAAGGAAATATTCAATGAGTTGACTTATCAAGGGCATGTAACAATCGAATTAGGGTTTGATGAGCCCTAAAAGTACTAATTTTAATTCCGGAAGTGATGTGCCCAAATAGAGTTGTAACAGTTGCCCCCTAAAGCATGAAGTCAAAAATGATAATGTCAAGTGATATGCTTTACGATGTGATGGAGAGGAACTAAAGAGAACAGTGACCTACATCGACTACAATACATAACATCATGATATTTTGGATTTTTTCATGAATTGCTGAGGGAAGGCATATCCATACTCAACATATAAACTTTTCATTACATGTACATAGATAGTCGTCTACCTATATAGAACCATGATGCAATGACCATCAGTGTAAACCATCATATAGATGATTTAATACTTTCTTGAAATCACAGCCCAAATGGATGAAACTAGATATGGGGTCTAGTATCTTGTCCAACTGTTCGCTCAAGTACGATTCTAACCATGTGAATATGTGATTTGAAGTCGAACATGGGAAGACACCATCTGATTACCAGCCAATGATGTAAGCCATTAGCAGATGCAAGAGAGATCATTGATAATGATAATGATTCTCAAGGTACTGCAATACATTATGCATGGTGTGAATAGATGTTTCGATGTCAAACACCATACAAAGTCTTTCGGTCGAATGCCAGTGATGTCAACCTATCACCAGAAGCGAGAAACTTGCCATTGATGTATGCAAGCCTCAAGGTATTGGAAGGGTGTTTCTAAGTCAACTTCTTGGATAATGTGCCGATGTTGACAAGAAATGACTCATCGTAGGAGGGCCTTGATATATCCCCCATCAATGACACGAAACAAGTGTAATGATTTTGAAGATAGAATTTGACTTAAGACACAAGGTTCAAGAATGGCAGTCATGAAAATTAAGGTTTATGAATATTGCAAAGGATGAAGTTTACTGAGTGACTTCTCTTGAACATATCGACGACACTGAATGAATTGGAAACATTGACCCAAAACCAAAGTGATGGATGGTGTGATAGACCATAGGTATGATAACCATCAAGTAGATAACCCAACCCAAAGAGTCACGGAGATGAAGTCAAAGTGTCATGTTCAAGAGCAACTTGCTACCATAAAGTGATTTATCCGTTTTCCCATTTTCCCCAGTCATTGTTGACCAATACCTCTTCATTTCTTAACAAGCTTGAGGATGATAACATATTCTTGTAGTATAATTCCATCCTTCCGGTGAATCCATCACTATGTGATGTTTTAACGAGCCTAGTGAAGGTGAAACTCAGTCTTTTCATGATGGACAATTTTTTCACTATTTGATGTTTTAATGAGTTTAATGACAATGAGAACTCAATCCTTTTCATGTTTAGAGAGTTTGAAAAGGGAAAAAAAGTAAACTCCACAAGTTCCTTTTCGTAAATTTATCTCTCAAGTTCGAAAAAGCGTAAAATAATACAAGAGAGAACCTATTGACCATGTTCGATCAATGTATTCCTTTTTCATAAATAAGATATCTCAGTACATAGAAGGGTTAAACTTATACTGAGTAGATGTCATTTCCAATTCGTTAACGAGCTGAAAAGGACAAGAGCTTGACAATATTTTCATTTTTAAAGAGTCTGAAAAGAGTTTAAAGAGGACTCCACTTAGAGGAACGAGCGGTGTCTAGGATAGCAACTGGTTCTGGTGATGTTGGAACTTCTCAAAACATGTTGATTTATGTGAATAAGTTGCCTAATAAGACCACTCATTACAACTGTTTCTCAAAAAGGGTAAAACGGCCAAGTGAAAGCATATGATCAGCCAAGTAGATAGTGAGCATGGAAAGAGAAAAACCAAGCTCATCTAACAAAAGAGGTTGATAGAATGGAAATCACAAGGGTTAAAATGGAGATGGGTTCATTTTTACACAAGCTTGAACCATATGGAACTATGCTTGTATTAAGTTTGATGTTTAGACAAGCTTGAAACAAAAAACTATGCTTGGATTCAGTTTCATTTTTACACAAGCTTGAAACGAAAAACTTTGTTTGGATTCAGTTTCATTTGGTTTCATTTTTACACAAGATTGAACCATGAAAAACTATGCTTGAGATTGGTTTACATGCCCCCGACATGATGACTCGATTCTATGTGCATGCCCCCCAAGCTTCATCACATTCACCTAAGTAGACTACTCGTTGCTATCAGGTGGATTGAATGAAGGTTCATTTACGAGATCAAGTGAAAGACTCGAATTGGAACTTTGCTCCAGGGGACCTTGTTTCATTTTTTAATGAGCTTGACACAAGACAAGGAACTCTACTCAGATTCCTTGTTTCATTTTTTAACGAGCTTGACACAAGACATGGAACTATGCTTTAGACTTGTTTCAATTTTTTAATGAGGTTGACACAGTAAAAGAACTATCCTCATATTCCTTGTTTCATTTTTTAATGAGCTTGACACAAGACAAAGAACTATGCTCATACCTTTTGTTTCATTTTTTAACGAGGTTGACACAAGACCAGGAACTATCCTCATATTCATTGTTTCATTTTTTAACGAGGTTGACACAAGACAAGGAACTATGCTCATATTCCTTATTTCATTTTTTAACGGGCTTGACACAGGACAAGGAACTATGCTTGTATTCCTTTTTTCATTTTTTAACGAGCTTGACACAAGAAAAGGAACTATGCTCATATTCCTTGTTTCATTTTTTAATGAGCTTGACAGAAGACAAGGAACTATGCTTGTATTCCTTGATCATGACCCATAAGAGGTCATGACTTCCAAGAGGTTCTCATTAGATGGGAGAACAATGCTCTGGAAGGGATACGTGGCAAGGAATCGATTATCGAGATCTAGTTCCAATGCCCCTAGTACATAATGCACAACATCATAGAATTGATCATTAGTTGATGTAGGCATGGAATGGGTTGCCACATGATTGACCCGTGGCGGGGATGATACCATAGAGACAAAAGGAAAATTTAGGGAAGATAGTTGACTGGAAGCCATATTTGGACTGAGAAATGAAAGCTAGTCAACAGTGAAAATTTTGCCTTCATGCAAGAAGCACATCACCCGAAAGAGTGTTAAAACAATAGCTTCTATGTCATAAACATAGTCGCACCCAAGAAGTAAATTGTAATCTAAAGGGCCTAGGACTACCATCACATTGAGGTAAACAATGTTTCCTCCCAAAGTAATAGGCAACTGAGGAAGGATCCCTAATGGTTGATTGGTTCCTCTATTAAAAGCCAACAGTTTCTGGGTAAAAGGCACAAGTGGAGGTGAACCGAGTGCTTTCCAAGGAGTGGAGGAAAGGATACTCACTGATGCACCTTTATCTATAATAGTGCTAGATACAATCATATTATAAACTTGTACTATGATCTTGAAAGGCACATAAGAAGGAAGATGGCATCCTACCAGTCGATTCCAATCAAAGGAAGTGACCAAACTACTTGGATGGGGTACCATAAGAAAAAGATAATTATTCCCTTGAGTTACAAGAATTGGAGGATTTTCCTCCTGTCTTGATGGAACAGGAGAGTTGCCTCGAAGCTCATTAGAATATGAAGAAATGAAAAGAACTTGAGTGGTATCATACTCACTCTGTACCGGAAAGGTACGACTAACTGAAGGTGAAATCAGGTCAACTATTCCGTCATCCTATGATTGGTCATGTATAGACTCATGGGATTCACATTCAAAGAGAGTGGGTTTGACCAATGGTTAATTTGGGTCAGTTAATTCATTAACTATTAAAGGATTAAGGGAGAGTCTCTTGTAACCAAATGGAAATCACTACGGAGAAGTAGGACGGTTATCCAACACTTTTTTGGCTTCATCCAGATAGGGACAAAGGTGAATGGGGTGATTCCCTTCACATAACCTACAGGGAAACTTAACTTTACCCTTCTTTCCATGAACTTTACTACCACTAGTTGGTGGTGTGTCACCAGCATGATCTCTAGAAGTTGATGACACAGGATGATGTGAATGAGAAGATAATTCTTCTAAGATCTGAGGAATACTAGAACAATTTCAAAGAAGATGGTCTCCCGTACAAAGTTTGTAAAAGGATATCGAAGTTTGTGAGGCTTATCAGATTATTTCTCATCAAAAATTGCATTCGAAGCAATGGTTTCTTGGTTGGCCCCCTGCTAAATTTTCTTCTTCTTCTTCTTTTTATCCACCTGGTTACTAGTGTTAATACTTTCATAAGGCGAATAGGAAGAAGGGGAGGAAGAAGCAATTGTGGAAGAAGGTAAAGGGTGAACTTTAAGATCAACTGGGGGTTGATTTTTTCTAGTTGGAGGAGTGCTTGATTAAGTAGAAATCATGACATTTTGAACCAAGGAGGTTGAAAACAACCATAATAGAAATCTGATGGTACGTACTGAAAGGGACAATGTAGCCATATAAGGCACACCAATATTTCCAAAATGAGGAAAAGCACTAGGATTCCAATCAAAAGTAATTCCTTGATCGGTGGACTCTGAAGTTGTTGCCATTGTTTCAACCTAAGATCAACTAAGGAGTGACGTGGAGGATGTTATCTATGGTCAATTAATTTATTTTAATCAAAATAACATAACAAAACAAAAGAGGCATAATCTAGGAAAAAGGATTACCAACTGTGAACTGCAATATACTACCTCAATAAACTAAGGACTTAACATACGTTCACGCAATCTCCTCGAATGTTGTGTTTGGTGTATCACAGTGTACAAGGCAACTACCTCAGTTACCTATGGATGGATAGCAACCTAATGTAGTCCTCCCATATATACCCGAAAGTACATGGAGACCCAATCTGTGTTAGTGTTGTCTAATGTGAAATCACATAGTGAGAGAATTCCTTTATACTTTTCGTACTATAACACCACCATATATACCCAAAGGTACGTGGATGAGCTACAATATACTTACATACGTGGAATGAGGTATCACTCTCGGAATGTATTGCATACAATTAGTGACAGCTGTGATGTTTAACAATGTCAAAATATGTCTCTGGCCTAGACCTTTAGATGTTATGTGTTAAGTTACAATGCTCCATTAGGTTAATTGAGATAACTTTTAAGTTGATCTTCTTAAGAATTCACATTTCAAGGTTCACCACACGATGTATGTTTGCAATTCCTAGAATGAAACTAACATGAGAAACATTCTTTCATTCAATTAACAATGAAAATGATAGCTAGTAAGGGATAGAGCAATCATATCTTTGACAAAGAGAAAAGAGAACACCTAATGCAATTTCCCTAGCTATTCCTATCAGGCATTCAAAAACTACAATATGCGCAATACAAACTTTTGTTTTCAGTCCCTTTAATGTTTAGATGAACAAAAGGAAACTAAATGCACATACAATCAATAAATATTTTTGCAAGAAACGAAGACTTTACGACGATTCCTTTTTGAAAGAAATGAAGACTTTATGACACTTCCTTTTTAGAAAAGATTAATCAATTGTAAGCTAAATTTGACAATGAATTGATAATGATAAATAAATCATTTAAGAAACACTAAACAATCAAGGCCAAAGAAGGGCTAGGAGGAGAAATACAACTTGATTTTAGAACCAGAAGAATCATTGATCTTTCAACAAACAACAAGAGAAGCAACTTTGGAAAAACCAGACCAAAGGTGGGTTTTTTAGCCTAAGAGGAATCAACATAGGCTAGAGAGGGAGACAATGCATTGTAACGCACTATCTCTAAGGCAGGGGCTGCTCTGTAGCGCACTATGTCAAGACCAACACTACGCTAGTGCCAGAGAGTCAAATCAAGAGACATTTAAGCACAATTTTTGACTAAAAACACTTCAAAAAGACTGTAATAAAACCAATAAACTCAAAAAAAGTATACTAGGGTGTAATATGATGAGGGTAAGCCACCAAGAACAACATTTATTCCCCAGTATGGTCACCAATTTGTTATGTGGAATTTCCATCTACGGATAAACACATTTTACCTAGGTGGGTGACTACACCTAGAACAATAGAAAGAAAGTAGTTTAACCTTTTCTTATAGAAGATAGATGAGATGTAGGAACTTACTTGTAGTCTTTCTCTTCCTAGATCTCTTTTGAATTACTCCTGTCACTCCCACTTGAACTAAACTCGCTCAAAAGGTACCTGCATCAAGAGAAATAGAAACAAGAAACAATCAAAGCATACATCATCTATCTACTATAAAACAATGGAATCAAAGACATTGAAACACAAAATCATCGCAGATATGAAAAATCATATGTGAAAAGTAATAAACTCTTTATTAATGTAGAAGGAAGAGTATCACCCAATAAAGTTTGATCTTGTACCACTCCTTCAGCATTAGTTCAACCCTTGCCACATCAAAAGAACACAACTCCAGCATCATAACATTGCTTAACATAAACTCAATCCTCAAACCAACATAATTTCCTTACAAACATCAGATTGTAGACCCTGATCACTATGATGAGTCCTCAATTTATAGGAAATGGAGGTGGTTTTGTCAGAAATGATGGTATTGAATGGCCTTCCAAACTTGGAGTTACTTTCCATTGAGTAAGGGATGAGAGGATATGAGGTTAATAGATCCTTAGCCTATCCAATTTCGAGTTCATAAGAGGAGATAAGAGATGGGAACCTTCTAGAATAATCTAGAATGGAGGAATATTCCTAGAACCCTATGCAATTTTTTCTCAATCTCTCCCAGCGTAGGCTAAAGAGGGCCTAAGTGCACTACAATGTAGGCCATGGTGGGCATGTCTACCCTACAACACATTGTCTCAAGGCTTGGGCTGTGTTGGCTTCCCAGGAGGCATTTCAAGAAGGCTTCAGGCCAGGAACCTTTCATAGAAGGAAGAATAAAATGAGTTGACTTGTCTAGGGCATGTAACAACTAAATTAGGGTTTTATGAGCCCTAAAATTACTGATTTGAATGTCGGGAGTGATGTACCCAAATTGACATGTAACATGTGTGTATTCATTTTGATTGTTATAATGATATGAGTTAGAATAAATATACAAAAATAAGAAAAATAAGACTTTATAATTCCATAGCACATAACTACTTCAAAAGTAAGAACCATATGACAATAACGCATTTTTTATAAAAAAAATTTTACTATTATGACATCATATACTATATAAACTTTATACTTCATTACTAGAGAATTGTCACTAATGCCGCATGTTTTTCAGTTTCATGCTAAATGATAGTCACTCATGGTTTGCAATTCTGAGAACAATATCATACAACCCATATGAGAATTCTATTTTTAACCAACTCTTCTAAATTGTGTTTATAATGTGTATGCTAAAAGGATTGCATGATGAACATCTCATGAATTCTTCTACGAATAACACAATCAAAATTATTAAGTGGCATTTTAACATTAGCAGATGATTATTAAACATATGTTTTAGAAACTTAATATAGTTGGACTAGTAGATACAAAATATTGTAATAATAGTAATACGAAAAAAAAATCGGTGACGAATATTTAAATTTAATCCCTTTCCTTAAAAAAGAAGAAAAAAATTCAACACCATCTGTTCCTAGATGAATTTACATAGTTGTTTTTTTTGTTTTTATCTTAGTGAAATTTCTATAAAACTTTGGCATAATATCCACACATGCACAATAACCTCTAGAAAAATACTTTCACACTCAATAGTGCCCTTAATTGACATTTCAAACTCTGCACTAAAAAACCTCCAAAATGCTATGTTCAAAACTGATATTAATTAATGACTATACGTTGTGAAATACCTCTCTAAATAACAATTAAAAACCAAGATTTGTAAATTTATTATCTTATTAAACTTTGAACAAAAATTTAGCATAACACCCGCACACACAGAACAATCTTCGCACAATTTAGTCTGCATAGCTACTTCCATACTCAATAATGCCCTTAATTGACATTCAAAACTCCACACATGATACCTTTGAACAGCGCTAGCTTTACACAACCAACTTCGTACAACTACTTTTGTACTTTTGAAAAACCTTACTAAATAATATTAAAAAGACAAACTAATGAACACCTGGAAAATGGCTCTACAGACAACACAATGAAAATTAGTAAGTGGCATTTTGACATTAACATATGAATATTAAACATATGTATTAGAAACTTAAGATAGTTGGACTAGTAGATAACAAAAATTGTAATAATAACAACAATAATAATAGGAAAAAAAAACAATGTTGGACTATGAACATTTAATTTTAATGGTTTTCCTTAAAAAAGCAAAATAGAATCAACGCCACACATTCCTAGATGAATTTACATAGTTGTTTTGTTTGATTTTTTCCCTGTTAAGAAAGCATAACATTTTAGAATAGCTTCTACAACAGAATTGTGAAGAGTACCAATGCTTTTTTTAAATTTTGAACATTAAACATTTATCTATAAACGTAAATCGTAAGTGAGTTTCCTTTGTGATTAACGTAAGAATGTATTCGTTGAATTGACATAGAAGTGAGCCATATGTTTGCCTCATTGCGATGATTTTTCACAAAATCAAACTTGTAATTAATGTTTTAAAGTCTCATAAGCCTTTAACCAAAGAAAATAACCTATATAGCTCTAACCACTATAGAGATAGTTTCTCAACATTTAGAAGCTGCAGATAAACATCTAAATCCATCACCTCATTCAATAGGCCTGTTACGATTTCCTGCAAATTGGATAGAAAACAAATATGGAACCAAATATGGACCCATAAATAGCACGATCGAGGAAGTGCTTCACCTTGTATTTGATAGCCTCACACCATACAAAGGCCACCGACGAGTTAGGCCCCTGTGTTCAATGCTTGTTGATTTCCAAGTTGTAGGCAATGTTCACCAAGCATGCAAATGTGTAGCTATCTATGACCATCTGTTATTGTGACAATAAATGATATTATTGGCAATATTTTAAGTGTGAATAATGCCTATGTTCTTATTTCCATATATGTTTCTAACTAGGCATATGTGCACTAGTGCGGAATAAATCTGTTGTGTGGAGGAAGATTTCAATGTGTGGATCACCCTAATTAGCACAAAAGGCTTACATTGTTAATAGTTTAATATTAAATAATGCATATTTTCTTAATAATATTACCCATGCTTAGATTATTGATAATATTTTACTTGAAAATAATGCATTGTTTCTATTCAATTGATTATAAATGTTAGTGTTAAAAATGCATGCTTTATGCTTCTTTTATTAACAATATTCTAGTTGTAAACAATCTATATTTTTTGAATATGTTTCAAATTAGGCATTTGTGTGGAAGTGTGGAAGAAGTCCACTGTACAAGGAAATATTTCAATGTGAGGTTTGTCGCACTTGGCACTAAAGGGTTTTATTGCTAATAATTTAGTATTAAACAATGCATATTTGTTGTTCGCAATAACACCAAAGCAATCACTGGACTTATACGATATTGTTGCTAATGTTTTAGTAAAGGATTTTATTGCTAAAATTTTAGTATTAAATAATGAATATGTTTTGTTTGCAAGCACAAAAATAAATGCTATACTAATACGATCTTTAATAATATTTTAGTGGAATCTGTATTTTGTCCACTTTTCTTCTGTACACGCTATATCTAGATGTGCTTGCTCAACTGCCTTCCCAAACATAGTTTGTACTCTACACAGTAAAATCTCTACATAATGAATCATAATCATATTCATCATTATCCTACACATACCCCATCCTTCATAGACATTTATATGATATACAATCTAGGAATTTCAAAATTATCTTTGCATAACAAAATATTAAGCAAATATTTGTTCTGGAAATTGACAAAGATTTCCTATGTTTTGCATAGTCAAAGCTCTAAACAACAAAACATAACAATAATACCAGAGTAACATTAATAGTTTAAGAATAAACTCCCTATACACCCATCATTTAAAATATAAGTTGGCGTATGCAATATTATCGGTGATATTCGTATTTCATCTAGATTTCTTATTCCACACTACTTTCTCTACACAATGATGATTGCATGCCTTTTCTATAATCACTACATTTAGAGATGTAACTCTATTGTATGGAGAGGTCTCCATTTCATATACTATGTGATTTTATTGCTAACATTAATTTAGTAAACATTTGACATATACAATAGTATTGGTCATATTCATATTTTTGAATATCTTTTTCTATTTGTTTGGAGAGGTTCATATTTCGTCCGCATTGCTTGTTCCATATTGTTTTCTTCACATAACGATTAGTGCATAGCTTGCATAGCTTATTTCATACAGGCTATATCTATACATGTAACTCTATTGTGCGAAGAGGTACACATTTCATCCACTAAAGTGTTTTATTGCTAATATTTGAGTAAGAAATTGATATATATGATATTATTGGTGAGATTCGTATTTCTGAATATATTTTTGTATTTGTGCATAGAGGTTTGTATTTCAACTACATTTTCATCCTAGCACATGCTTCTTCCACAAAACCATGACTGCAAAACTTCTTCCATACACCTTATATCTAGATATGTAACTCTACCTCATCTATTTCATCCACTAAAATATTTTAATGCTAATATTTTAGTAACCAATTAAGATATACGATATTATTGGTGATATTTATATTTTCGAATATCATTTTGTATTTTTTCATAGAGATTTGTATTTCATCCACATTGCTTGTTCCACACTGCTTTATTTGCAGAACAACAACTGCACTACTTCTCCCATACGTGCTATATCTGTACATGTAACTCCATTGTGAGGAGAGCTTCACATTTCATTCAATAATACACAACTACTCTCCCTCACATACTACATACTACATAATATTCTTGGTTCTCCTGCATATATCCAGTTCTCTGTAAACATTCATACGATATACGATCTAGAAAGTTATAAAAGTATTTCCACTTTTTTTCTTTGCATTGATTGTGCACATGAAAAACCACCTCCACACAGTTACTTTCATACTCAATAGTGCCATTTGATCAGTAATTGACATTTGAAATTATTATTAGTTGAATTAATAAACATTTCCTAACTACAAATTTTCTTTATTCATTGTTTAATATACATGTACACATCGCTACATTTCTACGTCTATACATCCATCCCCATCACGTGTTATGGGCATTGTCTATTCACATACAAAATGCTATGTAAATTTCTTTTTTCTCTTCAGTAAACTTGATAATTATGATAAAGGTACTTAACTTTTCTTTTTTATGAACTGAGTCATGACATTCATACTATCAAGAATGTTTCATTGGAATTTCAATTTAGTATATATGAATTATCACTTCACAGTGTTATCCTATTTTTCATTATTTCAAAGAATTAAAATTTTAAGCATAAAATCATGACTTTGAAAGCATTAAAATATCAAAATTAATGTGTATTCTCAAAATTAATACAAAATATAAGGATTTGAATATTTTGTTATGATTTTGAAAGCATTAAAATATTAATCTTAATGTATAAGCTATTACTAGTTGAGTTAATAAATAAAACTAGAAGGTCTATTCTAATTCGAAACTATAACACGTCTAATGTTAATACGATTCCTGTGGATTTTAATAGATGAAGCTTGAGGTGGTTTTATGAAGGAAGTGTGTACATAAGAAGCATGTTTGGAGGAAGCTATGCAGGGACTAACGTTAATCAATTAATTCAGTATTGTATATAACTTTTATGTGAAAATTTGAAGTCTTTAATTATGCAACAAAACAACCTTTGAGCATAAGAAGAAATGTCACTTAAAAACTTGTGTAGACCAACTACGATTCCCACACTTTAAAAAAATAGAATTATGCATTATGCTATTATTTGTTCTACTAAACAATAAAAGCTAGCAATACAAAAATGCACTATTACATGCCAACTTGATGTGTCTCCTTTTTGGCATTATTTTCCAGGTTTATGACCCAGTAGGATCTCATTAGATCATTTACACAGGTTCAGTTTCATCGTCAAAATTCAGGTCCAGTGTTGTCAGCTTCGACAGTGATGTTTATGGCTCATGTTGTCCGGTAATGTATATGGTTTTCATAGTGATATGGTTTTGTACCTTGTTGTCAACATGTGATTGTTGTCAATTCCGCCAAGATTTGGTCATCGAACTGGGTTAGTCGTCCACCTTGTAGGGTTGGTTTTCGACAAGGGTTTGTCATCATGTTATGTTGTCAAATATGTCATTTGTGACAAAGATGTATGTGTGGGTTTATCATCAAAATCCAAGTGATGTAGCACCTAAACCCTAACACATTGACCTAACACGTAAAACCCTAACCTATACCTAAAAACCCTAAACCATACATTAAAATACCTAAAACGTAAATTCTAAACGCTCACAATATAAAACAAATACATTAACCCTATGTCTAAACCCTCTCCCCCTCTTTATAAACATTACATAACATTGTAAAACATTGTAAATAAACCCACAGAGCTCTAACCGCGCAGGGAGAAGACTTCTGTGGGCACGAGAACATGTGAGCAGGAAAAGGGTTATCGTTAACCAGGGAGAGTTCGCAGTTTAGACCACAACTGATAACAACTGCAATCGTGTTGGGTTGTGACATGTGAAAAATGAGGGCAGTAACTGCACCGTCTAGTGTAACCACAACAGCTAAACCATGCAGGGAATGAAACCTTTGGGTGGAGGATGTACCATGTAATCAACATGATTACCGTGTTGTTAAGGATAGCCACTAGGTGTCTGACGGTGGTTAGACTCTAACTATTCACATGCTAACATTTTAACTCCTTGGTGCTTTTACTTGATCACCAACAGTTCAACATTAATCTAAAGTCTAATTTGGGCTTTTTTTAGTTACAGTTTGTTCTGAATTAATTCAAAGACCCTGCATGTTATCCCTAGGTGGCAAATCGTAACTAGACCGAGCCTTCGTGACCAAAATTGGAAGCCATTCATGCTAAGTTTAGTCAAAGGGAGTTCTAATGAACCTACCGAGCCTATAAATTCATCGTTTTACTCATGAAGAAGGGGGAGAGTGGTTTTGAGTTTTATGTGCAGGTTCTGGAGGATATAGGTTGTTTTTTTTCAGTGTAACACAAGCATCTAGAGTCAGAATTGGGAACCGTGATAGGAATTGGAAAGCCAGTTCAGAGAGATTTCTTGTGAAGGTGACCAGAAGTGCCTACGTGCAAACAAAGTTTGGTCAATTTTTTCTGTAATTGATCTCCTCAGATTCAATCCTAATAAAGCGGTCGCCCATCTTGAAAGTGGACCCAAAGATGTAGTCCATCAGAGATGAACTCTGTAATCAATCTTGTTGTCTGGTATCACTTTGTATTTGATGTTTCCACTTCTATTTTTCATCTTACTTATGTTTTCTCATCTGTCATAAAGTCTTTCTTCTCATGCAGTTCTCACAGTTTCAGTGCTTGAAGTTAGCATTCATTTCACTGTTGACATAATCAATTCTACTTCAATTTTAAAATATGATCATTTTAGATGATATAATTTGGTATCAGAGCTGATTGTGCTTGTAGAATTTGTTAGTTAATGTTAACCAGGTCAAAGTCACAACGTGGAGAAGGAATCCTCGAGGAGATTGATCCAGAGATTGGAAAGCAAAGAGTCACTCATAAGTCAACCGTGACAAGATCTGATGTAGGTGAAAATGGAGAAACTAAGATGAGTGATGAATAGTTTCAGCAAGCATTCTTGACTATGAAACAGATGTTGGGAGAACTTTACGAAGATAAGAAGGTGAAAGATGCAGCTTCTTCTTCAAAGACATCAAAGAAGGAAAAAGGTAAAGGCAAGGCTGATAAACCTCCTTCACCTCCGTCATCCCCATCATCATCATCATCTTCTTCTTCTTCTAGTGCAGAATCTGGAACAGAAAAGAAACCTAAGAAAACATCTCTTTTAAAGCTTGATTTAAAATTTGAGTTACCTATTTATGATGGTGAAATGAATCCTGAAAAGCTAGATAACTGGATTAAGCAGATAGAAGTGTATTGTCGTATTCAGAACATTTATGATGATAAAACAAAAATTTAATTAGCTACACTTAGAATGGGGGGAACATATTTAATCTTGTGGGAAAGTAAAACTCAAATAGATGTAAAGTGAAAAGGTAAATTCATCTCTTCATGGTCTAAGTTTTTAAAAGCTCTTAGGAAACAATTTTATCCTTTAGGATACATGCAACAAGATGTTATTGATTGGCAACATTTGAGGCAAGGTGAAGGATAGAGTGTTTACGAGTTTACTCAGGAGTTCAAAAAGAAATAATTGGGGCTTGGTATTTCATTGGATACACGTGAAACATTATTAAAATACATCGCCATTTTACATTCATATTTGCAACATACATTATTGATGTTTAATCTTGATGATTTTGATGAAGTGTGTGATCAAGCCATACATATTGAATCAGGTGTTAGACCATTAAATTTTTTACCGCAATCATCCAAAGAGTTGGAAATCAAATATTCCAATGACAGTAAGGAGAAGAACAATTTGAAGAGAAAGAAATCAGAGATAGCTCAAAAGGAAAGACCTACTTGTTATCATTGACATAGAATTGGTCATGATGAATCTAAGTGTTCAAAACTTCATCCAAAACTTAAACCCAAATTGTTCCTTAAGGAGAAGGATGAAAAGAAGGCAATTGCAGTAGTCCGACAGGATCTAGGTTCTGATTCAGGTGATGAAAGGAGGATAACTGCTATCGTTTTGACAGGTAAAACTTTTGACACTAGTTCAATTTCAAATACTATTGCATCTTCATCAAACATAAATCCTTCAAATGAGGATAAAAGAGTTGAATTATTTAACATAAGGATAAATTCTAAGCACACAAAGATAGATACAATGTTTGATAGTGGATCACAGGCAAATTTAATATCTGAATATTTGGTTAAGAATTTGGGTTTGGAGACACGGAATCATCCAAGGCTTTACCCATTAGGATGGATAAATAAATCAACTTAGCTAAAAGTCACAAAACAGTGTCAATTAATATTTTCCATTACAACTAATGACATTGATGAAGTGAAATTAGATGTGGTTCCAGTAGACATATGTGAAGTTGTGTTAGGAATTCCTTACCTTTATGATCGTGATGCGGTATTTTATATAAGAGAGCATAAATATCACCTCAATAATGATGGGGTTGAATTTATTGTCAGGGCACATAAAAGTAAAAATCACTTGAATTTAGTTGTTACTAATAAGATGAAGCGATTAATAAGTTCAAATAAGAGATTTGTAATCATGTGTGTGAATGGACAACATAGGAATCGACATGATGTTTATTCAACCTATGAGTCTCAACTTAAAGATAGTTTGATCAAAGAGGTAGAAACATCTTCAGTTCTATTTAAAGAAACCAAACATCTTACTCATAAGCAAGAAATACAACATGAATTACAGTTGATGCCTAAAGTTCCTCTTCCTAATGTCAGAATGAATCAATTCAGTCAAAGTTTGGAAGTTAACAGTTGTGGGGATGCAGGTCAATATTTGGGAAAGTTAGTGTTAAATTTCTCCTGTATTGTGTCACCATTCCATGTTTCGAACAATTTGGAAGCCTCTTTTCAAGTGTAGAGGAACCCTATTTGTTTTCATATCAAGGCCTTTTCTAATGCAGTGTCAAAGTATCCAATACATATAAGTGAAATTTATGCATTATGGGAAAGTGCTAATCAATGGAAACACCATTTAATAAATGAAGAAATAGTGGTTCAAACAAATCAACAACCATTTCAATACTTCTAAAGTCAAACTAAGTTGCAATAGTTTACACCTCACAGTTTGATGGGTTTATTGTAGCAAGTTCACTTAGTAATCAGGAAAATATATCAAATCAAGTAGTTGGTATGATGTCAAAAATGTCTTTGATTGTCACTGTCATTCCGAAATATAGATTTTTAATACATGTCAATAGTATTGAAAAATATCCTTTAGAGACAGTTTTCAAAGATGTTTATGAATCAATAATTAGTGGTGCTTCATGGAAAGAAGTCAATTTCCATGTTCATGATAGGTTGTTTGACCATATTTGCAAGTTGTTCATACTGTAGATGCATGGAATAGGTCACTAACTCCAAATGTGCCATGATCAACATCATGAGGGTCATCACTTTCAGGTGATTGATCGAATGTATGGTACGTCTTCCGGACAAGGTGGAGAGTGAGGGAGCTCTACCCTTATTTACTATCTCTCTAGTCAAACTTTTGTGGTCCAAAAGCTTTCAAGTGGAGAGGATTGATCTAGGAGGATCTCGTTAGATCAGTTACACAGGTCTAGTTTCGTTGTCAACATTCAGCTCCGATGTCGTCAGCTTCAATAGTGATGTTTATGGTTCAGGTTTTCCGGTAATGTATATGGTTTTCATGGTGATATGGTTTTGTACTTGGTTGTCGACATGTGATTGTTGTCAATTCCGCCAGGATTTGGTCGTCGAAGTGGGTTGTTTATCCACCTTGTAGGGTTGGTTGTCAACAAGGGTTTGTCGTCATGTTATGTTGCCGAATATGTCATTTGTGACGAAGATGTGTGTGTGGGTTTATCATCAAAATCCAAGTGATGTAACACCTAAACCCTAACACATTGACCTAACACCTAAAACCCTAACCTATACCTAAAAAACCTAAACCATACATTAAAATACCTAAAACCTAAGTTATAAACCCTAACAATGTAAAAAAATACTTTAACCCTATGTCTAAACCCTCTCGACCATTTTATAAACATTACATAACATTGTAAAACATTGTAAATAAACCCATAGAGTTCTAACCACGCAGGGAGAAGACCATCATGGGCACGAGCACATCTGAGCAGGCCAAGGTTATCGTTAACCGGGTGGAATTCATAGTTTAAACCGTAGTGGATAATAGTTGTAATCGTGTCAGGTTGTGACATGTGAACAATGAGGGTAGTAACCGCACCGTTTAGTGTAACCATCGCAGCTAAACCGTGCAGGGAACGAAAACCGTCGGGCAGAGGATGTTCCATGTAAGCAACGTGATTACCGCGCCGTTAAGGATAACCACAAGGTGTCCAACAGTGGTTAGACCCTAAATTTTCACATTCTAACAGTTTAACTCCTCCGCACTTTTACCTAACTGCCAACAGTCCAGTGTTAATCCAAAGTCTGATTCGGGTTTTTTTTAGTTACAGTTTTTTCTAAATTAATTCAAAGACCATGCATGTTATCACTAGGAGGAAAATCATAACTAGATCGAGCCTTTGTGACCAAAATTATAAGTCATTCATGCCAAGTTTAGTCAAAAGGAGTTAGAATGAACCTACTGAGCCTATAAATTCATCCTTTTACTCATGAAGAAGGGGGAGACTCGTTTTGAGTTTTATGTGTAGGTTCTGGAGGATATAGGTTGTTTTTGTTTTCAGTTTAACAGTAGCATACAGAGTCAGAATTGGGAACCGTGATAGGCATTGGAAACCTAGTTCAGAGATATTTCTTATGATAGTGACCAGAAGTGCCTGCAAGCACATTCAGTTTGTTCAATTTTCTGTGTAATCGACCTCCTGAGATTTAATCGTAATAAAGTGGTCGCCCATCTTGAAAGCGGACCCAGAGAAGTAGTCCATCAGGGACAAACTGCATAATCAATCTTGTTGTATGATATCATTGTGTATATGTTGTTTCCACTTTTGTTTTGCATCTTATTTATGTTTTCTCATCTGTCATAAAGTGCTTCTTCTCAAGTAGTTCTCACAGTTTCAACACTTTAAGTTAACATTCATTTCACTGTTGACATAATCAATTCTACTTCAGTTTTAACATATGATCATTTCAGATCAGTTTATTTTACATGCAAGATTCTAAATCTAGATTTTGTTTTGTAGAGGAAGTTGTGTAGAGGTAGCTATGTAGACGAAGTGTGTGTGGAGAACAAATTCTCATTATGTAGAAATATCTATGCGGGAAGAATCAATTAATAACAAATGGAGGAAGGGACTATGATGCATCATATATCCTAAGTATATTTATTACCTTAGTATATTATTATCAGTATTGTGTCTAAACTCTAATGTCAACATTATCTCGTGTGGTTTTTATTACTGTTCTGATAGTGTGAAGTGTGACTTAATGTGGACCTGACTTAACTAGCTACAAAGATAGGGGGATATGCACCATTTATCATTACGTCTAGTACTTTCCTCTATCTTATGGTGAGAAAAAATAATGCTTTGTTTACTACTAAAATATTAGCAATAAAAACTTTTAGTGTGAAGTGAGGTGTTCTACAAATTGAAAGCTTCCTCTGCATAATACACTTCTTATGCGCATCTGGACAAATGCCTTATTTGAAACATATTCTTAGATACGAACATAAGCATAAAGACTTGTTTATAGTTTTCTTTGCACACATATGCATAAAGAATAAACGTTGATTAAATGCATTGTGCAAAGGAAGATTTGAACCTTTCATCGTTAGAATCTTTGTACTTCACACAAAAATTTATTTGCAAAAAGCTTCACCCATAGTCTAGATAGATATTAAAATACGATGAAAGTGAACATTATTTATGTTTCATAGAATAACTAATTATTCTCATGTTTCATGTTATTAACATATATGTATCAATAGTATAATAAAAATGCTCAAAGCGTAAGTCTATAACATTAAGAAATACAATAATAGTATCGAGTTTCAAATTTCAATCATGATAGTTATAGTTGAAATAAGTAAACAAAATAAAAATGAATAGAAGATCAGATGCTAAGCGTTAAGAAATATGACTCTCATCATGAATTTTTTGTATCACTAATGAAAATTCTCAATGGCTTAGTTAATTAGCTCGTCCATTGCTATTGTGGCATTTTCTCTTTAAGTACTTGCTTCTACATCCACCAAAAGTAAATACATGAACTGCAATTTGCAAAAGGAGAGTTGCAAAAGAAAGGAAGAAAATGCATCGAGCAAATAGACTATGTGACATCATTAAAATTAACAAATCATGATGATTGAATACTATTAGATAATTTAAGGACACTTACAATTTGTGAAAGCATATAAGCTAATTATTTGACTATCATGTACCTCTTGAATCCATTGCCTCTTGAAACAATGTCTTCAAATTAGCCTGAATGAATTCTTTCATTGGTCCCATTGTAATCTCTAGCCTCACATGTTGATCGAATACTTTTTTCCGATTTCCATTATCTCCTCTTATAATTGAGTGGTTAACAAAGATTTCTTATCATTAATACTAACAAATTCAACTACCCATTTTTCAATTTTGTTTGCAATAAAAACAGTTCTAACATATACGATTTAAGGACACTTACAATTTATGAAAGAATATAGGCTAATTCTTTGATTGTAAAATAACTCCCAAATGCATGGCCTCTTGAACCAAGGTCTTCAAATTAGACTAAATGAATTATTCCATTGGTCTCATTATAATCTCTATCCTCACATTTTGATCGAATATTTTTTTTTTGACTTCCATTGTCTCCTCTTCTGACTGTGCAGTTAACACATATTTCTTATTATTAGTACTGACAAATTCAACTAACCATTGGTCAATTTCTTCTGTAGTAAAATCAATTCTAGCACCAAACTACTCTTTCATTGATTTTTTGTCTTGCCCAGTTATAATGTTAGTATATCTTTTGTAATCAATTCATAATTTCATATAATGCATGGACCGTCTAAATCTTTAGAAATTTACAAGGCCTTTAGAAACACATCACTTCTTCTATTCTTTATTCTCTTACATTTAGAAATAATTTTTTCTAGTGTATTAATTCTTTTGACCATCCATCTTCGATTTGCCTCATTCAATTAGCATTTGGAAGTTCTTTGTTTTTCTTATCCAAATCATACAATAATTAAATCTTTTGGCCAAATGCAAGAAAGTCATTATTGACGAAATGCTTCTCCTCAGTAATATTAATTATGATAAAAATAAAAAATGAGTTTATTTGTTGTGCTAACCATAGAAAAACAAAAACTGTATGCCATATATGCACAATGATTTCTAACCTCTAGCATATATTACTGACTATATGAAATTTGATTGCATTAACTAGTTGCAATGCTCTAATAGATCCATGAGATGTACTAGTAGTGGGAATTGGGGATTGATAAGTTTATATTCCAATTAGATTGATTTACAAAGGACCCAAATTTAAATAATTTTCCAACATTTCTATTGTTGTTTTCAATTCTAGGTTCTATACATTTCATTCCTAAGTAAACAATGCAAGCCCATTCCTAGTAGCTTTATTTAATGTCAAAACATCTATGACTACAATTCTAGACATATGAAGATTCATTTCTACCTTATCAACAACCTTTTTACCATGCATCCTTACTTTTTCAATTTTCAATATTTTAATCTCTTTGTTATGGTTTGCATCTTGAAAAGAGATAAACTAATTATCGAAAATAGAAAATTCTTTGGAAATTTTCTTTGTTATTTTCTTTTTTTAATTCAAAGCACTATAGGCCCAATGAGGTAGTGGAGTTTCAATCTCCTTATTGATAGCTTCTTGACTGCATCTTATTTTTAGAGGACTTTTTCATTTTTCCAATTGAGGCTTCTTGTCATCTCCGAAAGTTGATAGTTGACCATGAGTCAGCTGTGCAGCTTCGATATCTTCTCATTTTGTTACACTCGAAGACGAAGGCAAAGTAGTTCCAAGTATGTAAGAATAAAATTGTGCAAATTTTCCGCTTCTATGTTCATTCCTTGATTCACCACTAATACTTGCTTCTTCAGCAATTTCTCTAATTGTCATTGCTCCTTCATTATTGCTTGCATTGTTGTGAATCTTTTTACTTTCACTTGCAACTTTTGTGAATAAGCTCTCACATTCTATTGTAGCTAGATGTCCGACAAATAGAACTTCTCTATCGACATCTCATGAGCCTTCAACTTATTTTAAATTAAAACAATTCAAATACATTGTAAACTCTACAAGCTGACTTCCACTCTTCATGTTTACTACGCCAATCAGAAATGGAAAATATATAAATTGTTTCTTCCCTTTTTGTTCAAATTTAACCTGCAAATCGTAATATTGTCTATAGACATCAGCAACAAAATACCTATCCGTAACAATTTTTGGAAGCAATAGTGGTTTACCTCAAAACCCATAAACTTGAATAACCATATTATTTTCGCTTTCTTCATGTATGCCCTTCCCCCGAAGGAAAACTTATGCTTCACCAAATATTTTATGGGGCTATGATCAAGTTATCATGAAAATAACTTGTTTTACAAAAATATCGTGAATTAGACAAAAAATTGAAATATCTTGTTCTTCCACAATATGGGATAGTAAAATTGAATTGGTTCTTTGTCAACGTTGAAATTAGGAGGCAACTCATCAAAAGTGTGACTCAAAATGAGGGGCTCGTCTAGTCAAGTACACAATTTTTTTATGTTAGTAATAGATCACATAGAGAATAGAACTTGGCACAATGGAAGTAGCTTCTAGGTCCATTAAATATGTATACAACCAACAAAACTCTCTAAATGGTTCCCTAAATAAAATTATATATAGAGAGGAAATATCAGAAGGAACCCTAAAATATGAAAAAGAGTACTCCTATAATATTCCCAATCTATTTGTATCTAATACTAGAAATATATTTGCATTTGATAAATCTGGAAACATATTCAGAATCAGTAGCTTCAGCATTCACCTAAATGTCTCTGCACTAAATGAAATACTAGTCTATTTGGTTGATAGTCTAATTGTATTTGTTGACAAATCAAACTTATTTATGCATGAATAAACTATTTCACTGAAATCAAATACCTCTAGAATGCATGCAAAAATTCCTATTCTGGTAGACCATATCCCATTGTTGTTCTTCTCTTGCAGAGACATATTCACATATCGCCCATATGTAGTCAAGCACTGAAAGCTTTGATTGATAAACACAACTGAGTTAATATTATCAATGCAAATATCTTATATCCTTATCCTTAAACCCATTTCTGCAACAAGCTTTCAATATTTTTTTTGTCAACTAGTAGCACTTTCAATGCACTATACGTATATATCAACGATATGCTAAACAGGCACTAGTTGTTACTACTCTCTCTGTGAAATCCATTTTACAGGACATTTCCAAGATATAGGAACTTAGCATAGAAAAATATGAATTTATAAAAAATAGAAGAAATAAATCACATAATCTAAACCTGCCATAATTTTCGCTAAAAACAATAGAAATTTAGGCATGTTTTTTGGAAAAATCGGCACAATTATTTATTTAATTTTTAAATCGGATTACAGTTGTCAAACTATGAGATTTTTTACTACTAGAATAATTGTTCATAGCTCTAAATTATTTGCCTCTTCCCATTTCCAAAACATGTTACTATTCTGCATGTCAAATTTGTTTTATGAAATACATAGCACTTAAAAAAAAAAAATAGACATTCTCGGGAAATAGCACAAATAGTTTAAAAATCAAATCTCGAAATTTGGAAATCAATTACTCCATGTACAAAACAAATTAAATGTGAATATTTTCTAATATTGACAACTATCTTATAGGTTGTCAACAATTGCATCCACTATTATATTAATGTGAGTGTAGAGGTAATAGAATTTATCTTTCTGATTATGTGTCGATTTGTCCATTTCAACAAATGGGTAAAAAATCATTAATTTCATTGTATCGTCTACAAAAATGGAAAAACCACACTTCACGGAATGAAAGTGTTTTTTTTGGTTTCTCGTTCTTCTCCTTCTTCTCCTTCTACACAATTCATTTTTTTAATTCCACCTCTTTTCCATATGTAGTATATGCTTCTCCCATTGATTACAATTATCAATAGGACTTCAAGTATAACGTTATTTTTTATTTTTATTTTTGCAATTCATAAAATTTATTATTAAATAATGTCATCTAATTAATAAATCTCACATTGAAATTCGTTTATATATATTGAATGATTTATATCAATACTTAATTATCTATATGCATTTGTTCCTTGCAAAGTTGCCACAGCGCACAACCACTTCCACAAAATTAGTTCTGTATCCACTAATGTTTAAGAAATACTCATTTACAATTGAATATTGTAACTTTTATGACTTGCAACATAAGATTTAATATCTGTTTTGTACAACAAAAATATACCCACAATAAAACAAGTTTTTATATTCAGTAGGTCTTATTTGAAAACATATTTTCTTTAATAAAACAAACTATATATGTCTATAAGAAAACCACTTACATAAAATGGTTTACCATTGAAAATTCCAAAAAAAGTATCTCATGGTTCAATGTATAATTTTTATTATTATTTATTGTTATGATCATTCGCTACTATGAAAAGATTTCATGCTAAGCAGTTTCCCCTGCATTATGGAAACTCTTATCATAATTCTAGCATAACGAAAAATGCATACAATGAAACCCTTATGTGTGCCATTTTCTCTTTTCTACATCCATTCATAAATAAAGATGACTGCAACAGCATAGTAAGACTTTTTATCCCAACAACAATCGATAGTTATCAGCATAGCGAATTGTATCTAGATTCAAATTCTAGTGACAACAGATGCAATAGATAGAGCTTCACATTTAAAACATAATCTAACAATTATTGAAATAATTGGTAAAATGTTTGAGTATTAAAACAAAGTAAACAGAAATGAATTTTGATTAGTATTCATTAAAGAAAACTAAGTAATATATAAAACTGCAAATCAAATATCGATAAGCATTTGTTCAATTGCTATTTTCTGTATAATGTTCAAGGACTTGGGTCCATATAACATCCCATGTCAAACATTATCTCACAATTGTTTGCATAATTAGAAAAAATAGAATAAATACTAACCAGAATTCAAGTAAGTTATGATCACAAATCCATCATCCAGGAAATAGGCTCGGTTGCATAAATAATTTATGAAAATGTCAATAGTTCAATTGCAAAGGAATCTTGATAACAATTGCGATTGCAATCCCATCAACTGCAATCTCCAAAATTCATATGCAACAGATAAAACAAAACTTCATTTAGGACTTATAATATGCATTCAGGAATAATTAAATTCTTTGACTGTAAGAAATAAAATTCAAAGCATTAAAGCACTTGCAATATGTAAAAGAAAAGTTTTATATTCTTCTGCTCTCATTTATCTCTCATAATAAGGCTTCCTACAATGAATTCCATCACATTAGCCTAAATGAATTCCTTTATCGAAGAAACAGTAATTTCCTTCTTAATATTTTCATTGAATATCTCCTCAATCTCTTTTTCTTCTTGTTGCAAATGCAAAACTAAGGTAGAGTACACTTCATGAACAACAAAAAAAGTAACTATCCATTTTCTAATTTCCTCTACACTAAAATCAATTATATCATTGAATTATGTTCCTACAATTGTTTCAACTTCTCCAAATCAACCATCATCTTCTCCTTTGTAATTAATCTAGATTCATACGTCATAGGTGGACCATTTAAATTCTGAATAATCACTACTGCCTTGACATACATACTTTCTCTTTGATCTTTTGTGTTTCCACACTAAAAACTGATCTCTTCCAATGTTCTAGTTTTCCCAGACCATGCATTCTTTATCTACCTCATCCGATCAGCATCATGTAGTCCTTGTTTATCTCTTTCTAGCTCATACAATGAAATAAGATTTTGAACAAATTTAATAGTTAATTGTCTGTCAATTTCGTATCTCCCTCTAGCTCACTCTTGACCAATTCGACTAAATATCTCATTTTTTCTTTAAATGTCGAAGATCAAAAGAAAATTGCCATGAAAATTGAATTATACACAATCTTTTATATATATTATTAATGATACATGATTTCACTGCACTCGAAATATTGACAAGTTTCTTAAACCTATTAGATACACTAGTTATCTCCAATGGAGTCTTCAAGAAAGGACCCACACTTAGAGAATTTACTACCTTTTTTATTTTTCCTTCAACTTTCAATTTTATACTTGTTGACAAACAAAATCCACAAACACTTCACCACCAGCTTCATGTAATTTACTCAACCTAGGCATAGCAACTGAAGATTGATCAACATTCAATTTTGTCTGATCAAAAAACTTTTTGTTGAAACAATCTATTCTTTTAATCTTCAATCTCTTACCAACCATGTCATAATTTACATCTTGCAATGTGACAAAACACTCATCGAAACTAATGTCTTCTTTAGTAATTTCCTCTAGTTTATTCTCTAATTTTCTTGCAAATAAGCACTAACCCAATCAGGTAGTACAAAGTTATCAACTTCCCTACCGATTTTTTCTTCAGTACCCTCTACTTCAAGTGCACTCTTGGATCTAAATGATTCAAAAGTATGCACTCTTTCTAGAGTTACTCTACAATGAAACCCTTCAAAATTGCCATTTGATAGCCTATCAACAACTAGTTTTTCACTTCTAGTACTTCTCTTTATTTTCTCACTAATAGATAATGTTTCACTAGAACTCCTTGTGAAATATTGATATTTCCCTGCACAATTTGCACCTCTTTGCTTAGGTATTTCTCCCGTCACAGTGATTTTTTTTTTTAACATGTTCAACATCCACTAGTGCTTTTTAATCAACACTGTGACATTGCTTGCACTATCCTCTACTTCTTAGAAACAAGTTCCCATATCTCATAATCTCAAGGTGATCCATGAAAATTATCCCTATATAAAGCCTTTAATAACCTTAGCTTTACTTAATTTGAAAGCATTCGAAGACTTTGCAACAACGAGAGTGTGAGACATATTCTTCATAATAAATTTTCCAATAGTAAAAAAAAAAAAAGGTATCTTCTTTTCTGTTGAAATATAGATAACCAATGGAGATATTGCCTACAAACTTCAGCAACAAAATACCTATCTACATCAAATATTGGAGAAAGAATTGGCCTATCTTCAAAACCATATATTTGTATAATCGTATTGCCTTCTCTTTCCTCAAATTCCCCGTTGCAAAGTAAGAAAGCCTCAACCTCTGTAGATATTCAATGAGGCTCTTTTCTTGTTACCATGCTATACACTTGTCTCATAAACACATCCTCAGTTAAGCAAAAATTTAAAGAAGCTTCATGTTTGAACAATGTAGGATACCAGAACTACATTGGTTCCTTAGGAAGCTTGAATATAGGATTATAGTGAAACTTGTCAAACACATCCCTTGACATGAGAAGGGTTATCAGATATGACATTATAAAGAACCCATTGTTCTTTGGTAATCTATGTAACTGAAATTCTAATCCATTCAAAATGTCACAAGCCCAATCAAACATACAATTATTTGTGTGTCTCATAAACCACATAGAAAATGCATTTTAGAACATGTTATGTACTTTTTAGTCATGCTACATGGGAAAATAGCCAACAAAAATCCATAAATGGTTTCCTAAATAAAGAAATATCTACAAGAGAAAGGTCGGAAGGAACCTTAGAACTTGTAGAAATTAATTCCCACACAATTTCAATTCCTCGCCCTTCTGCTTCTAGGAAACTATCTGCAACATATAGTTATAAACAATTGTTTCATTCCAGAAGCTTAATAAGAATCTGAACACATTTGGATTTAGAAAAACCTTTATTGCTCTAAGATTAATTTCCCTCTTTCTGAAATCAAAATTATTTGTGTACAGATAAACAATTTCTCTAAAAGTAAAGACCTCTAGAACATAGCTAACATTTGGCAATCAAGTGCTCCAATTCTTGTCATTTGTTTCTTCTTCTGTTGACAAATTCACATATCCCTCATAATTTCTCGACCAATAAAAAGTATGACAATCTCAACAATCTAGTTAACCATATCACTACAAATAGCCTCTTTCACTCACTTCTTGCCCATTATTTCTTTGCAGTAGAGAAAAAAAAATTATGTCAATGGATAACATATTCAAATACCCTTCCATTATACAATTTCTTTTTTTCACCACAAACACTATTTGTTACTATTAATAGTCTGAAAAATCCTTACAGAGGACACTCTAACTAAATATAAATTAAATATAACAAAATAAGTTTTACGGAAATCAATAGGAAAACTTTTCGAAATTTCACAAGCATTTTGTGAATTCAGTATGCACTTTTCTCTCACTCAAAGATCATTAATATATGCACCCTAAGAAATAAAAATTTGGGATAACCAGTAAGTTTGTTTACATGACCAAAATTTAATGTTTCACCTGATCATTTTTTATAATAGTGGAAATAAATTCAACAACATCAAAAATCCCATTAGCAAATTTTCCAAGAGTACCAAAAATCACTGCAAGTGGATTTTTTTTAAATTCTTTTTTTCGCTGTGTATTTTTGTTAGCATATTCCATTGACACCCAAGATGATGCAAATTGACAACTCTAACCTCGAAATACAAAATCTCACCGCTATATTGTTTTAGTAGCATGCCCAAATTTCCTTTGTTTATTCGACCAATTTTGAAGACCCAAAAAACTGCTGATAATGTTGCATTGTAACCATAATTTTTTTTAAATATTTTGGTAACAATTGTTAAGATTCAGAATAGAAAGATTTATTCAAACATTTTCAACATTCTATTTCTTCAATTTTTCCCACCAAATGTCGTAGATAATTTTGTTATCCATGTAGAGTAGTCTAAGGAGACCACAAATTCACCCAAAAAATAATGGAATTTCTGCCATGATTTATGATAGAATTTCGCAGAAATTTTGGGAAATTTGGGTTACATCTATTAGGATTTAAGAATTTGCAAAAAATATCTCTCCAAAAAAATTTATGACCTATATTCAGCTACTCTCTATGAGAAATCGACTTGATAGTTGGTCTCACTACATCGTAAAATCGAACCAAATATTATTTAGAAATAACCTGAGACATCTTTTTTCATAAAATTCGACACGCATTTACAATGCAGTGAGGACCTTATTCCACAAAGACACTTTTAATTAAACTATTTTTTTTTAAATTGAAAAAATAATACTATTACTAAAAGTTAAAACTCGTAAAACTATCAATAATGCAACAAAAATAGAAAGATTACCGTACACGACGAATCGAATTCAAAACTACTCCTCACTACTTTGTAAAACCAAACCCAATTTGATTTATCAATATCTTGACACACTCATTTCTCAGACTATCATAAAGCAAACCAAAGTTTACAAAATATTGTAGAGTATTATAAAGAAAATCTTAACGAACAAAAAATTCACACCATTGCGAGAGGCAAATAAGAAAATTTGTATGGAGGCTTTAAGTATTGTATAGCTTTTGTATCCCACAAATAATAGTTTATATAAGGAAAAAGAATCTCAAACAATACTCCAAGCTCCTAAATGTAATTTGCAAAGATAAAATAGTACACGCCATACTATTTTGTCTATCACTACAAATAGAGTTTTCCCCTTACTATACTAGCTATTTCAAATATTTGCAATCTTGTTTCCCTAGAAATAACCACCATCAACATTTTTTATTGTCTTGATGTTTTTCCCAAGATTAACAAAAAACAAAGTTGTAGATAATTACATGTCATCTCAACATTCTATTGACCAAGCACACATTCTCTCGTGTATTCAAAACACCACATAAGCATGAAAACATCAAATCTAGAAACATGATTTGTGTACACTTTAAACATAGCACAAATGCATATATGTAAAAAGATAGCATTTCTTATGTGAATAGACAATGTGCATAACATGTGACATGGATGGATGTATGGATGTAGAAATGTAGCAATGTGTGCATGCCCAATAAACAATCAATAAAGCAAGTGTGTACCTAGGACAGGTTATCAAGTAGGTCCCCAAATAAGAATTAGAAAAGAGATTTGTATATTTATTATCCTAGTAAACTTTTCACAAAACATTCACATAACATTCGCACATGAACAACAACCTGAACACAAATTAAAATTTGAACAAAACTTTAGCATAACATCTGTACACGCACAACAACCTTTGTACAAATTCCTCCGAACAACTACTTCCACACTCAATAACATCATTAATTGACATTCGAAACTCCACACATGATACCTTTGAACAAATAGCTTTGAACAACCATGTTCGTACAACTACTTCCATAATTCTAAAAAATGTTGCTAAATAAGAATTAAAAAAGACAAAACCTTCCACACGTTATTTCTACCGCACAACACTTTTTCTTCACAGTAATTGTAATTTCAGTTTTTTAACACCCACGTCTACGCAAAATACCTCAAATCTCCCACACATACTTCTTCCTTCGCACAACAAAAATTCCACATAACGACCCCACTACTCACTATAAAAAGGACCTCATCTCTCCAGCACATACTTTGTACTATGCAGAAGCAAACATAATAATAATATTAGTTCAACATTTGTTCTTCCATACCCCTCACCCCCTTGATACCTATGTAAACAGCCTGCAACAACATGAATTCTTGCATCATTGAATAGATCATTAACATAATAGTGCCCTGCAACCATATCAGCAACTAACTTTGCACAACAACCTTCATATAATGATTTCCATACTTGGAAAAAAAGTTCCTGAATAATAATTTAAAATTAAAAATCCTTTCAAACGTTCATTACACAGTGCAAAAGACCTCGATTCTTTCACTAATACTGTTCCGCACAATGAAGGTGTTCCAATTACTACATCATTCATCAATATCACAACACTCACTATGCAAAGAACCCTGGATCTCTCGCATGTAATAATATTAATTTGACATTTGTTCATCCCCCCCACCCAAAAAAAAGCTTATGCAAAGAAGCTGCAACCACATCAATTCTCACATCATTCAATAGAGAACTAACAAAATAACAACATCAATTCTCTCATGATTGAGTAGAGAATTAATATAACAGTGACAGTGTGAGAGCACTCACCACCACAATACTCATTCACAAAACTACTTTATTTTAATTTTAAAATTAATTGTGAGGCATTGCAAAAAAATGAAAATAAAACACTCTCCATCAGGGGAATTATGTCCCATTAGAGCTTCCTCACGCAATCAAAAATTAGAAATAACATTTAACAAAAATTCAATAATTATTTTTGAATTTATGCAAAAATAGAAATATTAATCATTTTCCCAAAACTTTGGTTAAAACAAAAACATAGCCAAGTAATGCAAAGTCAATGCAAGTTGATTACGAAGAGAATGGTATAGTCTCTGACGAGACAAGGACTAAAAATCATTTTTTTATTGATTATTTAAAATTTTATAATAAAAGGAAGAATTTACATTTACATATAGAACATGGAAAGATTTGAAACTAAAACTTATCATTACTTACATCGATTGCAACTCAATTTGATTTTATACATAATTTTTTAATTCTTTTTTTTGTATATTTCATGGACCTAAGATATTTCCCACTGCTACATCCACGAAATATTTGTACTAATCAGATCGACCGAAAGGGGTCACTTCCTATCAGCTCAACCATGGAACTAGACCTTGAGAGTGTCAAGAGAGTTGAAGTCGTGATCTCCCAATGCAAAAGGTACTTTAGCTACTGGGACTTGAGAAATTGAGCTAACTCTCATAGCTGTGAATTTAATATATAATTACATACTAACATATTTAAATAAATATTACAAATGAATGAAAAGAACAACATAAAGAAACCACTACTCATAGTGAGAATACAGGAACCACTTCCTCCAATCACACCATTACCACCACTACTAGCACAAACATAAATTAAATATTTGGTAAAAGCCAATAGGATTCATTTCATAATAAGTATCAAAGAACTTACTTTATATTGTTAAAATAAAGAAATCACTAAACTAGCTAAACTATATCTTTATTTTAAATTATTATTATTATTATTATTATTATTATATGTCCCGTATATATACATTTAAAAAAAAATGGAACAGGATTCTTGATGAAGTGTCATTTTACCTTAGAGATTCTTAATATGTGAATAGTATTTGTTACAATAGCATGACTTATCGATGCCACATGCCCAAAGAACCATTACTCATTCAATATGACACTTGTTCATAGGATTTTTTTCAATTAATCGATTTAACTAAAAGATCAAAAATAAGATAAATCTCAATATTTTATTTGTACGTGATACTAAAAATATTCTAAAATATTCTATGAAAATTAAATCCCTACAATCGACCAAATAATTATTTATAATTAAACTAAAATTATCATCATATTATTACTTATTAACATAATTATACTTATTGTAAAAAAATATTATATTACCAGAATATAATGTACACATTGATCATGTAATCCATATAATATGCATCAATTCTTTTATCACAGAAAGTACATATGAAGACTTCATAACATAGATAGTACACATAAATGCATAAAATATATTTGAAAGATTCAAGATGTATCAAAATAATGCATAGTATTTATTGAAGTGTCATTTGCTTTCAATATATCTAATGCAGGGATGGAAAAATATATTATTTGCACAAATTCAGTTTAGGATAAAGAAATATATTATCTACACAAATTCTATGAGATGCATGTTGGCGTTTATTATGGATAGAGACGCATTTGACTTTTTATTAAAAAAACCTCTATTAAAACATGAATATCTAGTTATAGTAAAAGTCTATTAAAACATTTGACTATGCATAATTTTTAGTTATAATAAAAATTATATTAAAACATTTATTACTAGTAATTAAAATTTAGTAATTTTTTTGAATTTTTTTATTTTATTTTATAACGCTACAAATTCGTAAAATCCTTTACTAACAAACATTTTACTTTAACAAAGTTACAATAAATTACTTAGATAACATGATGATAATACCATTCTCGTTACCATGCCCTCGTGTCTCGTAGAGTTATACCAAACAATAGTAAAATAAGTAATGTCACATAAATTTATTTTTAATCAATATTGCAATCAATGTCATGAGAAAGATGAACCTAGCATAGCCACGTACTCCGTCTATGATAAATTGGCTCATGGTAGTAAGTGGAGAAAAGCAAAAGCTTCTACCTATAGAGTTGCATGGATATTCACTGACATTTTTTGTGACAGCTAAGATTTTTTCGGAAAATTTTGATAATGAAAATAGGGAAATCACTCTTGCATTAGGATAGTTGAACTCTATTATCCTAAAACATAGGATAAACTATTTAGATGACTTTAGCTTGAAGATGACAATTTAGGCTATTTAAAAATATGACACTATGAACGCGATTGCATAATTACAAATTTATTTTTATTTAATTAGAAATAATAATATGCTAATAGAGATCCTTCGTTTATTATTTTGTAAAGTAAAACAATGTTATATATTTTATTATCTTTAACAATAAAAATATAATAATATATTTGCAAAATTATATATTTGTAAAATTTATAATTTATTGAGTGAAAGGTTAATAAAAAATATTATGAAATTTAATATGACGATGATGTTGATTAGCGTACACTAAGACCAATTGGGTCTATCAGACCTTGAGAAAAAAATAAAAAAATCTAATTGTGATTCTTCACAGTCTTATTTCCATGATTAAAAAGAAGGGAGAGAAGCACTCCAAGATCATTATAGTTGGGTTGACTTAACAAGTCAAGAAGATTGGAAGCATGGAAGATGTTAGGGAAATGAAAGCGGATGTGAGTAAGGGTCGACCAATCTCAGAGGAAGTGTTTTTCATCTTCCGCCATCTTAGTATTGCAAGGTTGATAGATTCTATCATTTGATAGAGTCTTCTAAGTAGACCAGACCTAGTTTCACTTCGAAGCTCATAAGAATTAGTTCTAATCCTAGTGACGTTCATATTTTTCTTAGTGCTAGTCAAAATAGAGATTGAATTTTGGTTATCAAGGGTGGGGTTGATCACCTCCTTATAATATCTAAGCTTCCTTTTTCCCTCCAGCTGTTTATCATCCCATAATTTGTCCTTAAATTTAGAGGTAATAATATCTTTGACACTATCCTTTCTTCCCAGGATGATCTGCTCCTTTATCCGCTAGTGGTTGAGCCAAGACTGGGCATCCTTATGCTACCCACGCTTAAGGTAGACGTCGGGGTTTTGGCTAAAGTTCAAAATCAATTTCGGGAAGCCTCTTGGATTCCATGTTGTAAAGCTGCATCTTATACATTAGATATCTAAACATAGCCAAGCTTTCAATGACGGAAAGGTCAACTTCGATCAGGAGGATAGGATAGGGAATATTTCCCTTGATCGTGAGGTTGTAGGTTATGAATTTCTTTTGAATCATCTCAATATTGCTCCACGACTCTTTGGATATACTGCAACCCCAAACTTCACATCCATATCAGACAATACGAGTGATGAGATTCTAAAACAGGAACCATTTTTTACTCCAAATACAAATATCAACTGACTTACAATTGTTTTCATGCTCATACTAAGCTTTCGAACCTCCATTATTCCTTTTCTCAATGCTATAATTCGAGTTGAGCTGATGAGGAAAGCCAATACCTAAATATTTATAAGAAACATGTTCTAAGTAATTGTTATCATATAAGAAACTACCATGCATGATATTTTTGGATTTAATTATCATGAATTTAGTCTTGTCAGTATTAACTATCATACCCATCTTGGATAAGTAATCATGAAGAGTCTTAAATTGCTTCTCCAAGTCATCATGGCTTCACGCAAGAAGAACGATATCATCGGCATAAACAAAAATAGTAATGATTATACCAGCAAGCTCGGTGCATTTGCAACCGACAATTGCATTAGAGAAATTTTGAGGTCCAAAATGTGCCTCAAAACAAAAATGTGCAACCAAAACCAACTTTATGAGAACCAATATGATTCAAGATGATGATGTCAACCATGGGTGATGATTCACAATTTTTGGAGTAAAAAGGTGGAAAGATTAAAAAATTAAAATTAGACTATTTTTTCAACTCATATTTTCAACTTATATCCCTATGGTTTTACTCAAATTTCGAGCAAGAGCACTCATCCCATGAATAATTTAATTCTCCATCCAACGAGTACCCACGTTGCATACTTTCGATGCACCCTACCACATGAAAAAAAGATAAATACATGAAAATTGTGATTGCAATAACGTTTTTTCATTTATGTCTCATTTTTTCGTGTAGCAGGGTCCATCGAAAGTATGCAACATGGGTTATCCTTGGATCATAAATTAAATTCCTCATTTATCAAGTGCTCCCACTAAAAATTTTCGTATAACCATATGGAGATAATTTGAAACTATGAGTTGAAAAAGTAGTTTTTCCTTTCTTCCCTCTAAAATTTGATGATGTAAACTAATCTTATTTTATTATTTTATGATATTCTTAGGAGGCCCATTTTAGACCTCAAAATTTTTCTAATTGGAGACACAACTGTAGCTTATCGATGTAAATTCCAAAAAGGATATGGCATAGGGAACCCCATGATTAACCCTGATATTGCATTTAATATCTTTAGACCACCCTTTGATGGTCTTTAGCTTAGCAAAAGGATCTTGTAAAGGTGAATCACAACAATCCTCAAGTCAAGAGGAACCACTATCTCTTCGAGCCTTTTCCAAAGCTTGTCCCGAGGAACAATATTGAAATATTTTCTAAAGTCCACAAAACAATAGAAGAGATCGAATTTAGTATTGCGATATTCCTCGGCAATGATCCTAAGAGAGACAAGATGATCGAAAGTCAAGTGATATCTCCTAAAACTATGTTTTCCTTTGGCCCTTTTACCCTGGCTTTTAAGCCAATGGTTAATCTTCTTTTCCAAAATGAGCCCATATAGTTTGGCTAAGATGTGGCTAATCATAATGGTCATGTAGTTAGAAGGAATGTTTTTGTCCCCACTTTTAATGATATTCATAGTAAGTCTTTGTGTCCAGGGCTTAGGAAGTCATTCTTTACCGCTAAATTGAGAAGCTTGTGGAGATGACGAATGAGGATATATGTTCCCATTTAAAATATTTCATCTTTATATCCTTCAATATCATTAGCTTTCCCATTAGCAAGCTTATTAATCTCAGACTCAAATTCTTCTAAATAGAATATATCTTCCTAATAGGGGTGTTTAAGATGGTTCCCATGGTGTCCGGGGAGTAATATAACTTCTTAATATAAATGCCTCAATTCACCAATTGGATAAAATTATTATCTTTTGTTTTACGAACAAGCACATTCCACCAAAAATTTCAGGGTGCAAGTTCATAAAGGTGAAAAAGATTTTCTTGTCTCTTATTACTATATGACCTCTTCTTTCTTTTGATGAGAGCTTTGTATATACTTATATTTCAGAGCTTTACAGCTTCATTAGGAGCATCTCTAAGCTTTCCTATCAATTTTATAGTCCTTGTCATACCAAGGGTTTAGATTTATATCATTCTTTTCATATGAAACCTTAGTAGAGAACTTGTTAATGGTAGTGGAAAGGATAGTAGTAAAAATGTAATAAATTTCATCAATGTTGTCATTATAAGTTAGGAAGTGTAAATCCCTTTTTAAATCCTTTAAGAAAATGTCCACATTACTTCTATCAAAATTAGGGTATCTTTGGCTCTCACTGGCCTCCTGAATGTGGCTGGTATGCATAAGAAAATTGAGGGTTAAACATAAAGGCCTGTGGTCACAGTAAAACTCGTAATTGCTAAGTATCTCAAAGTTTGTAATATGTTTGAGGAAATGGATGTGAAAAATTGCATAATCCATGACACTACTGCCCAACCCATGGATACAAGTCATCTCTCTAAAGGTATGCCACTTTTTAATACCATTAGAAATAATCGCGTCATGGGAACTACAAATCTAGAGAAGCTCGGTGCCAAATAAGTTCTTACTTATGTCTTTAGAGTTTCTCTTGAATCTATTAGCTAAGACTCCATCTTCATCAAGCCATAAGGGGTCAAGGTTAGAGTTGTTAGTTAACATAACAAGTTTGTTGGTAGCAGTTGTAGCATTGAAGTCCCGAAGAAAAAGGATATTACCTTCATACTACATGTTGTGGATTTCTTTCTCTAATGTATTCAAAGGGAAGTTCTTATCCAACCTTTTTTTCTTATAGGAGGTAGAGTTGATAGGAGCGAAATAATAGATTGCAAGAAAAATCGTATTGGTGGTAGAATCACAAATCTCTATCTAAATGTACTGATTGAAGGGTTTTGATTTTATGAAGTCAGATGTGAGAATAAACAATGTTTTTATATCAAATGCTGTAACATCAAGACCCCTACGAGAGGATATCTTATTCCTAGTTGACCAAAGAATGAATTTTTCAAATTGAGGGACCCTAGATTCATCATCCTCCCAACTTTAAACTAAAATAATAAGATCAAATCACACTCGGTATCCAAATTAAAATAGGAACTTTACACCATGGAAAACCATGATAATTCCAAAAGAGGAGTAGAGTGATCCTAGTCCCTCTTTTAAACTCTTATTTTTTACTCTATCTCTACTAATAGCTTTCTTATTCCTAATGTTAGCTCATTTCCCTTCTTTTCTTGCATCTTTTACCTTCTCAACTTCTTTCCTGACCTCAACTTGCTCTTATGTAATAATATATTCATTTATAAATATTATTGTTTCTTTTATGCTTGAGGATTTCCTGAGTATATCTAATTTATGGTCATTACAACTTACCTTAACAAATATTAGTCTATATATAATATGTATTAATTATTTTAAATTCATAAAGGATTAAGATTACTCTTGAAAAAGACATTTTCAAATGGTTGAGATATATATTATATCTATTTTAATTTATTATTAAAGACTCAACATTAATATCTTAATTTTTTTTAACGCTCATAGTGGGTGTTAATCATCATTGTCATCATTTATAATAACATAAAATATTTTATTTTTATAATTTTAAATAAATTAAACTAAATATTTTTTTAATAATTATATTTTTTTCATTTATAAAAAAACATAATTATATATTTGTAAATTATGTAGTTAAAAATAATTTTAAATTTAAAAAATGCATGTGCATATATATAAATTATTATAATACAATTCTATGTTAGTGAATACTACATTTCATTTAACTTGATTTAACGTTAATGGTAGTGGAAAGGGTAGTAGTAAACCTGTAATAAATTTGATCAATGTTGTTATTATAAGTCATGAGCGTAAATCCGTTTTTAAATCCTTTAAGAAAATGTCCACATTACTTCTATCGAAATGAGTGTGTCTTTGGCTCTCACTGGCCTCCTGCATGTGACTAGTATGCATAACAAAATTGAGGGTTAAATACATGGGCCTATGGTTAGAGTCACGCTCGTAACCGTTATGTATCTCAAAATTTGCAATACGGTTGAAGACATGGATGCCATAAATCACATAATCCACGACACTACTTCCTAAATCATGGATACAAGTCATCTAGCCAAAGGTAGGCCACTTGTTAATACCATTGCAAATAATCAATTCTTGGGAAATACAAAGTTGGAGAAGCTCAGTGCCAAATAATTTCCTTGTCATGTCTTTAGAGTTTCTCTTCAATCTATTAGCTAAGAAACCATCTCCATCAAGCCATAAGGGGTCAAGGTTAGAGTTATTACTTCACATACTAGCCTTGTTAGTAGCAGTTCTAGCATTGAAGTCTCCAAGCAAAATGATATTACCTGCATACCATAGGTTGTGGATGTCTTTATCTAAGGCATTGGAAGGGAAGTTCTTATCATTTTTTTTTCTTATAGGAGATAGAGTTGATAGGAGTGAAATAATAGATTGCAAGTAAAATCCTACTGGTAGTAGAAACAAAAATATTGATCTAAATGTACTGATTGAGGGATTTGATTTTATGAAGTCAGATGTGAGAAGAAACAATGTTGTTTATATAATGAGCTAATCCACCAAGGCCCCTACGATAGGATTTCTTATTCCAAGCTGACCAAATAAGGAATTTGTCAAAGTGAGGGACCCTAGATTCATCATGCTCCCAAGTTTCAACTAAAAAAATAAGATCAATCTCACTTAGGATGAACCTTCACATAGGACCTCTACACCATGGAGAACCACTGTAATTCCAAAAGAGGATCCAGAGAGATGCTAGTCCCTATTTTTCGCTCTTATTTTGGACTCTATCTCTAATAATAGCTTTGTTATTCCTAATGATAGCTCATTTGGCTTCTTTTCTTGCCTCCTTATCCTTTTTGACTTCTTTCCTAAGTTCAACTTTGTCTTCTGGAATAAGATCTTAATTTATGAAGATTCTTGTTCCTTTTAAGCTTGGGGATTTCCTAAATATATCTAATTTATTGCCATTACAACTTACCTTAACACGGTTTAATCTTATGGATTAATATGATATATATATATATATATATATATATATATATATATATATATATATATATATAAATTAAAATACTATTATATATTATTTTGAATTTAAGTTAGTTTTTTATAAATTTATAAATATTATTAAAAAATCTTAGCCTAACTGTTTTGGTTAACAAATTTATTTTCTCAGATATCTACTTTCAAGTCTCTTGCATAATATATAATTTTTAAATTAATAAAATATATTATCAAATTTTATTTAATATATTTTTTAGTAATTTTAATTAATATAAAAAAATATAAAAAGTGACATGAAATGTTTAAAATTATTTTAACATTCATAAAGGATTAATATTACTGTTGAAAAAGACATTTTCATATCATTGCGATATATATTTTTTTTTCTAAATAAAATTACTCTATTAACATTAAAGGGGTAAAATTACATCTGGACAGAAGTCAAACCAACTGCCCTGAAGGAGAGGCAGAGAATATCAGAAACACTGCCCATGACAGCGAACATAGTCGAGAATCAGTTATCAAATCCCACGCAGGGGAACAAGTGTTGACCTTCTTGATATTACAGTGCTTACAAAAATTCACAAAAACTTGCATTTTGAACCATAACTTGCAGAGGTGAATCCACTTATTAGCTTGAACAAAAATGTGCCTGCTATTATGGGTCGCATGACATGAAACAAAGGCAAGAGAGAGCGAATTAATCATCTGGAGGTTCTTCCACAATTTTGCACCAACCGAAATTAGGAAGATCCCTTACACGAGCAGCATCAGTTCCAGAAGGACCAGGATCTGTCGGCGCCATCACCACGTCCAGAGCATTGCGAGCTTGAACCTCCGTATCCTGCAAAGAAGACGGGTTCAACGCAGAGACAGAACCAGGGCCCTACTGATGAGAGCTGGACTCTCCCACCTGGGCTTCCTCATGAAAGAACACCGAGATGTGAGCTGTAATCCTTGGACGATTCAGAGAGCAATTGAAGGTGAAAATCATTGAGCCAAATGAGGGAGAAGACGAGGAGTCTGGAGGACGGGGCTCAGGGTAATGGCTAGGCAGATGAAGATGCCCTCTCCCACTGCGAGTGCGAGGGTAATTGCTGGCTATGAATTCACTAGAGAGGGAGGGAGAATTGGAGGATGGGCTGGAGGGCACACGTCGAGGAGTACCCCCGTGGCACCTCATTCTATGGCGAAGACGGGGCATAGCGAAAATAGCAGCGGCACTATGAAAACAGGGTCGAGCACCCACGATGGCAGAGCACGGGCTAATCAGATAGTCATCCAAACAAGGGCTAGAGACCCTAGAGAGAAACCAGGGAATTAACGGATGGAGCTCCTTAGGACTGCCAGAGCCTATCTCCAACTTAGTCGCCCCTTTCAAACCGCTAGAGCCAGCACCATACAAACCATAACCAGACCGACATATAAACAAAGGCTCCATAGCCATCCCATGGCTGAGCCTAAATTTATCTCCCTCAGTCCTCCCTCGAATAGCACCTGCCATTACTATGGCATTGAAGAGAGCCGAGGTCCGGTGCATTCCAGAGTGAGCAGAGGCGATAAACATATCGGATGACAGGTTGGGAGGATTAGAGCTACTTAAGGTGAAGCAAGTGAACCCTGCAATCCCCATATGTCGAGGTTCTTCCTTCATTTGGAAATTAACTATGTGGTACAGGGCAGGCAGGTGTCGTCCCACCTCGCCCCACCCCTGTCCCATCACATTAACATCCTGTCGAGGCACCCGCATCCGGGGATCATTGCGATATATATTATATCTTTTTTAAATGATTATTAAAGGGTCATAATTAATCTCTTTTTTTTTTTAAGTCTTGATGTTAATTTTCAATGCCATAATATATATATATATATATATATATATATATATATATATATATATATATATATATATATATATATATATATATATATATATATATTAAACTAAATAATTTTTAATAATTATATCTTTTCATTTATAAAAAATTATAATTATATATTTGTAAATTATGTAGTTATAAATAATTTTGAATTTCAAAAATGCATGTGCATATATATGAAAAATTACAATACAATTCTACATTAGTGAATATTACACATACTTTAACTTCATTTATAGTTAATGGTATTGGAAAGGGTAGTAGTAAAAATGTAATAAATTTGATCAATGTTGTTATTATAAGTCACGAAGTATAAATCCATTTTTAAATCATTTAAGAAGAGGTCTACATTACTTCTATCAAAATCAGTGTGTCTTTGGCTCTCACCAGCCTCTTGATTGTGGGTGGCATGCATAAAAAATTGGAGGGTTAAAGACAAAGGCCTATGGCCAGAGTCAGGCTCAAAATCGTTAAGTAGCTCAGAGTTTGAAATGTGTTTGAGCACATGGATGTCATAAATTACATAATCCACGACACTACTGCCCAACCCATGGATACAAGTCATCTGACTGCAGGTAGGCCACTTGTTAATACAATTACAAATAATCAAGCCTGGGGAACTACAACTCTGGAGAAGCTCGGTGCAAAATAGGTTCTTGTTTATGTCTTTAGAGTTTATATTGAATCTATTATCTAAGACACCATCCTCATGAAGCCACAAGGGATCAAGGTTAGAGTTGTTACTTAAGATAATAGATTGGTTAGCGGAAATTCTAGTATTGAAGTCCCCAAGCAAAATGATATTACCTTCATACCACAGGTTGTGGATATCTTTCTCTAAGGTATTGAAAGGGAAGTTCTTATCCAAGTTGTTTTTCATATAGGAGGTAGAGTTAATAGGAGTGAAATAATAGATTGCAAGAAAAATCATATTCGTGATAGAATCAGAAATCTCGATCTAAAGGTACTCATTGAAGGGGTTTGATTTTATGAAGTCGAATGTGAGAAGAAACAATGTTCTTTGTATAACATGCTATACCACCAAGGCCCCTACGAGAGGATTTATTATTCCAAGCTGACCAAAAAATGAATATGTCAAAGTTAGGGAGCCTAGATTCGCCATGCTCCCAAGTTTCAACTAAAAAAATAATATTAGTCTCACTCGGGATAAAACTTAACATAGGAACTTTACACCATGGAAAGCCACGATAATTCCAAAAGAGGATCCAAAGTGATCCTAGTCCCTATTTTTTACTCTTATTTTGGTCTCTATCTCTAATAATAGCTTTCCTATTCCTAATGATAACCCATTTGCCTTATTGTCTTGCCTCTTTGACTTTATGGACTACTTTCCTAAGTTCAACTTAGTCTTCTGGAATAATATCTTCATTTACAAAGATTCTTGTTCCTTTTAGCCTTCTCGATTTCCCAAGCATATCTAATTTATGATCAATACAACTTACCTTAACAGGGACTAGTCTAAATATAATATGGATTAATATGAACTTAGAATTATATATATATATTTATATGAGAATTAATATACCATTATATGATATTTTAAATTTAAATATTTTTTATCTTTTTATAAATTTATGAATATTATTAAAAAAGCATAGCTCAAGTGTTTTGGTTAACCAATCATTTTTCCCCGTTATCTACTTTCAAGTCTCTTGTATAATATATATTTTTAAATTAATATAATATATTATCAAATTTTATTTAATATAATTTTTAGTAATTTTAATTAATGAAAAAATATAAAAAGTAACATCAAATGTTTAAAATTATTCTAAAATTTATAAAGCATTAAGATTACAGTTGAAAAAGACATTTTTAAATGGTTGAGATATAAATTATATCTATTTTAATTGATTATTAAAGAGTCACAATTAATCTCTTATTTTTTTTAAGTTTTTAGTGGATGTTAAAAGTCGCTGTCATCATTTATAATAATAAAAAAATATTTTACTTTTATAATTTTAAATAAATTAAACTAAGTAATTTTTTATAATAATTATATATTTTTCATTTATAAAAAAGGATAATTATACATTTGTAAATTACGTAGTTAAAAATAATTTTGAATTTCAAAATGCATGTGCATATATATAAATTATTATAATACAATTCTATGATAGTGAATATTACACTTCATTTATGTTCATTTAACTTTGATCGTAGTGGAAGGTGTATTTGCAAAAATGTAATAAATTTGATCAATGATGTTATTATAAGTCAGGAAGCATAAATCCTTCTTTAAATCCATTAAGGAAAGGTCCACATTACTTATATCAAAACAAGTGTGTCTTTGGGTCTCACTAGCCTCCTACAAGTGGCTGGTACGCATAAAAAATTGAGTTTTAAAGACAAAGGCCTCTGGTTAGAGTCAAGGTGGTAATCGTTAAGTAACTCAAAGTTTGCAATACGGTTGAGGACATGGATGTCATAAATCGGATAATCCATGACACTATTGTCCAACCCATGGATACAAGTGATCTGGACAGAGGTAGGTCATTTATTAATACTATTACGAATAATCAAGTCCTCAGAACTACAGAGCTAGAGAAGCTCTGTGCGAAATAAGTTCTTGGTTGTGTCTTTAGATTTTCTCTTGAATGTATTAGCTAAGACATCATCTTCATCAAGCCACAAGGGGTCAAGGTTAGAGTTTTTGGTTAACATAATAGCTTGGTTAGTAGTAGTTCTACCATTGAAGTTTCCAAGCAAAAGGATATTACCTTCATACCACAGGTTGTGGATGTCTTCCTCTAAGGTATTGAAAGGGTGGTTCTTATCCAAGTTGTTTGTCTTATAGGAGGTAGAGTTGATAGGAGCCAAATAATAGATTGTAAGAAAAATCCCATTGGAGGTAGAATCATAAATCTCGATCTAAATGCACTGATTAGAGGGGTTTGATTTTATGAAGTCGGATGTGAGAATAAACAATGTTATTTTTATAACAGGCTATACCACCAAGACCCCTACGAGAGGATTTCTTATTCCAAGCTGACCAAAGAATGAAACCGTCAAAATGAGGGACCCTAGATGTGTCAAGCTCCAAAGTTTCAACTAAAAAAATAATATCAACCTCACTTGGGATCCAACTTAACATAGGATCTTTACACCATGGACAACCATGCTAATTCCAAAAGAGGATCTAGAGTGATCCTAGTCCCTATGCTTCACTCTTATTCTAGACTCTATCTCTGATAATAGCTTTCTATTCCTAATGATAGCCCGTTTCCCTTCTTTTCATGCCTCCTCGACCTTTTGGACTTATTTCCTATGTTCAACTTGGCTTTGTTGAATAAGAACTTCATTTATAAAGATTCTTGTTCCTTTTAGGCTTAGAGATTTGCCAAGTATATCTAATTTATGATCATTACAACTTACCTAACATGAATTAGTCTATATATAAAATAGATTAATATGAACTTAAAATATATATATATATATATATATATATATATATATATATATATATATAATTTTGAATTGAAGTTATTTCTTTATTTCTTTATAAATTTATGAATATTATTAAAAAAATCTTAGCCTAATTGTTATGGTTAATAAAAAAGAATTCTCATTTATCTATTTTTAAGTTTCTTCTATAATATATATTTTTTAAATTAATAAAATATATTATTAAATTTTATTTAATATAATTTTCAGTTATTTTCATTAATAAAATAAATATAAAAATTAACATGAAATGTTTAAAATTATTTTATTTTAAAACTCATAAAGGATTACGATCATTGTTGAAGAAGACATTTACAAATAATTGAGATATACATTATATTTATTTTCATTAATTATTAAAAAGTTATAATTAATTTTTTATTTATTTTTTTAAGTTTTTCATGGATGTTAATTTTCATCGTCATCCTTTATTATAAAAAATAATTTATTTTTAGATTTTTAAATAAATTAAACTAAACATTTTCTAATAATTTCAAAAATGCATTTGCACATATAAATTCTTATAATACAATAAATGCACATATAAATTATTATAATACAATTCTACGTTAGTGATTATTACACATTTAACGTTATATATATATATATATAGACACACGCGGGCTAGTGAATGTTACACTTCTTTCAACGCAGTGAGTGGTAAAGAGGATTAAGAAAATTTATGTGTTAATAAATGAATCTATTATAATAGAATAATAAATAAATGAAATAAAATAGTAAAAGGTTATAATTATTGTTAAAATATGTTCATAAAGGCATATATATTTTATTTTTTATGGTTTTGAATTTGTGATTTTTTTAGGAAGAAATACATGCTTCTAACAATTAAACTCACACAAATTATAATAGAGAGTTATGATGTATTTGGCTTATATATATATTTCACATTTTTAAATAGATTATATTATATAATAATATTATTAGAAAAGTCATGGGTTGTCAAACCTGAAGCCAAAAAACCTTCAATAGTAAATTTTATTTTTTATTTTTTAATTTTCCTTTATATGTAATTTGAGTAAGTCAAAATGTTTAGATAGCATAATATAACATAACATAACATAATAGGTCATTAGAACATTTCTTCCATACTAGGCTAGAGAGTGACTCCGGGAATAATAAAAAATGAATATGTAATAATAAGTGTGGAACTAAAATTTATTATTCTTTGTTAAAATATTTAAACTTATATTTTTGAATTAAAATTTAAATAGGTAATATTATTTAATTTATTATATGTTATTATTAATAATAACATGGTGGGATTCGAAATGATTTACATGATTTTCTTCAAAATTTTATTTTTGTATTTGAATCCTTAGAATGTTTTCAAAAACCCTCATGTCGGCGCAGAGCATCAAGGCTTATATGATGTCAAGAGCTTCTGTCCCAAATTCACCAACTTGATATCAGGTATTTGTCAAGCTCCCCTTTGGGCACTCACTACTCAATAGGGTTTTCTCCTCAAATCTAGTTTGGGATCTCAAGTTTTATTTATAGCTCTCAGTGAGTATTCCCTTGGGCATGCAACACCTATTTTTTCATGGAAAGAAGTTGGATGATGCTTCTCCTCTCTTAGTTTAAAGATTTGGTAAAGATGTCATTGTTTTCATGGTTCTTCATCTGTGATGGGGGACTCAAGGCAATCCTTATTCCTCTCAGACCCCTACAAGAGGATTTCTTATTCCAATCTGACGAAATAATGAATCTGTCAAAGTGAGGGACCCTAGATTCGTCATGCTCGCAAATTTAGACTAAAAAAATAAGATCATGAATCTAATCAAAGTGAGGGACCCTAGATTCGTAATGCTCCCAAACTTCAACTAAAAAAACAAAATCAATCTCACTTGAGATCAACCTTAACATAGGACCTTTACACCATTTTAAACCACGTAATTCCAAAAGAGGATCCAGAGTGATCCTAGTCCCTATTTTTCACTCTTATTTTGGACACTATCTTGAATAATAGCTTTCTTATTCCTAATGACAACCCAATTGCCTTCTTTTCTTGCCTCCTTGTTCTTTTTGACTTCATTCCTAAGTTCAACTTTGTCTTCCGGAATAAAATCTTCATTTATAAATATTCTTGTTCCTTTTAAGCTCGAGGATTTCCTGAATATATCCAATTGATGGTCATTACAACTTACCTTAACATAGTTTAGTCTATATATAATATGGATTAATATGCACTTAGAGTAAGAATTAAAATACTATTATATATTATTTTAAATTTAAGTTATTTTTTTTTATAAATTTATAAATTTATAAATATTATTAAAAAATCTTACCTTACGTGTTTTCGTTAATAATTTCTTTTCAGAGTTATCTACATTCAAGTCTCTTGTATAATATATATTTTTTAAATTTATAGAATATATTATCAAATTTCATTTAATATCATTTTTAGTAATTTTAATTAATATAAAAAGTGACCTGAAATGTTTAAAATTATTTTAAAATTCAAAAAGGATTAAAATTATTGTTGAAAAGGGCATTTTTAAATCATTGAGATATATATTATATTTATTTTAATTGATTATTGAAGAGTCATAATTAATTATTTTTTTTTCAAGTTTTTCTGGATGTTAATTGTAAAGGTCATCATACATATATATTAAACTAAATATTTTTTTAATAATTATATCTTTCATTTATAAAAAGGTATAATTATATATTTGTAAATTATGTAGTTAAAAACAATTTTGAATTTAAGAAATGCATGTGCATATATATAATTTATTATAATACAATTCTACGTTAGTGAATATTACATAGTGGAAATGGTAGTAATAAAAATGTCATAAGTTTTATGATTGTTGTTATTATAAGGCAAGAAGTAGAAATCAATTTTTAAATCCTTTAAGAAGAGGTCCAAATTGCTTCTATCAAAATGAGTGTGTTTTTGGCTATCACCAACTTATGAGTGTGTCTTTGGCTATCACCAACTTCCTGAATGTGGATAGTATGCATAAGAAATTTGAGGGTTAAAAACAAAGGTATGTGGCCAGAGTGAGGCTTGAAATCATTAAGTAGCTCAAAGTTCGCAATGTGTTTGAGGCCATGGATGTCATAAATTTCATAATCCATGACACGACTACCCAACCCATGGATACAATTCATCTGACCGGAGGTAGGCCACTTGTTAATAAAATTACAAATAATCAAGCCTTGGGAACTACAAATATGGAGAAGTTCGGTGCCAAATAAGTTCTCGTTTATGACCTTAGAGTTGAATCTATTATCTAAGACATCATCTTCATCAAGCCACAAGGGGTCAAGGTTAAAGTTGTTACTTGACATAATAGCTTCGTTAGTGGAAATTCTAGCATTGAAGTCCCCAAGAAAAATGATATTACCTTCATACCGTAGGTTGTGGATGTCTTTCTCTAAGGGATTGAAAGGGAATTTCCTATCCAAGTTGTTTTTCTTATAGGAGTAGATTTAATAGGAGAGAAATAATAAATTGAAAGGAAAATTCAATTGGTGGTAGAATTAGAAATCTCGATCTAAAAGTACTAATTGAAGGGGTTTGATTTTATGAAGTCGAATGTGATAAGAAACAATGTTCTTTATATAACAGACTATATCACCAAGATCCCTAAGAGAGGATTTCTTATTCCAAGTTGACCAAAGAATGGACCTCACAAAGTGAGGGAGCCTAGATTCGTCATGCTCCCAAGTTTCAACTAAAAAAATAGGATCAATCTCACTCGGGATCAAACTTAACATAGGAACTTTACATCATGGAAAGCCATGGTAATTTCAAAAGAGGATCCAAAGGGATCCTAGTCCCTATTTTCACACTTATTTTGGACTCTATCTCTAATAATAACTTTCCTATTCCTAATGATAGCTCACTTCCCTTCTTGTCTTGCCTCTTTGACGCTTTGACCTTGTGGAATTCTTTGCTAAGTTTAACTTAGTCATTTGGAATAAGGTCTTCATTTATAAAGATTCTTATTCCTTTTGGCGTTCGTGATTTCCTAAACACATCTAATTTATGTTCATGACAACTTACCTTAACATGGATTAGTCTAAATAAAATACGGATTAATATAAACTTACAGTAATATATATATATATATATATATATATATATATATAATTTAAGTTATTTTTTTATTTTTTTATAAATTTATGAATATTATTAAAAAATCTTACCTTAACTGTTTTGGTTAACAAATCTTTTTTTCGAATTTATCCACTTTCAAATCTCTTGTATAATATATATATTCTTAAATTAATATAATATATTATCAAATTTTATTTAATATAATTTTTAGTAATTTTAATTAATGAAAAATATAAAAAACTAACATGAAATGTTTAAAATTATTTTAAAATTGATAAAGAATTAAGATTACAATTGAGAAAGACTATCAAATGGTTGAGATATAAATTATATCTATTTTAATTAATTAGTAAAGAGTTACAATTAATCTCTTAACTTTTTTAAGTCTTTAGTGGATGTTAATCGTCACTGTCATTATTTATAATAATAAAAAAATATTTTATTTTTATATCTATAAATAAATTAAACTAAATAAGATTTTTCATTAATTATATCTATTTCATTTATAAAAAAGTATAATTATACATTTGTAAATTATGTAGTTAAAAATAATTTTCAATTTCAAAAATGCATGTGCATATATATAAATTATTATAATACAATTCTACGATAGTGAATATTAAACTTCTATAATCTTAATTTAACGTTGGTGGTAGTGGAAAGGATAGCAGTAAAAATGTAATAAATTTGATCAATGTTGTTATTATAAGCCAGGAAGCATAAATCCCTTTTTAAATCCTTTAATGAAAGGTCTACATTACTTCTATCGAAACAAGTGTCTCTTTGGCTCTCACCGGCCTCTTACATGTGCCTAGTATGCATAACAAAATTGAGGGTTAAATACAAAGGCCTGCGATTAGAGTCAAGCTCGTAATCGTTAAGTAACTCAAAGTTTTCAATACGCTTGAGGACATGGATGTCATGAATCTCATAATCCGTGACACCACTTCCCAACCCATGTATACAAGTCATCTGGATGTAGGTAAGCCACTTGTTAATACCATTATAAATAATGAAGTCTTAAGAACTACAAAGCTAGAGAATCTCGGTGCCAAATAAGTTATCGGTTATGTCTTTATATTTTCTCTTGAATCTATTAGCTAAGACACCATCTTCATCAAGCCACAAGGGGTCAAGGTTATAGATTTTACTTAACATCATAACTTGGTTCGTAGCAATTCTAGCATTGAAGTCCTGAAGAAAAAGGATATTACCTTCATACCACAGGAGGTGGATGTCTTTCTTTGAGATATTGAAAGGGTAGTTCTTATCCAATTTTTTTGTCTTATAGGAGGTAGAGTTGATAGGAGTGAAATAATAGATTGAAATAAAAATCCTATTGGTGGTAGAATCAAAAATCTCAATCTAAATGTACTGATTAAAGGGGTTTGATTTTATGATGGCGGATGTTAGAAGAAACAATGTTATTTATATAACAGGCTACAACACCAAGACCCCTACGAGAGGATTTCTTATTCCAAGTTGACCAAAGAATGAATCTGTCAAACTGAGGGACCTTAGATTCGTCATGCTCTCAAGTTTCAAAAAAAAAAAAGATTGATCTCACTTGGGATCCAACTTAACATAGGACCTTTACACCATGGACAACCATGCTAATTCCAAAAGGGGATCCAAAGTGATCCTAGTCCCTATATTTCATTCTTATTCTGGACTCTATCTCTCATAATAACTTTCCTATTCATAATGATAGCTCATTTCCCTTCTTTTCTTACCTCTTGACCTTTTGGATGTATTTCCTATGTTCAACTTAGTCTTCTGGAATAAGATCTTCATTTATAAAGATTCTTATTCCTTTTATGCTTGGAGATTTCCTGAGTATATCTAATTTATGGTCATTACAACTTATCTTAACACGAATTAGTCTATATATAATATGGATTAATATGAACTTAAAATTATATATATATATGAATCTGTCAAAGTGAGGGGACCTAAATTTGTCATGCTCGCAAGATTACACTAAAAATATAAGAACATGAATCTGTCAAAATGAGGGACCCTAGATTCGTCATGCTCCCAAGTTTCAACTAAAAAAATAAGATCAATCTCACTCGGGATCAACCTTAACATAGGACCTTTACACCATGTTAAATCACGGTAATTCCAATAGAGGATCCAGAGTGATTGTAGTCCCTATTTTTCACTCTTATTTTGGACTATATCTATAATAATGGCTTTCTTATTACTAATGATAGCCCAATTCCCTTCTTTTCTTGCCTCCTTGACCTTTTTGACTTCTTTCCTAATTTCAACTTTGTCTTCTGAAATAAGATCTTCATTTATAAATATTCTTGTTCCTTTTAAGCTTGGGGATTTCTTGTGTATATCTAATTTATGGCCATTACAACTTACCTTAACAGGGTTTAATCTATATATAATATGGATTAATATGAACTTAGATTGAGAATTAAAATACTATTATATATTATTTTGAATTTAAGTTATTTTTTTATAAATTTATAAATATTATTAAAAAATATTAGGTTAAATGTTTTCGTTAACAATTTCTTTTCCGAGTTATCTACATTCAAGTCTCTTGTATAATATATATTTTTTAAATTTTTAAACTATATTATCAAATTTTATTTAATACCATTTTTAGTAATTTAATTAATATAAAAAATATAAAAGGTGACATGAAATGTTTAAAATTATTTTAAAATCCATAAAGGATTAAGATTACGGTTGAAAAAGACATTTTTAAATCATTGAAATACATATTATATCGATTTTAATTGATTATTAAAAAGTCATAATTAATCTCTTATTTTTTTAAGTTTTTAGTGGATGTTAATTGTCAACGTGTGTATATATATATATATATATAAGTATAATTATATATTCGTAAATTATGTAGTTAAAAATAATTTTGAATTTCAAAAATGCATGTGCATATATATGAATTATTATAATACAATTCTACGTTAGTGAATATTACATTTATTTTAACTTCATTTAACATTAACGGTAGTGGAAAGGCTAGTAGTAAAAATGAAATAAATTTGATCAATGTTGTTATTATAAGTCAAGAAGTATAAATCCATTTTTAAATCCTTTAAGAAGAGGTTCACATTACTTTTATCAAAATGAGTGTGTCTTTGGCTCTCACTAGCCTCCTGAATGTGGGTGGTATGCATAACAAATTTGAGTGTTAAAAACAAAGGTCTGTTGTGAAAGTCATGCTTGAAATCGTTAAGTAGTTCAAAGTTCACAATGTGTTTGAGGACATGGATGTCATAAATTGCATAATCCATGACACGACTGCCCAGCCCATGGATAAAGGTCATCTGACCGGAGGTAGGTAGCTTGTTAATACTATGACAAATAATCAAGCCTTGGGAACTACAAATTTGGAGAAGCTCTGTGCCAAATAAGTTCTTGTTTATGTCTTTAGATTTTATCTTCAATCTATTATCTAATGCACCATCTTCATCAAGCCACAAGGGGTCAAGGTTAGAGTTGTTACTTCACATAATAGCTTGCTTAGTGGCAATTCTAGCATTGAAGTCCCCAAGCAAAATGATATTACCTTCATACCAGAGGTTGCGGATGTCTTTCTCTAAGGCATTGAAAGAGAAGTTCTTATCCAAGTTGTTTTTCTTATAGGAGGTAGGGTTAATAGGAGAGAAATGATAAATTGCAAGAAAAATACCATTAGTGGTAGAATAAAAAATCTTGATCTAAAAGTACTAATTGAAGGCATTTTAATTTATGAAGTAGGATGTGAGAAGAAAAAATGTTCTTTATATAATAGGCTATACCACCAAGACCGCTAAGACATGATTTCTTATTGCAAGATGACCAAACAATGAATTTGACAAAGTGAGGGAGCCTAGATTCATCATGCTCCCAGGTTTCAACTAAAAAAATAAGATCAATCTCACTCGAGATCAAACTTAACATAAGAACTTTACACCATGGAAAATCACAGTAATTCCAAAAGAGGATCCAAAGTGATTCTAGTCCCTATTTTTCACTCTTATTTTGGACTCTATCTCTAATAATAGCTTTCATATTCCTAATGATAGCCAATTTCTCTTCTTTTCTTGCCTCTTTGACCTTATGGAATTCTTTCATAAGTTCAACTTAGTCTTTTGGAATAAGATCTTCATTTATAAAGATTCTTGTTCCTTTTAGCCTTCGTCATTTCCTAAACATATCTAATTTATGGTCATTACAACTTACCTTAACACGGATTAGTCTAAATATAATATGGATTAATATGAACTTAGAATAATATATATATATATATATAGATATATATATATATATATATATATATATAGATATATATATATATATATATATATATTTTGAATTTAAGTATTTTTTTTATTTTTTTATAAATTTATGAATATTATTAAAAAATGTTGGCTTAAGTGTTTTTGTTAACAAATCTTTTTTTCCAAGTTATCTACTTTCAAGTCTCTTCTATCATATATATTTTTTAAATTAATATAATATATTATCAAATTTTATTTAATATAATTTTTAGTAATTTTAATTAATCAAAAATACAAAAAATAACATGAAATGTTTAAAAAAAATTAAAATTGATAAAGGATTAAGATTATGGTTTAGAAAGAGATTTTCAAATTGTTGAGATATAAATTATATCTATTTTAATTGATTATTAAAGAGTCACAATTAATTTCTTAATTTTTTTAAGTCTTTTGCGGATGTTAAGCGTTACTGTCATCTTTATAATAATAAAAAAATATTCTATTTTTATATTTTTAAATAAATGAAACAAAATATGTTTTTTTAATAATTATATCTATTTCATCTATAAAAAAGTATAATTAGACATTTGTAAATTATGTAGTTAAAAATAATTTTGAATTTCAAAAATGCATATGCATATATATAAATTATTATAGTACAATTCTACAATAGCGAATATTACACCTCATTTATCTTCATTTAACGTTTATGGTAGTGGAAAGGGTAGTGGTAAAAATGTAATAAAGCTAATCAATGTTGTTATTATAAGTCAGGAAGGATAAATCCCTTTTTAAATCCTTTAAGGAAAATTCCACATTACTTTTATCCAAACAAGTGTGCCTTTGGCTCTCATCGGTCTCCTACATGTGGCTAGTATGCGTAATGAAATTGAGGGTTAAAGACAAAGACCTGTGATTAGAGCCAAGCTCGTAATCGTTAAGTAACTCAAATTTTTCAATACGCTTTAGGACATGGATGTCATAAATTGCATAATCCATGACACCACTACCCAACCTATGGATACAATTCATCTGGACGAAGGTAGGCCACTTGGTAATACCATTACAAATAATCAAGTCTTAGGAACTACAAAGCTAGAGAAGCTCGGAGCCAAATAAGTTCTTCGTTATGTCTTTAGATTTTCTCTTGAAACTATTAGCTAAGACACCATGTTCATCAAGCCACAAGGGGTCAAGGTTAGAGATTTTACATGACATAATAGCTTGGTTAGTAGAAGTTCTAGCATTGAAGTCCTCAAACAAAAGGATATTACCCTCATACCGTAGGAGGTGGGTGTCTTTCTCTGAGGTATTGAAAGGGTAGTTCTTATCCAAGTTGTTTGTATTATAGGAGGTAGAGATGATAGGAGTGAAATAATAGATTGAAAGAAAAATCATATTGGTGGTAGAATCAAAAATCTCGATCTAAATGTATGGATTAAAGGGGTTTTATTTTATGATGTCAGATGTCAGAAGAAATAATGTTATTTATATAATAGGCTACACCACCAAGACCCCTACGAGAGGATTTCTTATTCCAAGTTGAGCAAAGAATGAATCTGTCAAAGTGAGGGACCCTAGATTCGTCATGCTCTCAACTTTCAACTAAAAAAATAAGATCAATCTCACATGGGATCCAACTTAACATAGGACCTTTACACTATGGAAAACCATACTAATTCCAAAAGAGGATCGAAAGTGATCCTAGTCCCTATATTTCACTCTTATTCTAGACTCTATCTTTGATAATAACTTTCTTATTCCTAATGATAGCTCATTTCCCTTCCTTACTTGCCTCGTTGACCTTTTGGGCTTATTTCCTATGTTCAACTTGGTCTTCTGGAATAAGATCTTCATTTATAAAGATTATTGTTCCTTTTAGGCTTGGAAATTTCCTCAGTATATCTAATTTATGGTCATTACAACTTACCTTAATACGAATTAATCTATATATAATATGGATTAATATGAACTTAAAATTATATATATAAATATTATTTTGAATTTAAGTTAACTTTTTTATAAATTTATAAATATTATTAAAAAATCTTAGCCTAAGAATTATAGTTAATAAAAAAAAAATCTCACTTATCTATCTTTAAGTCACTTGTATAATATATATTTTTTAAATTAATAAAATATATTATCACGTAACATGAAATGTTTAAAATTATTTTAAAATTCATAAAGATTAAGATTATTATTGGAAAAGACATTTTCAAATAGTTAATATATACATTATATTTATATTAATTAATTATTAAAGTGTTACAATTAATCTCTGGTTTGTTTTTAATGGATGTAATTCTCTTCATCATCTTTTGCAATAAAAAAGTTATTTTATTTTTATTTTTTTAAATAAATTAAATTAAATATTTTTTAATAATTATATTATTTTCATTTATAAAAAATATAATTTATATAAATTATGTAGTTAAAAATAATTTTTAATTTAAAAAATGCATTTGCAAATACATAAATTATTATAATGCAATTCTACATTAGTGAATATTACACTGCATTTAACGTTATATATATACACGTGAGTGAATGTTGCACCTTTCAACGTGGTTGGTGGTAAAGAGGGATTTAGAAAATCTATAAGTTAATAAATGAATGTATTATAATAAAAGAATAAATTAAAAAAAAAAATCGTAAAGGTTATAATTATCGTTAAGAGATGTTTATAAAGATATATATATTTTATTTTTTATGGTTTTGAACTTGTGATTTGTTAGCACAAAATGCAGACTCTAAACCATTAAGCTCACTCAAGCAATATTAGTAAGTTAAGGTGGATTTATCTATCGATATATATATATATATATATATATATATATATATATATATATATATATATATATATATATATATATATATATATATATATATTCTTCACACTTTTAAATAGATTATATTACATAATAATATTATTGGAAATGTCACGGGTTGTCAGAATATGGGTTGTTAGAATCTGAAGCCAAAAACCGCCAATGGTAAATTTTTATTTCATTTTTATTTTATGTGTAATTTGACTAAGTCAAAATGTTTAGATAGCGTAACATAACGTGACATAACATAATAGGTCATTAGAACATCTCTTCCATACTAGGCGAGAGAGTGACTCTAGGCATAATAAAAAATGAATATGTAATAATAAGTGTGGAACTAAAATTTATTATTCTTTATTAAAATATTTAAGCTTTTATTTTTGAACTAAAATTTTAAATAGGTAATATTATTTATTTTATTATATGTTATTATTAATAATAAGATGGTGGGATTTGAAATGATTTAGACGATTTTCTTCAAAATTTTAGTTTTGTATTTGAATCCTTAGAAAGTTTTGAAAAACCCTCATGGCAACCCAGACTATCACTGCTTATATGATGTCAAGAGCTCTTGTGCCAAATTCACCAACTTGCTATTAGATATCTATCAAGCTCCCCTCTGGGCAGTCACTACTCAATAAGGTTTTCTCCTCAAATCTATTTTGGGATCTCAAGTTCTATTTAGAGCTCTCAGTGACTATTCCCTTGGGCATGAAACACCTATTTTTTCATGGAAAGTAGTTGGACAATGCTTATTCTCTCTTAGATTAAAGCTTTGGTAAATATGTCATTGTTTCCATGGTTCTTGATCTACGAGGGGGGGACTAGAGGCAATCCCTGCTCCTTTCAGACTTTTCCTTATAAATATGTTGTCCATGTCGAAATGTGTAACTAGGTTCTGTTTCATAATGTATATTGTAATCGTGTTTTTATATATTTTATATTAGGAGAAAAGAAAAAATATTATTTTCATTCTTGATCCATGGGTTTCATGCTCAAGATAAATTTATTTGTACGTCAAACATCCATTGTGTCCTTCTAGGTTTTTCATAGAGTTATGAAGTCAAAAGAGTCATTTTGATACATGTAAGACTCATTTGGGTATGCTGTATCGTGTAAAGAAATTTTTCTGAAATGTCAAAAGTGTCATAAACACCCTCAAAGACCTTGTCAAACAGGGGAGCCTACAAGAAGGATCAATTCGGCCTCAAGGGAAACAATTTGACCTCCTATGAAGCCTATATATAAGGGAACCTAGACTTCATTCGGAAGAACTTTTTGATCAAGCAAGAAGCAGTTTGATCTCCTCAAGAGAGATGTTAAGAAGGGACGGAAATCAGGGAAAAGAAGAATAAAAGAAAGATCAAAGTTTTGGATCTCTTTCTCTCTCTTATTAGGGTTTCTAAAGTAGTTAGTAGACCAAAATTGCAAAAGCATTTGGGGAAGTTGCAGTTGCAGAAGAAACTATTGGGGAAGTTGAAGTTGAAGAAGAAACTGCTAGGGAAATAGAAGTTGTAGAAGAAACTACTAGGGAAATTGAAGTTGCAAAAGAAATTTTTGGTGAAGTCAAAATAGCAAAACAAATTGTTGGGGAAGTCGAAGTTGTTGAAAAGTCAAATTTGATGCTAGGTCAAAGTTGCTAGAAGCTACTAGGACAAATTTGTTGGAGAAGTTGTTGGGGTCGAAGTTGCTCAAAAACTTGATGAAAGTTGTGAATGTTTTCATGGTTTTCGGGGGGTATTTGACAAGGGTATTAGGTCTTCAAATTCCTCATTTCAATTCCTATAGGAAGAGAATAATTCTTGTGGGTTTTCCTCTCGAGAGGAGAGGTTTTGGCCCTGCCTTACAACCTACATTCTGTAACCTCTTGTCTCATTGATGTTTATTCTTTGGTAGATGTTTGATGATAGGAAACACAATAATATTCAATATTTATAAGAATCTAATAAATTGAAGTATAAATGCATCACAATAGGTTATCAAAGTAAGGGAAATCATCTAATTGAGATGCTCCTAGATTTCTCAACATGGAATCATAGCTATGGTGACAACAACAAGGAAAGGAATCTTGAAGAATATCATCAATTGAAGTAGGATACCTAAGCAAAAGGAACAAGAATATCATTAAGAAGGACTAATCCACACATAATTTTGAAGGAAAGAATTAAGGAACATCAAATAGGACTACCCAACCCCTTCTCAAGGATCATATCATCTAGAAGGATCAACACTTTGTGGAAAAAGAAGACCTTAGAAACCCTAGCTCATTCAAAGAAGAATTCTACACTTGAAGCATCTTTAGGAAGCTCACACATTCTATAATAATCATCCAAGCAAGCAAAAGGAAGCATTTACATCATTAGTAAAGGAATCAAGACTATATCACACTCTTGGAAAGGTAGCATTGTCATCTTTGAAGAAGGAATACATCTTCAAGAAAGAAATCATCATCAATAAGGCATTAAGTTTAAGATATCATCTTCAAAAGAAGCATCTTCATTTGAAAAGTAATTATTTTCTATTTATGTATGAATCTGCTATCAACATGAATTCATTCTGCAAGGAGAGCAACAAATTGGTTGGGTCATCATATTTCCTTGCATGGAAAAAGAGGATATATTTGGTCCTCATAGAGAATGAAGTTATTGAATATGTTAAGGATTAAATCTCCAAACCATCACAAGAGAAAGATCAAGAACTATTGAAGTATATGAAAGGGGAAATAAGGGCTCAAACAATCATCATAGAATCAATAAAGGATTGCCTCATCCCTTATGTAGTAGTGTTGGATAAATCGAAAGATATTTATGAAAATTTGGTAGAATTTTTTTTCCATAACCACTACAGGAGAAGTTATTTCATTGAGAACTGAAGGTATCTAAGGATGAAGGGGCAACCTCATACCTTATGAGGGTATCTCAAATAAGAGATAAACTATAAGAATTAGGAGAAATAATGTCTTATAAATAAATCACCACTGTTGTGCTCAATGCACTATATGATGAAGGGGGAAAATTTGTATCAAGTATATATGGAAAGAAGGAATCCACTCCATTCAATGAACTTTGGTCATTATGTAAGATTGAAAAAACTAAGTTTAAAGAAAAGAGTAATTTCGGATCAAATGAATAAGTTCAAGAATATGCTTCCATGGCTAGGAGACAATGAGAGTTTGGACGGTTTAATTCTTGAATAAAAAAAGATCAATATGTCAAAGATACAATGTTATGACTGTAATGAATATGGCCACTTTAAAAGGTATTGTCCAAACTCAAGAAGGACAACAAGAATAGAAAGGAAAGAAATGAATCCCATGTTACTAAAGAAGTGGAAGAATCAAGAAAGAAGAAATCAAAGAAGGAGGAAGTGAAAGATCTCTAGTATGACTGAGATAACCTCCTTCCCTTAGTTCTTTTCATTTATAGAAGAGAATAGAAAGCATCAAAAGTATGAGAAGATGCATTATAGGAAGATACAGATGACATCATCATAGAAGCATGGAAGGATAGCTAAAGTAGAAAGTATACATGGTTATAATAGTCATCGTGATAGAAATGGAATCTCCATTAGAAGCATAGAAGTACAACCAAAGTAGCAATATATATGGTTGGAGGAAAGACATTTAGCAGGATAGAAGATAGATAAATCACCATATATCATTATCATTAGGAACAATAATTTGCAGAATGAGGATCATCAAGGTCCTCCATTGGAATCCTCATTAGAAGGTTCACCTTGACTAATAAGAGGAAAGTTCCTTGCAGATAGTCCACATTCCACCTTGTGTGGGATCCACTGCTAAGGTATTGATGACCAAGATATCTAACATGTCACGTTACTTCAAGTACTTTCATCTTCAAGCAAGGAAAGGAAGCTTATAGAAGGAAGTATAGACGACCAAAAAGAGGAATAGGTATGTATATATTTGATAGTTAAGTTCATTCCATCATATAGTTGCAAAAATAATGGTTGAATTCTTTATCTCATGAGCATGAATGATGAAGAAATTATTCCACTAGAATGATGCATGAATGCATGTAGAAAATGTTCCTTAAAATCTTCTACATATTAACAAAATGATATCAACATAATATTACCTCATGAAGAATATGAGGTGGTTTGTAGCTATGGTTTCTGTGATAAAGGAACTATGTATAAAAGCTCCCAAGGAAATAGTTTGTGAAATATGCAATTATAGTCCTGTATGATGAGATAAGTGATCAAAATATGTTAACTAGAAGAATTAGCTATGACATTGCTATGGAGGAAGAAGGTATGAGGACCCTAATATGTATACTTCAAAAGAAGAATCTTGGTAATGAATGTCTTGGATATGGAATCATACATGTGCAGGATATTGATGTTGAAAGAAGTTGATGTTGCGATGAAAGGTCATCATAAAATGGTAACTTTGATTTAATGTTCATTTTCATTTTTGAAAACATCTGGTTGGGTTGAGACATGCCTACCAAAAAAGGGTTATAGAAGTCACCTACAACTAGTACCCGTGAGAATGGATGGAAGATCCTGAAAAAAACATGACCTGGAAGAGGTGGTTGTATGAAGGACAACCATATGTGGACTAGAAGGTCACATGTTGATGAAGAGAAGGATGACATGACTATTTGTTCCACACTATGTTTAAGATAAAGTGATGTAGAAGATGGACGATTCCCTACGAAGAAGTTATGATGAAGAAGGCTCCATAATGAAGAATATGAAGTTAATGACATGATGCAGAAAGAGGATCCGTAGAAGTAGATGATAGTATTGTGATCTCCACCATAAGAGTTAAGAATTTCTATTAGAAACAAGTCCCTAATTGAGAACGAGCTTGGGAACATTCCTTTTATAGGAATGTGTAGATCCTTCCCAGTTGAGAGGGAAAGATAGACACATCATTCTTATCTTATTGTTATGAAGAAAGAATGGAGGATTGGGTAAGCCTCTGAGATTTATTGTGATACTCTTTGATGATGTGGTAGGGAATCCAATAGGAAACAGTAGTCAAAGAGGAAATTCCTTGAGGATGTGTTATTCCAAGACAAGAATGGTCCTAAAAGGACATACCTTGTGAACATCCATATGGGGTATGTTACTTAAAAGACAGTGAAGATGTTGTCTATTAGTCATTGTCTCGCAAGAATTATGCTTTGATCTTGTGGAGAGGTAGAGTTGTTAGTCACAACCTAGCTATGTGGAAATGTTGGTTGGTATAGTCAGACGCATTGATGTAATGTGAGAAAATGAATTATGAGATGGCATACCAATCTAACTCCTCTTATGAGAATTCTTCAGTATGAGAATGCCCAAGTACCTTGTCTGGATTATGAATACCTTTGTAGTTAAGAGGGAGTGTTTAAATGTGTAACTAGGTTCAGTCTCTTTAATGTCTATTGTAATCATGATTTTATGTATTTGATATTAAAGAGAAAATAAAATTTATTATTGTCATTCTTGATGCCTCAGTTTCATGATCAAAATAAATTCATTTGTAGGTAAGGCACCCATTAATTCATTCTAGGTTTTTCATAGAGTTATGAAGTCAAAAGAGTGATTATCATACATGTAAGACCCATTTGGGCATGTTGTATCTTGTAAAGAATCTTTTTTGTAAAGTCAAAAGTGTGATAAAGACCCCCCAATACCTTGTGAAACAAGTCAATCTACAAGAATGATTAAGTTGGCCTCAAGGATAGAAATTTAACCTCCTAATAAGTCTATATATGATGGAACCTCGAATTCATTTGGAAGAATATTGGATTAAGCAAGAAGAAGTTTGAACTCTTCAAGAAAGAAGTTGAAGAGGGACGAAAATCAAGGAAAATAAGAATATTAGAAATATAGAAGTTTTGGACCTCTTTCTCTCTCTGGTTAGGGTTTCTAAAGTAGGTGCTAGACCGAAATTGAAGAAGTTTCCAGGGAAGTCAAAGTTGCAAAAGAAATTGTTGGGGAAGTTGAAGTTGTAGAAGGAATTGTTGGGGAAACTGAAGTTGCTGAAGAAACTGGTAGGGAAATGAAATTTGGAGAAGAAATTGCCATGGAAGTCAAAGTTGCAGAAGAAGTTGTTGGGGAAGTCAAATTTGTTGTTAGGTCAAAGTTGTTGGATGTTATAGGAGAAATTGTTGGGGTTGAAGTTGTTGGAAGTTGTGAAGGTTGACTTGGTCTTGGAGGGGTCTTTGACAAGTGTCCTAGGTCTTGGAATTCATCATTTGAAGTTCCATAAGAAGAGAAGAGTCCTTATGGGTTTTCCTCTTAGGAGGAGATGTTTTGGCCCTGGCTTAGAACCTACAATTTATGTCCTCTTCTCTCATTGATCTTTATTTTTTGGTAGTTGTTTGATGATAGAAAACAAACTAATATTCAAGTTGAAGAAGAAGAAGTTAATAAAGTTAAGTAAAAATACATCACAAGCACATATCGAAGTAAGAAAAATCATCTAATTATGTTGACCCTAGATTTCTCAATAGTCTGTGCTCAACCCCCCAAGGAAGATCAAGCCCATACATCTCATGGGTTGTTTTGGTAAAAAAATCTCACAGTTTTCTCTCCCTAGAAATATCTCATTTAGATCTAAAGGATGTTCATCATTTTTATTAATAGGAAGCTCTAATATGTCGTTTTAATTCATTTTGTCCTTCTATGGTGATCTCTACCAATGGATCCATTCCATATGGACTAAGTATTGCAATATTATTTTCTTCTCAATGGGATTTTTCATTGTGTTGTCTGCAGTATTAGAAGATTATTAGAAAGATTTATCTAAAGGGCCTTGGTTTTGCAACAATGGTAGACCATTTTTAACCCCTTGGTTCTCAAATTTTGACAATTCCACAACTGTCACTACCATGATGCTAATATGGGTCAAGCTTCCTAATGTCCCAACTCTCTTTTGGCACTACACAACGTTTAGGAGAATTGGAGACTCTTTGGGTTGTTAACTTACTATTGTTACCTCTCATGGGAAACTTGTTGTATACACCTATGAAAAAATCTATGCTGAAATGGATATTGGTAAAAGGATGCCATACCAAATCAATTTGAAAATTGGTGGTTTTCATAGGACGCGGGCTCTGGACTATGAGAATACTACTTTTTGTTGTCATTTCTATCATCAAATAGGATACTTATAAAATTATTCACTAGTACTTAATTATCAACATAAGAAGAAAATATGTAAGTCCAAATCTAATGGTTGGAAGCCCTGCAACACTCCTCTTATGCAGCAAAATGCCTCATCTACTTTAGAAAAGGACAATGGCCCAACTAAAATCAGCTTTGCATCACAAACTTCTACCATCTACTATCAACTCTTACTAAAACTATTGTTGCTACTACTCCAATTACTACCACTATTGCTACTACGATCACTTACTTGTACCTATGTCTACACACTGTCACAACTACTACACATATTGTCACAATTGTCTTATTGTCATTATCAAAGTCACTGCCAGATCCAAATCATTATCACACATTGGTGTACTATATGGGCATACTTGTAAAAGAGATACACCATCACTATAAATTGGATACAACGATACATAAAGGTCACTTCCAAGGTCACTCTATATCAAAGGTTATTGTCATACAAGTGTACTGTCACTAGCTTGCATCAATATCACTTCAAGTTTCTATCAATTGGACCAAGGCCATGTCACATATATTACTTTCACACTATCACATTGACACAACAACATAATTTTCATAACATCATCAAGCCATAAGGAGGTCACTGCTATCAATATCACTATCATAGTTACATTGTTATGAGGATCAATTAGGGTTACAACATCAAAGTAATGTCAACGTTATTGCATAGTCATGTTGAGGTTGGTGCAATCATTGTCATCAAAAATATGCTACCATATAGGACCATCTTTGTTAGTAACATAAAATGCATTGTCATAAAATTATCAAAAAAGCCTCTTATTTCATGTATGACACTACCATTCTAAGGTCATTGTAACTATCATTCATCTAAGTCAATCATTGACAAGAACTTCTTGGTCCAACTTCATTATTCCCTACTATTATGAAACTTCTTGCTCACTTCTTTCAAATTAACTTTCTTTCTCACCAAGGATGCAACCACTGACTAATGTGTTGTTCTCAGGAAACACTTCAATATAATGTCACATGGATCATGGTCTCATTGATTTTCATATGGATGTTCCCACATGACTGTTATATTGGACATCGTGATCTGCCTCCTATTATAGAAGAGGGTTTCTTGTCATATTATCATGTCACAGTCACTGTAAGGGTACTTTTCATATTATATAAACAAAACACAATTACATCATCCACTACTAAGTCCTACAATGCAATCCTCGCATTGTTTAAGGTTTTAATCAATTTCTTTAGGAGTTTCCCATTAATATTTACACTCTTGAATGATATCATTGTCTAGGGCACATATTTGTAGTGAATGCTCAACCAAAAGAACTCTTCTCCATAATATGAATCTCATTCCAAGAACCGTTTTGAGCTAGTACATTCTACAAACAAGGAATAGATCAATGTTTCAAATCTCAATTCTACAAAATTAGTTCCATGGAGATGTTCTCTGGCTAATGTATTAGTCTTTACTTGTCATCCAAGAATATCTTCCACTTCTGGGGAAGCATCTAAAATAGAAATAGAGGTTAATGGTTTCATGGTGAAATTCTTGTGGAGGAGGCTACTACTGATGGCAGTAACATTTTATATCTCCTTATTAAGGGACCCTTCCACTATAAATGTAATACCCTATCCAAATTTTAGGACATAAATATTCTTAAGAGGATAGATCAGTCGTTGATGAGTCCAAGGACTTAAATGATCATAGTCTCATGTTCAATACCATTGCACTTAGAATGTCATCATTGCACAAGGGTATAGGAATAAATAACAATAAGTCCCTTACTCAATGCGTCAAGATTCAATATTTCTCTCTATCTTCAACATAAATACATCTTCTTGTATCTAGTCATATGCTACTTAAATTTCTTCATGCACAAAACTATCTAGGAAGGGTTCTCCATGCTATATGATTCCTTTATTATACCAACTATATTACAGATTCATGCATGGTTACAGATTGAAATTCATGGTCATCCTCCTCTTGCTATAGCATTCCACCATACGCAAAAAGGCACCACGAGTAAAAATATTTGAGTCCAATAAAGCTCCGCACAGGATTAATTATTTAGTCAATAGGTGCACATTGGATTTATAAAATTAATAGGACTATGATACTCCTCATACTCTACCTTCATGAATGCCTCAAGACACAAGAGATAGTACTCATATAATTTAAAAATTATATGGATGCAACATAGGTGATCCAAGATACCTAAAAATATAAGTTGACCCTAGAGGGTCGAATGATCATAGATGTTTTTCTAGAATATTTTAGTATATGTATCAGCTACCTACAAAGACATTCAAACCAAATGAATCCCTAGCCTAGAGATGCAAGCCATAACCACAAACGAGAACCTTGTCCCAAGAAAAATTTGAAGAAAATGACTTACAATGAATCAATCTTTGAAATTAAGAGAAGAAGAATTCCAATGAAGAATGATTTAGACCCTGCGAAAACCTTTGACCAGAAATACAAAAATGTGAGAAATAATCAGATATATTCCACTGGTTCGCTTCATATAGAAGATCAAAATTTGATGGATGATTATTGAGATGAATCAATTATGTAAATATATAGTAAATGATGAATCCCCTAGGTAGGACAACACACATGAAGGAGGGAAATACGAAGTTTAATTTTTGAATATTTGGCTCCCTCAGCTGACTTTCCTTGGAGCATTTTTTTAATTTTTTATATTCCCTCTCATTTGGACCATAGTAAAAGGACCATGTACATTAGATTAATTTTATTTTGAATACAACAAGACAAATTTGTTTTCTTAGCAAGTACAAATTTTTCACATCAGAAACCCTTTGGGGTCTTTTTCCATAATGAGGATGCACCATATTTAACTGAGCATATCTCGGAAACCTTGAAGACCCATGAGATGTTTCAGATATCAACAAAATCAATACGAGAAGGATAATTCAATGGCGAGGGTCTCCAAGGTAGACTCAATAATATGCTACTTCAAATACTCCAAAAAATGCGAGGCGTCCTCATCCTTCAAGAAATCAAACCCTAGAGCTAGGTCTTCACAAGTGCATCATCTCATCCATGATAGTGATTCATACTAAGGACATCATTGAAAATATACACACACATTGACTTCCTACACCTATTGCACTCGCTATGTCAACCTACACCCACTTTGATATCAATGACGACATAATAAATAAGTATTTCATGGAAAAATCGCTCTTGCAGACAAGAGCGACATCCTTAGACTGACAAATCAAATCTAGAACAAACATGACAATGCCTACTATATTTCTTTAGTAAATTTTGAGCAGGACTTACTTGTTTAATGAAATATGTCTTCACCCAAATCCTCTTCCTTCTTGATTTGTTTCTCCACTTCAATCTCCAAAGACTAGAACTTTTAATAAGAGACATGAACAAAAATATTAAAGCATATTATTTATGAATAAGTTCAAACAAGTGCTGATCAAAATATCAAGGACCTTTGATACAATTAATGCAAATGATAAGCAAATCATGTGAGAAAAATAGTGTATATTGTATTAACAAATAGGAGGGAGAGATTACAACCGAGGCATTGATGTCATATGCCTCCACTCAAAAATATCCAATCCTTCCTTTGCAAAAAGGCCTTCAACCTCAATCGGAAAACATAATGGCATAAACCAAATACTTCAAATCCAACCCCTTCCCCATTGACTTGAACTATATTTATAGGAGGAGAATAGGTTGAATATCTATTTTCCATGGGATGAGATCCACAAAAATGGGAAATAATGTCCATAATGAGTGGGATCAGATCCATCCATATTGGGATGAGGTCCAGATAGGTAGCAGCTCAAGTCCATGCTATTGGGATATGATTCCTCCACAAGGATTCTAGAATTTTATTTTTATTTTTACCCATGTAGAAAGCTTATTACACCTTTTAATGAAGAAATGTGCAACAATGTTCATAGGTTGTAATGATATAACATGAATTGTCGCAGTTTTTTAATGAGAAACTTCTGATAACGAATGAGATTAGGGTTTTTTTGATAATGCAATCCAGGATTCTTATTGATCTTAATTTAAACAGGAACACAACAAATTACAGATATAACCATAAATACAAAGATGCAGTAGAAATAACACTTCATTTCATTAACATCAAATACTAAAGTATGCTTATAAACGTAATGGAAATAAGACTAGCTTGTGCAATGGTAGATTATCTCTGAGAAGATCTGTGGCATCTACATTCCTCTGAACTATGTTACAATGAAGTTCAAAGGCCTATTTATTAATGAGAAACAATGGAAAACCCCAAACATCCAAAAACCTAACCTTAGGAGACGAAGCGCTAAACTATGGGCCCTGTTTGGGTAAATTGGTACTGTTGATTTGTGGTAGCATTGGATGTTCTCTAGCCATGAAAATTTTTGGAGAGGCTATAATACATGAGATCTCCAAGACCACAAAATGGTTTGGGGAAATCCCACACAGTTAGAGAGAGATTAAAATAATTAATATTTTTAATAGGGTTCCTAAGTCTAAACTTAGGAAAATTAAAATAATAATGGGTATTAATATAAAAGCGGGTGAGAATGTTCTAAATGACATTGATCAAGCCAAATATAATCTTATCTATTGATTAAAGACTTAATCTCGGTCGTTAAAGACTCAAAAGGAAAAGTATAAGAGCAAGCTTGATCGCTAGTTGGAGATACACCAAGATTGATCAATGAGTTCGATTTTCTGGAGCCGAGTTTGCTGAGAAAATTCGAACGATTATGATGTGTTGCAATGAGGGGAAGTGAGTACATAGTAGAGAGGTAGAGATAGTGCCTGAGGGTCAACATAGTGCCTGAAGAGGCTGACACAGAGGCAGCCAGAGGTAGCAAGAGCCACGTAGAGTTTAAGGTGCTTGCATGGGTGATGCAGAAGGCTAGAAAGTTGATGTAGAGAGGCAGAAGGCTGATGCAGAGGGTTCAGTAGCTATGCTGAGGCTAGCAAGGCTGACACAGACCCTAGGAGAAGCACCGAAGGATTTTTGTGGGGTAGACTAGTTGAATATCTGTCTCCGAGAAGAGGTATTACTATCGTGTAACAAACTTTGTTGGTTGAGCAAGTTTGGAACCCTAGTTGTACTCAAGAAATTTGCATAATAATAAAACCCTCAGAACTGTTGCACCGGTTTTCCCACATTGGATTTTTCTGAGGATGATTGCCTAAAAATAATGGTGTCCCTTATGTGCTTGTCCAGTATTTCAGTTGTTGATCTGTATATGGGTTTTGGTTGCATTTATGTTTATTTTTAGTATTTATGTGTATAAATAACTTTTTAAGGAATAAACAAGTATGTGAAATAAACCAGATAATGTTGTAGGGATTTCTAACATGTCATAATTAGAAATTCCAACATGGTATGAGAGCATTGCAGATCATACGAGGACTAAAGGCAGCAATAGATATCAAAATTTTAGAGTAGTAGCAGCTGACCTAAGAGACAAAGTTGCTCCTAAGCTGAAGGCAGTAGAGAAGGAGTGACGTAGAGGGTTTGCATCATCATTTCGAGCTAGAGAGAGGGCCAAAGCAGAGGTAGAGAGAGAGAGAAGATGATCACGAAGAGCCACATCATCCTACTCAGCTAGGTAGGCTTGACGTAGTTGGCCAGAGGAGAGATTCAGCGTTTGTTGGGATTGTATAGAGCTGGAAGGCTCAGTTTCTTCAGTTGTTGGGTCATAGAGATTTGTGGGTAGATTTTGATTGGGAATCTGGCAGGGTGTTATTTCTGTCAGAGTAGAGAAATACCTAACGATAAAGAACCAAGGTAGAGGCAGTGATTCCTTCATGAATTTCTAGACAAAAAATCCAGATCTGAGTTGCAATTGCAAAGAGGATTGTAGAGGAGCAGTTTGATAGGTGGTGGGAATATATCTAGTTGAGAAATCAAGACTTAGAGGGATATTTCCAGGAGGGAAGTTGAAACTCAAAGGGAGTTTAGAAGATGAGCGAAGATGACAGTGAATGGATCGAGGGATCATGACAGGTTGGACGGGGCTTCCAACTTCATCATCTAAAAGGACAGGATCCTATCAGTCCTAGTTAGACATCGCATCAAGGGCTTCACCTTGAGAACCGTGGCTATCCTATTAGACCTAGTTGATAATGAGAAGTATGAGAATGAAATGTTGAGGGAAAAATGCATAATCCTTGATGGGGTCAAGGATCATGTCGCACCACATATTTCCGAAAGGAACATGGTAAAGGAGGTGTGTGATACTTTGACAACATTGTATTAGGGCACTTCCGTGCAGTGGAAGATACTATTAGGGAATCAGTTATGGTCGTATCATATGTTGAAGGAGGAGTAGATAGATCTATAACTCCTCAGATTGCAAGAGATTCGGGACCAACTTACTTCCATAGGGACCACATCATATCAGGAGCTCATGGTGAGGAACGCCTTGAATGCGGTCTCCAAGGTGTGGGAGACATTTTTCCAACGCATTTTCGGTAAAGCTACTCTTCTAGGAAGGGAAGAGATGTGGGCGGATCTTCACCAAGAAGAGATGAGACGACTGACTAAGGCGGGGAGTAGCATCAAAGGAGGTGGAATCAAGAAAGAGGAGGAGGAGAATGGAGCTCTGGCATCTGTGGTGAAGTGCTTCCATTGTACGGAGCTGGGTCATTATGCATCCGAGTGTCCTAGGAAGAAGAATAAGGGAGACGCTTATTACTCCAAGGCATCTCCGACTAAGGCGGATAAATAATTCGAGACTGATGACGACTGTGCCATGAGTGCTCATGCACCTCTAGAGAAGAGGTGGGTTGACATCGAACTGTAGTCAAGACGACTACAGAAGATGAGGGGCAGGATCCTTGAGGTACCCAAACCCTTGCATCATATCCAGCTAAGGGAGCCCTTATCGACAGTAGCATGATGATCGATGTTGGGTAGAATCAAGATGTGATGGAGCGAAAAGGAAGCGCTAGAGTGCAAAGGTATGTATTAGTGCAATGGGGGTTGCAGCAGTGTGAGAAGCACAAAGGTGTTTGTAGCAGTGCAAGAGGCACAAATGCGGTTGCAACAATTTGAGAGGCACAAAAGTGTTTGTAATATTGCAGAGGCAGTAGCAGAGCACAATATAGAACCTGTTAGGTTCCTATACCAATAGGAGTCATAATTTTGAATGACTAAGATTAAACCTTGTAATATTGTACATACCTTTGCTTTTGCAAATGTTTTCCATATTCAAAAATTTTAAAAATGTAAAGAGGGTATGTCCTTAAAGAATAACCAAAGGACAAAAAAGAACAAAAGGGTCAGAAAATATGAAAAAGTATGAACCCCAAGAAAAGGAAAAATACCATGAAAATGAGCAAGCTAAAATGCCATTCCTATTTAATTTTATGTATAATAAGAGATTGTGTGCAGCTTGTGATCCTTGCCACAATCCATCATAGTGAAAATGTTTAAACTTGGTTATTTCATGTTTTCAATTTCATGTCTATAGGTAGAGAATAAAATCTTGCCAAACAGTGTAACCTTGGCAAATAATTAGATAGGTAGAGTAAATAAAAGGAGCTCAACTATTTAATCTAAGCCCTTGGATATAATAAGGTTAGATTTAGTTAGTTTACTATTGTAAAGAAAAATAAAAATATTTGATAAGGGTTTTCTAGCTCAAATGCACCCTAATAAAGTGAAGTAAAAATGGTAGGAAAAGTAGATGGGTAAGTAGGAGAAAGGTTGCAGAAGTATGATGATTGATTAGACAAAAGCATATTTATCATTCTCATCATAAAATTTCTAGATATGAATGAACAATCAAGCATGCAAATGGATTTCAAAAGTTAATTAATTAACCTCCCCCATTCATTTCACCTTTTACTTAACTAATTTCCCATAAATAAAGTTCAAAGTACTTAAAACCTTTAAGTCAAAGAGGTTCAAAGCATTTATCTGACTTTTGGAGGGATCGGACCCTCGGCTCAATGATTTAGGGATATCATGTACTAAATTCCCCTCATAAAAATTTATCCCCCCCTTCAATTCATTCATTTTCCTAAACAATGTTCCTTTCGTAAGGATAAAACACTTTTGACTAGGAAAATCATTTTTCCCTACATAAAACATTTTCATATCAAAACCCATCGAAACTCACTACCCTAAGTATTAATGTTAATATGTGAAAATCATTCAAATCACGAAAAAGCATTTTCTTAGTGTGTTGTGTCCCTTTTCCGCCCATTCTTTGTTAACTACTAATTTATTATATTAAAAATCCCGATAATAAAACCCATTTCCCCATATATATGTAACTCCTACATATTAATTAACCCTACACCTTAGTTTAAATATAAACTATAATATATAGTCAACCTAGTAACTAATCAATCTGCGATTAGGTTAGGAAAAACCCCATTTAAATACTCCATTAATCACCCTGATGGCTTAATCCTGCCTTAATCCATCACTAACCCCGATACCGCCGCAGTTAAGTGCCCGCTGGGCCTCCCCATGATCCTCCGTGCAGCTTCCCCACCCAATCACTGTGTGATCGTCTCCCACCTCATCCGATGGCCCTCATCCATATTGGGCCAACCCGACGTCCGTCCCTTACCCACTCGCAAAAAGTGGTTTTTCCACTAGCCCCCGATGCTACATGTTAGCTGATGAGTGGAATCAGGCGGTCCCTCCTAAAATCCACCTAACGTCCATAAGCGGTGTGATAGAAACCATTTACCACGCATCCGCTACACAAAAAAATGGCTATTGTTCACCCTGTACCCGCCAAAATGTACTTTCGCGCATAAAGCCAAAATGCCCCAAATCATTTGTTTTCACTGGAATTTTAAGTCTAAACCTTTGTTCGCATGAACACCACCTGCAAACATTGAAGCCATAAACCCACATCCAATTGCACTCCAAATACACCGCGGACTGCCCAGACAACCTTGCAACTTATACAGAACCCCTTCAACCATCTGCAGTCGCGAGCCACCTTTTTCACAGCCATTTGACCTCATCTCTAGGTATTTAAACCAATTTTTCAGTCACTACCCTATCAATTTCAAAGAAACCAGTGATTGAGTATTCTTAGTTAAGTTTAAAAGTAATTAAGGAATCTAAAGCAACCTAAGCCTTCTCTGTGTTGAACCACCACTGCCATAAAAACACTGCGAATTACATCCCCCATTCTTAAATCTACATGAACTGAGAATGGTTGCCCCAATGGCCATGGATGTGAGACCCATCTCTACACCCCACTTAGACCTGGACCACCTCCCCCTGGCTGATAGGGATTTCCAGATAAAGGACACCTTACTCTTAGAATCCCCGCTCAAAGTATACTGCCAAAGTAGGGATAGATACTTGAACCAAGCTGATGAAATTGGTCTGTGGGAGTCCAATTTGCCTGAGTACCAGTTCCCCATAGTCCACATTTTCCCAAAAATTGTATATTATTGGCATGCCAACTATGTCCCCAGTCAAAGAGCAGTCATGCCCCCTAACCAGGCCATACTTTCCACTATCACTGTTGAATCTATAAATGAGATACTACAACTCCAACCTGGCCAAAACTTGACTCCCCTTTCAATTGGAGACCTGTTGGACTTGTATCCCAAACTCAGCCCTGTAAGATTGGCCCAAGTAATCCAAACCTTCGTCATAAAAGAAAAGCATACCCCCAAAGACCCCTCCATATGTAGCAGTTTTATTTTCTCCTTGGGGCAGAAATATTGTGGATATGATATCTAGTGTCCTGGGTTATACCAGTAGTGAATATATTGATGAGAATATGTTAGCCTTCATGTCCATATACACTCCAGGATAGCCTCCTGCTATCATATATGACTATTCTCAGTTCATAGCTAACAGGATGCATGAACAGTTCCTCAGAATGAGCAATGGGAGAGTCTTCAAATACTCCTTTGTGTTGTATCACCTTTTCCTATATTACCAACCAGACGGATTCCCACTTACCTTACAAAAATTGGACACCAAGGGCCAACCAAGATCAGTCATATTCTGGACCCCATTGATTCATTAATATCCCTCTCCCTATTCATACAATGAATTCATAGATTCCTTTGTTGACCCTGTGATGACCATGCTCAGTGGAACCCCTCCACCAAGAATCAGTCATGAGATTAGGAGATTCCTTCATCTAAACATCAATCATCAGGTGGGAGATTGGTACTTGTACCAAAACCACACTGAGATCAGGATTTATGGCTAGGATATGGCCCCATACAAACTACCTAAATACCTCCCAATGAGGTTATTTTCCCTGGAGTACTATAGGCAGATAATAAATTCAGATGAGGTAAACTTTGCTAAAGCCAAAAAGAAAGCCCAGCTCAAGATCAAAGCCCAATTGGGTCCTTTTATTTGTAATATCAAAGAAGCTGGAAAGAAGGTAGACTTGATCCTTCAGAGATTAAAACTAAAATAGAGCTTCATATGGAGATATGATCCCTTGGATTTTATCTGCAAAAGAAGGTAGAAAAACAAGATGGCTCCCTATATCCATAACCACATCCCTGAGATAAAAAAGTATGCCAATCAATTGCAATGGGTGGAAAACACTTTAGAGGACAGGGATAATACTGAAGTTGTTGTGGAAAACACATAAATAGATATAGAAAAGCAACTTGATGAGGGTTTTTTCCTGTAGGTGCCAGAACAGTCAGATAAGTCAGAACAGTCAACCAGGACAGAACCATCAGAAGAACTAGCAACTACTTCAAGTGCCCATCCAATCATGCAAACTCCTCAGAATGAGGAGAAGGTCCCAAAAAGGAACAGAGAAGGGGCTTCCACTTCAGGAATGCCTACTTCTGATGTACAACAAGAATCAAACAAAAGGCAAAAGCCCAATCCAACCTCTGAGCAAGAGTTCACTGATGACTCAGCTGAGGTCACCAACACAGAGGTTGAAAGAAGCAGGCCCACCACTCCATCTGGGAGTATGCAGGAGCCCTCCACATCACAGACTCAGATGTTGATGAGGCAACAAAGTGTTGAGGTATCTTCCTTTAGAATGCCTGTAGATAAGGACCAAGATATTAAGGAAAGATACAAAGAGATCAAAGCCAGAAATGAGAGGCTTAAGGCCCAAACATATGCCCAATATCTGAAAATGACCCCTACTAATCAAACAAGGCTAATGTCAGACTTTGATATCAAATAGGGGAAAATGCAAATGAATTTCATCAAGCTAACTACTCAGCAGCCAAGAGCAGCATCAGATTTCAAGAAGGTGGATTTTGAAGTACTAGCAAGGGATATCCATCCCATTTCCCAGATTGAACTACACAAGCAAATAGGGGAGATGATATACTCCACATTAATAGGGAAGGTCATTGCTACCTACCAATTACATAACTCCCTAAACAATATATCAGCATAATTTTAGTTGGAGAAGCCCTCCTCACAGGCCAAGGATAATAGAATCAAGTCCTTAGAGGACTTAGTGATTGAATTGGGACATGATCCCAAAGATGTAAAAGCCATAGAGAAGTTGATTAAAAAGAAAAATGATGACATTGTTGCACTCAAGAAGCAGCTAAAGATACCCCAGTTGCATCACCCACACACAAAGGAAGTCCTAGAAGTATAACAAGGACATGAAGATCTCACGGACTTGGTCCTAAAGCTAAACGATCAACTCAAGGAGACGGAGAAGGAGTTGGACACTTTAATTCAATAGAAGAAAAGTGACTTGGACACAACTTCTAGAACTATCCTCCCCACAATATCTACAGTAGTTCCTTCCACACTCGCAGCATCATTGGCACCCATAGCTCCACTTGCCACAACATTGCAAGTAATAAAAAAATATACAGCAGTAGCAGGTACATAGGGAGAGAAAGCAGCAGAATTAGTAAAAGCCACATAAGAGATGTCTATCTAGGCTAAAGAGATGAAGAGACTAAAGGAAAAGGTAGCAAGTCTGGAGATTGATTGTAAACTTGCCCAACTCCAGCAAAAAGAAGAAACACAAAAGGCACTAAGAATGGGTGAGAGAATAAAAATCCTAGAGAAGGATTTAACACTACAGAAACCACTGGGACAAACCAAAGAAATGCTCTGGGACAATATCATTGACTCTGTCAATCATATTTGGCCATCTATTCAAGTTATATTTGAGGAGACAAAATTAGTGAAGATAGCCACTGAAGCTATCCGAAAAGTAAAGTAAGGACTGGGGGATAAACCAGATGATGCCAATCGACTCACCCACTTCCTAAACAAAAAAAACAAATATGAGCTCCATGAGCTTAACATAGAAGATAGGATTGGGGCCATTCTGGAGATTAGGAAGGTTCTTTCCAAAAGAAACCTTATGCTTAACTTAGAAGAGAAGTGCCATAACATGCAGGTAGCAATTGATAGATTCATAGCTAAGTTTCAGATTTTGAGGGAGAAGGGTCTTCCTAGCCCTATGGTCATCAATGTCAATCTCATGCCCCAGCTGGACTATGGAGATAGACTAAGAAAATTGGGTAAGGAACAAGAAAGTTCTTCAACCATTAAAGCCCTGCCAATAGGCAAAGTGTTATATGACACATTGGAGAACTTGTTTTTCCTAGAGCATGAGGTGAAACACTTGTTCCTCACTAAGCCAAACTTTTCAAAGTACACAAAGGCAGATGAAATCTACAGAAGGATGATGAATGTAAAGCTACCTGATACGAAATGGTGGGAAAACATGACAGATTTACTGTAATAAAGTTACATCAGAAAGTTATTGCACAGTAAATAAAGGCAACCAGTTAAAACAGGTAAAAGCAGAGCAGCAGGGTCAAAGAGTATCAGTTGAAAGATGAAAGTAAAGAAGATTCCACCGTAGAAATTCTAAAAATATCAGCAAACTTAAAGGGATCCAACTCAACTCAAACAACCAGCAACACCACAATAAAAGGGACAAAATGAAGCAGTTCAACATCTATCTCTATCTTCATGCAAGAAGCTATTTTTATTCCTTAGTTTAAGTCTCAAGTTGTTTGAGATGTTTTTTTAAATATTTTTGTATATATACTTCATATTTCGAGGTATTAGGCGTGGATTCTTATACTTTCAATAGAATTTTGTTCAAAGACTGTAAAGGCTTTTATATCACTGATTGGACCAGCATGCTGGATTGATGAATAAAGATCAGATATTTCAAGGGATTCATGTGTAAAGCAGAGTACAAATGAGTAATTTTCTTATGTTGTTTTATCTCTCTTAAATTTGTTTCAAAATCTTAAATGTTTTAGAAGTTTGAATGTTTAACTTGAATATTATTTCAAAATTTGCTTAACTGCACTCTGTCTTACTGTTATACATTGTTAATGTCTTCTCTTAAACTATCTTAGCTAGGGAATTATTAACTACTCCTTAGCTTCCGTAGTTTCTCCTCTAGTCTATAGTACAGGATTCTTACTTGCCCTTTACTCATGATTCACTATTGTTCCCCCATCTTAGCCTTGGTCTAAAGATTCTTGATTTCCCTCTCACCCCCTTTAAGACTCATTTCACCATTTAGTCAAAGGATTTGTACTTCACTCTGCTATCTTGCCCCTTGAACATTCCCTTTAGTGATTGTACTCCAGCTTTGTTGCCCCTTCTTTGACTCCATTTCCCAATCGCCTAAAGCCATCAACCTATTAGCCTATTTTAAGGATTCCACCACCAGATCTTCATACAAATCAAAAACCCCCTTGAACTCTAGAACTAGCCTAATATCCAAGCAAACATAGCTAAAGTATATAGAGAGAGCCCTCTCTGAGCCATAGACTGGCTAGAGCCTATGCTTAAAAGTTGGTTTGTGGTTACCTAGAAGCCTTCCCTTCTTCCAAAACTTCTAAGGAGTGATAATAGAACTAGAGGTAACTTCAGCATCAGGAGGCTTTTGGACTGACAACGACGTCAGTATTTGGGCAGATCAGTTACATACTTCTTGGTAATTGAGTTGCACTGCAGCAGTTAGCAGTGGTAGTCCCATGGGTAGCATGGGCAACATGTTTAGAGGGAGCTAAAATACATATGTAGTAGTGACAGTGCAAGAGCCATGGGAAGCAGTACAGGAAGTAGTAGTGCAGTGGATTTTTGGCAGCGGGCTAAGCATCAAAACAGGTACCTATGTGAAAGAATTAGTGTGATGTTTAGCGGTGGATCATTTACTATAGCACATTCCTCGCTAAGAGGGAGTGTTAATTTGTGGTAGCATCAGATGTTATCTAGCCATGAAAATTTGTGGAGAGTCTATAGCACATGATATCTCCAAGACATGGAAATGGTTTGGGGAAATTCCATCCAGCTAGAGAGATATTAAAATAATTAATATTTTTAATAGGGTTCCTAAGTCTAAACTTAGGAAAATTAAAATATTAATGGGTATTAATATAAAATTGGGTGAGAATGTTCTAAATGACATGGATCAAGACAAATCTAATCTTAACCATTAATTAGAGACTTAATCTTGGTCATTGAAGACTCAACATGAAAAGTATAAGAGGAGGCTTGAGGGTCAGTTCAAGATACACCAAGATTGATTAGTGAGTTTGATTTTTTGGAGCAGAGTTTGCTGAGAAAATTTGAACAAGTGATCTGTTGTAGCGAGGGGTAGTGAAGGTCAACAAAGTGACTGAAGAGGTTGACGGAGAGGCAACTTGAGCTACAGAGACGCAACAGGAGCCACAAAGAGGCAGAGGGGCCTACGTGGGTGATGCAAAAGGAAAGAGAGCTAACACAAAGAGGTAGAGGGCTGATGTAGAGGGTTCAGGAGCTACGTTGAGGCTAGCAGGGCTGACCCAGAGCCTAGGAGAATCACGAGAAGGATTTTTTTGGGGCAGACTAGCAGAATATCTCTCTCCAAGAAGAAGTATTACTGTCATGTAACAATATTGGTTGGGTGAGCCGGTTTGGCACCCTAGTGGTACTCAAGAAATCTACATAATAATAAAACCCTCAGAACTTCTGCATTTATTTTCCCGCATTGGGTTTTTCCACGGAAGATTGTCCAAAAATAACAGTGTCCCTTTTGTGTTTTTCTACTATTTCAGTTGTTGATCTGTATATGAGTTAAGGTTGCATTTGTGTTTATTTTAAGTATTTATGTGTATAAATAACTTGTGAAGGAATAAACAAGTAGGTGAAATAAACTAGATAATGTAGTAGTGATTTCTAATGTGTCAGACTTAGAAATTCCAACAGGTACATCAACTTCCCAGGATCGTAAATTTCGCATATGATCTCCGACTGACAACCACAATACCTTGTTAGAAGGATCTATCCGAGGACTACAACTTTCAGGTGGCCAACAATGGCTCGTTACCCACATTGGGCATCGTTTTGCCAAAAAACTTTGTTTAGGTCTTAAAAATGGCTTCGAAAGTTCAGGACCTGGAAAAAATTCCAGAAATAGTAAATTGTGCTACAAATAAGGAAAATGAAAAATTGAAAGAAGCAATGGTGGGGGTCCAAGTGGAATAGCAGGGTGGTCGCTAATATCCACCTAGATCAATCCTTCCCCCTTAGGAAGAAATGGTCCCCATTGCATTGAGTTCCTCCATGAGATAAGGAAACTTCTGTTGAACTTGGTCCCTGGTGAGCCACTTGCCCTGCTGAAGGAGTTGGCCTGCTTTGACAACTCGATATATTTGGATCCTTTGTTGTCGAGTGTTCTTGATCTTCATGTCCATGATCTGATCAATTGTGGCTTGTTCCATGTAGTCTAGATTTAACCTTGTTGGTGTGAGTTGTTCTGCAATGTCTAATGTGTCCAACAATGGTGGGAAGTATGGTCGAAGGTGGTCCACATTAAACACTAGGTGTAGGTCAAGGAATGGGGGAATACTGAGCTCAAGTTCATTGTCTCCCATAGCCTTCATAGTGTTTTAAGGACCATATTGAGGTGGTCTGTGTTTCCGATAGGCTTCGGTAAGCCACTCCTACAAATGCAACCAGTTTTTGTTTCCCATCTAAAACTTGTGTGGCACCCGATGTTGATCATGTCATTTCTTGTACATGGCATTTGATTTCGCTAGAATTTCGTTGACCTGCTGGTGGATATGTTGGATGTGGTTAATGAAGTTTCTTGCCTTGTTGGCTTCGAACTAGACATGAACCGAATCTTCATTAGTAGCCGCAAATGGTATGGCCACATTAATGGGACATAGTGAATGGAATCCCAAGCCCATCTCAAAAGGGTTATGCCTAGTCAAGCTATGGAGAACTTGGTTATAACTATGCTGGACATAGGGGCGACTATCATCCCATGTGCATGGATGCTTTGAGTTGTACATGTGTAGAATGTGTACGATAATCATGTTGATGACCTTTGTTTGGCCATCATTTTGGGGATGGAAATTTGTGGAATTAGTGAGCTTGGTGTCCAGCATCGACTAGAGACTAGACCAAAATGTACTGAGGAACCTATTGTCTCGATCCCAAAGTGTACCCAAAGTGTATCCACACTCATTCAAAGAAGATTTTAGCAGTGGATTCTGTTGTAATATTCATCTTCTAGGCCGCCATAATGGCCATCTTCGATAATCTATCGACGACGACAAAAACAAAGTCACTTCCATTCTTAGTAGAAGGCAGGCCTGACATGTAATCTGTGGACATGGATTCCCAAGGTCAACTATGGGTAGGCAGCCGAGTATAGAGGCCTTGCTTCTTTATGTTCAATTTGGAAATGGCACAAGTAATGCAGGATCTGATGTACTTTCCAACATACTTTCGAAGACTTGGCCAATAGAAATACTTCTGCAATACTGTCACCGTTTTCTCAAACCCGAAATGCCGAGTGACTTGACTATAGTGTGCTTCCCAAATCATTTTGGCACGCTCACTTGAAGGAACACAAAGGTGTCCCAGGTGGCATAGCAATTGATCCTTGAGGTGAAAATCTAGAACTTGTTGACCCTCCAAGAGTGCCTGGTATGTGTAGCTGAATTCTGGGTCGCTTTTGCAGAGAAGTGGTCAATCAAAAGTCTCGTGCACACAAGAATTGAGCACGATGGTTAACACAATGATCGGTGGTCTGCTGAGGCAGTGTGCAACATTATTGGTGTTTCCCTTCTTGTTCTTGATATTCAAATTTAACTGTTGTAGGTATGTGGACCACATTTTATGGTGATCATTCAGCAACATTCCTTGCCTCTTTATGAACTGTAGGGGTTGCTGGTCTGTGTTGATGACTATTTGCTTCCCCAAAATGTAATGTTTTCATTGTTGGTAGGCTTGCACAATGGAATACATCTCTTTTTCATAACTGGGATACTTCCGTACTGTGTCTCAAAGTGTCTCATTGTGATATGCCAATGGATGGCCCTATTGAGTAAGGACTGCCCCAATAGCATAGTCAAAGGTATCTGTCTCGATATCAAGTGGTTGTTGCAAGTCTGGTAATGTGAGCACTGGTGCAGAGTAGAGGCAATGTTTCAACTCTACTAATGTCTTCTGTTGAGATTCAGAGCAAATGAATTCATCTTTCACTCCTCCCTTATATACTTGACTCAAGGGCCAAGTGATATGAGAGAACCCCAACACAAACCTGCGGTAGATATTCGCAAGACCTAGAAAACCACGGAGCTCTGTCAGAGTAGTTAGGGTTGGCCAGTACCAAATGACTTGGATCTTGGATGGATCCACATGCAACCCCCCATTCATCAATAATGTATCCCAGATACTCAAACTGTGTCATGCCAAAAGTGAATTTCTCCAAATTGGCACATAGCTTGTGTTGTCGCAGTGTTTGGAGAACCTATCGAATGTGGTGGAGTTTGTCTTCCCGATTATGGTTGAAGATTAGGATGTCATCCAATTATACCACTACAAATGAGTTGGTGAATGGTCGCAAGATGTCATCCATCAGCCTCATGAGGGTTGCAGGAGCATTCATCAACTTGAAAGGCATAACCAACCATTCGAAAAGGCCCTCCTTGGCTTTGAAGGTAGTATTCAACACATCAAAGGGTTCAATTGGTACCTGGTGATATCCAGACTTCAAGTTTCTCCTGCTAAAATATTTTCCCCCCTTAAGTTGGTCTAGAAGGTCATTAATCTATGGGATCAGCTACCTATTCTATACAATGATCTTGTTCAGCACCCGATAATCAATACAGAGTCTCAAACCCCATCCTTCTTTTGTACCAACACAATCAGGCTCCCACAGGGCAATGAACTTGGTCAAATGTGACCTTTCTACATCAGCTCCTGAAATTTTATCTTGATTTTTCCATTCTCCAGAACAGAGCACTGATAGATTGGTCCATTAGGCAACGACACACCTAGGGTCATATCGATGGAGTGCTTGACCTGATAGTGCAGAGGCACCCCTGTGGGGGAGGTGAAGATGTCCTCGTACTCCTCCATGACCTTTTCCATCTATTGTTGTCATGCGGAGGGGCCGTTTCTATAGGTCATGGCCACTGACTTCTTCTTTCCCTGAGAGTGTATAATTTGGAAAACAAATTTGCTTGTTTCGGAAATAAGACTAGCTCGGGCGATGGTAGCTTATAGATGAGAAGAGATGTGGTGGCTACATGTCTCTGAACTTCATTAGAATGAGGCCCAATGACCAATTTATTATTGAGAAACAATGGAAAATCATAAACATCAAAAAACCTAACCTTAGGAGATGAAGCACCAAACTATGGGCCCTGTTTGGGTAAATTGGTACATCAAATTCCCAGGGTCGTAACTTTAGCATATGATCTCCATTTGATGCACACAATACCTCTTTAGAAAGATCTATCTGATGAGTACAATGTTCAAGTGGCAGAAATTAGTTAATTTATTTTGGTGGCCTCTAGTTTCCCAAAAAAACATTGTTTAGGGCCTCAAAACGGCTCTACAAGTTTAGGACTTGGAAAAATTGCCAAAAATAGTAACTTGTGCTACAAATAAGGAAAATGAAAAACTAGAAGAAACAATGGTGGTTTTCCAAGTGGAATAGGCGGGTGGCCACTAATATCCACCTGGATCATTCCTCCCACCTTAGGAAGCAATGGTCCCCATTACATGGAGTTTCTCCATGAGATGAGGAAAGTTCTATTGAACTTTGTCCCTACTAAGCCACTTGCCCTGGGGAAGGAGTTGGTCTACTTTGACAACTTGATATAGTTGGATCCTTTGATGTAGTGTGGTCTTGATCTACGTGGCCATGATACAATTAGTTGTGTCGTGTTCCATGCATTTTGGATTTAATTCTGTAGGTGTGAGTTCTTCTGCAATGTGTGATGTGTCCAACAATGGTTGGAAGTATGGTTGAAGGTGGTCCACATTGAACACTAGGTGCGGGCCATGGAATGGAGGAATGTTGAGCTCAAATGCATTGTCTTGAAAATCCTTGGTAATAATGTAAGGACCATATCATCCTGGTCTGAGTTTCCAATAAGCTCTAGTAAGGAATTCCTTTTGCAAATGCAGCCAGACTTTGTCACCCAGCTGAAACTTGTGTGACACCAGATTTTGATCATGTCGCTTCTTGTACTTGGAATTTGATTTCTACAGATTGTCATGGACATACTAATGGATGTGTTGGGTGTTCTCAATGAAAAATTTTCCTTGTTGGCTTTGAACTGGACATGAGCCGAATCTTCCTAAGTAGCTACAAATGGTATGGCCACATCAATGGGACATAGTGGTTGGAATCCCAATCCCACATCAAAAGGGTTATGTTTAGTCAAGTTGTCGAGAGCTTGGTTATATTTGTGTTAGACATAAAGGGGACTCTCATCGCATGTGCAAGTATGCTTTGAGTTGTACATGTGCAAAATGTGCATGATTATCCTATTGACGACCTTTGTTTGGCCATCAGTTTGGTGATGGAAAGCTTTGGACATAATGAGATTGCTATCCAAGATCGACTAGAGACTAGACCAAAATTTACTGAGTAAACTACTATCCTGATCTGAGATGATAGACTGTGGGATCCCAAAGTGTACCCACACTTGTTCAAAGAAAATTTTAGCAATGGCTTATAAAATGATATTCTTCTTACAAGCTGCAATAATGGCCATCTTTGACGATCTGTCGACGACCACCAAAACATAGTCATTGCCATGCTTAGTAGAAGGAAGGCCCAACATTTAATCCATGGAAATGGATTCCCAAGGTTGAATACAGGTACACAACGAAGTATAGAGGCCTTACTTCTTGATGGTCAGTTTTGCAATGGCGCAAGTGATGCAGGATTTGATGTACTTCCCAAAATCATGTCAGAGATTCAACCAATAGAAATACTTTTGTAGTACTGCCACCGTTTTCTCGACCTAGAAATTCCCAACAACTTGACTATAGTGCACTTCCCAAATCATCTTGACGCACTCACTTGAAGGAACACAAAGATGTCCCAGGTGGCATAACAATTGATCCTGGAGGTGAAAATCTAGAACTTGCTAACCCTCCAAGAGAATCTTGTATGTGTAGCCGAATTTTGGGTCGCCTTTGTAGAGAAGTGGCCAATTAGAAGTCTCATGCCCACAAGAGTTGAGCACGGTGGTTAACACAATGATCAGTGGTTGGTTGAGGTAGTCTGCAACATTATTGGTGTTGCCCTTCTTGTACTTGTTATTAAAATGGAACTGTTGCAGGTATGTCGACCACTTCTGATGGTGATCATTCTGCAACTTCCCATACATCTTTAAGAACTGTAGGGGTTTGTGGTCTATGTCGATGACAATTTTCTTTGCCAAAACATAATGATTGCATTTTCAACAGGCATGCACAATGTAATACATCTCTTTGTCATAAGTGGGATACTTATGTACTGTGTCTAAAAGTTTCTCACTGTGATATGGCACTCGATGGCCTTGTTGAGTAAGGACTACCCCAATAGCATAGTCATAGGCATCTATCTCGATCTAAAATTGTTGTTGCAAGTCTAGTAATGTGAGCACTGGTGTAGAGTAGAGGCAATGTTCCAACTCTGCTAATGCCTTATGTTGATATTTATACCAAAATAATTTGTCTTTTTCTCCTCTCTTGGTCACTTGACTCAAGGACTAAGTGATATGAGAGAACCCCAACACGAACTAGCTGTATAAATTGGAAAGAACCAGAAGGTTGTGGAGCTCTGTTAGAGTGGTTAGGGCTAGCCAATCCTGAATGACTTGGATATTGGCTAGATCCACATGCACCCCTCGTTCATCAATACTGTATCCCATACAGTGAACTTGGGTCATGCCAAAAGTGAATTTCTCCAAATTGTCACACAACTTGTGTTGTCTCCATGTTTTGAGAACTTGTCAGATGTGGTGGAGGTGTTCTTCCCAACTCTAGCTGAAGATCAGAATGTCATCCAAGTATACCACTACAAATGAGTTGGTGAATGGCTACAAGATATAATCAAGTAGCCTCACGAAGGTTGCAGGAGAATTCCTCAACCTGAAAGGCATAACCAACCATTTGAAAAGGCCTTCCTTCTCTTTGAAGTTAATATTTGACACATTGGAGGGTTCAATAAGTACCTGGTGATATCTGGACTTGAAGTCAATCTTGCTGAAATATTTTTCCCCATCAAGTTGGTCTAAAATGTCATCAATCCATGGGAGTAGGTACCTATTCTAGACACTGATCTTGTTCAATGCCTGATAATCAATATAGAGTCTCCAAGTCCCACCCTTCTTTTATACTAACATGATCAGGCTCCCACGGGACAATGAACTTCATCGAATGTGACATTTATGCATCAACTCCTTAATCTGCCTCTTGATTTCATCATTCCCAAGAATAGAGAGATGATAGATTGGTCCATTAGGTGATGATGCACTTGGGGTCAGATGGATTGAGTGCTTAACATGACAGTGCAGAGGCACCCCTGTCAGGGAGGTGAAGATGTCCTCGTACTCCTCCACGACCTTGTCCACCTGTTGTTGTCGTGCGGAGGGGCACTATCTAGAGGTCATGGCCACCGTCTTCTTCTTTTCCTAAGGGCGTATGATCAGGAAAACATATTTCTTGGTTTTGGAAATGAGCTTACTCCACTGGTTTGTAGTAACCAAAGATATGGTGCTAGGCAGTGTTACCTCTGGTATAATGCACAACTTATTTCCCAAGGTAACAATAACAGTGCGAGGCCTTGACTCATATACAGTATTCCACTTCCACACGTATGGTTGGCCTAATAATACATTACAAATATCATGGGGAGCAACGTCACATAATACCTCATTCATGAAGGGATTGATGTTGTATGGAAGGTCACACTGTTGACTGACACGAAGATCCCTTTTTTAGTGAAGCCACCCGATGATGTACAGTTGTCGGTGTGTTGTGGTCAGTAATCCTAGCCACTTCACAACCTTTTTGCTGAAATGAGATTCTTTTGGCTCTCGCTGTCAACAATGAAATATAGTGGGGAACCCTTTACCCACATCTTGGAGTGGAAGAGGCACTCCTACCCCTCTATATCTTCGAGTTCTTCCTTTTGGATCTTTATGGTTGCAATGGTGTCGTTGGGCTCCACATCTATATTCTGATTCCCTTTGTCATTCCCCTTGTCGAGTTTCGACTCAGAGTCATAACATGCATCTAATTCAGAAGCCTTCAGCTTGGCCACCAGTCACTGCATGGCCCAACACTCACTTGTGTTATGAGTTGATCTCTTATAGAACTCACTTGTGTTGTTCATTTATTGTGGATTTGGCGGGTCGTCCTAGGCTACCCCACCTTGCCTTTGTCCTTTGCTCTGTGGTTTGGAGGAACCTTTCCCTTGCTTCGGATTCACAGATCCAAAGTCTCACTTCTTTTGTTGAAGCCTTTGCTCTATCTTACTAGCATATGAGTACACCGTGTTGAGCGAAGAGATGTCCAGGATCTCCATCTTATCTTGTATGTACCTGTCACGTACCTGTGTAGGCAGCCATGGTACTTGAGTACTAAATGTTTCTCAGAATACTTGATACCCAAATTTGTGTGAAGGGTATGAAATACATTGGTAAACTCTCACACATCTTGGTCCCTTCCCTACCATAGCATTGTCCATTTTATGTATTTATCCTCAAAGCTCCCAATAGGGTAGTATTTCTCCTTGATGGCGTCTTGGAACAAATTCCAAGTGGGTGGGGTTGAAAACAGTGAGCATGTACTTTCATCCTTCTGCTCACAATAGGTTTCCCATCAGTCCTTGAAATGGGGGGTGGTTTTGAGAAGAGAAAAAGTAATGTTTTCCTGGTTAAGAAAATCATGAACAAAAAAATTTCCTTCTAGTAGATTTAACCATTTATTTACGATTTCTACATCTATTTTCCCCTCAAATATGGGAATGTCAAAGTTGTACCTTAAAAGGAGTGGCACCTCCATAGTGGTTGTCGGATGTGAATGTACCATCGGTGGGCAATCGTTGAAGGATCTGGGTAAGTTTATCCATCATCACATTCCTTTGTTCCTCGAGGGCCTCCTTGAGCAATATTTGTATCAGATCTCTTGCTCCCTCATATTTATTTTCTTCCCCATTGGGAGGCCATCGGGATTTCCGAGGCTGGTATTCTAGAGGTTCAACCAATTAGAGCCCTAACTCCTTATATCCCAACCTTGTTGGGGACATGCAAAGAAAAACAGAGAAAGAGTAGACTGCTTTGATACCACTGATCTAAATTTAAATAGAAACGCAACAAATTATAGATATAACCATAAATACATAGATGTAGTAGAAATAACATTTCATTTCATTAACATGAAATACTAAAGTATGCTTACAAACAGAATGGAAATAACACTAGCTCAGGGGATGGTAGCTTATCTCTGAGAAGAGATTTGGTGGCTACATTCCTCTGAACTGCTACAATGAGGCTCAAAGGCCTATTTATTATTGAAAAATAATGGAAGACGTAAACATCCAAAAACCTAACCCTAGGATATGAACACCAAACTATGGGCCCCGTTTGGGTAAATTGGTACATCTACTTCCTGGGGTTGTAACTTTGGCATACGATCTATTTAAGGACTACATCTTTCGAGTGGCCAACATCGATCAATGACCAATGTTGGCCCTCGATTTCCCAAAAAAAGTCGTTTAGAGACTAAAAATGGCTCCGGAAGTTCAGGACCTGGAAAAACTACCAAAAATAGTAAATTGTGTTACAAATAAGGAAACTGAGAAATTGAAAGAAAAAATGGTGGGGGTCCAAGTGGAATAGGCGGGTGGCTACCAATATCCTCCTCGATCATTCCTCCCCCATTAGGAAGCAATGGTCCCCATTGGGTTGAGTTCCTCCATGAGATGAGGAAACTTTTGCCAAACTTGGTCCCTGGTGAGCCACTTGCCCTCATGAAGGAGTTGGCCCACTTTGGCAACTCAATATAGTTGGATCATTTATTGTCAGGTGTTCTTGATCTGCGTGTCCATGATCCAATTAGTTATGTCTTGTTCCATGCAATCAGGATTTAACTCTGTAGGTGTGATTTGTTCTGCAATGTGTGATGTGTCTAGCAATGGTGGGAAGTATGGTCGAAGGTTGTCCACATTGAACACTAGGTGGAGGCCAAGGAATGGTTGAATTTTGAGCTCAGATTCATTGTCTTGCATAGCCTCGGTAATGGTGTAAGGACCATATTGGAGTGGCTATCTTATGAGTGGCTATTGTCTCCCACAACCTTGGTAATGGTGTAAGGACCATATCGGAGTGGCCTGATCTTCTGATAGGCTCTGGTAAGGTGTTCCTTTTTCAAATGCAACCAAACTTTGTCACCCACCTAAAACTTATGTGGCAACCGATGTTGACCATGTTACTCCTTCTACTTAGCATTTGATTTCTCCAGAATGTTGTGGACCTGCTAGAGGATGTGTTAGATGTCCTTAATGAGGTTGTCTTCTTTGTCAGCTTCAGACTGGACATGAGCTGAATCTGTCAAAGTAGCCGCAAATGGTATGGCCACATTAATGGGACATAGTGGCTAGAATCCCAAGCCCAGTTGAAAAGGGTTGTGGCATGTCGAGCTATGGAGAGCCCGCTTATAGCTCTGTTGGACATAGTGGAGGCTCTAGTCCCATGTGCACATATGCTATGAATTTTGCATCAACAAAACATGTACGATCATCCTGTTGACGACCTTTTTCTGGCCATCATCTTGGGGATGGAAATCTATGGAATTAGTGAGCTTGGTGCTCAGCGCTGAGGAACCTACTGTCCTTATCAGAGATGATAGACTGTGGGATCCCAAAATGTACCCAAACTTGTTCAAAGAAGAGTTTAGCAGTGCCTTCTTCTATGATATTCTTCGTGGAAGGTGCCATAATGGACATCTTCGAGAATCTATCAATGACCACAAAAAAACAACCATTTTCATGCTTAGTAGAAGGAAGGCCCGACATGTAATCCTTGGAAATGGATTCCCAAGGTCGACTTGGGGTAGGCAACGAAGTATAGAGGCTTTGCTTCTTGATGATCGGTTTGAGAATGGCACAGGCAGTGTAGGATCCGATGTGCTTCCTGACATCCTATAGAATATTTGACCAATAGAAATACTTCTGCAGTACTACCACTATTTTCTTGATCCCAAAATACCCATCGACCTGATTGTACTGTGCTTCCCAAATAATCTTGGCATGCTCGCTCGAAGGAAAAGAAAGGTGTCCCAGGTGGGATAATAATGTATCCTGGAAGTGAAAATCCACAACTTGCTAACCCTCTAACAACATTTGGTATGTGTGGCCAAATTCTGGGTTGCTTTTGTAGAGAAGTGGCTAATTGGAAGTCTTGTGCCCACACCAGTTGAGCACGGTGGTTTATGCCATGATCGTTGGTTGACTAAGGAAGTTTTCAACAGTATTGGTGCTTCCCTTCTTGTACTTGATATTCAAATGGAATTTTTGTAGGTATGTGGACCACTTCTCATCACAATCATTCTACAACTTCCCTTTCATATTTATGAACTGCAGGGGTCTGTGGTCTATGTGGATGATTGTTTCCTTCCCAAAAATGTAATGCTTCCACTATCAACGAGCCTTCATAATGGAATAAATCTCTTTGTCATAAGTGGTATACTTCTAGACAATGCCTGAAAGTATCTCACTGTGATATGCCATTGGATGCCCCTGTTGAGTAAGGATTGTCTGAATTGCATAGTCAAAGGCATATCTCTCGATCTCAAATGGTTGTTGCAAGTGTGGTAATGTGAGTACTCATGCAAAGTAGAGGCAATGTTTCAACTCTGTGAATGCCTTCTTTTGAGATTCAGACCAAAATAATTTGTCTTTCTCTCCTCCATTGGTGACTTTACTCAAGGGCCAAGTGATATGAGAGAACCCAACATGAACCTACAGTAGAAATTGGGAAGACCAAGAAAGTTGCAGAGCTATCTTAGAGTGGTTAGGGTTAGTCAATCCCAAATCACTTGGATCTTGGCTAGATCCACATGCACCTCATTTTCATCAATAATGTATCTGAGATATTCAACCTAGCTCATGCCAAAAGTTCATTTCTCCAAATTGACACATAGCTTGTGTTCCTGCAGTGTTTGGAGAAGCTCTCAGATGTGTTGGAGTTTCTCTTCCCAACTCTGGCTGAAGATCAGGATGTCGTCCAATTATACCACTACAAATGAATTGGTGAATGGCCACAAGATGTCATCCATCAGCCTCATGAAGGTTGCAGGAGCATTCATTAACCCAAAAGGCATAACCAACTATTCGAAAAGGCCCTCCTTGGCTTCGGACGTAGTCTTCCACACATCGGAGGGTTCGATTGGTACCTGGTGATATCCAAACTTCAAGTCAATCTTGCTGAAATCCCCCCCCCCCCTCCCGAGTTGGTCCAGAAGTTCATCAATCCATGGGATCGGGTACCTATTTCGAATAGTGATCTTGTTCAATGATTGATAATCAATACAAAGTCTCCAAGTCCCATGCTTCTTTTGTACCAACATGATCGGGCTCCCACAGGGAGATAAACTTGTCTAGATATGACCTTTCTCCTTCACCTCCTGAATCTGCCTCTGTCATTCTCTAGAAAAGAGCCCCGATAGACTGGTCAATTAGGTAGTGATGCACATGGGATCAGATCAATGGAGTTCTTGACCTGATAATGCAAAGGCACCCCTGGGGCGGAGGTGAAGATGTCTTCATACTCCTCCACGACCTTTTCCATCTTTTGTTGTTGTGCGGAGGGTCCTTGTCTAGAGGTTGTGGCCACCATCTTATTTCCTTCAGGGTGTCTCATAGGAAAACAAATTTCCTGGTTTTGGAAATGATCTCACTACATTGTTTTGTAGTAAGCAAAGAGATAGCGGTATGCTGTGCTACCTCTAGTATCGTGTACAAATTATTTCCCAAGGTAATAATAACAATGTGAGGCCTTGACTCATATATAGCTTGTTGCTTCCATAAGTATGGTTAGCCTAATAATACATCACAAATATCAAGGGGAGAAATGTCACATAATACCTTATCCATGAAAGGCTTGATGTTTAATGTAAGGTGACACTGCTAGCTGACTTGAGGGTCCCTTCCTTGGTGAAGCCACCCGGTGGTGTGCAATTTGGTTGTGTTGTGGTTGGTAAGCCCAACTACTTCATGACCTCTACTGAAATGAGGTTCTTTTGGCTCTCGCTATCAACAATAAACTCTAGCAGGGAACCCTTTACTCACATCTCTGAGGCGAAGAGGTGCTCCTCCTCCCCTGGATCTTCATGGTGGAAACAATGGCGTTAAACTCCGCATCGATCATATAATTCCCTTTGTTATTTTTCTTGTAAGATTATGACTCAAAGTTGGAACATGCATCTAATTCAGAAGCCTTCAGCTCGAACATTAGTGACTTCTTGGCCCGATACTCACTTGTGTTGTGAGTGGAGCTTGTATGAAACTCACACTACTTTCCGCTGTCCTTCACGGTGTTGTTCTTTGCTTGTGGATTTGGTAGGTTCTCCTTGGCCACTCCACCTTGGATTTGTCCTTTGTTTTGTAGTTTGGTGATACCTTTCCCTTGCTTCAGATTTGCAAATTTAAAGTCTCACTTCTTCTGTCTAAGCTTATGCTAAATCTTCACAGCATATCAGTACATCGTGCCGAGCAAGGAGATATCCAGGAACTCCATCTCATCCTACATGTACCTATGTAGGCAGTCATGGTACTGTTGGAAATAATACTAAGGGGGGGGGGGGGGGGGATGAATTAGTATTTACAATTAAATAATCTTTCATTTCCCAAACAGATTTATATATGCGACTTCAGTGAAGTGAACTTGCATGTGCACGCTACTGTCATTAGAGAAACCAGTGTATAATTAGAGAACTTATGATTTAGTCAATTTATCATGTGTTGATCTTTAATCAGTGCTTCAGTAACTTATTATACATTAACTATGTCCAGTAATAATGTAATAAACCATCACACATAAGCAACAAACATGAACACCAAGATTTAAGGTGGAAGCACTATGCGGGAGAAAAACAACATGCTACTATTGTCTATGCCTTATTTTAATATAAAGAAAATATGTTTACAATATTGTAGGAGTGTAGACTCATACCAGTATGTAGGAACCCACCTACAAAAGGCTACAACCTTCTCTTGTTTTCCAGCTTCTACTACAAGGGAGGTACAACAGCCTAGCTCTTATAATAGCTTATATGTTTAGTGTTACGTAGATGCTAGCCTACAGAATGCTACAACCTTCTCTCTTCATCTAGGGACCATGTTTCATTAATTTTCAGACTAGATGCACCCGGTACACAAAAGTACAAAATGAAGGCCTCGTTTCATCAAATTTTCACACTAGACCCATCAAAACTTTCAAACTTCAACAACCAACAATCATTTAATCTAAACAATCAGATTATTGTCACGAGAACACTATGCTGAACCTAGAAACCTACATCATCATTCAGAACTAGCTACAACCTCAAAAATCATACATCAGAATGTATACGCTACTTTACTCAACTCAACCTGCATGTATACGCTACTTCCTTTAACAAGACATGCATATACCTTCAAAACTATTGAATCTGATGTAGGAGCATCTGGACTTAGCCAACAATGTGATTGTATGTTCACATCCTGTGGCTAACATGAGATGAATTTCATTGACCTAAGTGGTCAAAATCAATTTTAGTAGAGAGGGTTGAACCTCTCGAATTGATCTTTGTTTTAATTATTGTAAATATTAAACCATTGTATTATTTTTAGAATAGGAGATAAGTTGTTAGGATAGGTGTGTATCAGAGCTTGAGAATAGGGATTTAATAGTTGAGCTGATAAAAATAGAGATTGAGCTGTCAATGTTGTTAGGACAAGATTCGATCCATAAAAGAAAGGGAAAGAACGTAATGATAGGGGGGAATGGAATAAGAGAGTGAGTAAGCAAGAAATTGAGGAAGAAAGATATGGTTTGTGAGAGAATCAAAGGTCACACAAATTGTTGTAATCGAGGCGAGAGGGCCAAGACTCTGAAATTTCTAAATTATTGAATAATTGATTAAGTGTGGTGTTGCGTGTTATTCTTGGTGCATAATTTTTCTTGAATCTATGTATCGGCATTTTGTAACCTAATCAGGTATTATTTCCCATTTATGTGTTTCATTTATAATTACAGCCAAATAGCGTTAAGTGTTCATATCGAGATTATGTGCTAAATCTTATTAAGCACATTTATTAAAGGTTCTGTATTAAGCACGTGGATATTATTCGGAAAACAATAAATGGTCTATCGCATGGAAAGTAAATGGTAAATGGTATTTTTCCAAATTGCACGATTAACGTAAGCTGGTGACACGTAGTAGGAGAAAACCAGTTTTATCCCACGTTCTTAACTTGATATTGGTCGTGCAAGAATTCACGCGAGTTTGTGCAATAACCGTTGGATCGAATGGGATAGATCGATGGTGGAGATCATCTGGGTTAGTTGGTACGTGATATGACACGATATTCGTTGCATCTGAAGGAGCCAAATCAACAGTGGAGATTGAAGCACTAAAGGAGTAAGAAGTCAAAGTGGGACCGGTTGTGATTGGTAAGCTTAGCGGGACCCTTAGGAGCAAATACACGTACATAATATTATTAATGTGTAGCTTATTGGGTTTTAAGTGAACCATTAGTCTAATTCTAGACTACCACTTCAATTTTGGTAACCATCCACATCAGAATCATAAAAACTTCTGAATCAGATCTATACCAACCAATAATACTCTGAACATCTACTATCAATTGCAAAGACCTAGATAGTCAGTAGCAAAGATAACCCTTCTCACTTAATAAATCATTCAATCAAACACAAACTCCTTATGCATTTATTTTTACATTCGGATCTAAGAAGACTTCATTGACAGACAACAGTAAAACTGCAACACTGATTAGATAGATCAGTCATTTCTGAACAATAGGCTTTTCTTTGCATACACTACTTGGAACAGTTGAACTTGCATGTATACATGCCTTTACCATGACGAACTAGCGTATAGATATGCAAATATTAACTCACAACTTCGCTACTATTCTGGACTTCAGACATACCCAAATCACGACATTTAAACAATAAAACATGTGTAAGGAATCAGATCTAGCCCAACCAATATTAGATCATTCAATGATAAGTCATTTCAGGTCTCATGATCCTAATCCAACATTGAATTCAAGGTGCACAAAATATTTCAGATCATATCACAATTATTGCCCCTACAAAATAAAATATACTTCAAATAGAAGTATTCCTGAGAATCCCTTTCACTTGCACACCTGGCCCTTTGATTTTCTCCTCCTCATATAGTTTTGGCCTTCCTCAATAGCTCGGACCAAAACCACACATAGGACCTGTGGTATTCTTGGACGGGATCAAATAGTCATTACACTATTCAATTTTGTGGGCTAATACCATGGTATTGACCCTTGGTATCATTTACTCTTGAATTTCCTTGATTTTCCTACGCAGATGCCTTTTCCTCTTGTGAAAGTGTGTGCATACATATTTGCTCTTTTTATTCTGTGAACCTGCGTGTATACACTATTTTTACAATGTGAACCTATGTATACAGCTTAAACTATCTGAAAATTTCATTTTCCTTGAACTTCTTGATTCTGATCAGTAGACCCTTGTTCCAACTTCTTGTTCTTTTGTACCAATGCCCTATTACCTCTGAAATGACCTGTTCCACTGTGAGTTTCCTTTTATCAAATCTGAGCGGACTTGTGAGTGAGTTACAATCAAGGACAACACCTATGTTATAATGCCAACGATATCCCCCTTTGGACTTGATGTCAACCATATTTGTGTTGATTACTGCAAGATGTAGAAATTGTTAAAGATATCAAACAACACCAAAATACTCTCCCCCTTTGACATCAATGGCAAAGGGCAGACCAAGATGTTCTCCCCCTTTGAGATACACTATGATGTTCATGCTCCCCCTGAGTACATGTAGAGTTTGTAGAGATATGTTTCAAAAGAATAACATGACTCTATAACTCAACTAAGTGAGTATGACCTTCCTAAGACCAATGAATAAACATACATCAATCACCCAACCAATTGGGATACACCAAATTTGACTCATCCCCCTAATTGGGGATATACCAATTGGGGATTTACCAATTGTTTATACAGATTGAAATACAACAATTATTACATCATCCATACCATGCATACTAGGGATACAAATTACATCATACATCCAATAGGACTCATTCAAAAATAGACTATGACTTATGCAACACCCTATATCCTTACATGACTTATGCCATAATTGATATAAATATCTGAAACCATAGTAGAAGTCAGCAACCATAATGCCAAGAATGTAGAATGTTTGTGAAGGCTAATTCTCCCCTCGAACCTGTGCTACCTGTGCATTGTCAACAAATTATTCATCAAGGAATATTCATTAGTCATATAAAAATCAATTAACAAATCATATAAGCAGATTGTAATCATCAAAATCAGATTGAGCACCCATATCAGAGTCTAACCCATTGTTTTTTTATTATCAAAAAAACATATACACTCCTGCAACCACATAAAATCACATATGTACGTGACTATACTTCATGAAACCCACGTATATGAACCTTCCTTTGAAAATATGGATTTAACAACATGATGATGCAGGAACTACTCCCAACTTTTGTCTGAGATATTCAAATGTTTCTCTTGGAAGTGGTTTGGTGAATATATCAACAACTTGTTCTTTGGAGGGAACATACTCCAATTTAACCTTTTGTTCAAGCACTTGTTCTCGTAGAAAATAGTACTTAATGGGTATGTGCATGGTGTTCGATTGCATCACTGGATTTTTTGAAATACTGATGGTGCTTGTATTATCACATAGAATGGAGATGGGTGGATTACATGTGATTTAAATCTCTTGCAATGTTTGCATCATCCAAAATAGTTGTGTGTAGAAAGATGCGGCGACCACATATTCTGCTTCAGCTATAGATAAGGCAATCAAACTTTGTTTCTTGTTGAACCAAGACACTAATCATGATCTCTTATAGAATTCACCTCCACTAGTGCTTTTTCAATCATCAACATTTCCTACCCAATCTACATTTGTATATATATGAAGAGTAATATCTGTATCTTTAGGAGACAATAGACAAAAGTCCCAAGTTCCTTGAAGATTTTCGAATATTCTTTTTACTGCCTAAAGATGTGATTCCTTTGGATTTGCTTGGAACCTTCCAACAATTCCTACTGTATGCATGATATTAGGTCTGGTACATGTTAGATAAAGCGGACTTCTAATCATAGATCTGTATGCTGGTTGGTTCACTGAAGGTCATTTATCTTTAGCACTATGACAGCATCCTAATACCATTGGTGTACATACTGGTTTAGAATCTTCCATTCTTTACTTCTTCAGAATCTGGTTGAGATATTTAGTTTGTGAAAGAAAAATACCATATTTTGTTTGTTGTACTTGTAGAACAAGAAAATAAGTAAGTTCACCAAGTAAAGACATTTCAAATTCTTGTTGCATAACTGAAGAAAATTTCTCACTCATAGATTCTTCATTGCTACCAAACATGATATCATCAACATAAATAACAGTAATTAGTAGTTTATCATTTTCAATCTTTGTATATAAGTTGTTGTCTGCAAAACCTTTTGCGAACCCTTGTTGTTGCAGATATTTGTCAAGGTGATAATACCAAGCCCTTGGAGCTTGTTTCAGTCCATAAAGAGCCTTTTTGAGCTTGCATACAAGATTTCCATCATTTCCTAGAATGAATCCTTCTGGTTGCTCAATATAAAATTCTTCTTCTAAATCTCCATTAAGAAAAGCTAATTTTACATCCATTTGATATACTTTGAATTTTCGAAAACTAGAAAGATATATACTTAGTAAAAAACCTAAAACAATAGCATTTAGCAATTAACTCAAGCAATTAATAAAAACTATAATAACTATATTCATATATATTAAATAAACTTATAAAGAACTTTATAATATATCATAAAAACAAAATTATTACTGTTAAATTTAAAATTAATTAAAACAAAATTATTATTAACTTATTTTATTTAGATTAAATTAAATAATAAAATAGAAAACTTATTAAAAAACAATGCACAAAAAAAAAAACAAAATATAAATAATATAACAAAAAAATCCCTCACTTAAAAACATAAATTAGGTAATTTATCAATAGATATATACTTAGTGAAGAAAAAAAAAACCAATAGTATTCAAGCAATTAATAAAAAACTATAATAATTATATTCATGTATAATAAATAAAATTAAAAAGAACTTTATAATATATCATAAAAATTATAAGAATATATTAATTATTAAAAATCAATTTAATTCAAATCATTGGGTTGGTCGGCTCACATACTTGACATCTCACACAACCATAACCATATTTATTACTATTGTCTCTCTTCTTTGTAAATCAGTCTTGATGATGAGTCTTGGTCTAGACTCGAAACATTGACAAATTAAAGATGAAAACTATGGAAGATCCGAATTTAGATTCTAAAAAACCACACCATAGAAATCTACAAACCATTAACTAGAAATATCAAGAAACATTCTTATGGCTTCAAGTATCACAATACGTGAAAAAATTTCTTCAAAGTCTATAACTTCTTGTTGAGCACACCCTTTATAAACAAGTATTTCATTCTTTCTAATAACCTCTCCATTTTCATTCAACTTATTCTTAAATATCCGTTTTGTTCCTATAACATTTTTATCATGAGGTCTAGGAACTAATTCCTAAGTATCATTCTTTTCAATTTGGTCAAGTTCTTCATCCATGGCCTTAACCCAACATTCATCTTCACTAGCTTCATTTACATTCTATGGTTCTATGGAGGATTGTAATGATAGATAACTAGAGGTAACTGTAAGAGTTCTTCTTGTCTGTACTCCAGACCCTTTTTCTCCTAGAAATCGAGATTCAACATGATTCTTTTGAACATACCTAGATGGAGTTGTTTACCTGTCTGTTGTATCTTCTTTTGGTGCTTCATTGGTTTCCTCCTCTATATCATTTGATTTGATACAGGAAATCATTCGCCATCTTCCTCATTGTCATATTCCCCTGTTGATTTCTTTTGTTCTGGATTTATGCATGCTTCATCAATTACTACATAAATGCATTCAACAATTTTCTGAAGACTTTTATTATAACATTTATATCCTTTACTTCTGGATGAATAACCAAGAAGAATTCCTTTGTCTCCTCTATGTTCAAACTTACCAAGTTTTTCATCAGTCCTCTTGATGACAAATTTTCTTCCAAAAACTCTAAATTTTTTTACAGTAGGAGGCTTACCATACCAAAGTTCATATGGAGTTTGATAGCTATTTACCCTAACATTATCTTGGTTGAGAATAGTCACGAAAGCAAATGCACCTTCACCCCAAAAGGTGGCAGGAGTTCCAGATTCATCAAGCATAGCTCGAGCCATTTGTTGAAATGTTCTATACATTCTTTCCACTACGCCATTTTGTTGAGGATTTTTGGTGACTGAGAACAACCTTTTTATTCCATGTTTTTCACAAAAATCAAATAATTCATCTGATATGAATTCTCCCCCTCGATTAGATCTAATACATTTTATTTTTCGATCTGATTCATTTTCAACTAAAGCTTTGAAGGCTTTAAACTTTTAAATTGCTTCGTCTTTATGCTTTAGTAAACCTATCTAACACATTCTAGAAAAATCATCAATGAATAAAATAAAGTATTCTTCTCCACGAGGTGACTTTTTCCTTGTTCGTCCACATAAATCAATATGGATGAGTTCAAGAGGCTTACTTGTCGATCCTTCTTTTCCAATGGAATGAAATCTGCTTTGCTTACCAACTTGACATGGTTTGCATATGGTATTTTCTGGAATGTTGATATGTAGAAGATCACAGACCGACTTGAGCCTACATGATTTTCTTATTTGAGAAAAGCTTAAATGCCCTAATCTTCTATGCCATAACCAATTTTCATCTGTTTTGCTTAGATAGAAATGTTTTTGTCCTCCTGTGGGTATGTATAAATTGTTTGGAGTTCTTGTACCTTTGATTATAGTCTTTCCTGTATCAAGCTCATGAACCACGCATCCATTTGATCGAAACAAAACTTCATTTCCTTGATCACATATTTGACTAACACTTAACAAGTTATGATTTAAACCATATACATACATGACATTTCCATCTTTAACCTTTTCTTTCAAATAAACAGGACCTTTACCTTTAATGACAGCTGGTGTGCCATTTTCAAAAGAGACATTATTTTCCCTTTCCAAAGAATTATATGAATGAAGTTTCTCTTTATCACCTTGGAATTTGATGATGATTGTTCCTTTTGAATTGTTGGCCGAAATTTGCTCCTCTAAATCTTCTGAAACCCCATTGAAGCTTCTTTAGAAGGTTCACCTCATATTCTTCTCCTGAAACATATCCTGATTCATTGTGCTCTTCCTTTTCTTTTCCCTTTACTAAAGCTTTGAAGGTGGCATCTCTCATATCTGGGAGTCTCCTTCATAGCTCTGAATGATTTTGTCCCATAACTCTTTTGTTGCCTTGAGCAGCATGACTTTGAGGAATTCTAACTCTGACAGAATTCCCAATAAAGTATTGACTGCTTTGGCATTGGTTTCATATAACTTCTTACCTGCTGTATCTATAGGTACTGATACTGGAAATTGATATCCTCCTTCCACAATTTCCCAAACATCGGCTCCAAGAAAATGAAGATAGGCTCTAGTACTTCTTTTCCAATATACAAAGTTTTTCCCATTGAAGATTGTCGGTCTGATAGATCCCATGCCTTTGGTATTGTTCATCTTGAAAGATCTCCCTTCAAGTGATCAAGCTTCTTCTGAAGGACCTGCTCTGATACCAATTGTTGGGAATAATACTAAGAGGGGGGTTGAATCAATATTTACAAGTAAATAATCTTTCATTTCCCAAACAGATTTATATACGCTACTTCAGTGAAGTGAACTTGTGTGTGCATGCTACTATGATTAGAGAAACCAGCGTATATTGAGAGAAATTATGACTTAGTCAATTTATCATGTGTTGATCTTTAATCGGTGCTCCAATAACTTATTATACAGTTACAACTATATGCAGTAATAACATAATAAACCATCACACATAAGAAACACATATGAACACCAATATTTAAGGTGGAAACCCAATGCGGTAGAAAAACCACCTGTGGTTGTCGTCTCTATCCTCTTTTAATATAAAGAAAATATATTTACAATCTTGTGTTGGTGCAGAATCATACCAATACACAGGCACCCACCTTCAGAAGGCTACAACCTTCTCTCATTTTCCATCTTCTATTCGAAGGGAGCTACAACTCCCTAGCTCTTATACTAGATGATATGTTTACTAGTATGTAGGCACCGTCCTATAAAAGGCTACGACCTACTCTCTTCCTCCAGGGACCACATTTCATTAATTTTCAGACTGGATGCACCTAGTAAACAACAATAAAAACTGAAGGCCTTGTTTCATCAAATTTTCACACTGGACCCATCAAAAATTTCAAACTGCATCAACCAACAATTAGTAAATCTAAATAGTCATATTACTATCACCAGAACACTATGCTGAATCTAGAGACCTGCATCATCATTCAGAACTAGCTGACAAAAATTATACATTAGAATGTATACGCTACTTTACTGAACCCAACCTGTGTGTATATGATACTTCCTTTAACAAAACCTGTGTATACCTTCAAAACTACTGAATCATAAAAACTTTTGAATCAGATCTGTACCAACCAGTAATATTCTGAACATCTATTGTCAATTGCAATGATCTAGATAATCAGTAGCAAAGATAACCCTTCTCACTTAATCAATCAATCAATGAAGCACAAACTCCTTATGCATTCAATCTTACATTTAGATCTAAGAAGACTTCATTAATGGATAGCAGTAAAATCGTAGCACTGATAAGATAGATTAGTCATTTTTGAATAATAGGATTTTCCTTTGCATACGCTACTTGGAAGAGTCGAACCTGCGTGTATACGCGCCTTTACCACAACGAACCAGCGTATAGGTCTGCAAATATTAACTCATAACTTCACTGCTATTCTAGACTTCAAACATACCCAGATCATGACATTTGAAGAATAAAACATGTGTAAGCAATCAGATCTAGCCCAGCCAATATCAGATCATTCAATGATAAGTCATTTCAGGTCTCACGATCCTAATCCAACATTGAATTCAAGGTGCACAAAACATTTCATATCATATCACAATCGTAGCCCCTACAACATAAAATATACTTTAGATAGAAGTATTCCTGGGAAACCCTTTCACTTGCACAGCCAACCCTTTAATTTTCTCCTCCTTATATAGTTTTTCCCTTCCTTAATACCTCTGACAAAAACCATAAATAGGACTTGTGGTATTCTTGGATGAGATCAAATAATCATCAATCTGTTCAATGTTGTGGGATAATACCCTGGCATTCGCTGTTGGTATCCTCTACTCTTGAATTTCCTCGATTTTCCAACCCATATGCGCTTTTCCTCTTGTGAAAGTGCGTGCATACATATACTCTCTTTTTGTTCTATGAACCTGCGTGTATATGATGTTTTTACAAGGTGAACCTGCGTATACAGTTTAATCTATCTAAAAACATCCTTTTCTTTCAACTTCTTGATTCTGATCAGTAAACCTTTGTTCCAACTTCCTATTCTTTTGTACCAATGCCCTGTTACCTCTCAATTCACCTGTTACACTGTGAGTTTCCTTTTATCAAATATGAGTAGACCTATGAGTGAGTTGTCATCAAGGACAACACCTGTATCATAATTCCAACTACTACTTGAGTACCAAATGTTTCTCAGAATCCTTGATACCCAACTTCATGTGAAGGGTATGAAAGACATTGGTAAACTCCGATAAATCTTGGTCCCTTCCCTGCCACAGCTTGGTCCACTTTCTGTATATATCCTCATAGATCCAAAGAGGTTAGTACTACTCCTTGATGGAGTCTCGGAATGAATTCCAAGTCGGTGCAACTGAAAACAATGAGGGTTTACTTTCATCCTTCTACTGACAATAGGTTTCCCACCAGTGCTTGATGTGGTGGGCAGCTTTGAGAAGAGAAAAAGTAATATTTTCCTGGTTGGAAAATTCATGATTAAAAAAATATCCTTCTAGCAGATTTAACCATTTATCTATCGTGCATCCATCTATATGGCCCTCAAATATGGGAATGTCAAAGTTTACTTGAACCTTTAACAGAGTGGCACCTCCAGAGTGGTTGTTGAATTTGGATGTGCCGCTGGTGGGCAACCATTGAAGGATTAGGTAAAACTTTTCCATCATTGTGTTCCTTATTTTCTAGAGGGCCTCCTCAAGCAATATTTTGATAGGATCTCGTGCTCCCTCGTCTTTCTTTTCTTCCCCTGTGGGAGGCCATTGGGATTTATGAGGCTGGTATCACAAACGTTCAACCATTTCAAGCCCCAAATCCTTATATCCCACCCTTGTTAGGGACATGTAAAGAAAAATAGAGGAAAAGAAGACCACTTTGATACCACTGAATTGAATTTAAATAGGAATGCAAAAAATTATAGATATAACCATAAATATAGAGATGCAGCCGAAATAATACTTCATTTCATTAACATCAAATACTGAAGTATTCTTACAAACAGAACGAAAATAAGACTATCTCGGGCGATGATAGCTTATATCTGGGAAGAGATGTTGCAGCTACATACCTCTGAACTGTGATACAATGAGGCTCAAAGGCCTATTTATTTTTTAGAGAAAATTGAAACCCTAAAAATCCAAAAACTTAACCCTAGGAGATGAAGCACCAAACTATGGGCCCCATTTGGGTAAATTGGTACATCAACTTCCCTAGGTTGTAACTTTGGCATACAATCTTGTTTGATGCACATAATACCTCGTTACAAATATCTATCTGAGGACTACAATCTTCTAGTGGTAAATGTCCAACTAAAAGTTTTGACGGCCTTAGCTTTCCCAAAAAATTTCATTTAGGGCCTCAAAATGGCTTTGGAAGTTCAGGACCTGGAAAACTGGTGAAAATAGTAAATTGTGCTACAAATAAGGAAACCAAAAAACTGAAAGAAACAATGGTGTGGGTCCAAGTGGAATAGGTGAGTTGCCACCAATATCCACCTGGATCACTTGTAATTCACAGAATGTTTTTTCTTCAAGATTTGTTGGGGATCACTAAAAAGGGTTCATTAAATAGTGAAAAACCCAAGTTTGTGGTCATTTTCATAATGGTGAAAAAATGATACATAATAGATTTCCCCCTAAATTGAAAATTCAGACACTTTGTATGAGGATTGAAGTGCTTTATCATGCAAAATTTCATATCAGAGATCAATTAGTTGGAGACATAAAAAATAAAAATCAAGGGCTACAATACAATATAATCATGAAATCATGTTTAAGGTAGGCATTCCCATACTCAGTATAGCATATCAACAACTCTAGACCTAAGTATCGAAATGTGAAAAATCAATCTAAATAAATAAAATTCATGGCCACTAGACATACATCGTGGATCCACGCTTAGATAAACTCAATATGTACATATTCGTCATCATACATTGTGGTTCTATACATTAGTCATGAGAACTCCATGCAACTTGGATGGAACTACATCCAAGGTCTTCATCACTACCACTTGATAGTATGAGTCTAACCATGTGAATTAATGTGTCGAAGTCGAACATTAAAAAAATCATTTGATTGCTAGTCAATGATGAAGACCTTTAACAAATGCGAGAGGAACAATGAAAAATGTTAATGGCCCTCAAGATACATCAGTACAATTTATGAAGTGTCAATGAATAATTTGAAGTCGAATATACATAGAATATTTTGATCGAAGGCCAATGATGTGAACCTATCATCGAAACTGAGGAGATCTTCCATTGAGGCATGCAAGCTCGAAGGCACTAAGGAGATTTTCTAACTCAACGTCCTAGATAATGTGTGGAAGTCGATAGAAAGTGTCCCATTGCAAGAGGGCCTTAATGTATCACCCATCAATGTCATGAAACAGGTATTAATATTCCGAGTTCAAAAAACAAAGTAATTCATGACTAAATCAAGGATGGTTGACACTAAATAGAGCTATAAGTACTACAAAAGATTTTAACTAAGGTTGAACTTCTTTTGAACATATTGGCGACACTATACAGAATTGGTAAAAGTGACTCAATATGGGATCAAAAACCAGTATGCATACTTGAGGTGCGATCAAGAGATAGGTAAGTGGATTTCCAAACCTCATTAGACATGATAGTGAAGGAGTATCACATTCAACCCAATATTGACTCTATACATCATTTTCATAATTTTCCCCACCATTTCTAGCAAGTACCTATTTTATTTTAAACAATCTTGAGGAGGATAACATATTCATGTAGTATTTATATTGAACCTTGGGAAGGAGTTGTTTGGTCTCATCACGATTGACGATTCTTATAATGTTTACATCTTACGAGTCCAATGAAGGGGTAACTTGACTACTATTTTACATTTAGAGAGTTTGAGAAAGAGATAAAAATAAAACTCCATATTTTTGTTTTCCGTATGTTTAGTCCCCCAAACCCACAAAAGTGTAAAATAATGCAATGGATAACTCTTTTGACCATTATTGATCAAAGTATACCTTTTACATAAATAGTCTATCTAGTATGTAAAATGGGTAAACTTATACTATGTGGACGTTTCATCATATAATTATATGAGAGTCAAAGAAGCAAGTTTGTTAGGTAATCTTTTCATATTTCAAGAGTCTAAAAAGAGCTTAAAGATGAATCCAAGGGGTTCATTTTTCGTAAAATTTTATGACACCAAAAAAGTGATAAAAGTGTACTTATTAACTTATTCCCATGTAGTTATGAGCATGAGAAGGAACGTAGACTAAGCTTGAGATAAGTTTCATTTCTGCACAAGCTTGAAACAAAGAAAATATTGTCGTTGAAATAAATTCCATGCGCCCATCATAATGGTAAAGGTTAGTGGCTTAATTCTAACATGATGACCAGAGGCACATGGCCCGTAATATTCATTTGATCCACCCTATTAGACTACTAGTTAGTAATAGGATGCATATATAATAATATGTGTTCATTTTTTTTGTAAAGTAAAACCTTAAAGTGATAACCCACTTGGCTATTCTTCTCCTTTCAATAATTCATTTTTCCCCTATTATGCTATAGCCCGTGATCTCTTTGAGAATGGGGGGATTCTATAGATTGGTTCTATCTCTGATAGAATGCTCGATTTCCATCATGCTTGAGTAGATGTTTCTCAAATCACATCGTCTATTCCATCCCAACTTCAAATTCCCATACAAGAGTTTTTATTAGCCCACTCCACATAATTTCTAGTACATTCCCACACAAAATATCACTACCCTACTTTATTGATCTATGGTCCACTTGTTGTCTTGTTGTGCAAATAAATTTTGGTTGCAGGATCAACTTCAGAACTAGGAAAATATGCCTTCCCCCTTCTCCATGAAGTCTTGCTTGCACAATGATGTCATCCATTTTCCTTCCCATACAAAACCACCTAATCACTCTCACGCTAAAGATTGCATACTCCACATGGTTTTAGGGATCATGATAGGGGGAACATTTCCATATCCCCCTACCTAATGGTCAGGTGCGGTAGTGACAACCCCCCTTTCTCTTCTATAGTCACCTAATCTGAGGAAGGAGAGTCCTCCTGCATTAATTTCCAAGAGGCCTTCTTGGTGGGGTAGATCAACCAACAATCCCATTCTATAGATAAGGGGGTGAAAATTTCCATGCATCTGAAATCGTCTAGTAGATCTACCACCTTATTACCTATTCTTCTTATATGGACCAAAAGGAGAGGTCAAGTTTTGGTAGCTAAATTTTCACCTATTCTTGCATGGATTCCAATCTCTAACATCATACGACTATATTAATGTGGAATATTTCTTATAGCTTGAGAACCATATTAATAATTAATTAGGAGTCCCATTCTACATAAAGACTCTAAAACCATTGATTCTAAGTAAATTCCAAATCATTCCTTAATCCTAAGAGGTCCACTATGTTGTTTCTGTTGATTCCAATCATACCTAAGAAGATAAACAAAGGCCCAATGTTATTTCTTATAATTCTTCATAGCCAATCATGCTAGGGTTTCCCTTAGCCACACCATTGAAATTGAGTTTAAAAAAATGGTTTTGGGTTGGTGTCTAGATGAATGGACTAGAAGCTACAAAGTTGAGGGGTTCACAGGGAGATGCCCTATGCGATATAGGGAAACAATTTCTATATGATAATGAATTATACTCCATTTACCTTCCAATCTTGTGTTTACCATATTAACATGGTAATTGTTTGTTTCATATTTTTGAAAAAGTTATTCCATACGATATCCACTGATGATACACCCTCTTTGAATATTCTTATATTTCTTCCTTCCAGGTGTCCCATAGGAAAAAACAAAGGGAAATCCACCAAATTTGGTTAATGACAGGGTAATCAAATGCATATGGTCTCCAATTTTTTATGGTGTTAAGAGGGCTCTCTCAAATTAAATTTTACTTTGAAAGGAATACCTCCAACTTCTTCCAAATATCGCGAGAGTGTGAACATAAGCCAAGGAGGTGTTTCAATGTTTCACTATTCTCCCTATAGAGATGGCATTGTGAGAGTCCTGGAGATTTTTCTTTTGTATATTGTCCCATGTGAGTGGATTGATTTGTATTAATAACCAAATAAATAATAAGACTTTGGTCCATAGGTGATGTTTCTAAATTTTCATCCAAACCTCCTACTCATATTGATCACATTGATTTGCTTCTAGGTGATAGGTTTCTTTAGATGAGAATGTTCCTTTAGAGTCATAACCCTATCTGAGATTATCTTCTTGTATTGAGTATGGGATTTTATAAAGTTGAAGGTCTTGCCAAAACTTTCACCAAATTTATTCCACTAGTTTTGGGTTCCAATGTTTTGGGATCTTCCACTGACTTCATCTATGAATTGGCATATCCTCCATCCAATAATATTCTATTCTAACTTACCTTTGCTTGTAATTTGTGTTCTAAGATTTTCCACTTCCTCTTGGTTCCCCATTTTTGGAAGTTATTTCCATGAGTCTCCCCAAAATAACATTGTTCTCCCATTCCTGACCTCATAGAGGAGATTTTTTTTGTATCAACCCAACACCCTTCTTATCTAGAGTCCAGATCAATGATCTTGGGGTGAAAAAACACAACCTGATTATTTATTTGGAAGGAATTTTGGGGACATATTTTCATTTCTAGATGTTTTCCTAGAGATAAATTCATCCTTGAAGCCATCTCGACCAAATATTCACCCCCAACCCTATAGTCATTGATTCAAGGTCTGGCATCCCCAGTGCTCCCTAAATTATTTCCTAACACATTTTTTCATACAAAATAAAGGGCCATTTTTTATCGAGTCTTGATCCACCCCATAGGAATTCTATTTGAATTCTTCACATTTCTTGGAGAATAGACTTACGAGTCATCATTGTTGAGCACAGATAGATCAGAAAAATATGTAATATTACCTTAAGGAGGAATAGGATACCTTCCATATTCAAAGCTTTGAAAGTCCATATTGTGGGTTTATTCTGCATTTTTGTTATCGATTCTTCTCATGTCTTACAACTTAGGGAGCTATATAATAAAGCAACACCAAGGTACATGGATTGAAGATTGATGATTTTAATTCTGTGGACTCTTGTGACATGCTTTTTCACATTCAAAGGAGATGGAATTTAGTCCTGTTTATTTCCATACTTGAGGCCAATGGGAAGCTGTCTAAGATGTTATTAAACATCCTTGCCTCCTCAACTATTGGAACCCATAGGGCCATTGTATCATTGAAGAATTGATAGTGGGTTAGGGAAATGTCTTATCCAAAAGGTTAGATATATTTCACTCCTTTTTTTGCTAATGTTTTCATGAACATTTAGCTTAAGCCCTCCACTATATGTATAAAGAGGAAATGGGAAAAGGGGGCCCCCTCTTATATACCTTGAGAAGATTTTTATGCTATAAAAGGTGATCCATTGATCAAAATAGATAAGGACACTAAGGAGACAAATTTTGGTACCCACTAGATATATTACTATGTGAAATAAAAGACTCTTAGGGTGCTACTCAAGAAATTTCAGTTCAACTTGTCATATGCCTTAAAAATCCTCTCATAATCAATAGCCCTACTTTTTTTGTGGCCTTCGTTGAGTGTATAGTTTCATGAGACACCATGATGTCATCAAGGATTCTCCTTCCTTTAAAAAGAATTGTCTCCTTAGGAGAGATGAGTTTGGGAAGGAGAGGCTTTAACCGGTTATTAACGATATTGGTTATGATTTTATAAACCACATTACACAAAGTAGTTGGTTAGTATTCACTAGAGATCTTTGGCTTCCATTTTTTGGGATCAATTATAGGAAAGTGGAACCTAAGGCTTTCAAAATAGGTTTTTCTCTCGAAGATTATTTCAATTCTCTCAAAATTTCTTCCCAAATTATGGACTAGAACAACTACAAAAACTCAATAGTGAAACCATGATGTCCAAAAGCCTTATTCACATGCATCACCTTAATAATGGCATCATCCTCCTCTTCTGTAATATCCCACAAAAGTGCCTATATTTTCTCCATAAATACTATTGGTGGAATGTTTCTGATGAGTTGTATAATTTCATCCTACCAATCCACTTCAAGTTTTGAAATCTCCTAGTTTGCTTCCAACTTTCATCCATCAACTCCTTTGAGAGAGGACATTCAATGAGAGCGTTGGTTTTGTAACATATATTTATGGAAAAAGGAAGTGTTCTTATCTTGTTCCTTTAACCATTGAATACTTGATTTTTATTTCCACAATAATTCCTCTTATTTCATGTGCTCCTCCATATCTCAAAGGGTCTATGCCACAACCCTAATCAGTTCTTCTGATCGATCATCTATGATAGCTTCCTATTGGATCTATGATATTTTTAGTTATATATTTAAATTTTCCTCTACAATTTCCCTAAACCTCTCCTTATTCCATCCTTTCAACTATCCCTTAACATAATTTAGCTTTTTATGTAAAGAAAACATTGTTGAGCCTTGGATATTTCTTGACTCTTCTCACCATATATGAATCTTCATGAGGAATTCTTGATGCCTGAGACAAAAAAAAATCAATTTAGAAAGGGAAATTACAACGTTGTGTCTTTGGGTATAGACCGAGACTGATTTCCAAATGATCTGAGCCATGTATTAGGATAATGCATGATTTAGTGAAAGAATCACACTACATGATATTCTCCGTTATAAAGTACTTTTCCATCTTTGATGCAATTTGATTTTTTCCTTTTCATCTATTGTTCTAGGTGTACACTCCAGTCATTTTGTTGATCTCAATTAGTCCAAAACCATTTGTAGCTTCCCGGGACAAAGCCACTTCATCATCCAACCTCTATATACACTCTTTCTTCTCCTCAAGAGACATAATTAAGTTGAACTCTCCTCTGATTATCAATGGCTTTGGGAAGATTAGCATCCCCATTTGAGACATTGATTAAATAAGCTTTATTTTATCGTGCGAGATATGTGGACGATGCACATTAGATATAAAAAAAAATGCTCCCCTGAGCTAGTAAGTTGTGCTTGGACCAACAATATTTTAAAAGTAGAAAATACATTAATCACCTGTACCTCTTGTTCATCCTAGATTATCACTATTCCTCTTGATTTCCCCTCGTCATCTATTAACATTGATTATCATTATCTTCTCCAATTACTAGCAGCTGGTGAGGGAGTCCCCTATTATTTTAGTTTCTTGAATCGCCACTATTGTCAGTTTCACTTTTGTCCACTTCACTTTAGGAGCCTTTTCCTTTCGCGAATTTTTAGCCCCTCATATTCCAAGAGATTATTTATAGGCATGGGATTTGCTATAGCCACAAAGAACCACCATGATGACCTTGAATCTCCCACAATCTTCCAATTATTCTCCTATTTCATATATCATTTGTAAATTTTTTCCTCTTCCTCACCTCTTCCTCTCTTTGTGAGATTTTCCTACTTCTTTCAATGCTTCTTATTCGTTTCCAATAGATCCAAACCTTAATCCATATTTGGTTGTTGTATGCTTGTGTTTAAGGTAAGCATGTCCAATCATAGATACTTGTTTTTTAGTGAGGGTAAAAAATTCCATACTTGGCTAGGCCATGACTACTTCTGATAGATTTAGTGCCTTTGGGTCAATTTCCATCTTGTTGGTCACCTTCATAGTCATATATGAGTCCTCTTGTTCTACATGGAGCTCAATTGGTGGATATGGAAATGGTATTGATGGATTTGATGTTAGTTCTTCTGATGACATTGGGCCTTCCAATATAAGAGATATCAGGGCCACTTCCTAGCTGGGGCCATCTGATCTCTCAGACATGCATGTCAGTATCAGGAGTTATTAAAGATCTCGCCTTCTCACCAATTTTGATATCCTTAAATTGGGCTAGATATATGTCGTCTTCATTACTTAAGGTCATTAATGGTTCAAGCCTAGCCACCATCCCTTCCCATCACTCCAACTTATTTTGTGGTTGGAGTTGTTTCTTTTTATTCTTTTCGCCTCGATCTACTATTTCAAACATGGCTTAAGCTTGGATCATTGTGTATGCCTATTTATCCATCTACTTTTCCATTTGAAATTTGTGATACAAGTTCCCATATTCATGGCATCTCCTGCATCTAAAGGGGATATATTCATAATCAATTGTTTGTTTCCAAAACTCACCCTGAAAGTAGATGCCTATGGAATTTTGAACGTACTCAGAGATATTCATATACAAACATATGCAAGTTTATAATGTATGTCTTCCTTATCTAGTGGCCTGAGATCATTTTAACATATTTCCCAATGACATTCCCAATAACTACTACCATCTCATCCTCCCATAATTCTCTTGGTAATTAATATATACAGATCCATACCAAAGTAGCCATAAAATATTCATTGTCAAGGTTGAATATCTCTTTCCATCATAAAGGTACAATCCAAAAAGGTTGAAGAAATATGGGCCATCATTGAAGATGTGATCTTCATCCTTTAGATTGGTGAATATGATAGTGAAAAATCCACAGGCGCTAAGTTGTGGTTTTATTTGTTCCTTCGTTTTCCACTTGATCTAGATCCATCTAGTCAAAGCTTTCTTGGTAGTCAAACTTCCTAAGAACTTTCCTATAAGAACATACTCATGTATGTACTATATGAACTCCTCAACCTTATTGGATTAAAATTAGTATTTTGGAAATGAAACTACTTGAGGAAAATAGTTATCTGGTCTTCAATTTTGGGCTTGCTTTATTGGTTGTTATGGCACCGATTGTACAGGCATCTAATTAGCTCCACATTAAGATGTATTTGAAACATTTTGCTTGCCTATTGCATTTTCCTCTCATATGATCTTGTTGTAAGATGGATTTCCACTCCCTCTCGTGTCATTCGCCAAAGCGAGAGTGGATTTTGGCAAAGATTTATCCTATCAAATAAAGGTTGAGAATTTTCCACAAAGCTTTCTAAGAACTCCCTATCAATAAGAAATGATAATATGTTATCTGAGACAATTCTTTTATTATTTTGTAAACTAAAACATTATTATATATTTCATTATTGTGTTTATAAAACGTTATAAGGTAATAATATATTTATAAGGACTATAACTTATTCACTAAAAAAAAGTTTATAAAAACTATTATGAAATTTAATTTCATATAGGTTAATATGGGTTATTTGTAAATTAAAGTTACAGACATATATATTCTGAAGAATTAAAATAATATTATATATTAGTTTGAATGCAAGTTATATATTTATTATTTTTATTAATCAATATATTTTAGAATATTGCTAAATGATAATAACTTTTGTGGTTTGGTTAACAGAGAGTCGATTCAAGTTCGCAAAAATCTAATATAATATGTGTTTTTGAAAATGAATTTTGAAATTAAATAAAACATATTATTAAATTTTATTTAATATAATATATATTAATATTTATTAATAAATAAAAGGAAAAAAAACATGAAATATTTAAAATTCGAAAAGGACTAAGATCAGTGTTGAAAATGACATGTTGAAATGGTCTACCAAATGAGATATATATTATATTTAGTTCATTATTATTCTTTCATAAATTAATTTATTTTGTTTTCACGTCTTTAAATAAAATATATGAAATAATATTTTTAACAGTTACATATTTTAATTTATAATAATAAATTATAATTAGACGTGTGTATATTGCAGCAAAATCAGCAGAAGTCAAGGAACAAATTGATAGTGTTCAAGTATCACTCAATGATGTAAATAAATGTTTGAATAATGTACAGTTTGATTCTAGTCTTATTCGTTCATATGCAAGAGAATCTTTATCCAAAATAGAAGGAGTAGAAGAAAAATTAGTTGATCATCTAGATTCAACTAAAAATCTTATAACTGGTTTGACAAGTAAGGTTGAAAAAATGAATCTGTCAAAAGTAGAAAAACCAGTTCCAAACTCCTTTCTTGTTAAAAGAAGCATAAATATTCAGGATCCTGTTAGAACTGTCAACAGGTTTCCAACATTATTTCCCAAAGAAGTAGCCACATCTTCAGAGTCTGAGGTTATAGAAAAAATAACCATTGCATACTTATTCAAGGATGAAGAAACAGAAAAAGGGAAAGAACAGAAAAATCAGGATACACAGATCCTTCCCATATATGAACCTCTTGAGCATAGGTTCACCAGATATCTAGCACCTGATATAGAAGGAAAAGGAAAGCTTCCTGAAGCACATACCTTTTTCCCAGAATCCCACAGAGAGTGGAATATTGATAACATCAGTGTAGGCCAAATCAGGCAAATGATTGACATGATGTATACAGAATATAGGCTCATGTGTCTTAGAGGAAAAGGTGAAATTGATGCTTGCAGGACTATTATCCAGTGTTTTACAGGTACACTCCTCAGGTGGTGGGAGATAGAATCCTCTCCAAAACTCATTGAAATAATGGGAGCAGAAGTTCTTAAGGATGAGAAAGGAGATGCGATACACAATCCTGATGGCACTGTTATCAGCAATATGATAGGAGAACTAACATCAATGATCTTAGAACATTGGTGCGGAAGTGAAACAGAGATTGGTGATAAAAATGAGGTCATTCTAATGAATTTGAAGTGCCACAAAATGTCCCAATAAGAAGACTTCCACAGAGATTGGATGCAGAGAATTTACGAGGTCAAAGATTCGAAGAACCTGTTATGGAAACAGGCATATCTTGCAGCCCTGCCATCTAGATTTGTTGATTATATCAGATTGCAAGAAGTCTTCCAATTACCTTTTGAGTCATATACATGGGGAGAGATATATGCTCTCATTACAAAAACACTAGTAAGTCTTTGTACCAGCTCAAAGGTAAACAAATCTCTGGAAAAACATTCCAGATTGCCAGACAAAAAGTCCATCTACAACAAGTATGGACTGACAGTGGATGATCCTTTGGTGAAACGAAGAAAGGCTAAGAAAAGAGCCAAAAGAGAGTTCAAAGAAACTTTCTACAAAAACCGAAGAAATTATCCAAAGAATAAAAGGAAATATTCCAAGCTGAGGCAAGGCCAAGCCTCCAAGACAAAGAGAGGATATTATAAGTATGTTCCTAGAACACACTATTATAACCCTTCTGATATTCACCTGCACACAAATAAGTAGGACAAATGGAATAAGCTTACTTGTTGGTTATGTGGAAATAATGGACACACTTCCTCTAGATGTCCAGAAGGCGAAGAGTCAAAGCTAAACAGAGGCAAGAAATTTGAAGCCTTTGTTCAAAAAGGGAAACAAGTTAAGCAAGAAGGAAGAGGACCAATGTTATGTATGAAATGTGGTTCTCATATACACAAGACAGAATGCTGCCCAAATGTTGTGATCAGAGAGATGGCTCAGCAGCATCAGATAGAGGAATCTTCTTATGATTCTTTCAGTTGTTCTTCTACGGAAGAACTCCATGCACACATACAACAATATTCAGATTCAGATTCTTCAGAATGTCTATGTTCTGACTCTGAAGAATGTGCTTGTCAAATCCAATATGGATCTGATTCTGAATATTACAGTGAATCTAGTGAAGAAGGGGAAAAGCAAAAACCCCCAAAAGAAAAAGTTCTCATGGCTACTACAAAAGAAGATGAGTTGAAGATTCTATCCCAGATCTGAGCCATGGAGGACAGAGAAATGAAAAATCGCCTGACTGAAGCATTCATGGACCAGTTAAAATCAAAAGCTTTAAAAGATTCAGGTAAGAAGTCTTTATTTGTTGATGCTTCATATGAAAGAAACACAAAATCATTTCAAAGGCATCAGTAGAAGCCTGACAGAGTAAGGTCACTTACTTTAGGAGAAGTGAGTCGAGAGATTCACAATCTTAAGACAGAAATTTCTGCAATGAAAGCTCAGATTTCAGAATTGAAGAAAGGAAAATGAGTGGAAAAAGAAGAAGAAGACAATGATCAGCCATGGGATACTGCTCAATATAGCAGTAATCAAGAAATCCAAGTTGCTGAAGGAACCAAAGATCCAAGTTTTGGATTCAGAGATATGAGATTATTAACTATCTCCTATCAGCAACATCATGTTAAGGTAAATATCTGCATAAAAGGGAAAATGTTTGAAATGATTGCTCTTCTAGACACAGGAGTAGATATTAATATCCTCAACATGAAGAATATTCCAGCAAAATATTGGGTTGCTGCAGAAAGGAAAGTAGTAGGTCTGGGTAACAAGAAGCTCCAATCTGAGGTACCCAAAGCCTCTCTCTATTTTGATACTCACTGTGTATATTTGAAATTTGCAGTAGCTGACATCCCAGTAGACTACATACTTGGTAATGTTTTTCTAGCAGCAGTAGAACCTCATGGGTCACTCAGACTCAAAGGAGGAAAAGATGGATATTTTATATCAGTCCCCACATCTAAAGGGACAAGGAAGAAGATTGAGCTTCCTTATATTTCTAATCCAAGAATCTCCACAATGGTACAAACTGTGCAGAATCTAGACAGAGCTGAAGCCAGATTGTCAGATTTCAAAGATCTGAAATCTACTCTTAGAATAGAAGAACAGCTCAAATTGCCCCAGGTGAAAAGCAAGATTGGAGATTTGAAAATGTAGATAGAAGATGAATGATGCTCTGAAGAACCTAATGCTTTTTGGCATAGGAAGAAACACACAATCGAGCTCCATTACAAGAAAGGATATGCTGGTAAGCCTTGTAAGAGCAGAGCTATTCCCATGAGCAAAGAATACAAAGATCTTTGCGAAAAAGAAATTCAGCAGCTTCTTAGTAGAAAATTGATCAGAGAATCAAACAGTCCTTGGAACTGTTACGGGTTCTATGTGAGCAAAAGAGCTGAGCAGATCAGAGGTCTCCTAAGGCTAGTAATCAATTATAAACATCTGAATTCAGTTTTAGCAGATGATACCTATCCCATTCCACATAAAGGAGACTTAATCAGAAGGATAGCTGGAGCTAAGATTTTTTCCAAGTTTGACCTGAAAGCATAATTTTGGCAAGTTGCCATTTCTGAGAAAGATAAATTCAAAACTGCCTTCAGCATACCAGCAGGACATTATGAATGGAATGTCATGCCTTTTGGTCTCAAGAATGCGCCATCAAAATTTCAAAAGGAGCACTTGAAGCATGTAAATACATTTAAGAATTTAGTTAAGCACAATGGTTTGGTGCTTAGTAAAAAGAAGATAGAGGTTTTCCAAACCACTATCAAATTTTTGGGCCACACAATCTGCAATGGTCAGATTTATTTGCAGAAACATGCACTAGAGTTTGCAGATAAATTTCCAGATATCATCACAGATAAGAACCAACTGCAAAGGTTCTTAGGCTGCCTCAACTATGTTAGCAATTTTTATTAAGACTGTGCAACTGATAGGAGAATTTTAAATAAGAGATTGAAGAAGAATCCTCCAGAGTGGACAGAAGTCCATACAAAAGCAGTCCAGAACATTAAGGCTAAGGTAAAATCTTTGCCCATTTTATATGTTGCTGACGATCTTGCATATAAAATTGTAGAATCAGATGCAAGTAATATCGGATGGGGTGGAGTTTTAAAGCAAAAGGTTGGAAAGGATGAACAAATAGTTCAATTTGCATCTGGAGTATGGAATCCAACTGAGCGGAACTACTCCACAATCGAAAAAGAAATCAAGGCAGCATGGAATTGCATCAGTAAGTTTGAAGTTTATCTCATTAATAAATCCTTTTTATTAAGAACTGATGCATCAACTTTACAAAAGGTGTTAACAAAGGACATTGAGAAGGCTGGAGAAGCAAAGTTTGCCAGATGGCAAGCTCTTTTTGCAAACTTTGATTTCCAAGTGGAACACATTAGAGGTGCAGAAAACAGTCTCCCTGATTTTCTTAGCAGGGAATATATTGAAGCACAAGAACATAACCATGTCATGATGATAATCACAGAATGGGATCAAAATCAGAAACAGGAGGTGCTAAGGACTGTCCCAGATGACCAAGACTGGGAAGAATACAAAAGAAATTGGAAACCCACTTGGCAGCTTCGGAATACAAAAGTATTGGATGCCAACTTGCAACCTCACACTGACATCCAACACTTTGTCCCAGAACAGAAAGTGTACCCTAAGGGAAGCAGGTGGATTCATGACATGATATATGATAAAGCAAGGAGAGATGCTGACATAGCATAGAGAGCTTTAGAATAGAATTTTCATGACATTGCCACTATCGGGTACCATGGAGGCCCCAGCACGGGCATACATGAAAGATACATCTGCATCTACAGAACTAGGGACCTTTGGAATGAGCCAGGACATCTCCGAACTCAACCTACTGCTCGATGGCCCAGAAATGACCCAAGGATTATTTTTCCAGATACGATGTACAACTTTGCAGAATATAAATAGCTCTGGTGGGACTTCCTCAACATCGATGACAAGGTAGGAACCCACTACACAAAATTAAAGTTTAGCACTATTGGCCATTATCAGGGATATCAGCAATGTAAATGGTTCAAAGATTGGTGGACTGATTATGCTGTCAGCAGAACTACAATGGACCCAGTATGGCATGAACTATATTGTAAAAACCATTGCAATCTATGTATTGAACAAAACCTTGCAGAATGTATTCACCCAATCTATAGAACTGTAAAAGACATGACAGAGGGTGAATGGTCTACATATAAGTCATCTCCCTATAATAATTCCTTTGAAGAATATATGAGAGAACATTTGGAATGGCTTGTATTAACCAAAGTCCAATATCAGATTGTTCTAGGGAAATCAATGGTTGTCCGTAGGGTATACACAAAAGCCTGGGACAAAATGTGGTATAGAAGAGATAGATTCCCTGGATTGACAGTATTCAGACGATTCACATGGGCATTCCGATAAAAGCATCCATACTGTAATAATGAGTACCAGTCACAAGGGCTTAATTGTGACTAGATTTCTTGTGGGCTTTGCTGTACTAAAGCCTCCACTATGTAAATAATTCATGCACTATTTTCCCATGGGCTTTTACGAAAAGCATCCACTTTGTTTTGTCGGTTTTATATTTTCTCGTGGGCTTTGATAAAAGTATCCACTGTGTTCTGTCAAAATTATTTTCCGTAAGATTTACTTTTTCGGACGGGAATCTATGTTTAGATGTCACTCTGGCATTACCCGAAAGCAATCATTCCATCCATTGGACTGGAATCTTTGTGCGGACGTTGCCCTAGCACTATTCGAAAGTAATGATTCCATCCACCTTTCACGGATAGCCCACAGTAATGTTTGTCCCCTCTCATTTCCTATATAATGAGGGTAAGGCTCATTGTTGAGGCATTCAGAGTTTGAGTCAGTCTGAGTCTTTGGGAGTTCAATTTTAAGCAGGGGCTTCTAGTCACAAGATTGCTACAGTGGTGCTACAGTGCCACGCGCTCCGTTGCTGTCGCTTTCTCTGCTAACTTGGCCTTGCTGTGTCTCTTCGATTATCTCTGATAATTGACTCCTAATGAACCAGTTGTGAACCAATGGTGAACCTACTCAGAACTTTCATGCTCTTACAGCCCCAATAACGACTTCCTTGCCTAACAACGGCCTTGGCGTCCCTTCATTCTTTGGTGAAGTTCCTGCGAAGTTCCTGCGAACTTTGGATCTAAGCTTCAGAGATAACTACTACCACAACAAACAATATATGTGCGCAAAGTATTCAGATGCAGAATGGTATACTCATTTTATTTCAGAATGGATAAAGCTTCTTACAGAGAGATTCTTTACAGAGATTGACTATCTTCGCATTTATCAGACTATATGTGGTTTGCAAGGAACAAGCAATACCGAAGGCTACCTGGCGAAAGATAGGCTCTGCCTCAGAATATGACTTCAACTCATATACAGACTGGATGACTTTCTAATATGATTTAGCCACTTTAGGTTGTCACTAGTGCTGAGCACACTGATGCGCAGGCTCCCAAATCACCTAAGGTCTTGAGTTCTTCTCGTGATGCAAGCAGATTAGACTGAACGTCCATAGATGCAGAGTAGGAGAGGCACTAGACACAAAACTCCCAAAGACTCAGACTGACTCAAACTCCGAATGCCTCAACAATGAGCCTTACCCTCATTATATAGGAAATGAGAGGGGACAAACAGTACTGTGGGCTATCCGTGAAAGGCGGATGGAATCATTACTTTCGGATAGTGCTAGGGTAATGTCCGCGCAAAGATTCCAGTCCAATGGATGGAATGATTGCTTTCAGGTAATGCCAGAGCGACATCTGAACATAGATTCCCATCCCAAAAAGTAAATCTTACAGAAAATAATTTTGACAGAACACAGTGGATACTTTTATCAAAGCCCACGAGAAAATATAAAAATGACAAAACAAAGTGGATGCTTTTTGTAAAAGGCCATGAGAAAATAGTACATGAATTATTTAGATAGTGGAGGCTTTAGTACAGCAAAGCCCACGAGAAATCTGGTCTCAATTAAGCCCTTGTGACTGGTACTCATTATTACAGTATGGATGCTTTTATCAGAAAGCCCATGTGAACCATCAGAATACTGTCAATCCAGGGAATCTATCTCTTCTATACAACATTTCGTCCCAGGCTTTTGTGTATATCCTGCGGACAATCATTGGTTTCCATAGAACAATCTGATATTGGACTTTGGTTAATACAAGCCATTCCAAATGTTCTCTCATATATTCTTCAAGGGAATTATTATAAGGAGATGACCTATATGCAGACCATTCACCCTCTGTCATCTCTTTTACAGTTCTATATATTGGGTGAATACATTCTACAAGGTTTTGTTTAATACATAGATTGCAATGGTTTTTACAGTATATTTCATGCCATACTGGGTCGATTGTAGTTCTGCTGACACCATAATCAGTCCGCCAATCTCTGAACCATTTACATTGCTGATATCCCTGATAATGGCCAATAGTGCTGAACTTTAATTTTGTGTAGTGAGTTCCTACCTTGTCATCGACATTGAGGAAGTCCCACCAGAGCTGTTTATATTCTAGAAAGTTGTACATCGTATCTAGAAAAATAATCCTTGGGTCATTTCTAGGCCATCGGGTAGCAGGTTGAGTTCGTAGATGTCCTGGATCGTTCCAGAGGTCCCTAGTTCTGTAGATGCAGACGTATCTTTCATGTATGCCCGTGCTGGGGCCTCCATGGTACCAGATAGTGGCAATGTCATTAAAATTCTATTCTAAAGCTCTCTATGCTATGTCAGCATCTCTCCTTGCTTTATCATATATCATGTCATGAATCCACCTGCTTCCCTTAGGGTACACTTTCCGTTCTAGGACAAAGTGTTGGATGTCAGTGTGAGGTTGCAAGTTGGCATCCAATACTTTTGTATTCCGAAGTTGTCAGGTGGGTTTCAAATTTCTTTTGTATTCTTCCCAGTCTTGGTCATCTGGGACAGTCCTTAGCACCTCATGTTTCTGATTTTGATCCCATTATGTGATTATCATCATGACATGGTTATGTTCTTGTGCTTCAATATATTCCATGCTAAGAAGATCAAGGAGACTGTTTTCTGCACGTCTAATGTGTTCCACTTTGAAATCAAAGTTTGCAAAAAGAGCTTGCCATCTGGCAAACTTTGCTTCTCTGGCCTTCTTAATGTCCTTTGTTAACACCTTCTGTAAAGCTGATGCATCAGTTCTTAATTAAACTGATTTATTAATAAGATAAACTTCAAACTTACTGATGCAATTCCATGCTACCTTGACTTCTTTTTTGATTGTGGAGTAGTTCTGCTCTGCTGGATTCCATACTCCAGATGAAAATTGAACTATTTGTTCATCCTTTCCAACCTTTTGCTTTAAAACTCCACCCCATCCGATTTTACTTGCATCTGATTCTACAAGTTTATATGCAAGATCATCAGCAACATTTAAAATGGGTAAAGATTTTACCTTAGCCTTAATGTTCTGGACTGCTTTTGTATGGACTTCTGTCCACTCTGGAGGGTTCTTCTTCAATATCTCATTTAAAATTCTCCTGTCAGTTGCAGAGTCTTGATAAAAATTGCTAACATAGTTGAGGCGGCCTAAGAACCTTTGCATTTCGTTCTTATCTGTGATGATATCCAGAAAATTATCTGCAAACTCTAGTGCATGTTTCTGCAAAGAAATCTACCCGTTGCAGATTGTGTGGCCCAAAAATTTGATAGTGGTTTGGAAAACCTCTATCTTCTTTTTACTAAGCACCAAACCATTGCGCTTAACTAAATTCTTAAATATATTTACATGCTTAAAGTGCTCCTGAATATTTTTGAAAAATATCAATACATCATCAATATATACAATAAGCCAGTCAAAATATGGCTTAAAAATATTGTCCATTACCTTTTGAAATTTTTATGGTGCATTCTTGAGACCAAAAGGCATGACATTTCATTCATAATGTTCTGCTAGTATGTTGAAGGTAGTTTTGAATTTATCTTTCTCAGAAATGGCAACTTTCCAAAATCCTGCTTTCAAGTCAAACTTGGAAAAAATCTTAGCTCCAGCTATCCTTCTGATTAAGTCTCCTTTATGTGGAATGGGATAGGTATCGTCTGCTAAGACTGAATTCAAAGGTTTATAATTAACTACTAGCCTCGGAATACCTTTGATCTCCTCAGCTCTTTTGTTCAAATAGAACCCATAACAGTTCCAAGGACTGTTTGATTCTCTGATCAATTTTCTGCTAAGAAGCTGCTGAATTTATTTTTCGCAAAGATCTCTGTATTCTTTGCTCATGGGAATAGCTCTGCTCTTACAAGGCTTACCAGCATATCCTTCCTTGTAAGGGAGCTCGACTGTGTGCTGCTTCCTATGCCAAAAAGCATTAGGTTCTTCAGAGCAGCATTCATCTTCTATCTGCTTTTTCAAATCTCCAATCTTACTTTTCACCTGGGGCAATTTGAGCTATTCTTCTATTCTAAGAGTAGATTTCAGATCTTTCAAATTTGAAAATCTGGCTTCAGCTCTGTCCAGATTCTACACAGTTTGTACCATTGTGGAGATTCTTGGATTAGAAATATAAGGAAGCTAAATATTCTTCCTTGTCCCTTTAGATGTGGGGACTGATATAAAATACCCAGCTTTTCCTCCTTTGAGTCTGAGTGACCCATGAGGTTCTACTGCTACTAGAAAAACATTGCCAAGTATGCAGTCTACTGGGATGTCAGCTACTGCAAATTTCAAATATACACAATGAGTATCAAAATAGAGAGAGGCTTTGGGTACCTCATATTGGAGCTTCTTGTTACCCAGACCTACTACTTTCCTTTCTGCAACAACCCAATATTTTGCTGGAATATTCTTCATGTTTAGGATATTAATATCTGCTCCTGAGTCCAGAAGAGCAATCATTCCAAACATTTTCCCTTTTATGTAGATATTTACCTTATCATGATGTTGCTGATAGGAGATAGTTAATAATCTCATATCTCTGAATCCAAAACTTGGATCTTTGGTTCCTTCAACAACTTGGATTTCTTGATTACTGCTATATTGAGCAGTATCCCATGGCTGATCATTGTCTTATTCTTCTTTTGCCACTCATTTTCCTTTCTTCAATTCTGCAATCTGAACTTTCATTGTAAAAACTTTTGTCTTAAGATTGTGAATCTCTCGACTCACTTCTCCTAGAGTAAGTGACCTTACTCTGTCAGGTTTCTGCTGATGCCTTTGAAATGATTTTGTGTTTCTTTCATATGAAGCATCAACAAATAAAGACTTCTTACCTGAATCTTTTGAAGCTTTTGATTTTAACTAGTCCATGAATGCTTCAGTCAGGCAATTTTTCATTTCTCTGTCCTCCATGGCTCGGATCTGGGATAGAATCTTCAACTCATCTTCTTCTGTAGTGGCCATGAGAACTTTTTCTTTTTGGGGTTTTTGCTTTTCCCCTTCTTCACTAGATTCACTGTAATATTTAGAATCAGATCCATATTGGATTTAACAAGCACATTCTTCAGAGTCAGAACATAGACATTCTGAAGAATCAGAATCTGAATACTGTTGTATGTGTGCATGGAGTTCTTCCGCATAAGAAGAACTGAAAGAATCATAAGAAGATTCCTCTATCTGATGCTGCTGAGCTATCTCTCTGATCACAACATTTGGGCAGCGTTCTGTCTTGTGTGTATGAGAGCCACATTTCATACATATCATTGGTCCTTTTCCTTCTTGCTTAACTTGTTTCCCTTTTTGAACAAAGTTCTCAGATTTCTTGCCTCTGGTTAGCTTTGACTCTTCGCCTTCTGGACATCTAGAGGAAGTGTGTCCATTCTTTGCACATAACCAACAAGTAAGTTTATACCATGTGTGCTGCTTATTTGTGTGTAGGTGAATATCAAAGGGGTTATAATAGTGTGTTCTAGGAACATACTTATAATATCCTCTCTTTGTCCTGTCGGCTTGGCCTTGCCTCGGCTTGGAATATTTCCTTTTATTCTTTGGATAATTTCTTCAGTTTTTGTAGAAAGTTTCTTTGAACTCTCTTTTGGCTCTTTTCTTAGCCTTTCTTCGTTTCACCAAAGGATCATCCACTATCAGTCCATACTTGCTGCAGATGGACTTTTTGTTTGGCAATCTGGAAAGTTTTTCCAGAGATTTGTTTACCTTTGAGCTGGTACAAGGACTTACTAGTGTTTTTGTAATGAGAGCAATATCTCTCCCCATGTATATGACTCAAAAGGTAATTGGAAGACTTCTTGCAATCTGATATAATCAACAAATCTGGATGGTAGGGATACAAGATATACCTGTTTCCATAACAGGTTCTTTGAATCTTTGACCTCGTAAATTCTCTACATACAATCTTTGTGGAAGTCTTCATATTGGGACATTTTGTGGCACTTCAAATTCATTATAATGACCTCATTCTTATTAGCAATCTCTATTTCACTTCCGCACAAATGTTCTAAGATCATTGATGTTAGTGCCCCTATCATATTGCTGATAACAGTGCCATGAGGATTGTGTATCACATCTCCTTTCTCATCCTTAAGAACTTCTGCTTCCATTGTTTCAATGAGTTTTGGAGAGGATTCTGTCTCCCACCACCTGAGGAGTGTACCTGTAAAACACTGGATAATAGTCCTGCAAGCATCAATTCCACTTTTTCCTATAAGACACATGAGCTTATATTCTGTATATATCATATCAATCATTTGCCTGATTTGGCCTACACTCATGTTATCAATATTGAACTCTCTGTGGGATTCTGGGAAAAAAGTATGTGCTTCAGGAAGCTTTCCTTTTCCTTCTATATCAGGTGCTGAATATCTGGTGAACCTATGATCAAGAGGTTCATATATGTGAAGGATCTGTGCATCTTGATTTTTCTGTTCTTTCCCTTTTTCTGTTTCTTCATCCTTGAATAAGGATGCAATGGTTATTTTTTTCTGTAGCCTCAGACTCTATAGATGTGGCTACTTCTTTGGGAAATAATGTTGGAAACCTGTTGACAGTTCTAACAGGATCCTGAATCTTTATGCTTCTTTTAACAAGAAAGGAGTTTGGAACTGGTTTTTCTACTTTTGACAGATTCATCTTTTGAACCTTACTTGTCAGACGAGTTATAAGATTTTTAGTTGAATCCAGATGATCAACTAATTTTTCTTCTACCCCTTCTATTTTAGATAAAGATTCTCTTTCATGTGAACGAATAAGACTGGAATCAAACTGTACATTATTCAAACATTTATTTAGATCATTGAGTGATACTTGAACACTATCAATTTCTTCCTTGACTTCTGCTGATTTTGTTGTATTTATTTCTAAGCCTTTTAATGCAGTGTTTGTCCAATTGAGCTGTTCACTGGCTTTCTGTATTCTTCCGTCAATGCCTAAGGCATTGTCATCTTTCTGTACCAGTGAAATGGCCTTCGCTGTGTTTTGGTTTTCTCCGATAACAATTCCTTTGAAAGGAGGAAATGTCGAAGGAGTTTCAACTTTTGTTCCATCTAGTGCAGTCCAAGCATGTTTATTTGTTGAAGTACTTGTGGAACCGGTAAAAACATTTAATGGAGAAATATTATCTTTCCAAGAGTAGAAAGATATCCATGTGTTATTCATTTCCATAAAACGTTTCCAGTCTTCAGCTAATTCTTTTTTCTCTCTTGGAGTATAATGCTTATTAAACTCATCAGCGTGGGGATTGGTGTACAGATCCCAGTTTAGCATGGCTTTCATCCATTTTGCACTAATCTCAAATTTCAGGCATCCATCCATGAGAGAGAAAAATTTGTGTATTTCCATTACTGCAGGCTTTTTGTAGTCATCAGGAACTGGGCGAAATCTGCAATCTGGAATTAGGAAATTTACCTGTTCAAGGTGTCCTAGACCATATCTGGGTTTGGCTGGTCTCATTAGACACATCATCTCAGTCATCCTTGGGTCTTCTCCTTCTAATCTAATAATTTCATGCATCATAAGTACATTATCAGCATCTTTCTCATGTGGGAAAGGAATGTCTGAGCACTTGGGATTTGGGCATGAATTAACAGATTTTGAAGGAGGAGCTATGTTAGTTCTGGGATTATGGTTTGAATGGATTGCAGTTTCTACCAAAGTAAGAAGATTAATACTTTCTTGGCACTCAGGACATTTGACTTCTAAAGAGGAAAAAATTACAAGTTGTGCTAATTCATACAAAGGATTATGTCTACAAGAAGATGAAGTAGAATAAGCAGTATCTAGAGTGGAAGGATCTGTGTAATATTTATACTGTTTACAGGCAATCTCAATTCTTCGGTGGTCAATAGTGGATCTTCTGGGAAAATATATGACTGCAAAAGATGAATTTTCTATGATAACAGCGGAGGTAATTTTCTTTTGTATGAGAGGCTTAGGATTGTTCACCACCAAGTGTTCTAGAAATGTTAAGTCTTCCCATCTGATAGTTTGGTGTTCTATTTTCTGATTTTTGGGATTAGTTAGAACAACAATACTGGATTTGGAATCTCGACTGGGAGTATGGCGGATGGCTGGCCATAGTGTATTGGTGTGACGAAAACAGGCCTTGGTCTGTATGGCTATATTATTTCTCTTTTTGTGCATATCGAAACCAGTGGTTTGGATCTGGAGCTGTAAGATCTGATCAATGGTTTCATCAAATGTATAGACAGAGAAATTTGGGTAACAGTTAAAATAGACTGGGCCATTAGACAGAGGAGCAACTATTCCACCTATTAAGGAATCAATGTACTTATTATGTGTCAGATCGCGGACAGTAGCTAACACAAAAGTATGTAATCCTTTATGGATTAAAGGATTGATTCCTACTCGTATACATCCTAAGTGCAGATAATTTGTCTTTAGTCTCTTGGCCTCTACCTGTAACTCTTTTGGATTTAACAGAGAAATGGTTTGAATACTGTTGGCATTTTCTTGAATCTGGCTCACAGAATCTTTAATGCTAATTCTAGTAGTTGCTTTTAAATGGAAAACAGAAAGATCACTATATACTTTTGAGGGAGCTATAGCAGGTAGTTCCCATCGGGCAGAAGGCTGGGGTTCTTCATATTCGTGTTTGGCAAAATTTAGGACATGACTGAAACTTAATGCAAACATATCCATTAAAGGGATTTCTTCAGCCTTAGAATCTCTCTCTTCTAGTTCTGGGAAAGAAACTGATTTCCGAGGAGGGTCCATTCTTTTAATGATTATAAGATTTAGAATACCAACCTCTGAACCAGACTTTACTGGCTCTGATACCAATTTTAAGCAGGGGCTTCTGGTCACAAGCTTGCTACATTGGTGCTACAGTGCTGCGCGCTATGCTGCTGTCGCTTTCTCTGCTGACTTGGCCTTGCTGTGTCTCATCGATTATCTCGGATAACTGACTCTTGGTGAACTAGTTGTGAACCAGTGGTGAACCTACTCAGAACTTTCACGCTCTTACGGCCCCAACAATGGCTTCCTTGCCTAACAACAGCCTTGGCGTCCCTTTCTTCCTTTGGTGAACTTCCTGCGAACTTCAGATCTAAGCTTTAGAGATAACTACTACCACAGCAGACAATATATGTGCGCAAAGTATTCAGATGCAGAATGGTATACTCATTTTATTTCAGAATGGATAAAGCTTCTTACAGAGAGATTCTTTACAGAGATTGACTATCATCGCATTTATCAGACTATATGTTGTTCGCAAGGAATAAGCAATACCGAAGGTTACCTGGCGAAAGATAGGCTCTGCCTCAGAATATGACTTCAACTCATATACAGACTAGATGACTTTCTAATATGATTCGACCGCTTTAGGTTCTCACCAGTGCCGAGCACATTGATGCGCAGGCTCCAAAATCACCTAAGGACTTGAGTTCTTCTCGTGATGTAAGCAGATTAGACTGAACGTCCGCAGATGCAGAGCAGGAGAGGCACTTGACACAAAACTCCCAAAGACTCAGACTGACTCAAACTCCGAATGCCTCAACAATGAGCCTTACCCTCATTATATAGGAAATGAGAGGGGAAAAACATTACTGTGGGCTATCCGTGAAAGGTGGATGGAATCATTACTTTCGGATAGTGCTAGGGCAATGTCCGCACAAAGATTCCAGTCCAATGGATGGAATGATTGCTTTCGGGTAATGCCAGAGCGACATCTGAACATAGATTCTCGTCCGAAAAATTAAATCTCATGAAAAATAATTTTGACAAAACACAGTGGATACTTTTATCCAAGCCCATGAGAAAATATAAAACCGACAAAACAAAGTGGATGCTTTTCATAAAAGCCCACGAGAAAATAGTGCATGAATTATTTACATAGTGGAGGCTTTAGTACAGCAAAGCCCACGAGAAATCTGGTCACAATTAAGCCCTTGTGACTGGTACTCATTATTACAGTATGGATGCTTTTATCGGAAAGCCCATGTGAACCGTCAAAATACTGTCAATCCAGGGAATCTATCTCTTCTATACAACATTTCGTCCCAGGCTTTTGTGTATATCCGGTGGACAATCATTGGTTTCCCTAGAACAATCTGATATTGGACTTTGGTTAATACAAGCCATTCCAAATGGTCTCTCATATATTCTTCAAGGGAATTATTATAAGGAGACGACTTATATGTAGACCACTCACCCTCTATCATGTCTTTTATAGTTCTATAGATTGGGTGAATACATTCTGCAAGGTTTTGTGCAATACATAGATTGCAATGGTTTTTACAATATAGTTCATGCCATACTGGGTCCATTGCAGTTCTACTGACACCATAATCAGTCCACCAATCTCTAAACCATTTACATTGCTGATATCCCTAATAATGGCCAATAGTGCTAAACTTTAATTTTGTGTAGTGAGTTCCTACCTTGTCATCAACGTTGAGGAAGTCCCACCAGATCTCTTTATATTCTGCAATGTTGTACATCGTATCTGGAAAAATAATCCTTGGGTCATTTCTGGGCCATCAGGCAGTAGGTTGAGTTCGGAGATGTATGCCTGTGTTGGGGCCTACATGGTACCAGATAGTGGCAATGTCATGAAAATTCTATTCTAGAGCTCTTTGTGCTATGTCAGCATCTCTCCTTGCTTTATCATATATCATGTCATGAATCCACCTACTTCCCTTAGGGTACACTTTCCGTTCTGGGACAAAGTGTTGGATGTCAGTGTGAGGTTGCAAGTTGGCATCCAATACTTTATTCCGAAGCTGCCAGGTGGGTTTCTAATTTCTTTTGTATTCTTCCCAGTCTTGGTCATCTGGGATAGTCCTTAGCACCTCCTATTTCTGATTTTGATCCCATTCTGTGATTATCATCATGACATGGTTATGTTCTTGTGCTTCAATATATTCCCTGCTAAGAAAATCAGGGAGATTGTTTTCTGCACCTCTAATGTGTTCCACTTGGAAATCAAAGTTTGCAAAAAGAGCTTGCCATCTGACAAACTTTGCTTCTCCGGCCTTCTTAATGTCCTCTGTTAACACCTTCTGTAAAGCTGATGCATCAGTTCTTAATAAAAAGGATTTATTAATAAGATACACTTCAAACTTACTGATGCAATTCCATGCTGCCTTGACTTCTTTTTCGATTGTGGAGTAGTTCTGCTCAGCTGGATTCCATACTCCAGATGCAAATTTTACTATTTGTTCGTCCTTTCCAACCTTTTGCTTTAAAACTCCACCCCATCTGATATTACTTGCATCTGATTCTACAATTTTATATGCAAGATCGTCAGCAACATATAAAATGGGCAAAGATTTTACCTTAGCCTTAATGTTCTGGACTGCTTTTTTATGGACTTCTATCCACTCTAGAGGATTCTTCTACAATCTCTTATTTAAAATTCTCCTAATAGTTGTACAGTCTTGATAAAAATTGCTAACATAGTTGAGGCAGCCTAAGAACCTTTGCAGTTGGTTCTTATCTGTGATGATATCCGGAAATTTATCTGCAAACTCTAGTGCATGTTTCTGCAAAGAAATCTACCCATTGCAGATTGTGTGGCCCAAAAATTTGATAGTGGTTTGGAAAAACTATATCTTCTTTTTACTAAGCACCAAACCATTGTGCTTAACTAAATTCTTAAATATATTTACATGGTTAAAGTGCTCCTGAATATTTTTGGAAAATATCAATACATCATCAATATATACAATAAGCCAGTCAAAATATGGCTTAAAAATACTGTCCATTACCTTTTGAAATTTTGATGGCGTATTCTTGAGACCAAAAGGCATGAAATTCCATTCATAATGTCCTGCTGGTATGCTGAAGGCAGTTTTGAATTTATCTTTCTCAGAAATGGCAACTTGCCAAAATCCTGCTTTCAGGTCAAACTTGGAAAAAATCTTAGCTCCAACTATCCTTCTGATTAAGTCTCCTTTATGTGGAATGGGATAGGTATCGTCTGGTTAGACTGAATTCAGAGGTTTATAATTGATTACTAGCCTCGGGATACCTCTGATCTGCTCAGCTCTTTTGTTCACATAGAACCCATAATAGTTCCAAGGACTGTTTGATTCTTTGATCAGCTTTCTGCTAAGAAGCTGTTGAATTTCGTTTTCACAAATATCTCTATATTCTTTGCTCATGGGAATAGCTCTGCTCTTACAAGGCTTACCAGCATATCCTTTCTTGTAAGGGAGCTCGACTGTGTGCTGCTTCCTATGCCAAAAAGCATTAGGTTCTTCAGAGCAGCATTCATCTTCTATCTGCTTTTTCAAATCTCCAATCTTGCTTTTCACCTGGGGCAATTTGAGCTGTTACTCTATTCTAAAAGTAGATTTCAGATCTTTCAAATTTGACAATCTAGGTTCAGCTCTGTCCAGATTCTGCACAGTTTGTACCATTGTGAAGATTCTTGGATTAGAAATATAAGGAAGCTCAATATTCTTCCTTGTCCCTTTAGATGTGGGGACTGATATAAAATATCCAGCTTTTCCTCCTTTGAGTCTGAGTGACCCATGAGGTTCTACTGCCACTAGAAAAAAATTGCCAAGTATGCAGTCTCCTGGGATGTCAGCTACTGCAAATTTCAAATATACACAGTGAGTATCAAAACAAAGAGAGGCTTTGGGTACCTCATATTGGAGCTTCTTATTACCCAGACCTACTACTTTCCTTTCTGCAGCAACCCAATATTTTGCTGGAATATTCTTCATGTTGAGGATATTAATATCTGCTCCTGAGTCCAGAAGAGCAATCATTTCAAACATTTGCCCTTTTATGCAGATATTTACCTTAACATGATGTTGCTGATAGGAGATAGTTAATAATCTCATATCTCTGAATCCAAAATTTGGATCTTTGGTTCCTTCAGCAACTTGGATTTCTTGATTACTGCTATATTGAGCAGTATCCCATGGCTGATCATTGTATTCTTCTTCTTTTGCCACTTGTTTACCTTTCTTCAATTCTGCAATCTGAGCTTTCATTGCAGAAATTTCTGTCTTAAGATTGTGAATCTCTCGACTCACTTCTCCTAGAGTAAGTGACCTTACTCTGTCAGGTTTCTGCTGATGCCTTTGAAATGATTTTGTGTTTCCTTCATATGAAGCATCAACAAATAAAGACTTTTTACCTGATTTTAACTGGTGCATGAATGCTTCAGTCAGGGGATTTTTCATTTCTCCGTCCTCCATGGCTCGGATCTGGGATAGAATCTTCAACTCATATTCTTCTGTAGCGGCCATGAGAACTTTTTCTTTTGGGGTTTTTTCTTTTCCCCATCTTCACTAGATTCACTGTAATATTCAGAATCATATCCATATTGGATTTGACAAGCACATTCTTCAGAGTCAGAACATAGACATTCTGAAGAATGAGAATCTGAATACTGCTGTATGTGTGCATGGAGTTCTTCTGCAGAAGAAGAACTGAAAGAATCATAAGAAGATTCCTATATCTGATGCTGCTGAGCTATCTCTCTGATCACAACATTTGGGCAGCGTTCTGTCTTGTGTGTATGAGAACCACATTTCATACATATCATTGGTCCTCTTCCTTCTTGCTTAACTTGTTTGCCTTTTTGAACAAAGGCTTCAGATTTCTTGCCTCTGTTTAGCTTTGACTCTTCACCTTCTGGACATCTAGAGGAAGTGTGTCCATTCTTTCCACATAACCAACAAGTAAGCTTATTCCATTTGTCCTGCTTAGTTGTGTGCAGGTGAATATCAGAGGGATTATAATAGTGTGTTCTAGGAACATACTTATAATATCCATTCTTTGTCCTGGAGGCTTGGCCTTGCCTCGGCTTGGAATATTGTCTTTTATTCTTTGGATAATTTCTTCGTTTTTTGTAGAAAGTTTCTTTGAACTCTCTTTTGGCTCTTTTCTTAGCCTTTCTTCATTTCACCAAAGGTTCATCCACTGTCAGTCCATACTTGCTGCAGATGGACTTTTTGTCTGGCAATCTGGAAAGTTTTTCCAGAGATTTGTTAACCTTTGAGCTGGTACAAAGACTTACTAGTGTTTTTTTAATGAGAGCATATATCTCTCTCCATGTATATGACTCAAAAGGTAATTGGAAGACTTTTTGCAATTTGATATAATCAACAAATCTGGATGGCAGGGCTGCAAGACATACCTGTTTCCATAACAGGTTCTTTGAATCTTTGACCTCGTAAATTCTCTCCATCTAATCTCTGTGGAAGTCTTCATATTGGGGCATTTTTTGGCACTTCAAATTCATTAGAATTACCTCATTTTTATCAGCAATCTCTGTTTCACTTCCACACCAATGTTCTAAGATCATTGATGTTAGTGCTCCTATCATATTGCTAATAATAGTGCCATCAGGATTGTGTATCACATCTCCTTTCTCATCCTTAGGAACTTCTGCTTCCATTGTTTCAATGAGTTTTCGAGAGGATTATGTCTCCCACTACATGAGGAGTGTACCTATAAAACACTGGATAATAGTCCTGCAAACATCAATTTCACTTTTTCCTCTAAGACACATGAGCTTATATTTTGTACACATCATATCAATCATTTGCCTGATTTGGCCTACACTCATGTTATCAATATTCCACTCTCTGTGGGATTCTAGGAAAAAAGCATGTGCTTCAGGAAGCTTTCCTTTTCCTTCTATATCAGGTGCTGGATATCCTGTGAACCTATGCTCAAGAGGTTCATATATGGGAAGGATTTGTGTATCCTGATTTTTCTGTTCTTTCCCTTTTTCTGTTTCTTCATCCTTGAATAAGGATGCAATGGTTATTTTTTTCTGTAGCCTCAGACTCTGAAGATGTGGCTACTTCTTTCGGAAATAGTGTTGGAAACCTGTTGACAGTTCTAACAGGATCCTGAATCTTTATGCTTCTTTTAACAAGAAAGGAGTTTGGAACTAGTTTTTCTACTTTTGACAGATTCATCTTTTGAACCTTACTTGTCAGACGAGTTATAAGATTTTTAGTTGAATCCAGATGATCAACTAATTTTTCTTCTACCCGTTTTATTTTAGATAAATATTCTCTTTTATATGAATGAATAAGACTGGAATAAAACTGTATATTATTCAAACATTTATTTACATCATTGAGTGATTCTTGAACACTATCAATTTGTTCCTTGACTTCTGCTGATTTTGCTGCAGTTATTTCTAAGCCTTTTAATGCAGTGTTTGTCCAATTGAGTTGTTCACTGGCTTTCTGTATTCTTCCATCAATGCCTAAGGCATTGTCATCTTTCTGTACCAGTGGAATGGCCTTGGCTGCGTTTTGGTTTTCTCCGATAACAATTCCTTTGAAAGGAGGAAATGTTGAAGGAGTTTCAACTTTTGTTCCATCTAGTGCAGTCCAAGCATGTTTATTTGTTGAAGTACTTGTGGAACTGGTAAAAACATATAATGGAGAAATATTATCTTTCCAAGAGTAGAAAGATATCCATGTGTTATTCATTTCCATAAAACGTTTCCAGTCTTCAGCTAATTCTTTTTTCTCTCTTGGAGTATAATGCTTATTAAACTCATCAGCCTGGGGATTGGTGTACAGATCCCAGTTTAGCATGGCTTTCTTCCATTTTTCACTAATCTCAAATTTCAGGCAGCCATCCATGAGAGAAAAAATTGTGTATTTCCATTACTGCAGGCTTTTTGTAGTCATCAGGAACTGGGTGAAATCTGCAATCTGGAATCAGGCAATTTACCTATTCAAGGTGTCCTAGACCATATCTGGGTTTGGCTGGTCTCATTAGACACATCATCTCAGTCAGCCTTGGGTCTTCTCCTTCTAATGTAACAATTTCATGCATCATAAGTACATGATCAACATCCTGCTCATGTGGGAAAGGAATGTCTAAGCACTTGGGATTTGGGCATGAATTAACAGATGTTGAAGGAGGAGCTATGCCAGTTCTGGGATTATGGTTTGAATGGATTGCAGTTTCTGCCAAAGTAAGCAGATTAATACTTTCTTGGCACTCAGGACATTTGACTTCTAAAGAGGAAAAATTTACAAGTTGTGCTAATTCATACAAAGGATTATGTCTACAAGAAGATGAAGTAGAACAAGCAGTATCTACAGTGGAAGGATCTCTGTAATATTTAGACTGTTTACAGGCAATCTCAATTCTTCGGCGGTCAATAGTGGATCTTCTGGGAAAAGATATGACTGCAGAAGATGAATTTTCTGTGATATCAGTGGAGGTAATTTTCTTTGGTATGAGAGGCTTAGGATTGTTCACCACCCAGTGTTCTGGAAATGTTAAGTCTTCCCATCTGATAGTTTGGTGTTCTATTTTCTGATTTTTGGGATCAGTCAGAACAACAATACTGGATTTGGAATCTCGACTGGGAGTATGGCGGATGGCTGGCCACAGCGTATTGGTGTGACGAAAATAGGCCTTGGTTTGTATGGCTATATTGTTTCTCTTTTTGTGCATATCGAAACCAATGGTTTGGATCTGGAGATGTAAGATCTGATCAATGGTTTCATCAAATGTATAAACAGAGAAATTTGGGTAATAGTCAAAATAGACTGGGCCATTAGACAAAGGAGCAACTATTCCGCCTATTAAGGAATCAGTGTGCTTATTATGCATCAGATCGCGGACAGTAGCTAACAAAAAAGTATGTAATCCTTTATGGATTAAAGGATTGATTCCTACTCGTATACAGCCTAAGTGCAGATAATTTGTCTTTAGTGTCTTGGCCTCTTCCTGTAACTCTTTTGGATTTAACAGACAAACGGTTTGAATACTATCGGCATTTTCTTAAATCTGGCTCACAGACTCTTTAATGCTAATTCTAGTAGCTGCGTTTAAATGGAAAACAGAAAGATCACTATATACTTCTGAGGGAGCTATAGCAGGTAGTTTGCATAGGGCAGAAGGCTGGGGTTCTTCATATTCAAGTTCGGCAGAATTTAGGACATGACAGGAACTTGATGCAAACATATCCATTAAAGGGTTTTATTTAGCCTTAGAATCTCTCTCTTCTAGTTCTCGGAAAGAAACTGATTTCTGGTAGGGGTCCATTCTTTTAATGAGTATAAGATTTAGAATACCGACCTCTAAACCAGACGTTGCTAGCTCTGATACCAATTTTAAGCAGGGGCTTCTGGTCACAAGCTTGCTACAGTGGTGCTATAGTGCTGCGCACTATGCTGCTGTCGCTTTCTCTGCTGACTTGACCTTGCTGTGTCTCTTCGATTATCTCTGATAACTGACTCCTGGTGAACCAGTGGTGAACCTACTCAGAACTTTCACGCTCTTACATATTTTAATTTATAATACTAAATTATAATTAGACGTGTGTATATATATGAGTAAATTTTTATTTTATTTTTATATATTTAAATAAATTATATGAAATAATCTTTTTAGCCGTTACCTATTTTAATTTATAAAAAAAATTATAATTATATATTTATAAAATATGAACATATTCGTCAGTAATGTATATATATATGAGTGAGTGAATGTTACATTTCCTTCAATGTGGTGGGTTGTACATAGAGATTAAGAAAATTAATATCTTAATCAATGAAGGTATTATAGTAAAACAATAAATTAGTAAAACTCATATTGTATTGGTATTATAGGATCAAATTTTCGGTATAACAAATTTTTTATATTTTTAAATAAGTTATAATATATAATAATCTTGTGGGTAAAATTATGGGTCGTTAAAATATGGAATCCAGAAATGATTTATAATAAGTTTTTTAGTTTACTTTATTGTTTTTAATTATATTTTATATTCTAATTTTATTTTTATGAGATTTGATCTACTCAAAATGTTTAGATACCATAACATAATATAAAAAGAAATTATAACATTTTTTTCACATTTAGACGTTTTTTAGTTTACTTTATTGCTTTAATTATATTTTATATCTTTTTTTTATTTTTATGTAGTTTGACCTAGTCAAAATGTTTAGATAGCATAACATAACATAAGAAGAAATTATAACATCTCTTCCATACTTATGCTTGTCATCCCAATAAAAAATGAATATATAATAATAAATATGGAATTAAAATTTATTATTGTTAGTTAAACAAATTAAAATAAAGAGAATATTAATTTTATTATGCGTTATTAATGTTATTATTAATAATAAGATGATCCTCTTTGTTTCTCTATTGGTAATCTTGAAGACATGGAAAGTTCGAACATTCTCTTTTTTTGGGATATTCATTGGGGTTTACATGTTGAATATTAATGATGAAAATATTTGTATCAAATGTGAGTTGAAGGGGATCATAACACCAAGTTTGAACCATTGTGAGGGTTTCTAATGTACCCAACGAATCTCTTGTGGTTTGATTGACACCCCCATCCCTCCCTACCAACTTCTCATATTAAAGCATTCAATGATTTGGTTTTTAATAGGCCCATGAATCAAAAGGAAATTCCCACTTGCTTTTCCAAGAATCTAGAGGAAACCTGTAAGGTAGATCCTTTGCCCCCCAGTCAAGATCTTAGGTTATACAATTCGCTGAGTGTACTCTTGTCGACTGCTTCATGGGGATTTGGCCCTCCCCGCACTTTGTGAAGGTATGGGTGGAAGTCATTAGTGAAGAGAATTTTGTCTTCCTCTTTCTTAGGGAAGGTTATTTTTACCTTCTTCCTTGAGAATAAATTAGATTGGAACTTGATCTCTATAAATGGGCTTTATTTTATGAGGTCGATTTGTTTTATCTTGATCGTTAGAGTCACAATTTGAATCCTAAAAGTAACATGTCACATATTTTTCTACTATAGGTGAACCTTCCATTTCTTCCCCTTCACCTCTGGCACAATACAACCTTTAGAAGTATCGATAATGCCTTCCATAAGTAATTTCATCATGTTGAATCAGAAGATGGTATCTTTTTATACGCAAGGATATATGTGGAAGTAGAATTGGATAAGGGGACTCTAGTGGCTATCAATTTGAATCTTGACAGTTTGCCTCACATCCAAAAGGTGGAATATGATCAAATTCCATTCTAATGCAAAGTATTCCATGAATATGGTCAGTTTGCATGACGTTTTAGAAGAAAATAAGAGGAATATAAAAAATAAGTTGAAGAGGGATATCAACGGTGAAAACCAAAGATAATAAGGGGCTCAGAAAGGAAAAGTAACAACAACCTAGTGAAACCTAACCCAAATGGAATTGAAGAGAAAGGATTAACGTCTCCAATAAAGAATTTGTCTAGTGAATAAAGAACGCACTAGCAAGACACATGGGAAGAAAGATAATAGAAATAACTATCAAGATTTGAATCTGATGAATGAGGAAAGAGAAATTCCTATGAACAACCTCCCAATGTCTCTGGAAAATGATCCAAAATTTACTTTTGAGTTAAATACAGAGTCAAATGATGAGAATATTCCTCCACTAGAGGATGTCCCTACTACTTCATAGACAATGAAAGAATCTTCCTCAGATGAGGAAGAATACCACTCTCTTAAGAACATTAACACAGGTCCTACCGTTGCTAGTTATCTAGACAAAAATTCTTAAGCAGGGAGGGAAAAAGAGTAATATTGGGTTCACAGAAAGGTAGGAAGGAACACAAATAAGGTAATAAAAATGGAAAAGGCGTAAAAGGATAAATAATTGGGAACCCAATTAATCCTAGATCCAAAATTTATCAAAGGAAGTAGAAATAATAGAAAAGGAGGAAAGTCTACCCCTCGTCAAGAGGAAACTAGAAGAATCAGTAAATGATGAAGGTAATCTCCTATAATTGTAAAGGGTTAAAATCTAAAATAAAAATGGCAAAGGTGAAATCATTAATCAAAGAAGAAATTCTTCTAGTCCTTTTGCTCTAGGAGACAAAAATAGGGTATCAAGAGATCCTCCAAAGACAACACAAGATATGACATGGTAGTGAAATTTTCCTAGTAAGTTCTTGTGGTGCTTCAGAGGGTGTATGCACCTGATGGGCTCAATATGTGCTAAATATTTTGGATCGACCATCATCCCTTTATTGTATGGCGACTCAATTTATGCATGTACCCTCAGATAAGGTATGTTCTATATATATATGTGCCAAACCATTTAAGGGATAAAATAGAGTGTTGGGCTTCCTTATTGGATATAATAAATTCTTAATTTGGTTCATATTTTATCTTTACAGCCTTTCATCAATGGGAGAAAAAATGGGGGATCTCTAGTTAGAGATCAATTTAAGGAAAATATGGAAGATTTCTTTCAAACAATAAGTTTGTTGGATATTAATCCATCGTCCAACGAGTTTACATGGACTCATATGTGACAAATTATGAGCCATATTGTTGCAAGATTAGATAAATATCCTATAGAGGACTCCTTATCACAAAACATATCAGATTCTTCTCATATGCTTGCATGGAATAGATAAAATAATTGGCCAATTGTGTTATATATTCTAGAAAATATCAATTACAATGCCCTTCCCTTTCACTTTTTTAAGATATGGATTGTAACAAATGGATTTAGAAATGTAGTGAAGCATGTATGATGAGAATAGGCTACTGGTAACCCAATCTCACTATGGGAAACGTGTAGCTATCGTGGTTAAAAGTTCATGTAAAAAAATATAAGACCAAGGTCATGGGACATATATTCCAAGCTGAAGGGTGGGAAAAACATCCTAGTTGGGTGTCATTTCGGTTATTATGGGTAAGGAAATTGGAAAAGGAAATGGCAAATGATTTGGAAAGGAAAAATGGCATTTGCAACACATTTATTTATGAAATAATGGAAATTAGGAGAACATGAATGTGAAAGGTCACAGGTTGCATGTGAGGAGTAAAATGAAGGGAAATAATAGAAAATGAAGAAAATAGATGCCTCATTGATAAAAGGGATTTTGAGGATTAGTTGGCAAGATTTTGCTCAAGTTTTTGCTAGGGCTTGGCTAGTGTAACCTTTTGTCAGTTCAGTTTTGGAGCTCTCTCATTATTCTCTCTCTCTCTCTCACTCTTGAACACTTAGAGTTTTCTTGGAGCACTTTGGCATTCGATCAAGAGAGGGAAAAGAAGTAAGAGGAAGGAAGGAGCAAGCAAGCAAGAGTAGGATCAAGCAGCTACAACAGGATTCTTTTCAGGTATCGATTTGCATGTGTGTTTTCCTTGCTAGATTTTGCATTCATGGCATTTGATGTGGTTGTATTTCTGTTATGGACATGGGTTTTGCCACATGTGACAATGTTTAGCCTTTCCATTTCTAGATATCCATGGTTTGATGGGGTTCTCATGTTTTGGTTGAGATTGATATTCGGATGGATTCAAAGCTAAGTGAGGTGGATCTCTGAAAGGAAGAACAAATGGCATAGAGATCCTTGGACCAGACTGTAGATTGTAGTAAAGCCACTCACCTAGTGACCCTTGAACCATACTCTTGGTTGTAGTAAAGCCAGGTATTGTGTGCCTCTATGGGCCTAGGAATCCTTGCAGGGTGAATGGTGGGATAAACGATACAACCTAGAGGGTGGAGTCTCTATTAGGGCTTAGTCATCTAGTGTTGATGGTGGTAAAGCCCAAAGACTGGTGTCACAGACATGGCCTAGTGATCCCTGGATTAGACTGTGGATTGTGGTAAATCCTAGAGACTAGTTGATAGGAAAATTCCTCACAGTTTAGGTGGAGAAATCCAGTGGCATCCATGCTTGTTATTCCTAGTGATCTGGTGGAGGTCATGGTAAAGCATGTTATTACATGTTTATTATTTTGGCCTAGTTATCCGATGTGAAATGCGATAAAGCCTGGTTTTTATCGATGAGGGTGAGGTGGCTTAGCCTTGGGTTGCCCTGGTGGGTTATTTTGGTTTGAGTCTCACATTCATGCTTGGAATATGGCACGGGGGTGATTGGTTGAAGAGAGGCTTGGCTCAGCCAATCTACGGCTGGGTGGAACATGGTAGTCCCATACCGGGTTGGATTTTGCATCATTAATATGAGGTTCCTTCTCCTTTTTATTTCATGATTATTATATTGGTTCATATGTGGATTATATGGTTGTTGTTTCCTTGATATTTTTGTTGTTATTATGTTGGTTATAAGCATGTATTATGATAGTGATGATGTCTGACTCTCATAATGTTTTGATTTGTAAATGAATGAATAATGTATCCATGACCTAATAGATGATAATGCAACTAATGACATATGGGAACAATTCTTCTTAAAAGTTCTTAGATAAGTATGAGACCCCTATGCTCAAATTTTTTGTTTAAACCTCTAGACTAGAAACAATAAAGATCTCAGAGAAAAGACATAAGGGTAATAAAGTGAGGAAGGAAGGCTACTACAAGTGTGTAAATGTCCAAATGATTTTGGGCTAAGTCTGTCTCATCTCTGTTATATTAGCAAAGGACCCAAGATTGTTCTAGGACAATAACAGTTCAGTTAAGGGATACATCAAGTTTGTAATTGTGATAGAAAGAGACGAAAGTCAGAGAGGCCCTCGTGGATTGAAGAAAGAGATTAGTGGAAGCCGAAGACTGTGTCTGGGGATACAAGAAAAGAGACTGAGATTCTCTAAGTGACAATGTCATAATAGTGTGAAGAAGAAGAACTAAAGTGATATAGTGCGAAGAAGGAAGACTGTGATATGAAGGTTGAAGAGTGCAAGAGATAGTTACAAGTGTCTTGAAGGTAAACTTGTGCCAACTTTCCTGGTCATGGTCTTGGTATTCGTCAATTGGAATCTCTATAAGAATATTTTTTTGCAGGTTTTCCTCTCAAAGAGTGAGAGGATTTGGCCCTAGAAGAAATCCAACATCTTGTGTTATTGTATCTTTTGTTTTCGTAACTACTTGATGAACTAAGAAGACACACCCTAATAATAACAAGAGAAGATTGTGTTAATAAGAAAAAGTTAAAATACCTCACAAATAGTTATCATGTATAGAAGAATATTATTAAGTTAATTTCCCTAGATTATTCAACATGGTATCAGAGCTAAGTTGTTGAAGTCAAAGGAAGGGCATAAAATATACATTCAAGGATCAAGCTTCAAGAAGGGCATCAAAGCAAGTTGAAGGCCTTTGTGTTTCAAAACCTACATCAGATATTGAAGGAGACAATCTACAATAGCGAGACAATTATTGATTTGATCCTTATCTAAAGTTCTCGGATTATTTCATAGTCTCATACTACCGACAATCTTGGTCTCAGAATCAAGTAATCTCAGTCAATAGATGAAGCGTTCAGAACTGGAGTACATGGTAACAATTTCGGTCTATGTCATATGGTGATCTCAATAATAACATGATCTCATCATACTAGTGATAGTCACTACCTCAGATTGAATCCTTTTCTATAAACAATATAGTCTTGACAGCTTAGATTCATGATGCATACTTGATGACATATTCAAGCGGATCATCTACAACATATCGTTCATAAATAGGTCTAGGTACTATAATGTGATCGTAGCAAGTAACCTTGATGCTCTACGATTCTAAACAATGCTTCATACTACAAGGTTCACTTGTGTGATAACGATATATTGTCATCTCAAATCATAAGGATTAGATGTATAAGTCATAGTAAATTGAAATCAAGCTTCCTATCATTACAACAAGGATCTCATTTGAAGGAAGCATCAATGTATCTGCTTCAACAACTTTCAACATGATCAAGGTCAAGATCTCATCTTCACCTATCAAGCAAGTATTTTTCTTTAATCAATTTCGTAAAATGACTTCATGATTGCAAGGAGATCTATAGGTTGGATGGGTCATCAAAGGTCCTTGCATGGAATAAGGAGGATTGTCATAATCCTCGTAGATAAGAGAATTCATTGAACATATCAAGGAAAATTGTCTCCTTTGAATTCATGGGAGGGAACTTTTAAGGTCCTCTCATCCCTATGTAGCAGGAGAGGAGACATAAAAGAGATATATTAAATACTAGAAGATATATTCTCTAAATAATGCAAAAAAGAAGGTCATATCACTTAGACCCAATCTACACAAAATTGAAGGTATCAAAGAATGAAGGGATATCTTCATAAGATCTCAATTGGAAATCTGGGAGAGATGATAAGAATATAATCATCATCGTTCTTAAATAAGCTAACTTATATGAAATGTAACAAATATCCATATACAAGGAAGTTACCTCATTCGAAAACTTATGGTCTCTATGGTAGATAGGAAAAGACAAGTTGAAGGCAAAAGTGTTGAAGTTTAAAGGACTCAAACATTTGTAGAAATTAAAGGGAAGTTTGATCCTCAAACAAGACCGAACATTTCTATGGAAAGATTATAAAAAGAAATTTCATATCATTGGAAAAATGGAGGATGATGAAGAAAAAGGACCAATGAAAGAGGGAGTAATAAATCCTTACTATGACTGAGATGGTAACCCTCACAAAAGGGTCTTATCATAAGCACCTAAATGTTTTGTTACATATATGACCGTGATAATAAGATGCATCGTGGCATCATGGAAGCATTAGAAGCAAGAGCTTGTGAAATCAACATGGGAATAATGAAGGAAAAAATCCATGGTAATCAAACATGAAGCTCTTGGGAACCTCATTGGACATTAAAGAAAAGGATGAAGTCATCTAGGAGAAGGATCATCATACATCATGTCAAAAGGAAACATCTGTCAGATGGGGATATGCAAGATCCTTGAGATTCTTTGATGGAATCCTCATCAAGGGAATCACTAATCTAGAGAGAAAGTAAGTGTTTCATCAATAACTCCAGCTTATGGCATTCATGGGATGATGGTATGATGAATAATATCAAGGGATTGAATATCTTCTCAATCAAGGAAGCTATTGAAAGAAGTCTAGATGACCTAAAGGTAAAATGAGCTATGTATGCTTGTATTTAATATTATAAAGTCATGTCATATGGTTGCAGGTAACATGGATCACTACTTCTATCTTGAGAAGCATGATCAAGGGAAAAATGATCTCTTCCTCTGAAAGGATGTAGGAAGTCATAAGTCCCACTAGATAAAATCAAAATAATATGTCCTCATCTGATGTATGTGGTGGTTGACTACAATTAAGAAACTTTTATTGGAATCTCCTGGCAATGGAATGTGTGAGGAAGGAAGAGATCATGAGATATGCAACCATGATGAAGGCGATCAACATCCAAAAGACCAAGAGGATTTGACTACGAAAGCTCCGAGAAAGATATGGAGACTCTTAAAAAAGTATGAAAAGGATGGAGACCCTTGACAATGGACATATTTGGAAGATGTGTCAACATGTATGAAAGATGATGATACCTATAGACAATGTCATGATGAAGACCCATCTTGAAAGGTACTATTTTTCTTAATTTTATGTTCTAATTTCTTGAATAATATCTGGATGAGTTCATGCAGGGCTACTGGAAAAAGAGTTGCAAGTACAAGTACAACTAGCATTCATGTGGTGGATGGAAGTTCTTGAAAGAAACATGATTAGGAAGAAGTAGCCATATGATGAAGGTTCTAGATATATATCAAGAAGGCCACTTGCCATGAAGAAAGGAGTGACATGACGAACCAAGAAGGAAAGTTATTGATGGCTCATGCCATACAAGGAAGAAGCTTGAATTAATTTCATGACATAAAGGAAGGAAATTGATCAAGCAGATGAAGGACCCATGAAGAAGAAGTTGTTGATGAAAAAGGAGTCCCTAGTTAAAAGGGAGCTTTGAAAATTCCCTAATTGAGAGGGAGCTTGGGAAAGTTCCTGGTAAGAGGGAACTTGGGTACATTCCTTTACATGAATGGGTATATCTTCCTTGGTTGAGAGGGAGAGATAGATGCACCATTCTTGTCTTCACTTGGGAATAATGAATTGAGGATTGGGTAATCATCTAGAACCCGATGCTCTTTGAGGATGTGTAGGGCATCCAAGAGAAGAGTAGGCATGAGGAACGATATTATTTGAGGGCTAGGAACCCAAGATAAGAATAGTCCTAGAAGGTCATACTCAGTGAACACCCGAGTGGGTATGTATCCTTAGAGACAATGATGAAGTTGTCTATATTTATTGGTCTCGCCAACATTAGGCTATCATCTAATGAGAGATAGAATTGTCATTCAAGGCCTTTCTGGGGAAAAAAAGTTGGTTACTATGATGATATACATATGGGTTACCAATCTGATTCTTCTCATGAGAAATTCTTCAGATTGAGAATGACCAAGTACCGTTATGAATACCTCCCTAGTTAAGAGGGAGTTTTGAAGAAAGTGTAACTAGGTTCGGTCTTCATAATGACTTGTAATTATGATTTTATGTAAAGAAGAAACAAATTCATTTATTGTATTCCTTGCATCATGGGTTTCATGATAAAGAAGTGTTCTTCATAGGTGAAAGACTTCTTCTTGATGTCTTTAGGAATTTGTTGTCTTGTAATAAATATAAATAAGAAGTCATGAAGTCATGTTACACATGTATAATACATGTCATTTATGTAAAATTTGCACTCCAAGACATTGTCACTATCCCTCTTGCAGTCAGATAAAAGAAAGACAATATTCTCCTTAAGGAAAAGTCAGCTTATATGCAGGATCTCATGTTGGCCTAGATAGCAAGCATAAGTCACTATATAAAGAGTGACGTTTCCTCATAGTGACAAGCATCTCGGAAACATCTTATATGAAGCAATATGGATCCCAGAGCAAAGAGATAAGGGTAATACAGTGAGGAAGGAAGGCTAATACAAGTGCGTAAATATCTAAAATGATTTCGGGGTAAGTCTTTCTCATCTCTTTCATATTAGTGAAGGACCGAAGACTATTCTAGGACAGTCACAATTCAGTTAAGGCTACATCAAGTGTGTAACTAGGATAGAAAGAGACTGAAGTCAGAGAGGCCCTCGTGAACTAAAGGAACAGACTAGTGGAAGCCGAAGACTGTGTCTAGGGTTGTGAATAAAAGAGACTGAGACTCTCTGAGTGACAGTGGCATAACAATGTGAAGAAGAATGACTGAAGTGATAGAGTGCAAGGAAGGAAGACTATGATATGAAGGCCGAATAGTTGATGAGATAATGACAAGTTTCTTGAAGGTAAACTTGTGTCAAGTGTCCTTGTCATGGACTTTCTATTCGTCAATTGGAATATCTATAAGAATAATTTTGTGTGGGTTTTCCTCTTAAAGAGTGAGAAGTTCTGGCCTTGGAAGAAAGCCAACATCTTGTGTTGTTGTCTCTTTTCTTTTAGTAACTATCTGATGAACTAAGAAGACACACTCTAATAATAACAACATAATATTCTGCCAATAATAGAAAGTTGAAAAACCTCACAAATAGTTATCATGTAGAGAAAAATATTATTAACTTAATTCCCTAGATTCTTCAACATGAGATACATTAAGGTATGAGTTTTCTTATGGTTTATATTTGGTTCTTGATTGTTTGATTATGTCGTCTACTTTGTGTTTGAGAGTTTGGTGTCTATTATTTTGTCTAGTTGATTTACCTAATATGGTATGTTTATAGCTTGTTGAATGCTTTATTTATTGCATGACATGAGTATGAGTCGATAGGATTGCATGAAGGAATGATATTGCTTTAAGATGGTTCTACTAACACTAATGTGTTGAGACAACTGATATATACTTATGTGTAAGTAGGTGAGAGTTGTAGCATTATGTCTAATGTCTTTGAGTTGACTATGGATTATGGCATGATTGTTAGTCTTGGTAGAGGTTGATTTCAGATTAATAGATATGATTGTCTTAGTATTTAGAACATGTGATTGACATGTATGAGGAGTTGAAGGGTAACATGCTTGGCATTAGTAACTAGTATATTGTTATGTTTACCTATGTACTAATAGTTATGTGTTTATGGGAGTATGATAATGGGATTGAATGGAAAAGTATATTACCGTGAAATCTTGAAGAAGGCTACGGTTGAGCTTTCCCTTGGAGGGTTTGGGAACCATGGGGTTTGAGTCATGGTGTTTGTTGCTAGTCTTGTAATTTTGGTATTTTGTGATTTGTTGAGCTTGATTTGTGGTCTCATTTATGTCTAGTGCAAGGCCTTGCCACTTTGTTGTGGTGTTGTGTTGTCATTGGTTTTCAAGGTCTTCTTGTTTGCATCTTGTGCTTACCTTTTATGTTTTGAGCCATGGGAATTGGTTGGGAAAGAGGAAAGTTAATGGAGCTTGATAGAAGCTCAATGAAATCCAACAGTTAATGAAAGACTCAAATGAAGTTGGTGCATGTGTAAGGGAAGTTGAAAGAGAGTATGGCAGTCGGTTGAGTTGGTTGGGTCCATTGGGATACATGAACAATGGCCGAACAATCATGTGAAAGGTAATAGGAAGGGTAAAGTAAATGGACTTTAGGTGTCAGATGCCTTGGCTATGTTGGGAATCGTTATTCTCAATGTTGTGCATGATGTGCATGGAGAAAGGGAGTTATCTTAACCTTGACCTTATGATATTTGGTAATTATGTTGTGATCATGTTTATGCTAATGTTTATATATATGCATGTATATATATATATATATATATATATATATATATATATATATATATATATATATATATATATATATATATATATATATATATATATATATATATATATATATATATATGTCGTTGTCTGACATGATCATGATTATTTTATGTTGATGTTTATATGTATATATATATGTATGTATTCATATCGTTCTCTAATAGGGTTGTTAGGAATAATTCTTTTAGAGGAATGATTACTTACGTAGGTGAATGACATGAAGAAGTTCCTTGTTTATGAAGAATCAAGTGGGAAAGTAGTCCTAACAAATATACAAGGTCAGTGTAATGTGGCTATGAGTTGATATTATGTGATTATATTATTCATCTGTTTATGTTATGACACATAATACTAAAGGATACATCAGCGGAATGAAAACAATGTGCTTTGCGGCATTCTAGGATAAGCATGGACTACGGAGAGACACTGGAAGCAAGGGTGCTTGGTAGAGGCAATATAGTTTTGGATGTGCAGTGTTATTGTTGTGTATATGTTGTGTATGTTGTATATTCAGTGATTATACATATGGTGATGTGTAATGTTATATATGTAGTATTGTGTACATATGATGTTGTATGCCTATTGTATATATGATGTTGTGCATATATTACATATGCAGTGTTGGCTATATATGGTGCTACGTACATGTTGGATATATGGTGTTATGTACATATCGTACTGTGCATATGTTGGATATGTGGTGTTCTTTTCATATGGTGTTGTGTGCATGTTGTACGTATGGTGTTGTGTGCATGAATGTACATGTGGTGTTGTGTACATGTTTTACATGTGGTGATGTGTGCGGGTGGTGTTGTGTGTATGTCATGCACGTGGAGCCGTGTACATATGATTTCATGTACATGTCATGCATGTGGTGTTGTGTACATGTGGTATTGTGTACACATTGTATAGGTGGTGCAGTGTACATATGGCGTTGTGTACACGTTGTGCAGGCGATGTCGTCTACATGTCATGTTGTGCATACATTGTGAAGGTGGTATTGCGTACATGATGTACATATGGTACTGGTGTACATGTGGTATTGTGCACATGTCATACATTCTCTGTTGCAGACATGTGGTACTATGTATGTGCATTGGGTAGTAATGGTATTGTGACACATGTATTCATTGTGTTGTAATTTGTGTACGTATATCTATTATGTTGTACACCAGGTGTAAGTGTATGTATTATGTTGTGATGTACATGGGATGTAGGAGTATTTATTGTGTTGTGTTGTACACTGGGTGTAGGTGTATGTGTGGTATGTCAAATGTAGGTTCATGTATTTCACGGCATTGTATGTCATGTGTGGTTGTATGTGTGTGATGCACACTATGTGGATGTTCACATGGTTGAAGAGAAGGAGTTGGGTGTTTGTCAGATGTGACAACTAATCTGGTGTGCGTACGGAATAAAGGCAAAGGTAGAAGCTAAATATTGATTAAAGGATAAGTATCAACATTTTATTTCATTTTTATTATGCATGTGATTTATGATTTTGGTCTATGATGAGTACATGGGATCTATGATTCTGGTTTATGATGGTTATATGTGATTATGATTTTGATCTATGATGGTTGTGTTTTGAGATAACCTGACGTGATATGTTTATAAATGATGATTTGCTCAAAGATTCTACTTTGACTTTTTGTGTTAGGAAGCGAACATAATTGCAAGTGTACCTTATTGACGGGCCACCAATGAGGTATGATTTGAAGTTATTTCAATTTATTTTGAGTCTAATGGAAATTATGTGCTTGGTATAGGAAAGCATGAAATGCTCAGTTGGGTGGTCGAAACTGGTAGCAAGCATTACCAAAAACAACAAAATAAATTAGAACATGTAGCAGTATGTTGGTAAAACAGTTTGGGAGCAAGGCCATTATGGGACATTGGTTCCCACTAGTGTCCATTGATTGCCATGAGAATTCTATGACTGGTATGATGGTTTTGAGGAAAGTATATTCCTTGGTTGTTTGATCTTCTGATGCGAGGAATCCCTGTTAATGGATGGATTGCCTAAGATATGGTATGCTAGCTGAACTTAGAAGGTGTGTCTAACAGAACTTGGAAGGTGTGTCTAACGGAACTTGGAAGGTGTGTGACTGCACGGAAGGGGGTGACCGGATTGCCCGAGATAATTTGTAGCAGAGAAGGGAAGGGCATGGATGGATTTGTTTTGGTCATAATAATTGCCATATGACTCAAATGCACATTAGGAGTGTGCTCTAGAGCAATAAGCTGGTAACTATTCATTGAGAGGACAAGTGGCGCAGGATTGTAGCACCAGACATTGGATGCAGATTTGGCCTTGCACTAGATTCTGGATTTTCTGGAAAGAAGGTGAATCCTAGTATTAATTTGACAGTAGAGGTGTGGGCCTCTAGATTCACTTGTTGTGGATGTAGGCATCGTATACTTTTATTTTCTAATTGAGAAAATGTCTGTGTATATCCAGTTATTGTAAAACCATAATGAGTTTTGTTATAAATCTTGAGTAAGCAATATGATTGTCATGCTTCAATATTGATCATTGTAAATAGTGCATGGAGCTGCATTATAAAGCTCCAAGGGAAGTATATTTTGTTTTTAGTAGTCTTCTTGGTTATAAGTGTCATTGAACACTGAGGACAGTATTCCCCCAAGGGGGAGGGTTCTCTAACAACATTGGTTGAAAATTCATGTAAAAAAATATAAGACCAAGGTCATGGGACATCTATTCCAAGATGAATGGTGGGTAAACATCCTAGTGGGATTTCATTTCAGTTATTATGGCTAACGAAATTGGAAAAGGTAATGGAAAAGGCTTTAGAAAGGAAAAATGACATTTTAGGCACATTTATTTATGAAAATAATGGAAATTAGGAGAAAAGGAAGGTCAAAGGTCAAAGGTTACATGTGAGGAGGAAAATGAAGGAAAATAGAGGAAAATTAATAAAATACATGCCTCATTGGTAAAAGGGCTTTTGAAGATTAGTTGGCATGCTTTTGGTTAAGCTTTTGCTAAGGCTACATCAGTGTAACCTTTTGTCTATCTAGTTTTGGAGCTCTCTCATTGTTCTCTCTCTCTCTCACTATTGGACACTTAGAGTTTTCTTGGACAAATTTGGCATTAGATCAAGAAAGGGAAAAGAATGCAAGAGGAAGGAAGGAGTAAGGAAGAAAGAGTAGAATCAAGCATCTACAACAAGATTCTTTGCAGGTATCGATTTGTATCTGTGTTTTCCTTGCTAGATTTCGCATGCATGGTATTGCATGTGGTTCTCTTTCTGTGATTGGCATGTGTTTTGATAGATGTGACAATTTTTTTCATCCTAACCTTGCCATTTATGGATAGCCATGGTGTGTTTGGGTTCTCATGTTTTGGTTGAGCTAGATTGTCGGATGGGTTTGAAGCTGAGTGAGATGGATCTATAAAAGGAAGCAAACATGGCCTATTGATCCTTGAACCAGACTATGGATTGCGGTAAAGTCACTGGTCCAGTGACCCCTAAACCAAAATGTGGGTTGTGGTAAAGATAAGTATCTTGTGCCTCGGTGGGCCTAGGACTCCTCGACCAGTTAATAGCAAGATATATGGTAAATCATAGAGGTGGTTTCGCTTGATTAGGCCTAGGAATCCTTGCTGGTGAATGACGGGATATATGGTAAAGTTTAGAGGGTGGAGTCTCAGATAGGGCCTACTAATCCGGTGTGGATTGCGGTAAAGCTCAGAGATTGGTGTCTAGGTTATGACCTAATGATGCCTAGATCAGACTATGGATTGTGATAAATACTAGAGACTGGGAGACAAAAAAAATCCCCACGATGTAGGCAGAGATATCCATCGGAATCCATGCTTGTTTTGGCCTAGTGATCTGGTGGAGATCATGGTAAAGCCTATTATTACATATTTATTCTTTAGGCCTAGTAATCTAGTGCGGATTGCAGTAAAGCTTGGTTTTTATTGATGAGGGTGACATGGTTTCCCTCGGGATGCCTTGGTTGGTTCTTTTGGTTTGAGTCTCACATTCATGCTTGGAATATGGCACGGGGGTGATTGGATGAAGAGAGACTTGGCTCAGCCAATCTACAGTCAGGTGGACAGTGGTATTCCCATGCCAGGTTGGATTTTGCATCATTAATATAAGGTTATTTATCCTTGTTATTTGATGAGTATTATATTGGTTCATATGTCGATTATATGGCTAGTTCTTCCTTGATATTTCTGTATTTATTATATTGGTTATAATTATGTATTATGACAGTGGTGATGTATGTCTCTCCTCATCTCTTGATATGTAAATAATGAACTATGTATCTATGGCCTACTAAATGATAAGGAAGCTAATGATATAAGGGAACAATGTTTCTTAGTAATTCTCATATATATATGAGAACCCTATGCTCAAGTCTATTATTTAAACCTGTAGACTACATATTTATGACATGTCTGACGAAATGTTTGTCATGGCTAGTAGGGGTCCAGTCTAAACCTTGTCAATGTTTTTGGAAATATATCATTGTTGTATTGTGCAAATTCATTTCTGAACCTCTCATTGAGTTCTAGGTAGTGACCTTGGCTCTGGGCCTGAAAAGGCAGCACAAATCCTGGATTCGTAGGAATAAGTCCGAGGGGAAAATTCTGTAGATGCATGCATACCCATTCTATGGGAGAATCTGGAGCCTCCCAGATGCACCCTTTTCCATATCAATGGAGCATCTAAGGGTTTAATTGTCTAAGAACTCATGCGACCGAAGGATTGGTTACTTGAGTGGTTGGGATGGCTCCTAAGAGTTTTGTTGCTGATGTGGGTGGTCCATGTGGTGTGTTTTCGTCGATTCCACTCCCCTAAGGTCACCTAGGAGGTTGAATCCCATTAGAGTGCCCTTTTGTCGCATACTTACCTTGGTTTTCCGATTACTTGGGTAGATGTGCAATGAGGGAGTTACAAAATTAAAATGAAAAAACTCATAGAAGAACTAAAGAAATCTTGGGTTCAAGACTCAAAATCGTCTTCCTAAAGATTTCTTTAAAAATCAAGGTGGATTTTTGTAAGAAAGGAAAATATTTGACAATATCATTCTTCTATAGGTAGTGAATCACTCTATTCAAGATAGAGGTGATAAATGTATGACAATAAAGCTTACAATGGAACATGCATATGATAGATTCAAGCGTGAGTATTTATTAAAGTTTATGCCAAGATTTGGCTTTGAAACTAAATTTATGGAGTGGGTATCTCTCTGCATCAAATCACCTTAGGTTTTACCCTTAGTTAGTAGGAGATAAATAGGTCATTTCAATTCTTTAAGAGCTCTTTTCTAGGGTTGCCACTTATCCCCTTTCTTGTACATCATCATGGGGGGTGGTCTTAGTATAAGGTTGGAGTGTGGAAGAATTTGAGATTGCTAACCATATGTAAGGTTTGTAAGGGTTAAAAAGACCATAATTCATTCTAAATTTTTTGATGAAACCCTTATTATGAGACAACCTTCAAGTATAATTTTAGGAAGTTTCAAATTCATTCTTGATAATTGTCTTGAGGATTCTGGGGGACTAATAAACATAGGGAAACCACACTTTTCCTCATGGAATATCTCCTTTTATAAGAAAAATCAAATTGGAAGAATATTTATTTTTCATTCACTGAAAACTTGAAAATAATTCAAATACTTATCGATAAGTATTTATTTAATATCTCACTCCTCACAATATTGGACTCAAAACATTTCCAAATTTAAGAGGAAATTCTTAGCTTGGGGTTCTCGTTGGCTCAATCTAGTAGGGCTCATTGCACTGATTAAGGATATCCTTTCTACTCATCTACTTTTCCAATTCTCATCTGATACCCCGCCCAAAAGAATCCTCTCCATAATGGGAAAGGACATATGCAAGTTTCCATGGGAAAGAGGTTGATTTAGTCTGAAAAAACTTTACCTACTAAAATGGGCCAGAGTAAAGTTCCCTAAAATCCAAGATGGCCTTTGCATTAGAGATCCTATGCTCATGAACAAATAAATAGGAGAAAAATTAATGTTGATATTTATCATTAGGAAGAATATTTGTGGAAGACTGTCCCCAACAAAAAATATCTTCAAATAGAGAGTGCAAGAAGTCTTGAATTAATTTAGGTAGCTAGGGGAGGCTCCATTGTATGGAAACTATTTTCAGTGGTAGTTCGACTCCTTAGCTCTAGAACATATTGGATGTTAGGAAATGGTAAAAACATAAATATTTGGAAATATAGAATAATGGAGAAAGAACCTCTAGAGTGAAAACTGTAGCTCCTAACTCTAAGATAATTATTCTCAACACAAGGTAAAATAGCTTTAGAAAATATTTCTAATTTGCAAAATGATGGAAATTAGATTGGTTGGGACTTTAGAAGTGTCCCTCAAAATTTGTAGTATCTTGTAATGAAACATTGGGCCAATCTGGTTGGGTTTGTGCCATTGAGACATGAGGAAGACAATTGGGTGGGTTGGAAAAACTTAATGTAGTAGATGTGAGAAGGATATGCTACACTTCACTCCCCTGAAAGAGATCCTCCAAAATAAAGCTATTGGAAGAAAAGATGGAGGGAAAATTTGAACCCAAAGATTGATACCTTTTGATGGCTACATGTTCATAAAAAAATATTGAAAATAGAAAACTTGAGAAAGAGTGGCATTCAAGGTCCCTTCAGATAACCTATTTGGAAACAACAAGAGGAATCTATCTCCCATATATTTTTGGATTGTTATTTCATAGAAATGATCAAGGTGGAGGTGATATCTCTACTATCAAATTCGCTAAAATGCCAACCTCACTTCGGTAGTTATTTTTGTCTTAGATAAATAATTATGTAGGTAGCTTTACTAAGAAACCCGTTTTCAAGAAATTATGAGAAGCCCTTCCAATATTCATGAGTTAGGAAGTGTGGCTTGAAAGGAACAATAACATCATTAAAAATTTTAATCCCCTCCCTTATTCTATAGTTATGAAATCTATGGTCTTATGTTTTTATTTCTAGGATAAAAATATAAAAAATATTCTCCTAAATAGAGATTGGATCCCCTTCAAAGTGATTAGTGTTCGAAGTATTTATCTTAGTAAATTCCTTCCAATCCTTGGAATTAAATTATAATATATTTTATAAAAGTCGAAAGCTTATTGTCAAGCCAGGATATATCTCCTTAAAACAAAACTTTGTTATATTCATTAAGGCTAAACATTATTATATATAAGAGGGAGTGATTGTTCGGTTCATCTCCCGACTCTCTATCTTCTCTATTATTTGTTTACATTAATTACAATTGTTCACCCAATCCTTCTAATTAGGTGTCAACATTCCCCCACTTAATCTGAAGGGTTGTTGGTGAGTCCAAACATCGTTCTGAATCTTTCAAGCTTTTCTCTTCCAAGTGCTTTGGTGAATATGTCTACAATTTGCTCATTAGTGGAACAATGGTGGAGATGGATTGTTTTGGCCTCAACATGATGTCGAATTAGATGATATTTAGTATTGATGTGCTTTGTTCAATCATGGAACTTTGGGTTCTTGGCCAACTTTATTGCAGATGTATTGTCAATCATGGGTGGAGTTGATTGCACTTGTTTTACCTGCAAATCTTCAAGAATTTTCCTGAGCCACACAATTTGTTTTGTTGCCTCAGATGCTGCCACATATTCTTCCTCTATTGTAGAATCTGCAGGAACTGATTGTTTGGGTGATCTCTAGGAGACAACTCCTGATCCAAGACTCATAGCATAACCTGAAGTAGATACCCATGTTTCTTTATCTCCATTGAAGTCTGAATCAGAGTATACAATCAAGATGAAGTCGTCCACCTGTGTATGCTTGATTCCAAAGTCTTGAGTTCCCTTCAAGTATTTTAGAGCTCTTTTTGCAGCAAACCAATGTCCCTCACAATGCTTTTGCATAAATTTGGAGAGGATTCCAACGGCAAAAGAAATATCTGGTCTGGTAGTTGTCAGGTAGCTGAGACTTCCTACAAGCTGTCTATACTTTGTTGCATCCTCAAATTCTTTTCCTTCGTTTGATGTGAGCTTTAAGTTTTGTTCCAATGGAGTAGTCAGAGGATTGCATTCAGTCATACCAAATCTGTTCAACAGATCTCCAATGTATTTCTTTTGAGAAAGGAATATGGACTTTGGATGTTGAGTTACTTCAATACCAAGATAGTAATGATCATAGCCCAAATCAGTCATTTCAAAACCTTTCTTCAATTCCCTCTTTATGGATGTAATGTAGCTTTTATTTTTCCCTGTTATCAACAGATCATCTACATATAGTACAAGATATACAACTGTTTTGCCAACTTTCTTGACAAACAGAGTTGCATCATCAAGATCATAATGTTTGAAATGGAGTTTCAGAAGATGCTCCATCAATTTTTCATACTAGGCTTGTGGTACTTGTTCGAGGCCATACAAGGATTTCACAAGTTTTCATACTTTATCTTCATGTCCTTTCACAGTAAAACCTTCAGGCCGAGACATAAAAACATTTCCTTTTAGCTCTCCATTAAAGAAAGCGGTTTTTACATCCATTTGATGGACTTTCCAACCATTCTGAGCTGCTAGGGCAAAGATTGTTTGGATGGTGGCTCATTTTGCTGTGGGGGCAAAAGTCACCTCATAATCGACCCCTTCCTTCTGTGCATAACCTTTTTCCACAAGTCTGGCTTTGTGCTTGTCAAGTGAGCCATCAGCTTTATACTTGTTCTTGTAGACCCAATTGCAGCCAATTGGTTTAGTTCCCAATGGAGGATCAACCAGCTTCCAAGTGCCATTCTTTATCATGGCATCATACTTCTTTTTCCTTGCTTCTTTCCATTCATCATGAGAAGAATCTTCTTTGAAGGAAGTTGGGTCAAAATCTATAGACCAATTTAATTCACAATCATAAGAAACATCCATATCAACAGGTGAATCAGAGTCATCTACATTACCTCCATTTCTCTGATTTGAATTTCTAGTTCCTGTTTCTCCAACCTCATCAGGATGAACATTTTCAAGTGTCTTTGTCAGCCACTTTGGGGGACCTTTCTCAGATGGTCTATTGACTGAGTTGGGGCTGAATCAAGATTGAGTCTCCCAATTCTGTCAATCACATCACTCAAAGTATCATCTGATGTTGGAGATTCATGTAGGGGAGAGAGTGCTTCTGAAGAAGATTCCACAGGTTGATCTAGTATAGGAATCCCCCCTTCAAGATGTGGAATCTGATTATCAAATTCTTGAAATGATTTTGCAGTTATGAATCTATCCAAGCGATCAAGTTGCCTTTCAACAATATTGTCAGTTTTGGATGATTCAAGAAAGATTACATCTCTAGAGACAACAAAATTTTTTTTGACTTCATCATAGAGACGATATGCTTTGGAGGTGTTTTAATAGCCAAAGAAGATACACTTACGACTTCTTGCACCAAGTTTCTTTCTATGTACTTTTGGTATTAGGGCATAACAGGTGGAACCAAAGACCCTGAGATGCTTACCGAAGGAATGTACCCATACCACTTTTCATAAGGATTCTTGTTTCTAATAGCATTATATGGACATATATTCTTTATATATACAACACATAGAACAGCATCAGCCCAAAACATTACTTTTACATTTTTGAAGAAGAGCATGGAGCGTACCATATTTAAGATTGTCCTATTCATTCTTTCAGCTACTCCATTCTATTGGGGATTATAAGGCACAGTTGTTTGATGTTTGATCCCATGTTGGCGAAGATAGTTTTCAAATTCATTTGAAGTGTATTCTTTTCCATTATTAGTGCGAATAGATCCAATATGAGATTGTGCATCATTTTCAATCCATGCATGAAAGTTCTTGAATGTTTGAAAAGCATCAAATTTGTTCTTCAATCAATATACACAACACATTCTAGTGTAGTCATTAATAAATGTTATCATATATTCATTTGTAGAAGAGACAGGCATTGGACCACATAAATCTGAATGAATGGGTTCAAGTTTTCTATGTGCTCTGGAATGTGAATCATGAAAGGGTTGTTTGCTATGCTTTCCTAGAATACAAGCATCGCATTGCTTAAGCTTCCTAGGAATTGTAGGCAATCCAGCAACACCATTTTTCTTTAATAAGCGAAGGCTATCATAGTTCAAATGTCCAAATCTAGCATGCCATAATAGACTTGATGGAAGTGTACCTTCTTCATAATTAGAATTGTATGAGAAATGTTGTGCACGAGCAGAGGTACCTTGTAGCTTGAGAAGCCTTTCTTCTTCAATCCCTGTCATGACAAGTGAGTGGTCAGATGCTTTTCTTACCTCAAGCTTGCCATCAAACATATGAATGGAGTGGCCTTGCTGTCTGATATGGACCAAGGACAACAAGTTTCTCCTCAACTGAGGGAGATATAGAACATGATGCAGAAGAAAGTCTGGAAGACCAGGCAATTTAAGCCTGATTGTGCCAAGCCCTAATGGCTTGAGTTTTGATTGGTCTGCAAAGTAAACTGCTCCATCAACATTGTCAGTGAATTCTTCAAAAAAATATTTTCTATGAGTCATGTGGCAAGTTGCTCCTGAGTCAAGCAACCAATCATTTTTCCAAGAAGCAAGTGAAGCATTAAATAAGTCTTCATTTACTCCAATATTACATTGTGCCACAACATAATGAGTTGATTCAGGTGATTTACCTTTGTCTGTGTCATTAGTTTTACCTTTGGGTTGGTTTCTTTGCTGCTCAATTTTATCCCAAGGCATCTTGCATGTGGAGGCATCATGTGATACATTTCTTTTATAGTGTATGCAATGCAAATCTGACTTTTGTCCTTGAGAGTGTTTGCTCCCCCTTCCTCTGAATATCTTCCTCTGCCTCTTCAACCACCTCTTCCTCTGGAAGAGTCTTGGGCAAGACTCTTTTCTTTATGAGCAAGGAACATAGTCTCTTCAGAAGATTCAGGGGTTGTTTTCTTTCCAAAATCTTTCTCTCTTTCAGCAAATTTCTTTATAAGAGAGTCAATGGTGATATCTTTGAGATTTCCATTTGCTTGCAATGACTCATGATAATTAGAGTAAGTAGGATAAAGTGCCTTGAGAAAAGCAATTAGAGGGATATCCATTTCAACATTAGTGACTTCGATATCATGCATTATTGATTTTACTTTGGATGCCAGAGCAAGAGGATCACTATTTTGTAACTCAAGGGTGAAGAGTTTAATCACGAGTTGAACAATTTCAAGTGCAGAGTGTGAGTCATAGAGTTCCTTCAGCTTTTGTAATGCTTCAAATGCAGTTGAAAATGGTTTGATGTGTCGAATGACATGAAGAAGTTCCTTGTTTATGAAGAATCAAGTGGGAAGGTAGTCCTAACAAATATACAAGGTCAGTGTAATGTGGCTATGAGTTGATATTATGTGATTATATTATTCATCTGTTTATGTTATGACACATAATACTAAAGGATACATCAGCGGAATGAAAACAATGTGCTTTGCGGCATTCTAGGATAAGCATGGACTACGAAGAGACACTGGAAGCAAGGGTGCTTGGTAGATGCAATATAGTTTTGGATGTGTAGTGTTATTGTTGTGTATATGTTGTGTATGTTGTATATTCAGTGATTATACATATGGTGATGTGTAATGTTATATATGTAGTATTGTGTACATATGATGTTGTATGCCTATTGTATATATGGTGTTGTGCATATATTACATATGCAGTGTTGGCTATATATGGTGCTACGTACATGTTGGATATATGGTGTTATGTACATATCGTACTGTGCATATGTTGGATATGTGGTGTTCTTTTCATATGGTGTTGTGTGCATGTTGTACGTATGGTGTTGTGTGCATGAATGTACATGTGGTGTTGTGTACATGTTTTACATGTGGTGATGTGTGCGGGTGGTGTTGTGTGTATGTCATGCACGTGGAGCCGTGTACATATGATTTCATGTACATATCATGCATGTGGTGTTGTGTACATGTGGTATTGTGTACACATTGTATAGGTGGTGCAGTGTACATATGGCGTTGTGTACACGTTGTGCAGGCGATGTCGTCTACATGTCATGTTGTGCATACATTGTGAAGGTGGTATTGGGTACATGATGTACATATGGTACTGGTGTACATGTGGTATTGTGCACATGTCATACATGCTGTGTTGCAGACATGTGGTACTATGTATGTGCATTGGGTAGTCATGGTATTGTGACACATGTATTCATTGTGTTGTAATTTGTGTATGTATATCTATTATGTTGTACACCAGGTGTAAGTGTATGTATTATGTTGTGATGTACATGGGATGTAGGAGTATTTATTGTGTTGTGTTGTACACTGGGTGTAGGTGTATGTGTGGTATGTCAAATGTAGGTTCATGTATTTCACGGCATTGTATGTCGTGTGTGGTTGTATGTGTGTGATGCACACTATGTGGATGTTCACATGGTTGAAGAGAAGGAGTTGGGTGTTTGTCAGATGTGACAACTAATCTGGTGTGCGTACGGAATAAAGGCAAAGGTAGAAGCTAAATATTGATTAAAGGATAAGTATCAACATTTTATTTCATTTTTATTGTGCATGTGATTTATGATTTTGGTCTATGATGAGTACATGGGATCTATGATTCTGGTTTATGATGGTTATATGTGATTATGATTTTGATCTATGATGGTTGTGTTTTGAGATAACCTGACGTGATATGTTTATAAATGATGATTTTCTCAAAGATTCTACTTTGACTTTTTGTGTTAGGAAGCGAACATAATTGCAAGTGTACCTTATTGACGGGCCACCAATGAGGTATGATTTGAAGTTATTTCAATTTATTTTGAGTCTAATGGAAATTATGTGCTTGGTATAGGAAAGCATGAAATGCTCAGTTGGGTGGTCGAAACTAGTAGCAAGCATTACCAAAAACAACGAAATAAATTAGAACATGTAGCAGTATGTTGGTAAAACAGTTTGGGAGCAAGGCCATTATGGGACATTGGTTCCCACTAGGGTCCATTGATTGCCATGAGAATTTTATGACTGGTATGATGGTTTTGAGGAAAGTATATTCCTTGGTTGTTTGATCTTCTGATGCGAGGAATCCTTGTTAATGGATGGATTGCCTAAGATATGGTATGCTAGCTGAACTTAGAAGGTGTGTCTAACGGAACTTGGAAGGTGTGTCTAACGGAACTTGGAAGGTGTGTGACTGCACGGAAGGGGGTGACCGGATTGCCCGAGATAATTTGTAGCAGAGAAGGGAAGGGCATGGATGGATTTGTTTTGGTCATAATAATTGCCATATGACTCAAATGCACATTAGGAGTGTGCTCTAGAGCAATAAGCTGGTAACTATTCATTGAGAGGACAAGTGGCGCAGGATTATAGCACCAGACATTAGATGCAGATTTGGGCTTGCACTAGATTCTGGATTTTCTGGAAAGAAGGTGAATCCTAGTATTAATTTGACAGTAGAGGTGTGGGCCTCTAGATTCACTTGTTGTGGATGTAGGCATCGTATACTTTTATTTTCTAATTGATAAAATGTCTGTGTATATCCAGTTATTGTAAAACCATAATGAGTTTTGTTATAAATCTTGAGTAAGCAATATGATTGTCATGCTTCAATATTGATCATTGTAAATACTGCATGGAGCTGCATTATAAAGCTCCAAGGGAAGTATATTTTGTTTTTAGTAGTCTTCTTGGTTATAAGTGTCATTGAACACCGAGGACAGTATTCCCCCAAGGGGGAGGGTTCTCTAACAACATTGGTTGAAAATTCATGTAAAAAAATATAAGACCAAGGTCATGGGACATCTATTCCAAGATGAATGGTGGGTAAACATCCTAGTGGGATTTCATTTCAGTTATTATGGCTAAGGAAATTGGAAAAGGTAATGGAAAAGGCTTTGGAAAGGAAAAATGACATTTTAGGCACATTTATTTATGAAAATAATGGAAATTAGGAGAAAAGGAAGGTCAAAGGTCAAAGGTTACATGTGAGGAGGAAAATGAAGGAAAATAGAGGAAAATTAATAAAATACATGCCTCATTGGTAAAAGGGCTTTTGAAGATTAGTTGGCATGCTTTTGGTTAAGCTTTTGCTAAGGCTACATCAGTGTAACCTTTTGTCTATCTAGTTTTGGAGCTCTCTCATTGTTCTCTCTCTCTCTCACTATTGGACACTTAGAGTTTTCTTGGACAAATTTGGCATTAGATCAAGAAAGGGAAAAGAATGCAAGAGGAAGGAAGGAGTAAGGAAGAAAGAGTAGAATCAAGCATCTACAACAAGATTCTTTGCAGGTATCGATTTGTATCTGTGTTTTCCTTGCTAGATTTCGCATGCATGGTATTGCATGTGGTTCTCTTTCTGTGATTGGCATGTGTTTTGATAGATGTGACAATTTTTTTCAGCCTAACCTTGCCATTTATGGATAGCCATGGTGTGTTTGGGTTCTCATGTTTTGGTTGAGCTAGATTGTCGGATGGGTTTGAAGCTGAGTGAGATGGATCTATAAAAGGAAGCAAACATGGCCTATTGATCCTTGAACCAGACTATGGATTGCGGTAAAGTCACTGGTCCAGTGACCCCTAAACCAAAATGTGGGTTGTGGTAAAGATAAGTATCTTGTGCCTCGGTGGGCCTAGGACTCCTCGACCAGTTAATAGCAAGATATATGGTAAATCATAGAGGTGGTTTCGCTTGATTAGGCCTAGGAATCCTTGCTGGTGAATGACGGGATATATGGTAAAGTTTAGAGGGTGGAGTCTCAGATAGGGCCTACTAATCCGGTGTGGATTGTGGTAAAGCTCAGAGATTGGTGTCTAGGTTATGGCCTAATGATGCCTAGATCAGACTATGGATTGTGATAAATACTAGAGACTGGGAGACAAAAAAAATCCCCACGATGTAGGCAGAGATATCCATCGGAATCCATGCTTGTTTTGGCCTAGTGATCTGGTGGAGATCATGGTAAAGCCTATTATTACGTATTTATTCTTTAGGCCTAGTAATCTTGTGCGGATTGCAGTAAAGTTTGGTTTTTATTGATGAGGGTGACGTGGTTTCCCTCGGGATGCCTTGGTTGGTTCTTTTGGTTTGAGTCTCACATTCATGCTTGGAATATGGCACGAGGGTGATTGGATGAAGAGAGACTTGGCTCAGCCAATCTACAGTCAGGTGGACAGTGGTATTCCCATGCCAGGTTGGATTTTGCATCATTAATATGAGGTTATTTATCCTTGTTATTTGATGAGTATTATATTGGTTCATATGTCGATTATATGGCTAGTTCTTCCTTGATATTTCTGTATTTATTATATTGGTTATAACTATGTATTATGACAGTGGTGATGTATGTCTCTCCTCATCTTTTGATATGTAAATAATGAACTATGTATCTATGGCCTACTAAATGATAAGGAAGCTAATGATATAAGGGAACAATGTCTCTTAGTAATTCTCATATATATATGAGAACCCTATGCTCAAGTCTATTATTTAAACCTGTAGACTACATATTTGTGACATGTCTGACGAAATGTTTGTCATGGCTAGTAGGGGTCCAGTCTAAACCTTGTCAATGTTTTTGGAAATATATCATTGTTGTATTGTGCAAATTCATTTCTGAACCTCTCATTGAGTTCTAGGTAGTGACCTTGGCTCTGGGCCTGAAAAGGCAGCACAAATCCTGGATTCGTAGGAATAAGTCCGAGGGGAAAATTCTGTAGATGCATGCATACCCATTCTATGGGAGAATCTGGAGCCTCCCAGATGCACCCTTTTCCATATCAATGGAGCATCTAAGGGTTTAATTGTCTAAGAACTCATGCGACCGAAGGGTTGGTTACTTGAGTGGTTGGGATGGCTCCTAAGAGTTTTGTTGCTGATGTGGGTGGTCCATGTGGTGTGTTTTCGTCGATTCCACTCCCCTAAGGTCACCTAGGAGGTTGAATCCCATTAGAGTGCCCTTTTGTCGCATACTTACCTTGGTTTTCCGATTACTTGGGTAGATGTGCAATGAGGGAGTTACAAAATGAAAATGAAAAAACTCATAGAAGAACTAAAGAAATCTTGGGTTCAAGACTCAAAATCGTCTTCCTAAAGATTTCTTTAAAAATCAAGGTGGATTTTTGTAAGAAAGGAAAATATTTGACAATATCATTCTTCTATAGGTAGTGAATCACTCTATTCAAGATAGAGGTGATAAATGTATGACAATAAAGCTTACAATGGAACATGCATATGATAGATTCAAGCATGAGTATTTGTTAAAGTTTATGCCAAGATTTGGCTTTGAAAGTAAATTTATGGAGTGGGTATCTCTCTGCATCAAATCACCTTAGGTTTTACCCTTAGTTAGTAGGAGATAAATAGGTCATTTCAATTCTTTAAGAGCTCTTTTCTAGGGTTGCCACTTATCCCCTTTCTTGTACATCATCATGGGGGGTGGTCTTAGTATAAGGTTGAAGTGTGGAAGAATTTGAGATTGCTAACCATATGTAAGGTTTGTAAGGGTTAAAAAGACCATAATTCATTCTAAATTTGTTGATGAAACCCTTATTATGAGACAACCTTCAAGTATAATTTTAGGAAGTTTCAAATTCATTCTTGATAATTGTCTTGAGGATTCTGGGGGACTAATAAACATAGGGAAACCACACTTTTCCTCATGGAATATCTCCTTTTATAAGAAAAATCAAATTGGAAGAATATTTATTTTTCATTCACTGAAAACTTGAAAATAATTCAAATACTTATCGATAAGTATTTATTTAATATCTCACTCCTCACAATATTGGACTCAAAACATTTCCAAATTTAAGAGGAAATTCTTAGCTTGGGGTTCTCGTTGGCTCAATCTAGTAGGGCTCATTGCACTGATTAAGGATATCCTTTCTACTCATCTACTTTTCCAATTCTCATCTTATACCCCGCCCAAAAGAATCCTCTCCATAATGGGAAAGGACATATGCAAGTTTCCATGGGAAAGAGGTCGATTTAGTCTAAAAAAACTTTACCTACTAAAATGGGCCAGAGTAAAGTTCCCTAAAATCCAAGATGGCCTTTGCATTAGAGATCCTATTTTCATGAACAAATAAATAGGAGAAAAATTAATGTTGATATTTATCATTAGGAAGAATATTTGTGGAAGACTGTCCCCAACAAAAAATATCTTCAAATAGAGAGTGCAAGAAGTCTTGAATTAATTTAGGTAGCTAGGGGAGGCTCCATTGTATGGAAACTATTTTCAGTGGTAGTTCGACTCCTTAGCTCTAGAACATATTGGATGTTAGGAAATGGTAAAAACATAAATATTTGGAAATATAGAATAATGGAGAAAGAACCTCTAGAGTGAAAACTGTAGCTCCTAACTCTAAGATAATTATTCTCAACACAAGGTAAAATAGCTTTAGAAAATATTTCTAATTTGCAAAATGATGGAAATTAGATTGGTTGGGACTTTAGAAGTGTCCCTCAAAATTTGTAGTATCTTGTAATGAAACATTGGGCCAATCTGGTTGGGTTTGTGCCATTGAGACATGAGGAAGACAATTGGGTGGGTTGGAAAAACTTAATGTAGTAGATGTGAGAAGGATATGCTACACTTCACTCCCCTCAAAGAGATCCTCCAAAATAAAGCTATTGGAAGAAAAGATGGAGGGAAAATTTGAACCCAAAGATTGATACCTTTTGATGGCTACATGTTCATAAAAAAATATTGAAAATATAAAACTTGAGAAAGAGTGGCATTCAAGGTCCCTTCAGATAACCTATTTGGAAACAGCAAGAGGAATCTATCTCCCATATATTTTTGGATTGTTATTTCATAGAAATGATCAAGGTGGAGGTGATATCTCTACTATCAAATTCGCTAAAATGCCAACCTCACTTCGGTAGTTATTTTTGTCTTAGATAAATAATTATGTAGGTAGCTTTACTAAGAAAACCCTTTTCAAGAAATTATGAGAAGCCCTTCAAATATTCATGAGTTAGGAAGTGTGGCTTGAAAGGAACAATAACATCATTAAAAATTTTAATCCCCTCCCTTATTCTATAGTTATGAAATCTATGGTCTTATGTTTTTATTTCTAGGATAAAAATATAAAAAATATTCTCCTAAATAGAGATTGGATCCCCTTCAAAGTGATTATTGTTCGAAGTATTTATCTTAGTAAATTCCTTCCAATCCTTGGAATTAAATTATAATATATTTTATAAAAGTCGAAAGCTTATTGTCAAGCCAGGATATAACTCCTTAAAACAAAACTTTGTTATATTCATTAAGGCTAAACATTATTATATACAAGAGGGAGTGATTGTTCGGTTCATCTCCCGACTCTCTATCTTCTCTATTATTTGTTTACATTAATTACAATTGTTCACCCAATCCTTCTAATTAGGTGTCAACATTCCGCCACTTAATCTGAAGGGTTGTTGGTGAGTCCAAGCATCGTTCTGAATCTTTCAAGCTTTTCTCTTCCAAGTGCTTTGGTGAATATGTCTACAATTTGCTCATTAGTGGAACAATGGTGGAGATGGATTGTTTTGGCCTCAACATGATGTCGAATTAGATGATATTTAGTATTGATGTGCTTTGTTCAATCATGGAACTTTGGGTTCTTGGCCAACTTTATTGCAGATGTATTGTCAATCATGGGTGGAGTTGATTGCACTTGTTTTACCTGCAAATCTTCAAGAATTTTCCTGAGCCACACAATTTGTTTTGTTGCCTCAGATGCTGCCACATATTCTTCCTCTATTGTAGAATCTGCAGGAACTGATTGTTTGGGTGATCTCTAGGAGACAACTCCTGATCCAAGACTCATAGCATAACCTGAAGTAGATACCCATGTTTCTTTATCTCCATCGAAGTCTGAATCAGAGTATATAATCAAGCTGAAGTCGTCCACCTGTGTATGCTTGATTCCAAAGTCTTGAGTTCCCTTCAAGTATTTTAGAGCTCTTTTTGCAGCAAACCAATGTCCCTCACAATGCTTTTGCATAAATTTGGAGAGGATTCCAACAGCAAAAGAAATATCTGGTCTGGTAGTTGTCAGGTAGCTGAGACTTCCTACAAGCTGTCTATACTTTGTTGCATCCTCAAATTCTTTTCCTTCGTTTGATGTGAGCTTTAAGTTTTGTTCCATTGGAGTAGTCAGAGGATTGCATTCAGTCATACCAAATCTGTTCAACAGATCTCCAATGTATTTCTTTCGAGAAAGGAATATGGACTTTGGATGTTGAGTTACTTCAATACGAAGATAGTAATGATCATAGCCCAAATCAGTCATTTCAAAACCTTTCTTCAATTCCCTCTTTATGGATGTAATGTAGCTTTTATTTTTCCCTGTTATCAATAGATCATCTACATATAGTACAAGATATACAACTGTTTTTCCAACTTTCTTGACAAACAGAGTTGCATCATCAAGATCATAATGTTTGAAATGGAGTTTCAGAAGATGCTCCATCAATTTTTCATACTAGGCTTGTGGTGCTTGTTCGAGGCCATACAAGGATTTCACAAGTTTTCATACTTTATCTTCATGTCCTTTCACAGTAAAACCTTCAGGCCGAGACATAAAAACATTTCCTTTTAGCTCTCCATTAAAGAAAGCGGTTTTTACATCCATTTGATGGACTTTCCAACCATTCTGAGCTGCTAGGGCAAAGATTGTTTGGATGGTGGCTCATTTTGCTGTGGGGACAAAAGTCACCTCATAATCGACCCCTTCCTTCTGTGCATAACCTTTTTCCACAAGTCTGGATTTGTGCTTGTCAAGTGAGCCATCAGCTTTATACTTGTTCTTGTAGACCCAATTGCAGCCAATTGGTTTAGTTCCCAATGGAGGATCAACCAGCTTCCAAGTGCCATTCTTTATCATGGCATCATACTCCTTTTTCCTTGCTTCTTTCCATTCATCATGAGAAGAAGCTTCTTTGAAGGAAGTTGGGTCAAAATCTATAGACAAATTTAATTCACAATCATAAGAAACATCCATATCAACAGGTGAATCAGAGTCATCTACATTACCTCCTTTTCTCTGATTTGAATTTCTAGTTCCTGTTTCTCCAACCTCATCAGGATGAACATTTTCAAGTGTCTTTGTCAGCCACTTTGGGGGACCTTTCTCAGATGGTCTATTGACTGAGTTGGGGCTGAATCAAGATAGAGTCTCCCAATTCTGTCAATCACATCACTCAAAGTATCATCTGATGTTGGAGATTCATGTAGGGGAGAGAGTGCTTCTGAAGAAGATTCCACAGGTTGATCTAATATAGGAATCCCCCCTTCAAGATGTGGAATCTAATTATCAAATTCTTGAAATGATTTTGCAGTTGTGAATCTATCCAAGCGATCAAGTTGCCTTTCAACAATATTGTCAGTTTTGGATGATTCAAGAAAGATTACATCTCTAGAGACAACAAACTTTTTTTTGACTTCATCATAGAGACGATATGCTTTGGAGGTGTTTTAATAGCCAAAGAAGATACACTTACGACTTCTTGCACCAAGTTTCTTTCTATGTACTTTTGGTATTAGGGCATAACAGGTGGAACCAAAGACCCTGAGATGCATACCGAAGGAATGTACCCATACCACTTTTCATAAGGATTCTCGTTTCTAATAGCATTAGATGGACATCTATTCTTTATATATACAACACATAGAACAGCATCAGCCCAAAACATTACTTTTACATTTTTGAAGAAGAGCATGGAGCGTACCATATTTAAGATTGTCCTATTCATTCTTTCAGCTACTCCATTCTGTTGGGGATTATAAGGCACAGTTGTTTGATGTTTGATCCCATGTTGGCGAAGATAGTTTTCAAATTCATTTCAAGTGTATTCTTTTCCATTATTAGTGCGAATAGAGCCAATATGAGATTGTGCATCATTTTCAATCCATGCATGAAAGTTCTTGAATGTTTGAAAAGCATCAAATTTGTTCTTCAATCAATATACACAACACATTCTAGTGTAGTCATTAATAAATGTTATCATATATTCATTTGTAGAAGAGACAGGAATTGGACCACATAAATCTGAATGAATGGGTTCAAGTTTTCTATGTGCTCTGGAATGTGAATCATGAAAGGGCTGTTTGCTATGCTTTCCTAGAATACAAGCATCGCATTGCTTAAGCTTCCTAGGAATTGTAGGCAATCCAGCAACACCATTTTTCTTTAATAAGTGAAGGCTATCATAGTTCAAATGTCCAAATCTAGCATGCCATAATAGACTTGATGGAAGTGTACCTTCTTCATAAATAGAATTGTATGAGAAATGTTGTGCACGAGCAGAGGTACCTTGTAGCTTGAGAAGCCCTTCTTCTTCAATCCCTGTCATGACAAGTGAGTGGTCAGATGCTTTTCTTACCTCAAGCTTGCCATCAAACATATGAATGGAGTGGCCTTGCTATCTGATATGGACCAGGGACAACAAGTTTCTCCTCAACTGAGGGAGATATAGAACATGATGCAGAAGAAAGTCTAGAAGACCAGGCAATTTAAGCATGATTGTGCCAAGCCCTAATGGCTTGAGTTTTGATTGGTCTGCAAAGTAAACTGCTCCATCAACATTGTCAGTGAATTCTTCAAAAAAAAAAATTCTATGAGTCATGTGGCAAGTTGCTCCTGAGTCAAGCAACCAATCATTTTTCCAAGAAGCAAGTGAAGAATTAAATAAGTCTTCATTTACTCCAATATTACGTTGTGCCACAACATAATGAGTTGATTCAGGTGATTTACCTTTGTCTGTGTCATTAGTTTTACCTTTGGGTTGGTTTCTTTGCTGCTCAATTTTATCCCAAGGCATCTTGCATGTGGAGGCATCATGTGATACATTTCTTTTATAGTGTATGCAATGCAAATCTGACTTTTGTCCTTGAGAGTGTTTGCTCCCCCTTCCTCTGAATATCTTCCTCTGCCTCTTCAACCACCTCTTCCTCTGGAAGAGTCTTGGGCAAGACTCTTTTCTTTATGAATAAGGAACATAGTCTCTTCAGAAGATTCAGGGGTTGTTTTCTTTCCAAAATCTTTCTCTCTTTCAGCAAATTTCTTTATAAGAGAGTCAATGGTGATATCTTTGAGATTTCCATTTGCTTGCAATGACTCAAGATAATTAGAGTAAGTAGGATAAAGTGCCTTGAGAAAAGCAATTAGAGGGATATCCATTTCAACATTAGTGACTTTGATATCATGCATTATTGATTTTACTTTGGATGCCAGAGCAAGAGGATCATTATTTTGTAATTCAAGGGTGAAGAGTTTAATCATGAGTTGAACAATTTCAAGTGCAGAGTGTGAGTCATAGAGTTCCTTCAGCTTTTGTAATGCTTCAAATGCAGTTGAAAATGGTTTGATGTGTCGACTCACCTCTTCACTTACAGATGCAGCAATCAATGCATATGCTTTGCTGTTTTTATTCTCCCAAATGGCAAGCTCTTTGTCAGAGGTAGGCTGAACTGGGTTTTTGTCTCCTTCTCCAACACACACTCCTTTGCACAACTCATTAAAAATAAGAGTGTGTTGGGGTTTCCTCAACCATTCAGGATAATTCTCTTTTTCGGTGAGATTTATTCCCACAATAGATATGATTGAATGCATATCGAACAACGTAATACTTTCAACATTCAACATTCACCCGAATACCGGAGTCAAAATCTGACTGTAACTATTTATTGCATAAATGAATAGTGGATGATGAGCGATGGATGAATGCTCTGATACCATGTCAAGCCAGGATATAACTCCTTAAAACAAAACTCTGTTATATTCATTAAGGCTAAACATTATTATATACAAGAGGGAGTGACTGTTCAGTTCATCTCCTGACAATCTATCTTCTCTATTATTTATTTACATTAATTACAATTGTTCACCCAATCCTTCTAATTAGGTGTCAACACTTATAATATGAGAGGTAGATTTAAGAAATCGGAAGAAGTTGTGAAAACAATTGATTATCAATTTCAATGGTGCCTTAACGCAAAGTCCAGGGATGGTAGGAGGGGAACCGCTACTCTATGACCCTGAGGAAGCTAAAGTTATAGAGTATGCATGGGTATTAGGCCACCTAACAAATAATGAAGTAGAAACATATGGACTTTATGAAGGCCTTCTCATGGCTAAGGAAAATTATGCCAAGTGATTTATTTTTTTGGGAGGCTCTCTCCTAATTCTTCAACATATAGGAAAAGGGCTCCTTCTCGAAGGATAAATTTCAAGAGAATCATATAAGAAAGATTAGAAAATTTACAGAAGGATTCCCCTTCTTAGCATTCTTTCATTTCCAAAGAGACCTAAATAAAGAAGCAAATATCCATACCAATAGGGGGTGTAAATTTCAAACGATGGAATTTAAAATTAAAGGGAAGTATTAGGCCCTCTCTAATACATTAGAGGATGATGGATTGAAATTTTTAAAATAGTTTTTTTGAAGAAAAAAATGTTCAAAATGTATGTTTGCCCCCCTTAGCAAAATGTGCTAGCCAGATTTAAGTTTTCACTTGCAAATAAACCCAACATTCATATCAATGTCATGTCATAAGATAATGAGTATAGAAAGGTCATCCTTTCTAGGAAAACAAGTATAGAGTTCTTCAATTACTAGATCATGCTCCTACGGGTTGATATCAACCTGCATATGATGCTCCTATGGGTTGATATCAACCTACATTGTTTGACACTTCTTGATAGTAATGGTCAATGAGTTGTTAGTGAGTGTGATACTTTCTTGAAGGGATGGACCCACGGGGACTTCTCTAAGGGAGCAATATCATACCACATGGGTTCATATTGGGGGATATTTATTGAGGAAAAAATGACATAATATATTCGGAGATATATAGGGGGTAAAGGGTTTTTTATTTGGCAGGTATAAAAAATGGAGCTCAAAGTTAATGGAAAAATATAAAGGGGTATAAAAAATGTTAATGAAAAAATGGATACCTACAATATCTAGTGAAAGTAGGGGTTTTTTAATTGGGAAGGTCTATTGGGTTTATGTTGGTAGGGGGTTAAATAATGTGATTTTTCGAGGCATTTTCCAATATGTATTCAAATTAAGGGTATTGTTTAATATGCCATGAACGCACGTGATATGTCAAAGGTTCATTGAGTGAAGCCCTCGTGGATGGATCATGTCAATCCCGCCATCCTTGTGCATGAGTAACATGATAAAATAAAAATGGAAGTGGGAAGGAGAGGTAAACACTCCAAGAATTGGCAAGCTTACTCTATAAGTGATTATTTTGAGAGGGAGGGGGCACATTTTCCTTTTCCTTTTGACCCCGGGAAAGGGTTTAGTGTCAACCAATGGGAATCATGCAAGTCTCCTTTGTGTCGAATCCTGGTCCTACTGGAGCATACATTCTATGTTGGTGATCATTTCTTAATCAAGTTTGCATATAAGAAAGTTTGTTGTGAAAAAATTGTGAATTTTATTCGAATAGCGTAGACAAGAACTTTGTGTAGAAACTATAGTGCTTTCTTTAGTGATTGCACCGTTCTCATTCTAAGTTGGTGATCATTTCTTAATCAAGTTTGCATATAAGAAAGTTTGTTGCGAAAAAATTGTGAATTTTACTCGAATAACGTAGACAAGAACTTTGTGTAGAAACTATAGTGCTTTCTTTAGTGATTGCAGTGTGCGATATGTATAGGGGAATCTCTTGTCTATCATTGTGGTGAATTATGGTTGGAAGTGGCATAGAAAATTGGTGTTAGCCTCTTCTCACCATTGTGGCGAATTATGGTTGGAAGTGGTACAGGAATTATTAAAATAAACGGGCTTATTAAAAACAAATTCACAAAGCGGTGAATCACCAAACGTAGGCATCATTATCTTTCCGTGAAAAACTACTTAGTGCATGTCCAAATTCCGAACTTCCCTCATCATGATATCAAGTAGAACAAATACCGAACATGTAAAATTTAGGAGCAAGCTGCTTCCGTCATCACGATATCAAGTACAGGAAATACCGAAGATATAAAATTTAGGAGCGAGCTGGGGTGTATCATCTACAGCCCCTGGAAAATTGATCGCCGATGAAAATGGTGCGGCATTGGTTTCTCTTCATACAAAGTCAATTATTATCGTCATTAGTGTATGACAGACGCAATTACTACACTGGAATCTACAGATCAACGATCTCTTACCCTAGTTGAGCCTCTAAACAAAGGTCCCACCTTAGGGATATTCGTTCTTCATGCGTTTAAGGAAGCAAGTGAGAATCTTCCCTAGGAATTTTATATAGAGGAGCGACGTGTAAACAAGGAAGCGGCCCAAATATAAAATGGGAGGTCAGGCCATTTACGTTTTGAAATTTTCAAACACGGGGAGCTAACCAATCAGGATGAGAGTGCCATCTGATCTCATGCTGAAAGTGTGGCATACAACCAGCGCTTGATTTTCAATATTGTTCAGTAAAGATATGGGCAGAATCCAGATCAGGCGTGCCTTAATTGACAGTAACGCCTGTCGTTGTGATTCGTTGTCATCACAACAATAATTGAATGAAATATCTTACCGTACACACCGCCCTTAGCATTCGTTGACATTAGATCAATGCTTGAACGAGGTATCGAATACCGGTAGTGCAGCTATAAATGTGGTAGGTGCAAATACCGACTGATATTTCGGAGTGAAGGCAATCTCTGTGGAAGAAGAGATGGAAACGATTGGAGCGCAGAGTGGGAGTAGTGTTTTTAATAGAGCGCGGGTCGATTCCTTAGATGTGGAGTCCAGTAGAGTTTCGAAGACGCATCAAGGTGTGAAGGTAGGTATAAATGGTATTTATCATTTTTTTTACAATTTTTTTTGCCATTTAATTTGTTGGAAAATTTTAAGCACGGAAATTTATTTTAATGTTCAAACATTTTAGCAAATTTTACTAGAACATTTCTTTGTGTGTATAAAAATTCATAAATTATTAAGCTTATAAATGTATAACCACATTAGATCTCAGTTTCAAAATCTTTCTTGTAATACTGACCTATCTAGCCTTTTAGGTTGTCAAAATTACAGGCTTCCTACAAGCTTTTTGAGCATAGTAATAAAATCTTAAATCAAACTAAATAATTTGTTTCTAACTAAATAATTTGTTTCTTTAGGTCAAATAGACCAAAATTTGGTCAACGTAAACGTTAACATCACCATCATCGGTTTATTAGTCTTATTGTCTTTCTGAATATTTAACTCACTCATTTCATATGCATTTTAATTTTTATAATAAAACTACTTCAATTTTAAGTTTCTGTGATCTTTATTTAGAAAAGAATGATTCAAAATTTTCACAGTATAATTTGAAATCTGAATCTTGTCAAGGTTTCAAATCTAAAAACAATTCTATCTTGAAAACAAGATTTAAATTATACTGTAAAAAAATCTGGAACCATCTTTTTCTAAAACCACTTACCTTTAAAAATGGTAATCAACCATGGTTGACGCTAGGTAAACATTTGAACACCATAGTTCTTAGACTTGGCGTGATGTATCACTATTTGTATTGCTGTGATTTTGCAGGTGTTAACTACCACCGCCACTCTCAGTTTGGCGTTTCAGACCATCGGTGTCGTTTACGGGGACATCGGCACTTCTCCACTCTATGTATTTTCCAGTACTTTTACAAATGGGATCGCTCATACGGATGATATTATTGGAGTTTTGTCTCTCATCATATATTCGCTCACTCTGTTGCCACTTCTCAAATATGTTTTCATTGTGCTTTACGCCAATGATAATGGAGAGGGTATGGGGTTTTTTTAATAATTCCTTATATATAAACTTTTGCTACAGATTTTTTTTTTTTTTTTAAGGTTTGAATATAGATGGGATAGATAACAACTATTTCACTCTAGTAATTTTAATTAACTACTCTGAAACAAACATAATATACATAACATTTTTTCCCTCAATCACATAATTTTAATATATATGTAAACTCAACTTAAATCTGAATTAAAGTGGTGCATATACATAAAGCATAGCATATCACCGAAGTTGCATATGTGTTCTGCAATTCCACAACTACCTCCGTTTATTTTTATTTTTATTATTATTATTTTATTTTTTCAAAATAGTGAAAATTATAAGGATTAAAAATATAATTTTTAAAATTATATTGCCATGCCTTTATGCAGGTGGTACGTTTGCGCTGTACTCCTTAATATGCCGGCATGCCAAGGTAAGTCTCGTCCCCAATTATCAACCGGAAGACAGAGAGCTTTCAACGTATAAACTTGCCACACCCACCAGACAGTTGAAAAGAGCTTTGGCCATCCAGGAAGCCCTAGAACGAAGCACTGCAGGCAAGACAGCTTTGTTAGTGCTGGCGCTTCTAGGAACCTCCATGGTAATTGGGGATGGTGTGTTGACTCCTTGCATCTCAGGTATCATCCTCATCCATTTTTTTAAAAAAAATATTTAGCTCTATTTAAGGTATATTATATAGTTCTATTTTTAATTTTTATTAAAAAATAATATTAAATTTTCAAATATAGCTAAAGATTTGATTTGTATAAACAAAATCATTTATCAAATTTCTGAAATATTGTTTCCCTTTATCTTTGAATTTTTGTTTCAAAATACCAATCTATACCCGTGACTCACAACTATTTAAGGACCTATTTAATGATTCCTAGTGGCACAACCGGCAATTAAATTACTTTTACAGCACAATAATAACGTGCAATCCATGTGCAAATTTATGGTTTTTCACTATGTTTCATGGTTAACCTTATTTGTTACGTTGTGTATGCGACAGTTCTATCGGCAGTGTCCGGGATAAAATATAAAACCACTCTTAGCACAGGTAACACGTTTTCCTCTTGAAATATGATATTTTAGGGCCAACTCAATTAGAATCTACTGGTTTATATAAAAATATGATCAGAAAGTGAGGATTTTTATAGTTGTTTATCATGTTGAAGTGTAGTTGTTTATCCGGTTGAATGGTTTTGTTAGAGATTTGTAGATTAACACTGTGTAATCAGTGTAATTTGTTGAACTTTTTCTTTTTTAAGGTGATATGTGGTCTTTCAGGATGGAGTCACCATCCTAAACTATGGATAGATTACAGAAATTACACAGTGTTGTCTTTCATGATGGAGTTACTATCTGAAACGATAGACAGATTACACAGTGTTAGTTCAGAAATTTCTAATAATAATATAATTAACTGTGAAAGTCTCCAATTACTTATATTGAATAAATTTTCTTTAATAATTTATATAATAAATTTGTAATGAGATGTATAGACACCCTACCATCATCAAAACTGAAAAGGTCCAGTGATTAATTTCTAATACTAGATGATGGTAGTGTGTCCAAATCCATTAAACATGTTATTCCAAAATAAACTATTCTGATATCTAGTCAAATTGCAGTTGGTAAGGATTATTTCTGCTCAAATCTGATTGCACAACTGCTAAACCTATTTTGATTTGACTTTGATGTTGCAGATGCCGTTGTTGGGATATCTGTGGCGATTCTAATTGTCCTCTTCTTAGTCCAGAGATTCGGAACCGATACAGTTGGTTACGTATTTTCGCCTTTTGTTCTGGTTTGGTTCTTGTTTATCTCAGTGATTGGCCTCTACAACCTTGCCAAATATGATGCAAGCGTGTTACGTGCTTTCTATCCAAAGTATATCGTTGACTATTTCAGAAGAGACTCCAAAAACGCTTGGATATCCCTGGGAGGAGTCGTTCTTTGCATAACAGGTAGGTCTGCTTTCTTGCCGGCCAATTGCACATATTCTGGAATCCTGTTATTCACTCATCACATGGAGATGCGAACTTTATTGCTCATAACAAATTATATCACATGGAGATGCGAACTTTATTGGTCATAAAAAATTATATCACATGGACATGCGAACTTTATTGCTTATAAAAAATTATGTATGGTGCAGGAAATGAAGCTTTATTTGCTGACTTAGGCCATTTTTCTGTTCGGTCCATCCAGGCAAGTCTATTCATTTCACAATCGTTTAATTTTAAATAGTTCAGCCTCTAATTAAATTCTCGCATGATTTTTTAGATTATTATTTAAAAACAATAAATTAATTTTAAAAAAATCCTAAATTATATAAAATTAAACTTTTGGCCATGGAGTATGGTGAGGCGTTTTCCTGGCAAGTCCATGTTTTCCAAATTTTTATTATATTGTTTAAAACTATGATTTGGGCGGTGTTTCTAACACCCTTATGTGAATTTGAAAGCAATAAATCCCTTTCAAAATTCAAACTTCCCGCGTAGTTTCCGTTGGATTATATATATATATATATATATATATTCTAATTTCTCACGTAATTTCCTACGTCGTCTCCTTTGGATTATATATTCTAACTCTAACTTCCCACGTAACTTCCTACGTAGTTTCCTTTGTATTATATATTCTAACTTCCAACGTAGGTTCAGGTTGGATTATATATATAATTATAATTATAATTATGATTAGAAAAATATAATTATTTAAATATTACTAAATATTTGTAAATAATAATTATTTATTTATTCTAGCAAATTGGTTGTTACAGTCAATAATATATTTATGGTGAGAATTTTTTTGGAATATTGTGTCGTGTATAAAATTTTAGAATTAAAAAATTTGATTTCCTTTTAACAGTTAATAAATTTAGAATTAAAATATATATATATATATATATATATATATATATATATATATAATTATTTTCTATAATTTTATATATATAAATTGATTTTATTTTTATAATTTTATTTATATTTATCAAAATGTTTAAATAACTTAATATAATAAAACATTACATCAAATAATAAAACCTTCAAACTAACCCCGTTTAAATATTTATAAAAATAAATAATATATATTTTCATAAATAAACAAATAAAACATAAGGCTACCCACGTTTAAATTAAATTAGATTCCTTATAATTATATCATGATTCTGAACAAGATTTTCTCCGCGATGTAATTCCATTATATGTAAGTATATAGTTTTACACATGTCAACGTTTGTTATGGACATCGTTATAATTACCTCTTGCACTTGAAAGAAAAATTTCTCCAATTTTCTTTTAAATAAAATAGTGTTAGAAATTTAACCTTCACAAAAATATTATGATTTTTCTTTCATAAAATTAATTATATTTAAATTATATAAATAATATTATATTTTATTATTATTGAGTTAAAATATATATTTATATATATATAAAAGTTTTAAATTTTATTAATAAAAAATATGTTTTTTTAACGTGATGAATAAAGATTATATAAAATTTGTGTTTCTTTGTAGTAAATATTTGGGAAATTCATTAATAGTCATGAGTTTTAGAAGATTCTTCACTAAGGAGTTGTGTGTCACATTAGGAAAAACTACTAACCAAAAATATTAATATACATATATCCAAGAAAATTGAGATAAGAGAAGAGAAAATTTATAGAAAGATCATAGTTTTCTCTACAAGCATGTTCAACTCAAGTTGTAGGTTGTCAGAGACAGGGCTTGGGGTAGAGTTAGCAGAATAGGGATTCTCGATGACATTACCAATTAGCTTAAGGTTACCAAGTTGTCTTTGAATAATGTCAAGCTCGTCATCTTGGTGGGAGATTTTGATTTTGAGTCTCGATTTATTTTCTGATGAAAATGAGTAAATTGTCCCGCTCATGAATTTTCCATTTTAAATCGAAATTCTCCACCTACAAGGCCTCCAGAATCCGGTTGCATGCATTACAAGTAGAATTTTGAGAGATGGCAAAATTGCTAAGTCTAGAAGACATAATTCACGATATAGTGATCTAAATCTAAAAGGAAATAGACTTTGTTCACCAGTTGTTTATGTAGAGGATGTCATAAGGAATTCACGAGAGAGTATTGAGCTTAAGCATATATGGGATGAAGGAGAAACACTAGAGGGATTTTTTAAGCTCTGGGAGGTGAACCACTCGAGGTTGAGATTAATGAAGGGAATGCTAGGGGGTTCTGTGATTAAGAAGGAGAAACAACCATCAAACTTAGAGAGGTAGGTAAACAAAAAGAAGGCCCAAATCAACGCAGGTGGGCGGAGGAGGTTCCAAAGTAGCCCAAATTGACAAGGACTAGAGAGAGTGGAGCAAACTACGAAATTAGGAAGATGGGGCTAGAAAGAAACTAAGCACAAGCACTGAAGACAAACTTGGAGGTGCCCAACACTATCGAACTCCAAGCTACAAAAGTTCTCTCGCACTTTGGCTATGCCGCCATTCTTCTTAGGAAGGGTCACTAAGGGAAAATTCCTTCAATTTACCAGGATGCAGGGATAGGGAGCCAAGGTCTCCTCCCACTGATGTTGAGGGTGTTTTCAATCACAAGGGGCTCTTTACAGATCCTCTTGGGGAACATACTTGCAGATGCCATGATGTTATCATAAGGGAGGAGCCCACAATTACAATGGAGATGAGAGGGAAAGATCCTTAGTAGAGAAATTTCCCAGTCAAAGATGTAAAGGGGGCTGAGCAACTTTTGAAATTTATCATCGAAGAGGCAGCCCTCACACTCGATGTGTATCATATCACAATTAAAACACTATATGCTCAAACTAGTCAGATTCATCACTCTCCAAGGTGGTGGAGATGAACGAGACACAATATTTTGTACTGTCTAAAGAGAAGCGTTGGGAGTTAATATAATCTGCCATACATGGACCAAACTCTTAGTGTGTGCCATGATGCAAACCAACATGGCCCCTAAAATTTGTATTCCAATGTTTTCATTGTTTCATTATGTATTCACATGGGGGCGGCGCAAGAAAGGGAGGATGGAGAAGAGAATTGTCATTGGGGAGCTCAGGAATAATGTATCAATCCTCGATATCATTAAATTCCTTTTGTCCCACTTCCAGGAGGAAAGCTATGCTGGTTTGATGATAGACCTCTGAATTTTGGCTTCTAAAGATATGGTAGCAATATTTTGAGGATATAAGGTCCAAAACACAGTTTATTCTTCCAGAAAGAGTATAAGGAGATTCTCCATAGTGTATGAACCATTGGTTAGGTGTTGTATAGTAATCACAATATCACCCAACATCGTTACATATGAAATTCCAATTTCATGAGCCAATGTTAAACCCAATAAAAGACCACACATTTCTACTTGATTGTTGGTTTTCTTGCATACTCCCCAAGACTATTTGGAAACAATTTTTCCCTCAAGACTATATAATCCCCCCCCCCCTCGTGCCACCCCTAGAAAATATAAAAGTTTTAATATATATTTTTTTTAAGTTATTTTAGCTAACACCCATAAAGAAGAAAAATTTTAATCTAATTAATGTCAAAACAAGGGATTACTAATAAAGACATAAAATGTTGTTGAAGGGGATTGATTATGATTTTTAGAGCTCTATCCCCAACATATAACCAAAGGATCCACATCAATAAGTGAAATGAAACCCATGATTATGTTATTGTACTAGGTTGGGTTCCTTCAAGATCACTGAAATAAAATTGGGGTATTTCTTATCTACTCATGGAGTTGTAGGTATTGTGTTTTCACTCTCTCTTCTCTCTCCCAAATTTTCCAACCCGTGGAGTGATGCGGTTGGTTGTGAACCAATCTAGTCAAGCTAATAAGCCTATAGTGAGAAAATATAGGGTGAGAAGGTTGTAATCTCAAATCAAAAAACACTCCAAGGGATACATATTTGGTGGTCGAGTGGTGATCTTCTAATGGTGTAAGGAGCAATGAACCAATAGCCATTTTATTTTAATAGTGCTTCATTCTAGGGATTGTACCTTAACATACATAAGAAAAGTAACATAAGTTAGAGATATATCAAACAAAAATATATCTGAGTTGGAACCATTGTAGAATTTTCACTGTAGATCTCCTGATATATGCAATGTCCTAAAGCATAATACTAGATCTACTTCTACCATAAACTTTGCGGAAGCTTAAACATATATGAGCATCATCAAGCATGAACAGATATAACTGAGAATGAGAAGTAATCAACCATAACACAGAAGATATATCACTGGGGAAAGCACCAACCTAAAACCCCAACTCTGTATTATCATACAAGTGGAAATCTTGTTCAAGTTACAAAAAGAATAAGCTCTCAAGCTATCCTGCTCTCTCTGTAATCAAACAATACAGCTCACAGACTGAATAGACATAGAATATATCTTCCTCAAGCCCTCCATACCTCCTACTTCCTTGCGCAGTTTTGATTAGGGTCCAATGATATCACATGTGTGAATTGGCCCCAGTAGGGTCACTGTAACCTCAGGTCCAACTGCGCAATCCTCAAGGAATAATATTTCTTCTGCATGCAAGGAATATTCACAATAGAATATTCTTGCAACTGATAGTACACTGTCCGTCCATCTGATCTCAACTAGGTCTCCGACTGAACTGACATGGATGAGTTATCCATGAGTGAATAATCAGTTATCTGAAATACAGTAGTTACTTGCATGCAAGCATTAACTAACTGAACTCTCATTAATTTAACAAACTGTTAAATTAATCTAACTGGACTTGACTCAGTTAACTGAGCCAACTAATTACAACTCATCCTTATCTCTTTAACTAATGGATAAATCCCTCAATCAAAGGAGAAACTGTTGCATGTCCTCACATAGACTTCAAGTCTGATTTTCCTTAACTAATTAACTCAAGATAAATTAATTAATTAATTTTCAAACTGTTGTTAATATCAAATTCGAATTTTACTTCCTATGGTTAGTCCAGGGACTGACTAAAATAAGAAGGGATCCCGAAATTCTATTTCTAGAAAAGCTATTTTTATCACTTTCACTTTTCACCCATTGTTACTAAGATCCACAATGGCTGAATTGCTATTTATAACAGGGCTATTTATAGTAGTGCTATTTTTAGCATTTTCTATTTTTAACATTTCTTGTTGCACATCTCAACACTCCCTCTCAACAAGAAAGGGATTATCAGTAACCCTGATCCTGTCTCTGTGGAATTCGAACTTGCATTTTCACAATGCCTTAGTCAAAATATCTGCATCCTGCTCCTCGGTCGAAACATACTGCAACATCATGATCCTCTTGACCACATAGTCCCGTAGATGATGGTAACGGATTTCTATATGCTTGGACCTATCATGAAACACTAGATCCTCAGAGAGTTTAATGCAACTCTGATTATCATAGTATATCACTGTAGGATCCATCATCTGACCAAACAATCCCACTAGAATCTTCCGCATCCAAATGGCCTCGCATGTTGCCTAACTGGCAGCTATGTATTCAGCCTCTGCTGAGCTAAGTGCAATTGGTATCTATTTCCTGCTGTACCAAGAAACTGCAGCTGAACCAAGGTTGAAGATTCCTCCAGAAGTGATCTTCTGGTCTAATGGACTACTTGCCCAATCCGCATCCATGAAGCCTTGCAGCTTCACTCCCTCTATCCGTCTGTACCATAATCCATACTGTATAGTGCCTCTGAGATATCTCAGCACATGCTTCGCTACCTTCCAAAATAGCTTGGTAGGCTGAACCATAGCTTAACTCAGCTGGTTCACCACAAAGCATAAGTTGGGTCGTGTGTTCACCAGATACATAAGTGAACCCACCATCTACCGATAAACAGTAGCAACTACTACCTCACCTGAGGTAGATCCTCCTTCCTCCAGTTCCCAGCTAGAGGAGTCTGCATGGGTTTGCACTTCTCCATGTGAAAGTGCTTGAGTATCTCATTGGCATACTTGCCTTGAGACATAAATACTTCCCCATCTTTCTGCCACACTTCCATGCCTAGAAAGTAGTGCATGAGGCCCATGTCCTTCATCTCAAACTCTCTTGCAAGGTCCTCCGTGCAAGACTGTATCAGTTGGTCACCACCTGTCAAAATCAGATCATCGACATAAAGTACAATAATCAATGGCTTACCTTCTACCATGATGTGGTAAAGGTTCACATTTGCTTCACTCTTGGTGAAGCCCAATCTAGTGAAATAGCTATCAATCCTAGTATACCAAGCGCGGGGTGCTTGCTTCAGCCCATACAGTGCTCGCTTGAGTTGGCAGACATGCAACTCGCAATAGAAGGTCTCAAATCCTTTAAGCTGCTTAATGTATACCTCTTCCTTAATCTTCCCATTGAGGAACGCCGTCTTCACATCCATCTGATGGATCTTCCAACCCATCTGAGCTGATAGAGCTAACATCGATCTGATAGATGAGTACCTTGCTATGGGAGAAAAGGTCTCATTGTAGTCGATCCCCTCAACCTATGAGAAACCTCGGTCAACAAACCTTGCCTTGTGTTTCTCAACATTGCCATCAGCTGCTTGCTTTACCTTGTAAAGCCATCAGGAACTAACCACTGACTTGTCCCCAGGTCTAGGGACAACATCCCACACACTGTTCCGTATGATAGAATTGTACTCTTCTACCATTGCATCAACTCAGACTGGTTGCTACACTGCCTCCTGAAAAGAAGAAGGTTCGGTCGCTACACACTCCCAAACCAGGGCCATGTAGCTAGTGTATCTCTTGAGAGATCTCCTCTATCTGCATTGAGAGGATGGCTGCCCCACATTCTCTCTCGCATCTAACATCAATTTTTCAGCTGCCCCAGAGTGTTTCCACCCATCTCTCGAAGACTCTCGAGGAGTGGTGGTCTCCATTACTGGATCCTCTACATGTGGCTGATCCACATCATCAGGAGACTCCTCTTCCTTTGGAACTAAAAGTTCCTCAGCACCATGCAACTTGAGCTCCCTCTAAAGTGACACTCGCATGGCTCTCTGCTCGTCGAACTTCAGATCCCTGCGCCCTACAGTCCTCTGACTGGTAGGAAGAAACACATGATAGTTGTGGGGTGTATCTGTGTACCCCACAAGTATCCCAACTTAGTTGTTGGGTCTAGCTTCTTCCGAGCATCTCTGGTCATATGACAGAAAACTGGTGATCCAAAGATGCGGAAGTGACTCACATCTGGTCACTTCCCCGAAAAAGCCTCCATGGGTGTCTTCATCCCCAAGATACGATGAGGACTTCTGTTCTGAAGGTACACTGCTATATTTCATGCCTCAGCCCATAGATGAAGTAGTAGGCCTTGGTCATGCAACATCGCTGGAGTTGCTCCCACAATAGATCTGTTCTTCGTTTCCGCCACCCCATTCTGTTGTGGGTTATGAGGTGCCGTCAGTTCCCATTTAATTCCTTCTACAACACAGAAGTCTTTAAACTAATGGGAAGCATACTCTCCACCATTGTCGCTACGCAAGGCTTTTACTTTCTCTCCAGATTCTTTCTCTGCCAAGGCTTTAAACTCACAAAACGTCAAGAACTTCTGATCCTTCTTTTGCATAAAGTAGATCCAACATCTACAAGAAAAATCATCAATAAAAATAACATAGTACCTTTGCTTAGTGGTGGAGGCTGTAGAGAATGGTCCACACACATCTAAGTGAACTCGCTCTAGGATTTCTCCAGCTCTACTATCCCGATCCTGAAAAGAAACTTTCACATACTTACCCAGGGTGCATCCTTTGCATGTATCTGTTTGCTCCAGTTTTCCCTTGGGTAAGCTGATAGAAATTTTTTGCATGATCTTCAAGGCCCCATGATGCAAGCGGCCCAGTATTCTATGCCATAGCTCGCCAACATCTTGGCTTTGCACCACCTCTACTTTGGAACTCAGTGCAACACAATCATCTACCTCCAGCTTGTAGAGATCCTTTACTCGAATCCCAATTCGCTTGGTTTGTCAAGTGCCGATATGCTGCAGGAAAACTTTTCCTTTACTAAAGACTACATCATAGTCTTTATCTTCTAGCATAGCAATAGACACAAGATTCTTTTTCAAACCTGGTACATACTTAATAGTAGATAGGGTGAGAGGAGCACCATGCTCCCTCTGAAACACAACTGTACCTTCACCTGAGAAACATTACTTTCCATCATCACCCATCGCGATTCACATTTGGAGATCCTTCTCCTCCAAGGTACTGATAAGATTCTTATCACCTGACATGTGGAAAGAGGCTCCATTATCTAGATACCAAACACATCCCACCATGGATGAAACCATGCATGCGATAAGAGAGAAATCCAACTCAAATTGTGAAGCTAGTGCATCACCATCAGATCCCTTTGAGGAACCCTTCTTGGATTTCTTCTGTGGACAATTCATAGCATAATGGCCCACTACATGACAGTGAAAGCATCGCACCTTCGACTTGTCAACCTTCTTCCGACCATGAGAAGATTTGGATTGGGACGCCTTCCCTTTCCCTTTCTTAGCTTTACTTGCTAAAGCTAGATTTTCTTCATCATCTAGTTTCGATGAAGATCCATCCCTGGTGCTTCGCCTTATCTCCTCCTGCATTAGGTCCGACCAAAGTCATTCGAAATCTGGCAGTTTATCTCTTCCATTAACTGAGTCCTAGTAGCTATGCCAACTCTTAGGAAGACCGAGGAGTGTTAGACTCACCATGTCGTCGTCAGCTGTCACAACCCCTATGCTTGCAAGCTCATCCCAGCAGGTGGTGAGCTTGTTCAGGAACGTAGAGATTGTGTTGCCCTTTTTGCACTTGATCTTTCAAAGCTTGTCTTTCAACGTCAGCTTCCTCTGATCGCTACTATTCTGATAAAGATCTTTCAATGTTTTCCACATCGAAAACGGAGTCTCCTTCCCATGGAGGCTTGAGACAATGTGATCTCGAACTCCCTCCAGGAGGATTCTCCTTGCTCTAGCCACACACTTTTTCCATTCCGCTAGTTGAGTAGCATCAATCAACTTTTGGACTTCTTGATCATTGAAGTCCTTAAGACCGTCATCTTCTAATACTGCCTCCATGCAATCTTTCACACTATATAATTCGAATTGCCATCAAGGGCATATCTGAGTCTTAAACCACTGAACGCCATAGGTGAAATAGATGTGATAAGAACTCAATTCAATATTTAGAAATCAAACTTTGTACTTCTCCTAATTGTATACTATTCTTCCTTGATCACCTTTGCTCTGATACCATGTAGAATTTTCACTGTAGATCTCCTGATACATGCAATGTCCTAAAGCATAATACTAGATCTACTTCTACCATAAACTTTGTGAAAGCTTAAACAGATATGAGTATCATCAAGCATGAACAGATATAACTGAGAATGAGAAGTAATCAACCATAACATAGAAGATATATCACTGGGGAAAGCACCAGCCTAAAACCCCAACTCTGTATTATCATACAAGTGAAAATCTTGTTCAAGTTACAAAAAGAATCAGCTCTCAAACTATCCTGCTCTTTATGTAATCAAAAAATACAGCTCACAGACTGAATAGACATAGAATGTATCTTCCCCAATCCCTCCAAGCCTCCTACTTCCTTGTACAGTTTTGATTGGGGTCCAGTGATATCACATGTGTGAATTGGCCTCATCACACTCACTGTAACCTTAGGTCCAACTACGCAATCCTCAAGGAATAATATTCCTTCTACATGCAAGGAATATTCACAATAGAATATTCTTACAACTGATAGTACACTATCCCTCCATCTGATCTTAACTAGGTCTCTGACTGAACTGACATGCATGAGTTATCCATGAGTGAATACTCGGTTATCTGAAATACAGTAGTTACATGCATGCAATCATTAACTAACTGAACTCTCATTAATTTAACAAACTGTTAAATTAATCTAACTGGACTTGACTTAGTTAACTGAGCCAACTAATTACAATTCAATATTACAACTCATCCTTATCTCTTTAACTAATGGATAAATCCCTCAATCAAAGGAGAAACTGTTGCATGTCCTCACATAGACTTCAAGTTTGATTTTCCTTAACTAATTAACTCAAGATGAATTAATTAATTAATTTTCAAACTGTTGTTAATATCAAATTCGAATTTTACTTCCTATGTTTAGTCCAGGGACTGACTAAAATAAGAAGGGATCCCGAAATGCTATTTTTAAAAAAGCTATTTTTAGCGCTTTCACTTTTCACCCATTGTTGCTAAGATCCACAATGGTTGATCTGCTATTTATAATAGGGCTATTTATAGCAGTGCTATTTTTAGCATTTTCTATTTTTAGCATTTCTTGTTGCACATTTCAACAACTATGTCGATAAATCAAACATTTTTTGGTCATTTATAGATCTAGCGTAGACCCTCAACTATAGTAAGGAATCAAGATACCAAACACTTTATGGTTGATGGAAGTTAGTAATTTAAAAAGGAATGATGCCATCACAAGGAAGAAGGAAAAAAACACTGCACACAAATGTGACCCATCCGTAGAACTTTCTTATGAGTAGACATCCATAGAAAATATCATTATTGGTTTTGACTTGCAAACATTGAGGAGATTGTGGGATATGGACCCATAGGTTGGATGATTATTTATTAATAGTTACCCCCCTACTATCAATTTTTGGGAAAATAATAAGTTCGAAATCTTATAGAGTTGGCCTTTGATGTAGGGCTTAGAATATAATGTCTTATAGCACATGGTAAAACTAAAATAAGTGAAAGTCCCTGTCGATTATGGGAAATGTGAAGAGTGGCTAAGCTTATCTTGTAGATGGTATTCATTGATCCCTTGCAATTGTTCTGTGACCATTCATGTCATAATTACTCACTATTGCATGTTTATGCTCAAGATCAAGTCATAAAATCCAAATCCTTACTAAGATGTTAGGGAGGTCATTGGAGAAATGAAGGTAACATCATAAAATATTCAAGGCTAATAACGAATAATATTTAGCCAATGGATTTACATCACATAGGGTCAATGATGAAAACTAGGTATATGATCATTAAATGATAACCTAGTCATAAGACATGTCTCAGTCTAGGTAAGGAAGCTTTAAGTGCCACCTAGGATTTCCAGATATTTTTGAAAATCAAGGTGATTTAAGTTTTTTCTATTTAAAGACTTGTCAAGATAGATAGAAAACAAATTTCTCACCAAGCCTATTTTCTTAGAGGCTAACCTTACTTAATATGCCCTATACTAAAGGGATTTCCAAACATCCATACCTTCGCCAAACCCAAGCCAACAACTTGGCACACAATGCCTACATCCCCTTTTCATTTTTTACATTTACATACCTCCAAATTCTCAGAGGGTACATCTAATTTTGCAACTAGTTCTATGTAAGTTGCTTCATTTGTAAGTCTAACAAAGAGGAAATTGCAAAGGGATTTTTCTAATATCTCATACACTAACATATATGTTTCCAAACATGAATAGTAGTAGACATGTGTTACTAGTAGGGTTTTGCTAGAAATCCAAAACTTAGCAAACGATGTTGATATTTTGGTAAATCACTTATCAATCTTTTTTAATTTAGTTTAAATTTTGACAACATTATTGATAGCTTTTGTTTGTGGTATGTACAAACACTTTCGTTTATGTTGAATATTTTATAGTGTGAATTTAAATGAAAATCATACCTATATCATCATTTAATTTCTCATTCTTAATCACATATTAATCAAATTAGTCATATTCATGTATTTATAAATAATTTAACACGTAAAACCCTAGCTAAGAGTGAAGTGAGCTAGTACTTTAGGAAGGGAAAATAACCTTGAAACAAAAACAATAACAATAATAGCCAGATAGTACAAGAGCTTTAAAGACAAATATTTAGGTTATTAATTTCTCCAATTGGCCTTTAGGTAAGAAACAATAGATTTGACCAAGCTTCACACATTCCAAGAGTTAAGAAAGAAAACATAAATAACTCATACATATAAATTGAAGGATAGAAACATACGATTGAAAGATTATGCAATAATACATAATTAAACCAGATGCTAGAAAAGGGGAAGAACTCCTAAAGCGATGTATGAAGTGATTAGAAACAATGGGAACTATTGGTGAATTCTCGTTGGGGAGGACATTAGTCATTCGAACCTTGTGGACTAAGTTGGAAATTACTACATTAATGGGTCTCACCTAATTAAAGAGGTCACCTTGGATTCCAACTTCATTGGATATGTTTGAGTGGTGTGACCTCCTTAGGGAGTTCATGTTCATTATCTACATCAATTCCTCTCAATTCAGTTTGAAATCATCCCTACTTTTGTCATAGTTTGTGAATAAAACCATTCAAAATCATGCTTGTAAGGCGAGATGAATTACTAATGATGATATATTGTTGCAAATGAACAAGAGTTCTAAATATTTTTTTCTTGTAAACTAAGAATGAACTATGTGATGGTAATGCAATCAAGATAGTTAGTTAGAGTTAAAGCTCTAATTCTACGTAGATACATAGAGTTGGAAGACAAAATAAGTATAATTCATGATTTATGTTAAGAAAGAGGTAAATATATTATATTTTAATAGGTAGAAAGAATAAATCCTTTGGATGTGTCATGGTAGTTGACAAAGGGCCAATATGGAGCTACTAGTGCCATCTAAGAATGTAACTGTCTATGCACATGTTAACATGAATTATTGTACACAGTGTGAAATCCTAGCCAAGTAATATGGTTTCATGGATGTGGGGGATTCTTGATTTGTGTCTTCATTATGAATTTATGAATAGTCACTAGATAAGGACATAAACTAAGAATTAAAATTTGTATACATGTGAGGTGTTATAAAAAAAGGATGTTTAAGTGCACATTGGTGGTTGGGAGTTGGCATGACCTAGCTTGATTTAGTGTTGAATAAGTTGATGTGGCATGCCAAATAACAATTTTCCAAATGAGAAGGTGTGTTTCATAGAATGGATCCATTGGTTTAGTTGCTTAAAGCATATAGTAGTTGATGAAATCAAAAGGTTTAGTTCAGGTTTCCTAGGTGATATGGAAGTAAAGTGTGATTGAATTGGTATGGTCATGTCTTGGTAGTGATGAGTATGAGCATACAAAGTTACTAGCTTGTAAAGACTATGCCCTTCCCATATATAATCCCTCTATGAAGATAATAAATGGATGGTGGTGTTCAAACTACATAGTTAAATTAAGTTTATTGATCTATACATGATCACTCTCACCCTTTAATGTGATGGATGTCCTTTTGATAGTTCAATTAATCCTTAGAAAATGATAGGAACTATTGTGGTATTATGAGAAGAGGGGATGAAGGTACACTTTTCAAAGTGTCCCAATATATTTCACCTCATAAAGAGAAAGTTGAGGGTAGTGATAATCTAATTATACTGTTGAGATAAACACTAGTGCTAAGAATGAGAATGCATGTTAGCTATATTATATGTCTATTAGTTGGACTACTCAAGTTGGTGAGAGAGAGGGTAATTTTTTTGTGTGAAGGAGAGTTGTTAACTTGAAGTGAGTGTGACTACAAAGTGTCGTGTTGTGTAGTGGGATAGAACTACAAAGTTGTTGGATAATTTTTTGCATTTTTTTACTTTGGGGTCTACTAATAGCAATGGGGTGAAGGAATGAAATGGTTTTTATGTACATGTAAAAGAGGTAGCTGATAATACTGTAGAGTTATAATATATATGGTAGTAGTAGGAAGGGGGAGGTTTTAAAATTGAATGAAAATCAATGGGTTTTTGTACGAGGTTCGAATGGATAGGGGAACTAATGTTGATGTGAGAGAAGGTCTAAGACAAGAGAAATTTGAGGTATATGGGTGTATGGAAGCAATGGGGCAAAAAATGTGGATGGAAAATAACTCATGGAGGCTAATTTGTTGAATGACACTGAGGTGAGTACGATGGCCATTAGTTATATTTGGTTTAGAGACTTTTTTATATTTGAAAATATTGTAGTTATTACAATGAGAATCATTGATAGCCTTATTTTTCTTGTTGGTAAGGGAGGTATATGATTAAATAAAAAAATCAAGTTGAGAGTCATCACAATAAAAGTATTTCAAAGGGTCAATAATAAATATTGGCACGCCATTTGTTAATTAGCAATGAGGACCATGTTGTTGTACACACTTGAGATGATTGAAAGTGGATGGGGGGTGGTGGGAAGTTGGAGACATAGAAAAATGACATATGGATGAGAAGACAATGGAAGAAAATAGGTGGAAATTTTTTATACATAGTTAGGATGCATATGTGCTACTAAATCATATACAAATACTACAATCCTAGGTCATAAAACACCTTTCTAGGAAAACTTTTGTCCACCCATCTTACATGACGCAATACAATAAAAATATTATAATTAAGAAGTGTTATAATATATTTACCAACATTTATAACTTTCATGATCTTGTTAGAAATTATCACACCACTTCTAGATAAGAAATTATGAAAAAAACCATATCACTTTAAAGTGACACATGAAGTACCATTTATGAGAACAAATATCATGTAATGTGATATGGAATAGGAGTTGACATGCCGTGGTAGAGTCATATAAATATCTAATCAATGATGAAGATCTCATGATAATGTAAATTGGAATAAAAAAATATGACTGGGATAACTCATCCCAATAACATTATTGCACTTAGCAGTCATCTGAAATTAATTTATTTTAGGGGATTAATAATCATATTGATAAGCCACATTCTTACTTGATTTGCTGGTAGAGGATAGCTTTGTTTCTTAAGAGAATTTTTAACTTTCAGATTTGTCTCTTCTTGCTTTGGTGCAATTTCGCTCACCTAATTATATAACATGGTTGTGGCATATATCCCCATACTAAGTACTAAGGAAACCAGATAAGTTAAATGGATAGTAAATATAGCTAGGCATGAAAACACTCACCTCATAATATATTCAAGACTATTAACTAAATTTTAGATTTGTTTTAAATTATTATTATTATTATTAATTAAAAAATGAATTACTATATGATTTAAACATATATAAATTCAAAAAAAGATGTAATAAAATTATCAATGGTGGAGATACATCTCCACTTTACCATGGATATTCTTAACCTATAAATAGTCTTTCTTACAATACCATGGACCAGTACATGACTTACTAATACGACATGTCCAAAAAACCATAACTCATGTTCACATGGTACTGTTTTTTAATTAGCTTTAACTAAAATGGAAGAAATGTCATATATCTTAACATCCTTTCAAACCGAATATGGTTGTTCACACACAATAAGAAGGTACTACACAATTTAAAATTCTTTAAAATTTTATTGCCATTCTAAAAAACATTAAAGGAAGTGTTATAAGATCACCATGTTTTTGTTGAGTTAAATGCTCATGAAAGATGGTAGTTTGAGTATATGTTGGATATTCTATGATTTTTTTCTCATATTCAATCCTCTTAGTGTGACAATGATGACATATTCTTTTGCCCCATGGTGAACGGACCAATTCCCAGTTCCACTATGGAGCTCATAATTTTTTTTCTTATTTAGCAATTTTTATTTTCTTCTTTAAGCTAGTTAAAACCAAGAGATATTTTTTTATTTTCAATATAGGTTGATAACTTCCTTGTGATATCTTAATTTTTTTTTTCTCTAACTTTATAACACCTCCATTTTTCCAATTTTGATATGCTAATATTTAGAATATTATCTTTATTCTACAAAATGAACTCTTCTTCTATACTCAGACAATCTACCAAAGACTGCCCATCCTTATGTCATCTTTGGTTGAGTGGAATGTGGTTTTTCCTAGAGTCTAAAGTAATTTTAGGAAGACTATCATCTTCCATGTCGTTTAACATCTTCTTATACTATAGGTAGTTACTCATAGGCATGTTCTTAATGGTAGAAATACTTGTTTCAATGAAGAAGGGACAGGGTGTATTGCTTTTCGTTTTGAAATTATAAATTACAAATTGCTTTTAAATCTCTTTTATCATTTCTCACAATTTTTAGAAATATTACATTTCCAAACTTAACATCCATATAACATAACGTAGGTGAAGATAATCTTAATATTTATTGCATTTTCAAACCTAGCATCCATATAAAATAACATGGTAAAGAGAATCGTAAAATATATATATTTTTAAATATCTCAATATTCCCTAATGATTGTTTTCAAAATCATTTCCGGAAAAGATTTCTTCAATTGTGATCGGTGCAAATGCGATCACTGCTAATGCTCTTTTATCTTTCAGATTGCGTTTTGCGTAATTGTTTATCCTTGCCTCCTTTGCGCATATGCTGGACAAGCTGCTTACCTTACAAAGTTTCCACTAGATGTCGGAAACGTGTTTTACCGGTCAATTCCAAGTAGGTTTATTTCTTTGCGTCCTAGTGTTTTTATTCAATTTTTATAATACCATTCTCGGATATACAATTTTTTTGTTATAATACGATTCTCAACTTCGGTTTTATTTTCTATTTTGGTTTGAAAAAGAGAAACTGAATATATTGTAATATACAGCTCCTCTATTCTGGCCTATGTTTGTTATTGCGGTTGCCGCCGCTATTATTGCAAGCCAAGCCATGATCTCCGCTACATTCTCGATTTTGAAGCAATCCATGGCTCTTGGGTGCTTTCCACGTGTAAAAATTATCCACACCTCAAAAAAATATGAAGGGCAAGTGTACATTCCAGAAATCAACTACATTCTCATGATCTTATGTGTGATTGTTACAGCCTGCTTCAAAACAACCGCTTTAATTGGAAATGCATACGGTATGTACTCTGCGACCACTTCATAAAGCTTTATTACATATTTACATATTTGAATTACGATACAAACTATTTATCGTTTTTGCCAGTGTTGTTTGGTTTTTCTTTTAAACACACTAAACTAATATATTATTGTTTAATTAAGGATAAATTCTTTTAGATTTATAAGATGGTTACAAATAGGTAGCAAAAAATTATATCAGAGAAATATAATATATTCCGTTTAGAATTTAATAAAATTTATTATTATTAAAATAATAATAAATAAGTTTGTTGTAATTTGGATAATTTAAATAATAAAAAAATTAGTATTTTATTCCATATTATTTTTAACAAATAAGTGACCAGAATATAATTAATTAATTATTATAAAAAAATTTATTATTATTAAAATAATAATAAAAATAATAAATAAGTTTATTGTAATTTAGATATTTTAAATAATAAAAACATTAATTTTCTATTTCAGAATATTTGAATTACTATACAAACTATTTATAGTTTTTGCTATTGTTGTTAGGTTTTTCTATTAGACAATCTAAACTACTATATTATTATTTAATTAAGCATATATTTTTTAGATTTATGGGTTATAAATAGGTAGCAAAAAATTATATCATAGAAATATAATATATTCAATTTAGAATTTAATAAAATTTATTATTATTAAAATAATAATGAAAATAATAATATGGTGTAATATGGATATTTTAAATAATAAAAATATTGGTTTTTTATTTCACATTATCTTTAACATATAACTGACTAAAATATAGTTAATTAATTATTAAAATAATAAATTTATTATTGTTAAAATAATAATAAAAATAATAAATAAATTTGTTGTAATTTGGATATTTTCAATAATAATAAAAATAGTTTTTTATTTCACATTATTTTTAACATATAAGTGACCAAAATATAATTAATTAATTATTAAAAAATTAAGATTAAAATTATTTCAATTATGTGGTGAATTTTTTCATTTATCAAATGTTTTTTACTTATAAAAGTTTAATTTTAATCTGTCTTAATTTTCTATTTATAAAATATTTAGAAGATCCCAAAGTAAAATATAAGTTTGTGTATATTTTAAAAATATTTGAATGAGAAAATATTTATTATGAGCCAATCATTTACTATAATAAAAGGCATAAGAGAGTTTATAATTAAAAGGATTCCTTAAAAATTTTGAATACAAAAATAAAATTTAGATGGAAAAACATAAATAATTTTATAACTTTTCTTATAAAGAAACCAATAGTTATGTGACATTTCTTAATTTTCTAAAAATTGATGGAAAAATATAAATATAATCTACAGTATTGAAGAGATTGTAACGTAAAAGATTATGGCATAATTGCATAATTGACCGTCAATATTAAGGAGATTGTAACTTATTTTATATTGGAAATCTGTCATAATTGTTACTTAATATTAAGACTTATATAAAATTAATAAAATAATTTTTTTTTTATATTAAAGTATTTAATGTTAATTAATTTTAATTATTTAGAAATTTATATCTTAATATAGCATATTTTATAGACAAGATTGAAAACTTGTACGGAATGCTATCCTTGAAATTAGCTATATTTATTATTCAATTTTAAATTTTATACAAAATTAATAAAATAATCTCTTTACGAAAATTATAATATTAATTAATATTAATATTAACCTTCGTTTTTCTATAATTTACCTCACTTACACTTTGCTATCATAATCACAATATTAATATTAATATCATTATATATTAATATAATGATATAATATATAATAAAAGGCATAAGAGAGTTTAGAATTAAAAGGATTCCTTAAATTTTTTGAATTCAAAAATAAAATTTAGAAAGAAAAATATAAATAATTTTAGAATGTTTTTTATAAATAAATGAAGTAGTTAGGTAACTATTTCTTAATTTTCTAAAAATTATTTGAAAAATATAAATATAATCTACAATATTGAAGGGATTGTAACATAAAATATTAAAGAGATTGTAACTTATTTTATAAAATAATCTCTTTACAAAAATTATAATATTAATTAATATTAATATTAACCTTCTTTTTTTTTATAATTTAATTTACTTCAATTACACTTTGCTATCATAATCACAATATTAATATGAATATCATTATATATGAATATATAATATATTAATATTATGAGTAAAAATATTACCCGTATTTCATCCCATTTATCCGTTGCACAAGATATATTTATTGAATATAACACTTTATAAGAATATTTTGTAAAAATCTTGAATTCCAAAGGAATTCCATCCTTTTATTATTGCCATAAAATGGTTTTTCATTTTCGTTTATTAGTATTGTACTACTTATTAATATTATATTACTTGATACCAAAGCTCGTTGTAGTTAATAATTCTGATTCATATTTTGAATTGTAAATTGCATGCAGGCATTGCTGTGGTTGGTGTTATGCTTATCACCACAGCGTTTCTGACCCTCGTAATGCTTATGATATGGCAAACAAATGTGATTTTGGTTGCAATGTTTGTGGCTGTGATTGGAACATTGGAGTTGATATACTACTCATCTTGTCTTTATAAGTTTCCCCAGGGCGGATACCTCCCCTTAGCGTTTGCAGCAGTTATGATATTTATAATGTATGTGTGGCATTACGCCCACATAAGGAAATATGCCTATGACGTGGAGCACAAGGTGTCCAATGAACGCGTTAAGACTTTGTTCACAGACTTGAATGTGAACAGAGTTCCCGGAATTCTGCTTCTATTCTCCGAACTGGCTCAAGGAGTTCCACCCATATTCTCACATTTTATCACCAATCTCCCTTCCATCCATTCCGTCGTTGTATTTGTTTCTGTAAAGTATTTGCCTGTCAGCACAGTCCCATTTGAAGAACGTTTTCGATTTCGACAAGTGAATCCAAAGGAATACAGAATGTATCGATGTGTTGCATTGTATGGCTACGGAGACAATAGGATTGGGAATGTGGAATTCGAAAAAGATCTACTAGATTCCTTGAAGCAATTTATAGAATCCAGACATCATCAAATTGAAGCAAGAGTGAGCCAGAGATTTGAGAATAATGACGTTGGGTCTGAAGGGAGTGAAATTGATGCTATGGCCATCTCCCAAATTAAAGGAGTTAACGACGCCCAGTCGGAGTTGCGGCAAGAGGTTGACTTCTTGGAAAAAGCGAGAGAATCCGGTGTGGTATATTTGCTGGGAGAGAGCCAGGTAAACGCGACGGAGGGTTCATCATGGTTTAAGAAGTTTGTGGTTAACTATGCATATCTCTTTCTGAAGAGGAATTGCAGGCAAGGAACCACTTCTCTGGACATTCCCCACAGGAATATCTTGCACGTTGCCATGAACTACGAGATTTGATTTCAATTAGATTTATGTTTTTGAACTTCCTCAATATTTTAGTGTGTATGAATTTGCTCAGCATGACTGGCTAGTAGGTGTGGGGCTGAGAGAAGTCAATTTGCTTTCAATAGGTGGTCTGTATAATGTGTGTATGTAGTAAACGAATGATTTGTAATTTGTAATTTGATTTTAAATAGTGGAAGGTATTCTTAAGATGTAAATTATTTTTTTAGATTTAGATTACGAATAAATTGGTTTAGATATATAAATAAAATGGTAGATGATATTTGATAAATTTGAGATATAATGTAAGTAGAAATAAGTAAGAAAGATAATTATAATAATGAGTAGGAATTTAAATTTTAATGTTGGTTGAGTTTAGTTTGGGTGGTTGTGTAGAATAGTTTTATATATTTACACTTTGGAATAGAGTAACTATGTTTTACTTTTCTTAAGTCAACCTTTTTGCCTAAAACTACTCAATGCCAAAAATTTATAAGTATTTTTTTTTAAAAAAATTCAAATTTAAAGACACTGAGCTAACAACCTTTTACTAATACAAATAATCACAAATTTTCTTTTCGAAAATACAAATAACTTAATAAATTTAAAAACACAAATAATAAAAATCAATTTAGTTTTAATTTAATTGAGGATGACTAGTCTAGGTAGAACAAATTATTTTGAGAACCACTCCTGATCCTTAATGATGACTTGGTACTATTCATTATGATCACTATAAAGAACTGGGCATTGGCACTTCTAATCTCCTAGATGGTCCCCTTTTTGGTATTAAATTATAATTGGACATGTGTTAATAAATTGTTATACCCCTGTTAACTTAGGTTGAATAGTTCTTACTTGAAATGAAGACACTTGTAATGGCACCCCTCCTTCATGTTTCACAAGGTTCATGTGATACATATGGTATGCTTGTATTCGTGGTTCTTGTTATCAATACTAGGATATGGTTCTCTAGACTCATTAGGCCCTTGCCATGAATTATATTTGATTATTGATTATGTTGGAAAAATATATGTATGCGATCACTTAAATTTTTATTAATGACTAACTCATAATCATTAAGAGTTAAATGTTACTAAGGATGATTGTACCAATTGTAATCTTTAAAGATGATTTTATATGATCTATCATCGTTAAATTTGAATAATGTTGTATACATGTAATGGATTCCTTTCTATTTAATATAGTATAATTTGTTATATATACACATATCTTATTATAGTGTATATGTGTGGGGAAACTTTTTATTAAGACATTCTATTATATTGAGAAATGATTGTGATATTAATGTAACATATATTACGGATGAACTAATTTGTTACTGGTGAAGTAGGAAAAACATATGCAAGGGAAGGATTCGTGACTCAATGAGAGTTTGTATATGATCATATTGTCTAAGAATATTTGAGAATGGAAAATCACTTGTGAAAATGATCTCCAAAATTAACTTTGGTAACGTGATAGAAGCAGAAGGGGTTATAATTCACATTTTCTCTACACTAAATGCATATAAATTCACTATACAGATCAAATATGTCTTTGCATAGCATAGGGGAATGTAAAGACAAAAATATTGGGAAGATGTTACTTTAAGAAGAATTATAAAAGAAGTTGGTTGCCCATTGTTAAAGTTGGCTACCTCATGCATATATTCTCTATCAAAATAATTTTGGTAAATGCACCTAGGCTATGACATTGAATGGCTAGGTAGTACTACGTCTATGTTGGCATAATATATGTAGATTAATTGGTTAGGAGTGTACCTTCAATATGAGGAGGTACTAAATCTAAATAGTATTCCTTTCTCGCAGTATTTTATTTTAGGCCAAATTCGTAGGATGCCACTACTATTGTCAATGGCATCACTAGCTAAAGGATTTAGTAAGATATTCATAGAGTAGGATGCCATTGATGTTATGGTTGTGTTCACCAACTAAAAGTGGTAGTAAGATCGTTTGCAAAGAAGGATGCCATTATTATTGTGGTTATGATTACTAGTTGAAGGTGGTAGTAAGATCCTTATTTGAAGTGGGGTACCACTAGTATTATGGTTTCTCACCCACTAAAAGGTGCATTAAGATTCCTACATGTTAGAAAATTGGAAAGGTAGGAAGATTTTCTTATACTTGATAATTACTTGTGATTCTTTTATCTTTATGTTCTTATTTTATCATTTAGTTCATCAAGAAATTATAAAAAATAATAACACAAGGAAATCAGATGTAAGTGGGAAGCTAGGTTAAAACCCCTATCTAGGGGAAAACCCAGTGAATAATTATTCCTTTAATACTTTCTTGAGATAATCGAAGACTCTTTGACCTATAAAGATACTTCCACCACACCAAGTTAACCCTTGATCCTTCTAGCATATGAGAACTCTTCAAAAGAAACTTCGACCTAGTAGCATCAACATGTAGTAGCAACTTCGGCCTAGTATCAACAACAACAACAACCTTTACTATACTAGAAAAACTTCGATGTCCCTTGATACACCTTAGAAGTGAGAGAGAGTTGGCCCAAAATTTTGATATTGGTGTCTATTATCTTCCTCCAAAAACTCACACTCCTTTCCAACTCTCCTTCCAACTCATTTCTAACTTTGCACTTCCCAACCTCTAGCTTCAAATATCGAACTGTGTGTGTAAGATTTAATTGTTGCAAATGAATTTGAACTTCCTTGTATATATAGACCTCTAGTGAGGTTAAATTACCCTTCTTGAGGCCGACTTGCTGTGGAGAAGACTAAATCCATTTTTGACTAAAAAATAACTCTTTTTACATGATTCAAAAGCCAAGAAGGGTCTCTTTTAATGGTAAATGACTCTAATGAATTAGAATAAATCCTAGAAGTTCTTAATGGGGACTTTGAAAAAAAAAAGATGACCCAAGCATGACACCCATGCTTTAATAAGTAATAATAATAATAATAGTTTCTTCATTCTTTTGATAAGTACATTTCATTGTGAATCAAATACATTTATGAAGACAAAACCTAGTTACATATTTCAACAGTCCCTCTTAATGAGGGAGGTATTCATAATGAAAAGTACAAGGAAGATCTCAAAACACATGAACCATGAATAGTTTTAGGCATCGGAACGCCATGGACTAGATTCCTGACCATAGCAATCTATCCAAGGTCCTCCTATAGTTTAGGCACCGCAATGCCATGGACTAGATTCCTTACTAGGGTAGACTATCCAGGTGGGACTAAGATGGACTAAAGCTTTCAGCCTCTCTAGGTAACATTGGGTTTACTTACTAACCATAAACCCAAGGATCTAGGTGCGTTTCCAAGGTCAGAGCTCCATGACAATGCCACCCTCCCTACTTTGGGAACTAGACATCAACACAAAATGTTGTCCAGATGTCCTCTTAGGAAATGTGTCTCACACACAAAGACTCAAATTTCTTGACTATTACAATCGGTAACAAATTCTCCTCAATCAAACATATCGGTAACAACAAATATCTCCCAATAAAACTGATTAATAACTCTAAGCATGTAAAACATGCTATCAAAACTCTGAGAGATTTACCTGTACAAACATAACCCCAATGAGTAAAAAAATTTCAAATGTACATAAATAAACAAAAAACTCCAGGTTCTTTCAGACATCTTGATGTTTCTTTTCAACTTCTAAGAGTAGTACTTAGAGATTTTTCGAATGAATCTTAATAGAATATTCCTTAACTGCATAACTTCCTTTCTTAGGAACATATTTTACAAAGAGATCCTAGTCTTCTTTTCTCAATAGCCCTTCAAAATTGATTCTCCAATTTCTTTCAAGGTGTTCAACACGACTATTATATGCCCTCCCTCTCAACTTATGAATATACCTTTCATCCAAGATCCCTCTCAACTTAGGGATATTTCTTTCATCTAAGCTCCCTCTCAACTTAGGGAGCTTCACCTTTTTTATTTTTTATCTTACAACATCAGAGAATATTTCATGGCTTCCATCCTTCTCACCAAAGTTATCATGACCATTATAACTTTCTTCATCATGCTTACCATCGAACATCTTCACCAATTTGAAGATTATGTACTTGCACAACTTAGATAGCAAGTACAACCAAATCTGTAGAAGCATGAACTTAAGAATATAAAAATAATATGATGGAAGCATTCATCTTTAGAAATCAAATATTTGAACATAGTTACAAACAAGAGACACATATTCCTCAACTTCTTTCTAGGATTTCTATCATAAATCCTAGACTATATCATCAAGACTTTTAGCATTTCATAAAAACTTTCATTATATCTAGGGTTTCAAAGTTTCCTCTAGAGGTATGACATACCATAGTAGATCATTTTCCAAACCCTAGAAGTATTTAAAACAATTATAGATCTACAATGTATTTAACAATTTTAGAATTCATATTTTATATTTCCTACTAGGATTTAGTATAAAACCCTAGATTTCATACACGAGCTTTTAACAATCAAAACCGATCACAATACAATTTCAGATTTTAACAACTTTTCATAAATGCTATTAAGATTTAGTTACAAAACCATAAAATGAAATCATCTTAGAGAATAAAAATTTGACCATCGCTAAGTTCCAAACCTTAGGATTCATGACCATTAACAATTAGGTCAACTCATACATCTGGGATTCCACCATCATGAACAAGAATATCATAACATGTGTTAGCCAAACCCAAATACACCAATATCAATAAAAGTTATGCATATAACTAACTTGATTAGATTAAGGTTTGATCAGGAAAACACACACATGCCAATGATTTCATTTCTACAACATTATAAGGGTATTTCTTATACACCTTACCAAACCCTAATTATTTAGGGTTTTGATGAAAAACATAGGAAAACCTAAATTACCAATACTTCAAAGGTTCAGGATTTTCGACATTACCTTTCAACCCTAACAAGTTAGGGTTTCCATACTCATACCAAAACCCCACTCATGACATCATCAAAGAATCAAACATTTTTATAATTCATCAATAACCCTATGTAGGTTGGGGTTCTACACATTATCATTGACATACCCTTAAGTTAGGGTTTTCACAATGAACCTTCCTAGGGTTTCACAAGAGTAATCAAAGATATCAGGAGGGTAGATTTATCTAATGATGAATCACCCAATCAAGAATATTTAATATTTGAGAATGCTAGATACAATAATTTTAGCAATAGTTTATCAATAATGAATATAAAGAGAGAACAAACTTGTAGTTCAAAACATAACTCTTTTTTCTTAGAAAACCTTGTAATTCCAATGGTTTATCTTGGGAGGCCTTCTTCCATGAGTCTTGAAAAAGTTTTTCCCAAACAGGTAAAATATGAGTAGAAATGTGATTAGTATTTAATGCAAAAAAACTAGATAAGTATGGAAAAATTAAAATAGAAAAGGTAATAAGATACTTATGTTTGAAGGTTGGTGAGGGCTCCCTCCAATATTGAGGGATACCTATAAACTTAAAAATAAATGTTTATCCCAAATATGTTAAACCTATAAATACTAAAAATAAAAAATAAGGTAACTAAATCTTAGATCAAATGTCTTAGTAGTGTAAGTCCCTTATATCCAGTTCTTTGGGTTTATTCTTCTTTGGAGATCCTTCTTCAACAGCATTGGCTTGGTCTCTGCTTCTTTTCTTGTTCATTGGATTTATAGGATATTCACTTGTATAGTGACCATTTTGTGGCATTGTTAGCATTATTTCTTGGATATATCGACCTTCCTTCCTGGCCCTTTCGACTTCTTAGAGTGTCCTTTCTTGTGAGAAAAAGAGTATGCATTTGAAACCTTTTATTCTTCATTATTGGATACTAATGAAATTCTCATTTCTTCTTGGGTGCAAGAATTCCACAATTTCTCAAAAGTAGGATATTCTTTCCAGCTATTGAGACCTGAAGCAAAAGAACTCCAAGTAGGTGGTAATCCCAATAGTGCAGTGATTACTAGCTCCTTTTCAGGTACAATTTCATCTATGGCTTCAAGTTTATCTCTGATTTTAGATATCCTCACAAAGAAGGAAGCCACAATATCATCCTTTGTCATTTTTATAGTCCTTAACTCATTCTTCAAACTTGCTACTTGACTGATGTTCTTGATAATGAATAATTTTTACAAAGCTTCATACATTCCTTGAACATGATCTATACTAGAAATGTATGGGACAAGTTTGTTCTTTATGGTTTCTACCATCAGTGTCGTAGCCAATATCTCTGAATCTCTATACTTCACCTTGTCCGCGTCACTGGATATTTTTCTGGATCTCTTCACCTTATTTACATCATTGGATTCTTTGGTAGGTCTCTTCACCTTTCCTTTGACCAAATCCAAGACCTTGTTAGTTTCAAGAATGAGCTCAGTTCTCTTCTTCCATGATCTATAGTGTGATGCTCCTTCCAATTTGTTCTCAGTCTTTATTTTGTTAGAGATTTTCCTTGAATATAATGAGTTTCTTCTTTTATAGGAGCTCTCTATATGATCCCTTGATCAATCATTTTGACTTCTTTCAGTAAATGCTCAAAATTTTATTTTTCCTCCTTCACCTTAGCTTTGAAACCATGTTAGAAAATCAGAAAGGAAGAAAGAATTTTTTATACATGATAATTACTTGTGATTATTTTATCTTTATGTTCTTATTTTATCCTTTAGTTCATAAAATAATTACTATAAATAATAACACAAAGACAACATATGTAGGCAGACAGCTAGGGAAAAACCTCTATCTAGGGGAAAACCCAATCAACAGTTCTTCCTTCAATAGTTTCTTGAGATAATTCAAGAGTATTTGACCTAGAAAAAGACTTACTCTATAAGAATTCAGCCCTCAATCCTTCTAGCAGATGATAACTCTTCAAAAGAAACTTCAACGTAGCAGCATCAACATGCAATAGCAACTTCGACTTAGTAGTAGTAACAGTACGAGCTTCAACTAGACTAGAAAAAATTTGATCTCCGTTGATACACCTCAGAGGTGAGAGAGACTTGGCCCAAAATTTTGATCTTGATGTCTTTTATCTTCCTCCAAAAATTCACACTCCTTTCTAGCTCTCCTTCCAAACCTTTTCCAACTTCGCACTTCCCAACCTCTAGTTTCATATATCAAACTATGTGTGTAAGAGTGAATTTCTCGAAACGAATTCGAACAACCTTGTATATATAGCCTTCTAGCGAGGTCACATTACCCTTATTGAGTATGACTTGGTGTGGACAAGACTAAATTCATTTTTTACTCAAAGAAAATTCTTTTTACCTTTTTCGAAAGCCCCATAAGGGTGTATTTTAATGGAAAATGATTCTAATGAATTAGAATGAATCCTATAAGGCCTCAATGGGGAATTTGACCAAAAACTAGATGATCCAAACATGAAACCCATGCTTTAATAAGTCATAATAATAATAATAATAATAGTAATATTTTCTTCATTATTTTGATAAGTACATTTCATTGTGACTCAAATAAATTTAGAAGACCAAACCTAGTTACATATTTCAACACTGCATGCCATAATCCTATATGATTTGAACTTTCTAAAAGTTTAAAAGGCTTATTGTTACATCTTGGTTGATTTTTTATAAGGCTTAATTCATTTGTTCTTGATAACCTTTTAGTTGGATCCATTAAATGTTATTGTGAATTTTGATTACATTACCTCATTGATTTTGAGGACTATATATGGGGAATGACCTATTAAGGCAGTTGCATCAACTGGATTGAAAATTGACTCTTGGTGTAGTTCAGCCCCTCTTTACTGAAGAGTAGTTTGTGAGAGTTGGAGTGGAGCTGGCTCCATGTTGGAATTCTATGATCTATGGGTTAGAGGTACTTTGTATTTGAATATTTAATTGTCTATTACCATTTAATTAGTTGATATTTTAACTTCATGTTTGTTATTGGCCTTTGACATGCTGATGATATAATTTAATTTTTATTTTTTATGCACGTGATTGATTATTTTTTATTTATCCTATTTTTGTATACATGGTTTGAAATAAAGAGAAGAAAATAAACACCTTATTGGGTGCTTACAAAGTGGTATCAGCGCTTAGGTTTTTTCTCTACTAGCAACTATTGGAGATATTAATAGATCATAATATCCATTGATCATAGTGATTTCACATTGAAATCCCAAGTTGTCGAGGTTCTTAACAAACAAAATGAAATAAAGATGGTGTTCCCATTATAAGGAAAAATGTTGTGGTAGAGGTGTTATAGGATCTTCTTAGTGCTAGAAAATTTCTGATTTATTCAGAAAACAATTTGCTAAAAGAACCATTATTTGTCATGGAGCTTATACTGGAAATTTAAATAGATGATATTTTTTATTAAAAGAATTGATAAATCGAAATTATAATAAAGGGTTTTTTTATTGATGTGTTGTTTGTTAGCATGCACCAATGTGTTTATGAAATGTCCACACTAATGCATTTATACTTAGCATTAAAAGCATTAGTATATCTTCAAGTAGTTTGCAACATATCCATCATTTCATAACTAATAGAATTGATCATGTTAATAATATTATTCCCTATGATTTTGTTTCTCATCTTATAGTGCACTAGTGCTTGTATAACTATATGCATTGATATTTACCTTTTGATACAAAAAAAAATGTGCATCTCTTATGCACCAATGCATTGTTATAATATCATAGCATCAATAACTATACTTTATTTAAATCACCATCATGGCTATTTCAATTAAGGTACTAGTGAAAATACAATTATATATAATTGGTATGGTTATTTTATTGGAAGTTCCCGTGTGTAGAAAAATTATAAAGCATTGATACGATTTGTGTTAAAGAAAAAGTGTGTTTAAGTTTTCTTTTATGCATTGGTCATCTATTAATATTTTCAAATGATAAGTGGAATCATACATTGTTGTTTAAAGTGATGGTATTTTCCATGATTGTGGGGCACGCTAATCATAAAAGTGCATTGTTATATGTTTCTATGGTAGGCAACATTTAGTGAGTTGAAAACAACAAAAGACATTGAAATTTATGTATTTAATGTCTTTTCTACATAATTTCACACTACAACAAAACAGGCAATTTGCACCAGATTTAGCACCAGATTCTAGTGCATTTTTTTCTCAATTGGGATGAGCAACCTGGCGCTAAATCTGGCTCTATTGTACAATTTTTAAAGCGTCCTTTTTTGCACCAAATTTTGCATCTTTTTTACGCCAAATTTTCCATCATTTTCTGCATCATATTTTGCACCAAGATTTTCATTTGGTTTTACAACAGGTTTTGCTTCTAGTTTTGTGCCTTTTTTTGCATCTATTTTTGCATCATTTTTTGCTTCCTCTTTTGTGGAATTCTTTGCTTCTATTTTTGTGTCATAATTTGCATCGATTTTTACACCATCTTTGACATCTTATTTAGCGCCTTTTTTTACATCCAATTTGTGCCAAATTTTGCATCTGGTCTTATGCCATCTTTTGCTTCTAATTTTGTACTTATTTTTAAATCTATTTTTGTGCCAATTTTTCTGCCTTATTTTACACCATCTTTTCCATCCAATTTTGCACCATATGTTGAATCTGATTTAGTGCCAAATTTCACATGCATTTTTGCACCATTTTTTGCATCCACTTTTGCATTTTATTTATCTCCCTTTTTTGCATCCTATTTTGCACCATATTTTGCATTTAATTTTGCATCATTTGTTGCATCCAATCTAGCATCATTTTTAACACCATTTCTTGCATCCAATTTTTCATCCTTTTGAGCATCTAAATTTGCATCCTATGTTGAACCATATATTGCATCCACCTTTGCATCCCATTTTGTGTCTATTGTTACGTTCACTTTTGAGCCATTTTTTCGTCTACTTTTGCATTTGTTTTTGCACCAAGTTTTGAATGATTTGTTGCATCATTTTACATCCAATGTTGCATCTCAATTTGCATCCAAAATTGAGCCATTTTTATGCCCATTTTTGCACCATTTTTTATGTCCAAATTTGCATCCTTTTTGGTATCTAGTTTTTCATCCTTTTTGGCTTCCAAATTTGCATCCTTTTTTCTGCCACATTTTGTGTCCACATTTGCATCTCATTTTGCACCTAGATTTTAGTTGGAATTTTCATCTAGTTATGCATCATCTTTGACATCCTTGGTTTCACCATTTTTTAGTCCCATTTTGCATCTTGTTTTGTGTCTTTTCTTACATCCTTTTTGCATCCTAATTTTACACCATTCTTTGCATCCTCATTTTGGTGTCCATTTTTGCATCCTTGTTTGCACCCAATTCGGTATCCTTTCATATGCCCTATTTTGTTCCCTTCTTTGTGTCTAGTGTTGCACCCTTTTTTAATTTTACTTTAAAAACCTTTTTGTGTCATTGTTTGCATATTGTTTTGATGGCTAGTTTAACATCCAATTCTACTCCCAATTTTTCATCCATGGTTAAATCCACTTTTGGCTTCTTGTTTAGAGTTTTACTTTTATTTCCATTTATGACCACCTCTATGGGTTCATTTTATTAAGTTCATTTACATAGTGAAATATATTAAAGTTTCTAAATATCATTTTGCTGTAGGATTTAATGCATGGTTAGATGAAAACAAAACCCTCTCAGTTTATCTCAGAAACCTAGGACAAACCAATTAAGAGAAAGGTTGTTCTAAGGCTTAGGATTCTTAGTAGATCAAGATGTAGAGTATAGATTAAGAAAAAGAGAATGAATTCTTGTGAGTCCTCGCATGCAGGTCTTCTTGGAGTTTTCCGTATAGCCAAGAAGCGCTCCTAGCTAGCTCCAAAGCTTGGTCCTACACATAAGAGAGAGAATAAAGCAACCTTCAAAACATAATATCTTAATAATCAAAACTATAAAAAACATATAAATATTATTGAATAAATAAATATAAACCAAAAACCCATGCATACATTAGTTAAATAGAAGAAGTAAAGAATGAATAGAAACATATGGAAGGAAGAACAACTGATCTATATGAATAAAGGAGTTGGAGGAAAGTTACAACAATCAGATATAGTTGCAACATCACCTCCCCCAACTCATAGCTCCAAAACTCTCCCTCTCAAGACAGATCTCAAGAGCGTGACAATACAAAATTCCCATCATTTTTCAATGGCCAAGCCTCTAATATATAGGAAAGTGGAGGCTATGAAGATTTCCAAAATTCCTCATTAGTTCAATTTGGGAAAAATCTTTTGGGTGAATAATGTTTCCTCATATAAAAAAGGAATTTTCCACTTTTTAGATGCTTTTGTGCTTAGGAAAAAGCTTCCCCATGCTTTATGGCTCTTTCCCACTTTTGTATGCTTTTATTTTTTAGGAAAAAGCTAAAGATGAGGATAAAGAGATTACATTCCACCATATGTTTCTGAAAGTGACCAAGAATGTCAAATTCAAATTCTAGTTTGCTTATGTTTTAGTTTTTTTTTAAAATATATATTTAGTTTTAGTATTTTTTTTTTTCTAGAAAAATATATTTAGTTTTTGGTATATTTTTCTATAAGAAAAATTATATTTTGTTTTTATAAAAATGGATTTTAAACATTCCATTCATGCTAAATTTGTGATTTTATGATAGGAGTTTAAATTATATATAGTAAAGTAACTTAATGTCATGTGTCGTGTTGCTGAGATGGGTGTTATACATCTCTTTCTTGCTAAGTTATAGAATGTGCTTGGGTTTTCTTAATGCAATAAAACTAATTATGTTCTTCATGATATCTTGAAATGTTCATCTTGAACCAAGCTAATAAAACAATAAAGTTAAAATAGGTTTTCCTTTGTCCTTTATAGATCTTTGTCCCCATTAATCTTGGTCTTAATAGATTAATTGTCTTGTGGTGGCCTTGAGTGGTCACTTCCATTAGTTGCATGCTTTGTAGTTTTCAGTTAGTGACATTTTTTAGGCTTGATAATATGTTATTTAATTTATCAAAATGTGTTATTGTCCATATTATTGTTAAATATTAATATTAAATATGCTGATTTTTAAGCATGTTTTAGCAAAACTTTCCCAAAATGTTTATAGATTGTATTTTATAATGCAATGATTCTTTGCTTGATGAAATTGTTTTGGATATTTTTTTTAATGATTCATTGATTGATGAAATTGTTATGGATATTTTTTTTAGTATATTAAATTGTATGTGATAAAGTCAAAAATCACCTCTTTTTTAGATTTTCATTGATCAATTTCCCTTAAGGCCATCAAGTTCACCATTTGGTCCCAGGTTAAGGAAATATAGGAGTCATGAAGTGGAATTGTCCAAGCACTTAAATCTTTAGACATGTTTCTTTTTAGTCACTTTATACTTTCTTTCTATGTAAATTTTTGATAAAAATAGTCTTGGAACATGAGGGGCGTCAATAGTAAGTGAAAACAAACTCCTAAAAGAAAAATGGTATGCAAAGCACCCATAAATAATGTTGATATAAGAAGCAAAAATATTAAGTGAGGTTCAACCTCATATAATTAGAAAATGGGGGAGGAATTTCCAAGTAGTAGTGATTGATGCTTAGAGATACTTGGGTGGAATGGTTATTATTTGAAATGATTAAGACATCAAGGTTACCAATATGTTTACCTCTTTTCGCATTATGACAATACAATTTTAGTTAATTGACATTGAGGACTACTACCATGTATCCAATGTCTATGACTCCAATATCGCAAATGGAAAACCTCTATTTCTCAATTCTATTTCTAGCACAAGTAATTTATACTCCCCATCTCCATGGATTGTTGGGAGTGACTTCAATATTATAAGTGTCTCGAGGAAAAGAAAGAATGAATCGAAATGTTTAACAAGATATTTTGTAAGCTATACCATTAAAGCCACAAAGTAGTCTCCATTAAAGTTGTCAAGAAATGAGTCTCCAACCCACACATGTGGATCAATGAGATGTAATACATGTGTGTGTGGTTACGAACTCAATACACCTCTATAATAACTCCACAAACTTATGTATTTCACTCTGTCACATAAATTGACAGTAGTGTGACATAAGTAAACCAAGAGTAGACATGAAAGCCTTAGGAAACAAACATTCCTTAGATCCTCAATTAGGTGCTTAAATGATGAAGTGAAAATGCAAGGAGAAAAGAAGAATTCATGATTTAACCATCACATACATGTGATCAAGTGTGACTAGGAGTGTATATATTCATATATTTTCCAAAGAGGGAGTGAATACATGAGTTACCATTTATTGGCCCTTATTTTTCTTTCTTTTTCATTTTCTTATATATAGGACTTAGGGATTAAGGTTTTCATAAGTTTTGCACAACTCATAGATATAAGATTTACATGAATTTTCACTTCAACCTTAGAGTTTAGACTTAGATAAATCAATATAGTGTATGTTTAATGATTTTGGCTTTCACTTTTTTATTGTATTTCATCACAAATACAAAAGGGGAAATATTTTGCCACAAATATATGAATGCTTAATCATAAAGTCGTCATGTGATGAAAACAAATTAATGATGTTATTCTCTACGAAAATGATGGGTATTCTTGAGAAAATCTTATGCTTGTGGATGTTTCCTCCCTGGTTGAGAGGGAGTGAGGGCAGACACCATGTTATCCATGTGTCATGTACTATGGCTAGGATTAACAATCGTAAGCCTAGTAAAGGCACTAGTAGGGATAATGGTGGATTGGATAAACATCTGGGACCAATATTCTTTGAGAATTTGGACATTGACTAGGACTAATCGCCATAAGTCAAGTACATTAATCCAAGATAAGAATAGTCATGAGGATTGACATTTTCTGGTGTCAAATATTATGATAGTGGATTAGGAAATGATCATGTGAGGACATACCTGGTAAAAATCTTGGTGGGGTAAGTGCCTTGAAAGGCAGTGGTGTCCAAATTTATGCCTCCCAACATTGTGCTCTGATCTAATGGAGAGATAAACTTGTTAGTCAAGGCCTTACTATTTTGAAAATTTTGGCTATGATGATGTAAATCATCATTGATGCTTATCAATCTAGATCCCTTCTTATATGAATATTTCAACTTGAGAGTACTTTTTTGTCTCATTATGAGTACCTCGCTAGTTTAGAGGGAGGGTCATCATCTTCATTATTGCCATCATCACCACCATCAATGTGATCATTATTGTCATCATTTCATTATCATCATAATCACCATTCATGTCTTCTTCATGATCATCATCATCATCATGATTTTGTATATTGTCGTCAATTGTTCATAATTATAGGTATCATAAGAAATATCACCAACCTTAGGACACATGATATATGAATGAAAAATAACAACTTTATTTTTTAGAAATGATTGATGATCATCAACATCACTACCATTATCATCGTCATTATAATTGTCATCATCCCCATCATCATAACTAATATAAGTTTTATCATAATTTTTGTCATCTTCATCATGAACATCATAATCGTCATTCATGCCATTATTGTTCTTGATTATGACCAAGATGAAAATAATGATAATGATGATCAAATGATGATGACTTGGAAGATGACGCCAAAGATAATTATTATGATTTTTACCATGATAACATTTAAAAATTGGGAGGAATGGCCAAGGTCATTAGCATCATCATCATTGTCATTGTAACTCCCATCGTCTTTATCATCATTGTGATTATCATAACAATCGCAATTCATGTCATCGTCATCATCTTCATTATCATCATCGTTATAATTATTGACATTGTCATCAGTTGTTCATAATTTTCAATGTCATAAGAAATATAATCAATGCAAAAGATATGATGTGTGTTGGAAAATGGATGCAAAAGTAAACAAAAAAATGGGGGTAAAAATAGACGTAAATTTGGATGAAGAGTGGACACAACATAAGTAGATGCAGAACAAGACAGAAAAATTGAACAAAAGTGGATGAAAAAGTAGATGCAATAGTTCATACAAACTTGAACACAAAATAGGACTCAAACATGGATGAAAAAGTGGAAGAAAACATGGGCACAATAGTAGGCATAAAACTTAGCATGAATTGTGGTGAAACAAATGTGGATACTCCAATGAATGTAAAAAAAAAGGGACACAAACTTGAATGCAAAAAGGAGGAAAACTTGGATGAAAAAAGGGATGTAAACATGGGCCAAACATGGGTGCAATAGTGAACACAAAATTAGTTGCAAAACTAGACAAATCAAAAGTGGATGTAAAAGTAAATTCGAAATGGGATGCAAAAAACATAAAAATATTTGTTGCAAACTTGGACACAAAAGAGGATGCAAATATGGATGCAATAGTGGAAGAAAATGTGGGTTGCAATGATAGGCATAAGATATGGCACAAATAATAGCACAAAAAAGGTGGATGTAATAATAGACACAAAAAAATATGCAAACTTAGATGCAAGACAAGATGCTATAAGGGATGTAAAAGTGGATGCAAACACGGGTGCAACATGAGAAACAAAATTGGATGCAAAATATGGATGAAATGGAAGTACATGCAAAAGAAGATACAAAATGAGATGCAAAACCCAACACAAAAGTGGATGCAAAAATAGATGAAATATTTTATGCAAAAGAGGATGTGAAGATGGATGCAAAATTGGAAGCAAACGTGGGTACAACAGTATGTGCAAAACATGGAACAAATTTTGTCACAACAAAAGTAGATGTAATGATAGATGCAAAAAAAGAAGCAAATGAAGATGAAAAATAGGATGCAAAAAGGGATGTAAAAGTGGGTGTAAACATGGGTGCAACAATGGATGTAAAATAGCTTTTGCAACTTATTTGAAAGAGCAATTTTGTCCCAACAATTAGACTTGTAGCATAAAGAACATGGTTAATACATATGATTCGACCAAAAACTAGTTACTACCAAAATTCAACCAAAAAAAATATTACTGCATAAAAATAGAATTAAAAACAAAAAAAATAAAAACAAAAATTTCCCAAATTAAAAATAAATAAATGATAAACTTTTTTTTACCCAATACTGCCATTACAACAAGATATAAGAGGGATATAATGCAAAAAGTTTAATAATAATATGTATGTAGAAGATGGTTTTCAGACAGGTGAATTCATGATAATCAATGGGACTACAGTCAAAATAATTGGATGTTATTTACTTTTTTACATATATTGTCAAAATAATTGCATAAATCGATTTTTTTTAACCAAAATTTAACAAAAACTTTGCTAGTGCTAACATTAGAACCACCATTACAACAAGATATCTTTCTAGTGTTGACAACACCATTATAGTAAGATACCTCAAGAGAGACAGAAACTTTAAAAAGTATGATAGTAATATGTATCCAGAAGATGGTAGTGAAACTAGTAATTGTTCATTCTCATTATCATAATCATTGTCATCATCATCACCATCATCCTTGTCATCGTTATTGCCATCATTACATTATCATCATAATCACCATTCATGCCAGCATCATCAGCTCCATCATCATCATCATTATGGACATTGTTTGCAATTGTTTATAATTATAGACGTTGTAAGAAATATCATCAACCCAAAAAATGTGATCAGTGCTAGAAAAGGGTTGTTTAGGACACATTGATATACGTAAGAGAAATAACAACTCTATTTTTGAGAGATGATCGATGATCATCATCATCACCACCATTATCATCGTCATTGTCATTTTTATCATCCCCATCATCATCATTAATGTAATTTCTATCAACATTGTTGTAATCATCATCATCATTCATGCCATTATTGTTTTTGATGATGACCTAGATGAAAATGATGATGATGACACCAAAGATAATGCTTATGATTATGACAATGACAACATCTAAAATTGGGAAGATTCGCCAAGGTCATTAGCGTCGTCATCATCATAATCATTGCCATCATCATCATTAATGTCATTGTAACCACTATCGTCTTTATCATCATAATCACAATTCATGTCATCGCCATCATCTTCATTTTCATCATTGTCAATATTATTGACATTGTCATCAATTGTTCATAATTGTCAATGCCATAAAGAATATCATCAATGCAGAAAATATGATGAGTGTTGGAAAAGGGATGCAAAAGCGAACATAGAAATGGGGGCAACAATAGAAGTAAAATTGGATGAAAAGTGGATACAACATAAGTAGATGCACAACAACATGAAAAACCTAACACAAAAGTGGATGCAAAAGTAGATGCAGTTGTCAATGCAAACTTGGATGCAAACATGAAGGCAAAAGTGGAAGCAAACATGGGTCCAATGGTAGGTGTAAAACTTGGCACAAACTGTGGTGAAACAAATGTGGATGCAACAACGGACACAAAAGTAGATGCAAAAATGGATGAAACAAAAGTGGATACAATAGGGGATGCAAAAACATACACAATATCTGATGCAAACTTGAACACAAAAGAGGATGCAAATGTGGATGCAAACGTGGAAGCAAATGTGGTTGCAATGGTAGGCGCAAGATATGGTGCAACAAAAGTGGATGTAACAATAGACAAAAAATATGCAAAATAAGATGCAAAAATGGATGTAAAAGTGGAAGCAAACATTGATGCAACAGGCAAAACAAAATTGGATGAAAAAAATGGATACAATGGAAGTAGATGCAAAAGTAGATACAAAACGAGATGCAAAACCCAATGCATAAACCTGACACAAAAGTGGATGCAAAAATAGATGCAATATTTGATGCAAAAGAGGATGTGAACATGGATGCAAAATTGGAAGCAAACGTGGATACAACAGTGAGTGAAAAACATGGTGCAAATTATGGCATAACAAAAGTGGATGTAATGATAGATGAAAAAAAAGAATCAAAGTATGATGCAAATGAAGATGTAAAAAGGGATGCAAAAAGTGAAATTTAAAATGGGTGTAACATTGGATGCAAAATTGTATGCAAAAGTGGATGCAATAGAAGTCGATGCAAAAGTAGATGCAAAACGAGACACAAAACCCGATGCAAATCTTGGTCCAAAATTGGATACAAAAAGGGATGCAAAAATAGATGTAGTAGTTGATGAAAACCTAGATGCAAATGAGGATGCAAACGTGGATGCAAAATTATAATCAAAAGTGGGTGCAAAAGGAGGTGCCAAACTAGGTGCCAATTGTGGCACAAAAATATTAGATGCAATAGTGGGTACAATAATAGATGCAAAAGAGGATGTAAATATGGATGCCAAACAAGATGGAAAAGTGGATGCAACAAAAGTAGATGCAAAATTATATGAAAAACTAGACACAAAACGCGATGTAAAACGTGGCGCAAAAGTGATGCACAAATGGATGAAAAAATGGATGCAAAAAATGATTTAAAAAAGGATGCAAAAGTCGATGCAAAAGTTGATGCAAGTGTAGGTGCAAAAAGTGGATGCAAATGAGGATGCAAAAGTATGTCAAACAAAAATAGATGCCAAAATTGATGCAAAACCTGGAACAAAACCTGGTGCAAAGGATGACACAAAACTTGGCATAAAATTTGGTGCAAAACGTGGTGCAAAACCTATTGCAATACCTGGTGCTAAACTTGGTGTAAGATTTGGTGCAAAACTTGATGCAAATTTTGTGTCAAGTTTTGCACCATATTTGATAAATGGATGCAAATAGCACCAAAAATGGGCTCTATATGCAAAAAAAGAAGTAAAAAGGGACGCTAATCGCTGGTTTTGTTGTAGTGTCATAATTAGAAACCAGTTTTCTTATATATGAATAAGAGTTTAATGAACTTACTCATTTTAAATATATATATGAATTGTTCTAGTTATTTTACACTCTTATGGTTACTAGAAATGTTTCATGGTTCTATTATATTAGAATAAATTATGTGACTTCTTGTGATTTCTTACAATGGTGTGAATATGTCATGATTAAATTCATAATTGTGATTACTTATGTGAATATTGTAAATATGGGAAAATTCACAATTATAATTTCATGTGTGAGTAACATTAATATATGACACATACAACAATGAAAGTATTATAAATATATTTGCAAATGTATGTTTGTGAGTACCATTAATGTTAAAATGAAAATGACACATACACCTATAAAGGTTATTATAAACAAATTACAAAAAAATGTTTAAACGAAATAAAATTCATTTGAGTGATGGTAAGGTAGGTGAGGAAAGACTCTAACCAACTAAATGTAGCCCTAACTAATTGGAAAGTGAAACCAAATAATAGAAGAAGAAAGAGAAACAGGGAAGGCTAAGAAGAGGAAATGAAGGGAATTTGAAGGAAAACACCAGGAATGGATAAGAGCGTAATGCAATTGGTCATGTGCACAATATATTAATGACGGAAAGGCAGACTTGCACACTAAGAATAATTGAGGACATAGGTCAATGACTTTCTCCTGGTGAGTTAATTCAACCAAGATTAGTTATGTGTACAAATGTTTGAAGTTATCCATCATGGATTACACATTAAGTACCAATAGAAGTTTGGCTCCCTTATTATGATTTAATAGGATTATTGTGTAAATAATCTTAGAATGAAAATTTGATCTATGAAGCTTGAACTAAGGGAGGGTGGAGGCTCCCACCTCTAGAATCCCTTTTTAGTTGGTGGGTGGATGTGATTACCTCTAGAATCCATGTACTAGCCTGAATTAAGAGAGGTTCGAAGAACTCACCTCTAGAGTCCTTCTTTGGCTAGTGGGTACAACTGACTTATCTTAGGAAACCTTGGACTAGCCTCAAAATGAATTGTTATTTAAGCTATAAGGGTGGAGCTTTGCTAGAGCTCTATAATCTTTGTTATTACCTAGTTATGTGGTCATTGGTACTATCAAGATTGGGGGTGATGGTCTCTTGAAGGGACTTTTGGCAGACTGTCTATGGTTGGGAATAAGAATTGCAAACTCTGTCCCAATACCAATTATCTTGAAATCCAGAATGAGATTGTAAAGGACTGTTGGTGCATAGTTAAATCGAAAAATACTACATTCATAATATCTTTTACCATTGCATATAAATAATGATCTACAATATTCCTAGAACTATATGTTTTGGGTTATTATTCCTTGTAATTTTCTATGAATAACATCATGAATCGACACCATGGAAGAGGTATTTTAGTTCCAAAAGCAGTAAATACACATAATGACTAATCGACATAGTTACTGAGTTCATTTATTGTGCTAATGTTATAATTTGATTGATTGTAAGAAATAATGTTGGATTCTTTCTTTTCTTTTAATTTTATAATCATGAAATCCTATACTCAATCTACTCCCTATAATAATGTGTGACTGAAAATGCACTCTAATACCAATTACAGACTCACAAATATGAAGTTTCATTTAATTTTTTGAGGTTAATGCTCGTGATTGAAAAACTAGAGGAATATATTATGCGTATATCAAACATATTTGACACTACCATGGACCATTATAACATCATAACCCTACGTTTATCTGAGTACATTTGGGTGTTAAATGAAGATAAATTCATTTCAGACAAGTAAACTTGGATAGAATACACTATTTGATTAACATATTCTGTGATCTATAAATGGCATGGGAACCTCCACCTAATTTCAGATAAGTTAATTAAATCTATTCATCATATGAAGATGCCAACACATCTTAGAAGGTTTGTAAAGATGAAGATAAGTACCTTTCATCGCCTACAATGTTTTCTTATTCCTTTTACTGAAGGATTATTGTTTGCATCATCTCTTGCTTTGATGTAACTTATGATTTATCAAGAATTTTGATTCGTGGAATTACTTTTTATGGTGTTTTATTGTGGATAAACTCTTTCGAAACAGAAAAAGATCACAAGTAAGAAAATATTTATGATATACGTAACAATCCTGGTTAAATTTCCATCTGTATATATATATATATATATATATATATATATATATATATATATATATATATATATATATATATATATATATATATATATATATATCATGGAAAGGCTAGGAAAAATCACGATCAATCTAGGAAATCCTCCATGCCAATGACAAATCATAACCAAGAAACCACATGCATGTCCCATGCACACAAAAAAATACCAAGGAAGCCATACATGCAACTTGATACCTACAAAGCAATCCAGTTGTAGTCATTGATCCACCAGTTCCCTTGTGCTCTCTCACTTTTCCTTACCTTCTTTCTCCAAATCCAAATTATGCCACCATGCTCTAATAAACTTTAAGTGTGCAAGAGTATGTGAGATAGAGCATAGAGATAGAGGTCCGAGCTATAACTGACAAAAGTTTGTGAACTGATCCTCAGAAGCATTTTTTTCATTGAGGCCTCTAATTTCTTCATTTTCCTTTTTTTCGTTTAATTTCCTCCTCTCTTGCAACATGTGACCTTTCACCTTCCTTTTCTCCTATTTCTCATTCCTTTAATAAATAAATTGACTTCACCTTTCCAAAGCCTTTGCCAATGCCTTTGCCAATTTCCCTAGGCACAATAAATTTAAAGTGGCAACCAATAGGATGGTTTTCCCACCATTTAGCTTGGAATACCTGTCCAAGGTCATGGGAGCCTTAGTTGGACAAATTCTCTTGAAGCTTGACGACATTTGTTGATTGAGTTACTAGTCCTAGAGACGGGTTGGAACAAATGCTCTGGAACCCTAGAAAACTTGAGTAGCGACCGATGTAGTGATGGTTAGTAATGTATGATCACGAGATGGAATCACTAGATGAAGGTTAAGGTGGTATGGCCTTTTGAAGCCCTGGTTTCGTTTTGGTTGATTTGTTTCATGATAATACAATGCTAAATTACTAGGAATCTGTTAGCATCTCAATGTTATGGATGCTTATCACACCTTTATTAATTTATCATTTATTTATTTATTTTCTGATAACGAAAATGAAATAAAGATATATATATCGATATATCGAAATGCAGATTTGAATTTTATTGTCATTCATGGATAAATAATTTTATTTTTATATTACCATTACATAGTAAGGTACAATATTCTAATCACATTTTCTATGTGTATGATATTGTAATAATATTTTTTTATCTAAATATAAATAGAAATAGAAATGGTTATATATATTATTCAAATTTTATTTTTTTAATTTAAATATAAATATAAATTATGATATGTAGAAAGTGAGTTTTATATTTTAAAATTAAACAAAATATTAAATATAACAATAACGTCTAATGCATAACAATATTAGGAATGCTTTATTTATAATGTTTAAATTATGAATGATCTAATATAATTTGTTGAAAATGGACTTACATAATGAAAAAGCCCCTTCTATATGATATCATGGAGAAGGGATCCATGCAAATCAAAACCACACTATAAAAGAATAATACCTTATATTAAGATGAAAATGAAATCCAACACACATTTCATATAAAATTAATATGAAAACACAACAAAACTTCCAGCAGCAACTAATGGAACCGAGCTTGAGTGAAATGAATGGTAAGTGTTAGAAAACACTTTCTTTATAAACCAATGGAAAACCAGACACCCCTATTACATCAATCCTCGATTTCTCTTAACTTTCCCTTACCAGGTTTGTTATCCCTTTAGAATGTATGTACATAAGAATGGAAGCGTCAGAATATTAACACTTTGTGCAGTATTAAACATATGTTGAGAACCATACCCTTGTGTTCATTACCAATTATGAATCATTATTTACTCATTGATTATTATTAAGGATGACTAATCTAGGTAGAACAAATTATTATGAGAACCACTCCTTGTCCTTAATGATGACATGGTGCTATTCATTATGATAACTATAAAGAATTGGGGATTGACGCTTCTAATACACTCGATGGTCCTTTTTTTTATATTTAATTATAATTGGACACATGTGTTAATCAATTGTTATACCGCTGATAACTTATGTTGAATAGTTCTTACTTGAAATTCAGACACTTGTAATGACACCCCTCTTTGAGGTTTCACAAGTTTCATGTGATACATGTGTTATGCTTGTATAGACGGTTCTTTGTCTCACTACTAGGATATGGTTATCTAGTCTCAGTGGGCATTTCCATGGATTATATTTGATTATTGATTACGTTGGAAAAACATAAGTATGTGATCACTTAGTTTTTTATTAACAAACAATTTGAGTCTTTATTGATGATTTTATATGAGTGAAATGTTGCTAAAAATGATTGTATCAATTGTAATCTTTGAAGATGATTTGCTATGATCTATCATGGTTAATATTCAAATAATATTTGAATAATGTTGTATACATGTAATGGATTTATTTCCATTTAATATAGTATATTTTTTTTTATATATTCATGTACCTTATTATAATGTATATGTGTGTGGCACATTCTTATTAAAATACATCCTATTATATTGATAAATGATTGTGATATTAATGTTACATATATTATGGATGGACTAATTTGTTACAGGTGAATAAATAGGTGAAGAAGGAAAAAAAACATGTAAGGGAAGGATTCTTGACTCAATGAGAGTTTCTATATGATCATATTGTCTAAGAATATTTGATAATGGAAAATCAATTGTGAAAATGATATCCAAAATTAACTTGGGTAATGTGATAGAAGGAGAAGGGGTTGTAATTCACATTTTCTCTACACTAAATGCATATAAATTCACCATCAAGATCAATTATTTCTTTGCATAGCATAAGGAACGTAAAGACAAAAATATTGGGAAGATGTTACTTTAAGAAGACTTATAAAATAAGTTGGTTTCTCATTATTAGAGTTGGCTAGTTCTTGAAAATATGCTCTACAACAATAAGTGTGGTAGATATACTTGGGCTATGAGATTGATTGGCTAGGTAGAACTATGTCTATGTTGGCCTAATATATGTAGATTAATTGGTTAGGAGTGTACCTTCAATATGAGGAGGTACTAGAGCTAAATAATATTCCTTTCATTTATTATTTTATTTTATCCCAAATTGGTAGGATGCCAGTACTATTTTCAATGACATCACTAGCTAAAGGAGTTAGTAAGATATTCATAGAGTAGGATGCCATTGGTGTTATGGTAGTTTTCACCAATTAAAAGTTGTAGTAATATCCTTGCAAAGAAGGACTTCATTATTATTGTGGTTATGATTACTAGTTAAAGGTGGTAGTAAGATCCTTATTTGAAGTGGGGTGCCACTACTGTTGTGGTTGCTCACCCACTAAGAGTTGAATTATGATTCCTACACGTTAGAAAATTAGAAAGGAAAAAATATTTTCTTATAGATGATAATTACTTGTGATTATTTTGTCCTTATGTTCTTATTTTATCTTTTATTTCATCAAGAAATTACAAAAAACAATAACACAGGGACAATAGATGTAGGCGAGCAGCCAGGGTGAAACCCCTGTCTAGGGGAAAACCTCGTCAACAATTTTTCCTTCAATAGTTTCTCAAGATAATCAAGGACTCTTTGACCTAGACAAACACTTCCACCACACCAAGTCAACCCTAAATCCTTCTAGTAGATGATAACTCTTCAAAAGAAACTTTGATCTACCAGCATCAACATGTAGTAGAAACCTCGACCCAGTAGCAGCAACAACAGTAACTTCGACTAGAGTAGAAAAACTTTGATCTCCGTTGATACAGCTCAGGAGTGAGAGACAATAGGCCCAAAATTTTGATATTGGTGTCTTCTATCATCCTCCGAAAACTCACACTCCTTTCTAGCTCTCTTTCTAGCCCTTTTCCAACTTCACACTTCCTAATATCTAGGCTTTAGATATAAAACGATGCATGTAAGAGTGAATTTCTCCAAATGTATTTGAACTAACTTGTTTATATAGCCTTCTAGTGAGGTTGAAGTACCCTTCTTGAGGGTGACTTGGTGTGGAGAATAATAAATTCATTTTTTACTCAAAAATAATTATTTTTACATGATTCAAGAGCCTAAGAAGGGTCTCTTTAAAAGAAAATGACTCTAATGACTCAGAATAAATACTATAAGTTCTCAATGGGGACTTTTACAGAAACAAGATTACCTAAGCATGAAAACCATGCTTTAATAAGTAGTAATAATAATTAATATTATTATTATTATTATTTCTTCATTTTTTGATAAGTACATTTCATTGTGACTCAAATACACTTATGAAGACTGAACCTAGTAACATATTTTAACACTCCCTCTTAACTAGGGAGTTATTTATAATGACAAGTACAAGGAAGATCTCAGAACACATGAACCATGAAGAGTTTTAGGGACCACAATGTCATGGACTAGATTCCTGACCAAGGCAACCTATCGAAGGTCCTCTAATAGCATAGGCACCACAATCCCATGGATTAGATTCGAGACCGGGGAAATCTATCTAGGTGGGAATATGAGGGAATAAAGATTTCACCCTCTCTAGGTACCATCAGGATTAATTGCTAGCCATCAAATTAGGGATCTAGGTGTGTATCTGAGGACAGTGCTCTGTGACCAAAATCACCCTCCCTACTTCGGGAACTAGACATCAACACAAAATATTGGCCAGATGTCCTCCCAGGTAATGTGTCTCACACAAAAAGCCTCAAATTTCCTGATTATTACAATCGGTAACGAATTCTCTTGGATCAAATAGATGGGTAACAAGAAATCTCTCCTAATAAGACTAATTGATAACTCGAACGATGTAAAACATGATACCAAAACTTTGAGATAGTTACTTATACAAACACAACCCCAATCAGTGATAAACTTTCAAATGTACATAAATAAACACAAACCTCCGTGGTATTTCAGACATCTTGATGTTGCTTTTCGACCCTTGAGAGTAGGACATAAATCTTTTTCAAATGAATTTTGACACAAGATTCCTCGACCATACAAACTCCTTTCCCAACAACATATTATACTACAATTACGTCTCTTCTTATCTCACCAACCCTTCAAAATACGTTCTCCAATTGATTTAAAGGTGTTGAACATGACTATTATATGCCCTCCCTCTCAAATTAGGTAGATACCTTGCATCCAAGCTCACTCTCAACTTAGGGAGATTCAATTTTTTTTTTTACTTACAACATCAGAGAATATTTCATGGATTCCATGCTTCTCATCAAAGTTATCATGACCATTATAAATTTCTTCATCATGCTTATCCATGAACATCTTCACAATTTTGAAGATTATGTACCTGCACAAATTATATAGAAAGTATAACCAAATCTATAGAAGCATGAAGTTAACCATATCCAAACCATATAATGGAAGCATTCATCTCTAGAAATCAAATATTTGGACTTACTTACAAACAAGAGACACATACTCTTCAAATTTTATCTAGGGTTATTCTCGCAAACCCTAGACTATATCATCAAGACATTGACAATTTCATAACAACCTTCATTACATCTAGGGTTTCAATGTTTCTTCTAGAGGTATGACATACCCTACTACATTTTATTGCAAACCCTAGAAGCATTTCAAACAATAATATATCTGCAATGTACCTAACAACTTTAGAATTCATATGTTAGACTTCTTACTAAGATTTAGTGCGAAACCCTAGATTTCATACATGAGCTCTTAACAATCAAAACCAATCACAAATCAATTCAAAGTAACAACATGACTAGCTTCCATCAGGGTTTCTTCTCAATAATCAAAATACAATTTCCAATTTTATCAAATTTTCATAAATCCCAGAATATCACACTATCATCATATATTAGAGATTTCAACTTCTTCTAAGGTTTAGATAGAATACCCTAGAATACAATCATCCTAGAGAATCAAACTTCAACTAAGGCTTAATTACAAATGCTAGGATTCATGTCCATTAACAATTAGGGTAAATCATACATCTAGGATTCCATCATCATGCACAAACATATCATAACATGTGTTAGCCAAACCCAAAGAAATCAATACCAATAAAAATTTGGACGTATAACATACTTGATCAGAATAGGGTTTGATCGGGAAAACAGACACATGCCAACGATTTCCTTTCTAGGACATTATAATGGTCTTCCTTATACACCCTATCAGACCCTAATGATCTAGAGTTTTGAGGAAAAAAATAGAAAACTCTAAATTACAAATACTTCAAAGGTTTGGGATTTCAAACATTACCATTCAACCCTATCAAGTTAAGGTTTCCATACTAACACCAAAACCCCAATCATGACATCATCAAAGCATCAACCATTTTTAGACTTCATCAAGAACCCTACTTAGGCTATGGTTCTATTCTAACCTATTTTGACACCCTTGAAAGTTACAAAAAGTTTAATTTTAGCCAGTCTACCTCTTGAATAATTACTTAGACTTAAAAAAAATTTCTTTTGAAATCAGAATAAATAAGCCAGGGAATTTTAAGGTCATTTTGAACCATCAAAAGGACTCGTAGCTTCATCAAACCTTCTCCATTGGAAGTTAATCTTAATTACATTTCCAACAGTATATAGAACTCCCCAAATGGACTCCTGGTTCAAAAGATAGAACATGTTGAGGTTCACCCTTCAAAATATTGAAAACAAGGGAAAAAGGCTATGTGTGGAATCCATGATCCAGGCGATCAGAGATCCAGGGCAATCGCCAATCAGCGATCGAAGGTTCAAAGGGGCATTACATATTTCATTATTGGAGAAATGTTGCATTGAAGTGTTAAATTGTTGGGAAATAAGCCTCCACTGTTAGAGTCCCAAGAAACACTGAAAGAAAATTATAAAGGAAATTCATCAAAAAATAGAGAAAGATTGGGCCTTTTCTCTCTCCTCCCAAAGGGACATGTGGCCGTCAGCGATTGGATACGATAAGGGCCACATGCAGGAAGACGTCAACAATGACGTGGCCGTACGATGGACACGTGGCAGGTGGATTCAACATTTTCAAGGATTAGAAGGGGCAAAAAATGGGTGACACGTGTCACCACTCATAGGTTGATATGATGTGGTGGCGACATGGTAGTGATGACCTCAACAATAACATATCGACGATCAGAGCTTAAGGCTTGTTGTGCATCAGAGTGAAACCTTTGATTGAAAACCTTTGGTAGAGGGGCTTCGATAAGAGGGTGGGACGTGGGCACATGAAGAGTCACAGGACCAGGGAACACATGCAAAACATGATCGATGATTGCAATCAGTGTTTTCTAACATGTGACACTTTAAAAGTTTTGATTGCAAATTTCTAGGAAAAAGAGGTTCCATATGAGGGCTTAACTACAGTCATGTGAAAAGCCAAAGGACCAGGGATCAACATGGAAGGTGATTAACAATCACAAGTCCTAGAAGGTGCAACCAAGTGCTACATTATAAAATCGTTGATTAGGAAGTCCTGATATTTTAAAGGCCCAAGTGCATATTATGTGGTCCCATGTAGCTTAATATTTCTAAAGAATCGATCCCCTTTTCCACAAAATCCTGAAGTATTATTTCAAAGGACTATTATAATGCTATAATTCAAAGAATCAACCCCTTGTTCTAGCCAAAGGGCTTAAGCCCCAAAAAATATTTGGACCTAGGTCCCCTGGCCCTGACTATATAGTTTCTACCTAAGTCCCAAGGGCTAAGGCTCATAGATCAACAACCATCATTCATTTCAGATCCCTCGTGTTTTCCAAAGTTTAAAAAGGAGGGGGGGGGGGGGGGGAGGCTTTGAAAATTATTTTTCATGAAACTTTTTTCGTATGTGTGGCAATATGTGACGAATTATGCACCCCCTCCCCCATAACTTGAAACCACATATCACCAAGGGGTCCCCCCAAAATCCACTTGTGGTTTTGACATCTCAAGATTACAATGGATTGTTTCAAAATTAATAAAACGAGCTTCGTTGTTCAAAAAATCATTGGTAGTTAAAGGATAGAGGAAAGCGGGCAGTTTTTGAAGAGACAACTATGAAACAACCCCAAATTTCCAAGCAAGAAAATCAATATGTAGCAGAATTTTTGAGAAATCGTTTCTTGTTTTAGATTTGAGAGAAAAGCATGAGTACAATTCCAAATCTCAAGAAGAAAAATAAGTAGTCAAAGAATCCATTTCCCAAATTGGAGGCTGAATATTTTCTAGCAGTTCCAAATTTCCTACAGATTATCTAGAGTTTGTTTTATTTTTAGTTTGTTTAATATTTTATTCTAGAAATATTGTAACAGTTTAGGAGAGATTTATTCTATATATTGTTTCATTTGTAATTTCCAAAGGGTTTGATTTTGATGTGAAAACCCTGTCACTATTGTAAAGCTTTTATTATAGAAATCCTAATTGAAGTATTCTAGCTCCAGTTCTTGATAGAAATTGTGTTTCTTGTATATTTTCCTAGTGACTTCATATCTTATTTTTCGCATGTTCAAAACACTATAGTAGATTCGAGTAAGAATACATTGAGTACCATTATGTCTGAAATCCCCTGCAAAGTTATAATCATTTAAAGATATTAATTAAATAGAGTGTTTGTCATGCTTAATTACTCTGCATCTGTTAATTATTTCCTTTTTCCATCTCTTGAATGTGTTTTGTTTGGTTGTATAAATATTCTTCATGTATCCATTCTATCTGGTTGATTAAGTATTCAGTATGACTGCTTAATTATCATGAATTCCCTTATATTCTTATGTCAAATCCTTTAAAAATCATGTTATTCTTTCAAATTGGATGTTGGCACTTTGACAAAAGACTCTATACGAGAGGGAATTATTCATAAATAGAGATTGGTCAATCATTAGAAACCACCCAAAATAAATCATAAATCTAGCCATTGTGCTTCATACGTTGTTATCTAGTGATAGTGAAAAACATTAAACAAATCCTCGTAAGAATTGAGGGAACCCCCTCTGGTTCAAGGGCCATCTTGAACCTAAAGACACATTGATTAATTGGTTTCTCAGTGTATTTATTGCAGCCAAGAACTGCCTAGGAGAAATGAGTACAACATTTGGCACAGTTGCGGGGAACGAAGTGATGAATTTTTTTTTCCTTTGATCAGGATCACGATTAGATATACTCTTTGTTGGTGAGAAAAGACTAGAAAGTTGATATTGGTTGCATTTCTTTCACTTGGTGACTCCAATTTTTCATATGGAGATTCCATTGGTTTCTAGATTCTGCTCATTCAAAATTATAAGTGCATCTCTAACTATGATAACAACATGCAGCTGCATGTTTTTATTTTTCATAGAAATGGTAGCATTCAGTAACATATTTACCTTCCTCTCTACTATCATCATAAAATTCAAATGCTTACAGGAGATGAAACTTTCCAAGTTCATATGTAGGTATCTGTTTCGAGTTTGAGTTTTATATTTAAATATGTTTCAAGTTTTCAGTTGTTGGGAAAGTGGACTGTCAGTAAATCCACTCCTCACTTGGTTACACTGGAAATTTGACTACACCTAACAATGTCAATTTTCAGCTCAGTTAGGTAAGAGGTGTGTGGGATTGAATTAATTATTTTCAAATTCGGTATGCAGTAGATTAGTGAGTTTAGAGTTTATTCATTAATGCAGTAGAACAACAATTGTTTCAGCTTGTGTTTCAAGTTTGTAGTTTGAAGTTTGGTTTGGTTGAGTGCAATGGCTTGTAGGGGATTGAAAGGAGTAAATGTATTATGGATTCACTAATTGACTCCATAGCCCAATGAATTAGGCACTGTTGTGCTTATTTCTACTTACAGTGACACCTTTTTCACTTCAACAATTTTCAGTTTTCAGATTTCAGTGTGAAATAGTCTATGGATTAGTGCATGTAGCATGGTTTCAAATTTTATGATTACAGGTTTAAGAACTGACTCCATGCTCAACAGATTCAAGGCAGTTGGTCTACTAGGTTCTCTGTGTCCCACAAGAGGAAGCAGTTCCTAGTTGGAGCCGATGTTGTAACTTATTTTGACACCCTTTAAAGTTACAAAATTTTTGAATTTTAGCCAGTCTACCTCCTGGCTAAATCATAAGGCTTATATAAATTTTCTTTGGAAATCTAAATAAATAAGACAGGGAAGTTTGAGGTCGTTTTTCAAGCATCCAAAGGATTTGGAGCTTCATCAGAGCTTCTCCATTGGAAATTAATTTAAATTGTGTTTCGAACATTATATATAACTCCCCTAATGGACTCCTCGATCATAGGTTAGAACAAGTTGAAGTTCACTCTTCAAAATATAGAAAACAAAGCAAAAAGGCTAAGTGTTGAGTCTCGGATCCCAACGATCGAAGGTCCAGGGAAATCAAAAATTGGTGATCATAGGTCGAAAGGGGGATCGTATATCACATTATTGGATAAATGTTGCGTTGAAGTGTTAAATCATCGGGAAATAGGCCTCCTGTGTTAAAGTCACGGGAAACACTGAAAGAAAATTATAAAGGAAATTCATCGCAAAACAAGGCAAGGTTGGGACATTTATCTCTCCTACCAAAGGGACGTGTGGTAGTCAATGATTGGATCCGATATGGGCCACATGGAGGATGATGTCAGCAATGACGTTGTCATACGATGGACGTGTGGCAAGTGGATTCAGCATTTTCAAGGGTCAGAAGAGGCCAAAAATGGGTGACACATGTCACCACTCATAGGTTGACACGTGGAAGTGACCTAGAGGTGACATGGCAGTGATGACGTGACAAATCGTATAATAATGATCGAAGATTGAGGCTTGTCGTTCATAGAAGTGAAACCTCCAATTGGAAAATGCAGAGAGAGGGGCTCCAATAAGAGTGTTGGACGTGGGCACATGAAGAGTCATAGGACCAAGGGCCACACACAAAAGGTGATCGATGATGGCAATCAACATTTGGTAACTTGTGACACTTTAAATGTTTTGATTATGAATTGCCGGGAAAAGGAACTCTAATATTAGGACTTAATTGGAGTCATGTGAAGAGTTGTTATGAAACCAACTCACAAAAAGATAGAAAAGATAGATCGACGCCTTAGAATTCAGCCTCTTCGAGGAGGAAACCTCCTTTACGTTACAAAAATAAACAATTCTTATATGATACAAATGACAAGACCTCCTTTCTATATATAGGAGTCGAAGGAGTCATAATATAATTAGAGCCAACATAACAATAATAATGTAAGGGCACAATAATAACAATAGTGAGCTTCTATGGGGCACAATAATAATAATATGGGGACTACATGGGTACAAAAATATAATAAGGGGGTTGTACTAATAACAATAAGGGGTTACGCTAGTAGTATAGGGGCCTAACATGCCCCTCTCCTTCAAAAAATGTTGTCCTCAATGCTTGAGTAGTTCTTGATGCTTCTGTACAAAATTCTTGTCCTCCCATGTGGAATCTTCAGTGGGTAAGTTCTTCCACTTGATGAGATACTCTGAAATTGATCAATTTCGTAGCTGCTGGGTTCTTGTTTCCGTGACTGCACCAGGTTCCAGTATAATTTTTCCTCCCTCTTCAAGTTCTGGCAATATTGTTTGAATTGGGATATTCTGCAACTTTTAAATGAGTGGCCACACTTCTTTGTCCTTCTTCCATTCATCCCTTGATTTGTTTATCCAATCTGGTTGGATAATAGAAATAGCACAAAAAAATGCTTCTACATCCTCATCCTTTCTTGAGACTGCATCTGTAACAAAAATTTTCTTCCCTTTTCTGTAGATGATGTCAAAGTCATAACCCAACATATTTGTGACCCATTTTTTCTATTCTTTTAAAGATGATATTTGTTCTAAAAAGTATTTAAGACTATAATGATCTATTTTTACCTTGAAATGTCATCCCATTGGGTAAGGTCGCCATTTCTTAAGTGCATGTAGTATTGCCAACATTTCCTTCTCATAAATAGTGTTGTAGCTTATATTGTGTTTTAAGTTTATTTATCAATTATATCACTATCGGGGGTTCAACCTCAATGAAACCCCTTTATATTATTTATCCCCGCAAATTCTAAAAGAAATGAAGCATTTTGTTTATTATATAGCGGAATCGCTAAAAGAACATGTATAAAAGAATCGACCCCCATATACCCATGCGACCAAGATAAATCATATTATAAATGGTTTTATGGTGACATAGCCAATATATATATATATATATATATATATGTGTGTGTGTGTGTGTGTGTTAGCGATGCAGTTAATCACGATCGAAAAAACACATTGGGCAGTTATATAAAGTATCACCATGGGAATCACTGATTGTGATTTGCGATGGAGATCTGGACCCAAAAATATATATATAGCATTTTATAACTCCGGCGGGTATGCAGTCATGTAGTTTGTAAAGGATTGGGTTAGTACACTACTCAAAAGCATCGATTACGATTTGCGAAGGGAAGTGAATGCAACGATGAAGGGGCGGATCCGATGGAGTTATTAAAAATGGTTATTTCTTTTACAGTTCCACTTTTGCGTGCTTTGCATTAATTTTGCTGTGTAAAGAAAAAAATCAGTGTTAAAGCCGAATTTGAAGAAAAGGTAATTGGTCGAGTTTCTTGGTGTTTTGGCCAATCGAAATGCACCCGAGACATGTGTAAGCCCTGGTTTACACAAGTCAAACACAATTCATTACGGCTAAAGCGGATTAGGCATTATTAAAGCATCCATAGAGGAACTCAATAGCTGATTAACAAAGCCAGAAAGCCAACAATCATTGTCATCTTCTAAGTTCAGTTATTTCCTGTTATTTGATGTTCTATGAGGTGTCTTTTACCCTCTGTGTAATTTTTCGTAATAGGTTTTACTTTAGATAGTTAGGGAAGTAGTTTAGTAGTTTGACGGTTTCAAAGATCAGCAACTCTTTCATAATGTATAATAAGAGGAAAATTTACAGAGAAAGGGTTCGAATTTTGGAGAACCTAGAGATTAGGCCACTATATTCTTGATATAAATGTTGATTAATGAAAGAATCAGAAGTTTCCCTGAATTGTTGGGTATAATTTTGGAACTTCTCTGTTATGTGTCATCTTATGTTTTCTTCTTTCAAGTATAGTAATGAAGTTGCAGGTCTTTATTTGCTTATGTAGATAAAGTTAAAATTCCTTAAAAGAGCGCTCCTATACTTGAAGTTTTCATCTTCCTTTATAAGTTATAGATAATAGTTTCTGTGTAAGGCAAAATAGTACCTTTAACTTCTCCAAGGGTCACAAATAGTAGTTTATGTGTTACGCAGCATATTGTCTATGATTCGGTTCTCATTTTCATAATTTTTCTAAGTGACGAACAGTAGTTTCTGCATTAAGTAGCATATTATCTTTAACTTCCTCTTCAATCTTTCTTCATTCATTATTTATATCTAGCAACTAATGGCATTCTGAGATGTTTCGATCACATATGTATTAAGGGTTAAAGACCAGGTTTCCAGGTCGTTCATGTGAGAATACAACAAACAATAAAGTGACAATCAAGTGACAACAAACAATAATCATTAATGTCTTACGCACAATTTCTCTCTAGCCAGGAGACTGGTTTCTTAAGGTACAACATTAATTGGTGCCATTGCCGGGGAGAGAAGACAAGATCACTTGTCCCTGGGTTTTTCATGTTTTCCTCTGGTTGTTCAGTGAGGAGGAAATACTTGGTTGTTTTGAACCAAAGCAATAACTCTGGCTTCAATAAGACCCCATACAAGATCAGACACTTCACAACATAAGGTTCAAGCTCTTTCAGATCGTGAAAGGCTAGCTTCTAGGAGGGTTGGAAAGTCTAAGATCTCAATTACAACAATTCCTACATTGTCTGCATCAGGCAGTAACTTATCCGAACATTCATCTGATAAAAAGTCATCTTTTTAATCATCTTCATTTTAGGAACCTAACTTTCAAGAGAAATCTTTAGACTCCATTACTTTTCAGTTACCTTCTATAATTTTTCAACTTGAACCAATATCCACATTACCACCTTTGCACACTCCATTTACTTCTCAGTCAGGTTCCACATTTGTTGGTAATCAAGGTTCAATAAACATGGTAGCACCTGCATTCTTTATGAATAGGTATGCACCTCTTCAACTGCCACAACCATTAAATCAGATGCCACAGGAATACCTCAAGATTCTTCCTCGTTTTATAGGGGAAGATGAACAAACTGCAGAGAATCATGTGTCTGTATTTTTCAATTTTGCAGAAAACCAAAATGTTGAGCATTTAGATGTTGTTCTAAGACTTTTTGTTCAGCCCTTGGATGGAGAAGCAAGGAAATGGTTTAAAGGACTTCCCAATAATTCTATTCCTTCTTGGGAAGAGATGGAACGTTTATTCATTCAGAAATGGGGAGAAAAAAGAGACCATGGGTATTCATTAATAGCGTTTAATGCCATAAAGAAGAAGTCTGATGAAACCGTGGTCGAATTTGTTAGAAGATTTAACAAATTGTACAATAGTCTTCAAGTGGAGATTAAGCCTCCTCCTGCTGGTGCAAAAATAACTTTTGTAGGGGCTTTTCAATCAAATTTTGGATTCACATTAAGGGAAAGAAGATCCCCAACCATTGACCAGATCCAAACAGATGCATTAGAGATAGATCAAATCTAATGGCTTCAGGAAAAGCATCGAAAACACAGCCTATCCAAGACAAGGGAAAGGCAAAGATGGAATCCTCTCAAAGTCAAGCATTGGAGGATATGTGTAATGTAATTAAAACTTTGTCAGATAAGTTAAATAAATTAGAGTTAGAAAATAAGAATTCTCATAAACAAACAGAGTATAATAAGAACTTTAATCCCCAATACAAAAGACAACCTTTGCAAATTTTGCAGAGAGAAAGAAAAAATCAAGATCAGATTCAAGAACCATTATATATAAAGGCAGATCCTGTTGAAAAACAAGAGCATCCTGAAGATCAAATTTTTACATTATATGCAGTAGATGAAGATGAACTTGGTATCGAAGGAGAAGAATATGAATACGATGAAACATATGCCATTCATGATGAAAATAAAATTGATCAATATTGGAAGAAATTCTCTGATTTTATGAAGGATGAACTACATAAGAAGTATTACTTGAGATCGAGGAAAAGATCAAGAAATCAAGAAAATGAAAGTGATCAACAAGTTTCAACTTCTTCACCAAAGGCAACTCAACAAGAATCTCAATCTGCAAAACAAGTGAATAAAGGAAAGTAGCAACAGAATGCAAATGGCAAGACACATATACTTCAAGGTGAGTCTTCTCAAGATCAAACTGAAAAAAAATCCTTTGGAGAAACTTGTTTCAATTCCTCAAGTAATTCCAGTCGTGAAAAAGGGTGAAGAGGAGACCCAAAGGACTGCTAAACAGGGTCACTTGTTTAGTCTTACTAAGGAGTTGGAAAAGGTAAGAATTCAAGTTCCCCTTTCAAAATTGGCAAGAACACCTATTTATCAAAAGGAGATTGTTGAGTTTATTAATTTAAAAGTAAATGAGAGTATAAATGACACAGTAAATCTACGGGAAGATAAACCAATAGTGGTTTTTGGTCCACATGTAGAGGAAGTAGATCCTTCAATACCTCCTTTTTATATTTCCTTATTGGTCCATGATTTCCTCTTACATAATTGTAAGTTTGATTCAGGAGCTTCACACAATCTTAGGCCTTTGTCAGTGATGGAGCAACTAAATCTACAAGTTACCAAACCCTATAGGGACTTGTATTCTTTTGATTTGAACAAAATCAAGTGCCTGGGGGTCATTAAGGATCTGGCAGTGTCACTAGCCCAAATTCTAGCTAGAAGCTTGATCATGGATGTAGTCGTAATAGTTATCCCTGCTAGATTTGGAATGCTTCTATCTAGGTCCTAGGGGGCTAAATTGGGAGGTGTTTTGAAACTAGATTTTACATATGCTGTTATACCGACTTTTGGTGGGGAAAAGAGGAGATTGTACAGAGAAACTAGATTTTTAAAAACAATTACAGAAAATGGATCAAGTAATTCACCTGTATATAGCCGAAGGATGACTTTTCTTGTTTCATGGTGTATGATAATGCAGAGCTAGCTGAATATAATCAGAAGCAGCTTGCTTCAGCCAATGTAATTATAGATCTGCAAACTGAAGGAGTGTGGAAATGCTTCTTTGATGGAGCTTATTCCAGGGAAGGAACAAGTGTTGGTTTTCTTCTAATTGCACCTGGAGGTAATATGTTCCCCTTTTCCTTTAAATTAGAGTTCAAGGAAACAAACAATGTGGTGGAATATGAGTCCTTGATTATTTCTCTACAAACATCTAAATAGACAGGAGTTAAGTCAATTTTTTCTTTTGGAGATTCAGAGCTGATTATTAATCAAATAAAAGATCATTTCCAAACAAGGCACCCTAGCCTTAGGGCATACAGAAATGAGGTATGGGATTTCATTGAGAACTTTTTTGAAGCTTTTAACATTCAATTTATTCCAAGAGATGAGAATAGTTTAACAAATTCATTTGCAGTGGCTGCTAGTACTTTCAAGCCTCCTATTAATCCAAGACTAAGATATGAGGTAGGGATGAGACACAGACCCTCTGTTCCTGATAATGTTAAAAATTGGCAAGCTTTTGAATATGATCAGCATATTAAAGAATTTTTTACTATAGTTGAGGATTTTCAAGGCATAAAAATTGATCAGGATAAAGAAGAAACAACAGAAGTTGCAGAAATCAGTGGTTTAAAAGATTCAATATCTAATCATAATATTTTTCAATTGAAGGATAATATTCTAACAAAGGGACTTGTCCCCTTTGAAAGGATTTTTAATCCCAATGACATGGCTATGGACTCAGGGAACATTTCACAGGATGAACACCTTCATGATTACAATATTGGAACTCAGGAGAAACCCAAGGTGAATTGGATTTTCAAGGTTCACTGGCAGAATGGTTTTAGATTAAGCACTCAAATGCTAACCTGGTACCATTGGAAGATTGACTTCACCTGATGGAGATAAATCATGTACATATGTAGGAACTTGTACATAAATAAGCTCAGGTGTTGAGCATTTGGTTTCCAGTTGCAGTTCTTCAGTTTAATTCTAGTTGATGAATAAGGGTGACTTTCCCAGTTGGAAATTGGTTTGTAGAGGTTTCACACTTCAAGATTGTCAGGTTTCAATTGTCAAATTTCAGGGATTTCACAGTTTTGGACTCCATGCCCAACTAAGGCTACTAATCTATGATTCTTAATATTTTGCTATCAACGCGTAAGCATCTTATCACTGTAGATATTGGCGTGGGTTCTCTGTACAAATTTTCACACATTTAAGCTTGGCAAAGCAATATATGACTCCATGCCCAATGGATAAGGCAGTAATCTATAGTTCTTAGTGCTTCTGGGGAAAAAGCACTATCCCCAGTTGGAGCCAGATGTTGTAGCTTATATTGTGTTTTAAGTTTATTTATCAATTATTTCACTATCGGGGGTTCAACCTCAATGAAACCCCTTTATATTCTTTACCCTCGCAAAGCCTAAAAGAAATGAAGCATTTTGTTTATTATATAGTGGAATCGCTAAAAGAACAAGTATAAAAGAATCAGCCCTCGTATACCCGTGTGACCAAGTTAAATCATATTATAAATGGCTATATGGAGACATAACCAATATAAATATAAATATATATATATATATATATATATATATATATATATATATATATATATATATATATATATATATATATATATATATATATATATATATATATATATATATGTTAGCGATGCAGTTAATCGCAATCACAAAAATGCATTGGGCAGTTATATAAAGTATCACCACGGGAATCACCAATTGAAAGCACAGATTGCGATTTGCGATGGAGATCCGGACCCGAAAATATATATATAGCATTTTATAACTCCGGCGAGTCTGTAGTCATGTAGTTTGTAAAGGATTGGGTTAGTACACTACTCAAAAGCGCTGATTGTGATTTGCGAAGGGAAGTGAATGTAACTCTGAATGGGAAGATCCAATGGAGTTATTAAACATGGTTAATTCTTTTTCAGTTCTGCTTTTGCATGCTTTGCATTAATTTTACTATGTAAAGAAAAAAAATCAGTGTTAAAGCCGAATTTGAAGAAAAGGAAATTGGTCGAGTTTCTTGGTGTTTTGACCAATTGAAATGCACCTGATACATGCGTAAGCCCAGGTTTACACAAGTCAAGCACAATTCATTAAAGCTAAAGTGGATTAGGCATTATTAAAGCATCCACAGAGGAACTCAAGAGCCGATTAACAGAGTCGGAAAGCCAACAGTCATTGTCATCTTCTAAGTTCAGTTATTTCATGTTATTTCATGTTCTATGAGGTGTCTTTTACCCTCTGTGTAATTTTTCGTAATAGGTTTTACTTCAGATAGTTATGGAAGCAGTCTAGTAGTTTGACAATTTCAAATATCAACAACTATTTAACAATGTATAAGAAGAGGAAATTTTACAGAGAAAGGGCTCGAATTTTGGAGAACGTGGAGACTAGGCCACTATATTCCTATTATAACTGTTGATTAATGAAAGAATCATAAGTTTCCATGAATTAATGGGTATAATTTTGTAACTTCTCTGTTATGTGTCATCTTACATTTTCTTCTTTGAACTATAATAATGAAGTTGCAGGTCTTTATTTGCTTATGTAGATAAAGTTAAAATTCCTTAAAAGAGCGTTCCTATACTTGAAGTTTTCACCTTCCTTTCTAAGTTATAGAAAATAGTTTATGTGTAAGGCAACATATTACTTTAACTTCTCCAAGGGTCATAGATAGTAGTTTCTGTGTTAAGTAGCATATTGTCTATGATTTAGTTCTCATTTTCATAATTCTTCCAAGTGACAGATAGCAGTTTCTGCGTTAAGCAACATATTATCTTTAACTTCCCCTTCAAGCTTTCTTCATTCATCATTTATATCTAGCAACTAATGGCATTATGAGATGTTCTGGTCACATATGTATTAAGGGTTAAAGACCAAGTTTTCTAGGTCCTTAATGTGAGAATACAACAAATAATAAAGTGGCAATCAAGTGACAGCAATCAATAATCATTAATTTCTTAAGCACAATTTCTCTACATCCAGGAAATTGGTTTCTTAAGGTACAACAAATAGCATGGTTGAGATGTAGCCGTAAAATTACCCAATCACCTACATAAAAACTTTTTTCACTGCGATGTTGGTCTACCCGTTGTTTCATTTGATTTTGCACCAAAGTGGCATTATCCTTTAAAAGTTGGAGAACTTGTTGTTGATTCTCGATGTGATCTTTCACTGCTTGAACCTTTTTCTTCTTGATATGTCCTTCTATCTTGAGAGTTTGAGGAGTAGTAATTTCTTCCAATGCTTTACAAGACATGGTCGGATTCATTTCTTGATGCTCGATGTGATATTTCACTTGAACATTTTTCTTCTTGATATGTCCTTCTATCTGGATAGTTTGAGGAGTGGTAATTCCGATCAATGCATTACAATATATGGTTGGATTCATTTCTTCTTTCTCGATGTAATCTTTCACTTCTTGAACCTTTTTCTTCTTGATATGTCCTTCTATCTTGAGAATTTGAGGAGTGGTAATTCTTGCCAATGCTTTACAAGATATGTTTGAATTCATTTCTTCTTTCATTGGGGTTGGGTCCTGGCATATATCTTGTTCTTTTGATGTTTCTTGATCCTTTTCTTCCTCCTCTTCATACTCTATGTAAAATAATTTCTTCTCAACACACTTATGACCTTTAGTGCATTTGCTATCACAATTGTAACAAAGCCCTTTTTCTCTTTTTTCTTCCAATTGCTGTGGTGTAAACCTTGTATGTTGTGGAAGGCTAGGAGAATAAACAATTCCATAATTATAGTCGTGAGTGGTGGGATTCCTTTTTTCCATAATTTCTATTTCAATTTTTCTTGCTCACCTGAATGCCTTCTCTAATGAATCAGGTTCCCAAAGACGAACCTCATGTTGAATGTTATCCTTTCAAGTACCGATGAAGACATCAATCCTTTTCTTCTCTGGAATAACATTTACCCTTATATTCAATTTTTGAAATTCCTTAATGTGCTCTTCCATTGAACACTTTTGTTTGAGATTTATCAATTGGCTAAATAAGGTGTGTCTCTTTGTATCCTCATAATGTGCTATCATTTCCTCCATGAAAATTGACCACGTAACAAGTGGTTTACAAGAAAAAAGCCCTTTATACAATAAAAATTGATCCAGTTCTAAATATGAAGATGTAATATGTACCTTTTGTAACAGTTCCACCTCATGTAGATCAAAATATTTCTCCATCTGTAGTATCCAATTTACCAGATCCTTTCCATCAAACTTCCTAATATCGTTTTTTCTTGATTTTAGGAGCTTGATCTTGAAACGAATATAACTCCGTAATTTTGGCTCTTCTAGTTCTTCCTCATATCGTTTTTTCTCCCTCTATGTCCTCCTTCCAATGCCACCAATCTAACCAAAATTGGATTCTCCAAGAAAGAGTTATGCACAATCTCCCAAGATGACCTCATTATATACCTTTTCGGAAGAGAAAAATTGTATGAAGTGCCACGTGTCACTATTTTGACCTTTGGATTTGCAAAATATACAGAAGAAAATACAGTCCGTTCTCTTTCTGTAACATCATACTAAATTTCAATATGATGCCCAAAGAGATAGTTACGATGATTTTCCCAAGGTGACCTATTTGCAATGTAATTCGGGGGTCTGCAAAAACCCTAACTTCCTCAGACTATATCTCTGAAAATATAGCGAGTCAGGATTTGAAATTTAGAGACGAGGTTCATAATGAATTCTTCTCAAATGGTTTTTTGTTTCAGCTTTTGAAACTTCGTAGCAAAAGAGTTATAGCGAAAATCCCACGATGACCAGTTTTAGTTGAAATTCTGGATCTTGCAAAAAACCTAACTTCTCAGATCATATCTCTGAAAATATAGGGAGACAAGCTCTGAAATTCGGACCCGAGGTTCAGTGTGAGTTCATCTCAATTTTTTTTTTTTTTCACTTCTGAAATTTCACAGACACAAATTTATAGTGAAAATTCCATGATGACCTGTTTAGAGAAGTGAAACCCTAGAATCCAAAGCTTTGATACCAAATGTTATGAAACCAGCTCACAAAAAGATAGAAAATATAGATCAATGCCTTAGATTTTAGCCTCTTTGAGTGGGTAACCTCCTTTACATTACACAAATGAACAATTCTTAGATGATACAAATCACAAGACCTCCTTTCTATATATAGGAGTCTAAGGGGTCATAATATAATCAGAGCCGACATAACAATAATAATGTAAGGGCACAATAATAACAATAGTGGGCTTCTATGGGGCACAATAATAATAATATGGGGACTACATGGGTACAACAATATAATAAGGGGGTTGTACTAATAACAATAAGGGGTTACACTAGTAGTATAGGGGACTAACAAGAGCCAAAGGACCAGGGCGAAACATGGAAGGTGATTGACGATTGCAATTCCTAGAAGTTGCAACCAAGTCCTACATTATAAAATCACCCATAGCGAAGTACCAATAGTTATGAAGGCCCAAGCGCATATTATGTGGTCCCATGTAGCTTAATATTTCTAAAGAATAAACCCCCTTTTCAACTCACTCGAGAAGTATTATTACAGAGGACTATTATAATACTATAATTCGAAGAATCGACCCCCTTTCTAGCCAAAGGGCTTAAGTCCCAAAAAGGTTTTGGTCCTAGGTCCCTTAGCCTTGATTATATAGTTTCTACCTAAGCCCCGTGGGCTAAGGCTCATAAATCAACGACCATCATTCATTTCGAAGCCCCCTTGTTTTCCAAATTTTAACAAAGAGGGGGGGTCCAAAAAGTAGTTTTGATGAAACCATCTTCAGATATGTGGCAATCTGTGATGTATTTCGTACCCCCCTTAATTGAAACCACATACCACAAAGGGGTCCCCTCGAAATCCACTTTTGGTTTTGGCCTCTCAAAATTACGATGGATTATTTCAAAATTAAAAAAGTAGCCCTATTTTTCAGAGAATCATTGGCAGTTAAAGGATAAAGGATAGTTGGAAGTTTTTGAAGAGACAACTATGAAACAACCCCAGATTTCCAGAAGGGAGAATCAATGTCTAGCATAATTTCTGATAAATAGTTTCTTGTTTCATATTTGTGAGAAAATCATTAGCATAATTCCAAATATCAAGGAAAAAAATTAGCATTCAAAGAATCCATTTCACAAATTGGAGGCTGAATATTTTCCACCAGTTCCAAATTTCCTATAAACTATCCAGAATTTTTTTATTTTTAGTGTATTGTTTAGGACTTTATTCTAGAAATATTGAGACAGTTTATGAGAGATTTATTCTATATATTGTTTCATTTGTAATGTTCAAAGGGTTTCCTTTTGATGCTAAAACCCTGTCACTATTATAATGATTTTATTACAGAAAATCCTAATTGAAGTATTCTAGCTCCAGTTCTTAATAGAAATTGTGTTTCGTATATGTTTTTCTAGTGCTTTCATATCTTATTTTTGCACATGTTCAAAGTACTATAGAAGATCTGGGTAAGAATATATTGAGTGCCAATCTCTTTGAAATCCCCTGCAAAGTTATAATCATTTAAAACGATTAATTAACTAGACTATTTGTCTTCGTTAATTCCTCTTCATCTGTTAACTATTGCATTATGTCATGTCTTGAATGTGTTTTATTTGGCTGTAGAAATCTTCTACACATATCCATCCTTTCTGGTTGATTAAGTATTCAGTATGAATTCTTAATTATCATGAATTCCCTTATATTATTCTACCAAATCCTTTAAAAATCATGTTATTCTATCAAATTAGATGTTGGCACTTCGACCAAGGACTCTGTAAGAGAGGAATTTATTCATAAATAGAGATTGGAAAATCATTAGAAACCACCCAAAATAAATCATAAATCTGGTCATTGTGCTTCTTAGGCTTTTGTCTAGTGACAATGAACAACTTTAAAAAAAGCCTCGTAATAATTGAGGGAGCCCCCTCTAGTTCAATGGACAACTTGAACCTAATGACTGTTTGACTTGGTTTCTGATTGTAGTTTTTGCGGCCAAGAATTGCCTACGAGAAATGAGTACAACATTTGGTGTCATTCTCGGGGAATGAAGTGACAAAGAAATTTTTCCCTGGATCACAATTTGTTAGGTCCCTATACTATTAGTGTAGCCCCTTATTGTTATTAGTTCAGCCCCATTGTTGTATTGTTGTTCCCATGTACTCCCCATGTTGTTATTATTGTTCCCCATAGAAACCCACTATTGTTATTGTTGTGCCCCTACAATATTATTGTTATGTAGGCTCTGATTATATGGATACCCGTTAGGATCCTATATATAGAAAGGAGGTCTTGTCATTTGTATCATCCAATAATTTTTCATTTGTGTAATGTAATAGGTTGATTTTGAAGTCGTTGATCTATCTTTTCTATCTTTTTGTGAGTTGATCTTGTTGTGTTCTATATTCCTCCACAAATTCGCACTCCTTTCTAGCTCTCCTTCTAGCCCTTTTCCAACTTCGAACTTCCGAACTTCCAGCATTGCATATTGAACTATGTGTGTGAGAGTGAATTTCTCCAAATGAATTTGAACTTCCTTGTATATATAGCCTTCTAGTGATGATGAATTATTGTTCTTGAGGCAGAATTGGTGTAGAGAAAACTAAATTCATTTTTGACTCAAAAATAATTCTTTTTACATGATTTGAAAGCCCAAGAAGGGTCTATTTTAATGGACAGTGATTCTAATTACTCGGAATAAATTTTACAAGTCCGCAATAGGGACTTTGAACGAAAATAAGATGAACCAAGCATGAAACCCATGCTTTAATAAGTAATAATAATAATAATATAATAATAATAATAATAATATTTTCTTCACTCTTTTCATAAGTACATTTCATTGTGACCCAAATACATTTATGAATACCGAACCTAGTTACATATTTCAAAACTACACACCATAATCCTATATGATTTGGAGTTTCTAAAAGTCCAAACGACTAACAGTTACATCTTGGTTGATTTTTTATTGTTGGGTTGTGTTATATTCTTTCCACGACTAGCCCGCGTAGTTAACCGGGGGGTTAGAGGGGGGGTGGAGCCCCCCCTTCGTTGTGCCTATTGCATAGCGGGGGGCTCACAGGGGGTTTGAGGGGTGCAGGTAACCCCACCCTATGGGGTCTGGGGCAGCGCCCCAGAAAATTTTGGTTTTGGAACATATGTTAGGTTGGGCGGACCCACCTATGGTTTTCTGCATGATTTTCGCAGATGTTTTTGGACATAATGGTTTTCGGTCCATGGTTTTCGATGCGATGGTTTTCGATCCATGGTATTAGATGCTTCATCATGTATAAATATGTATTGTAACATTGAAAGGAACATAATGGAAAATCAAGCTAGTAGTCCCGATTTTGGGATCCAGGGGAAAATCTCTATGTATATGTGTTTTATGTGTTATGCTCCCTCATTGTTTATTTTATGTGTTTTAGAATTCATATGCAGGTAATTTCTATATGGGGTTAAATCCTACATTTGTATTAGAGCTATTTTGGCTTCAAGGGGACACCTTTGTTGCTGAGGGGTTTTGCTCGAGCCTGTGGTAGAGCCTGTTTAGTGGGAGATCTGTGAGATAGATTCTGGTGGTGAAAGAATATGGCGAGAAGTGGAAAGATAGAGATCAAGAAGTTTAATGGTTAGAGTTTTGAGTTGTGGAAACTCAAGATGGAGGATCTGTTGGTGGATAAAGATAAGTGGATCATGGTAGATCCGGGTACTAAACCAACGGGAGTGTTCGATGAAGAATGGAAGAAGTTGGATCAAAAGGCAAAGAGCACAATACGATTGTTTGTCTCAGATTCAGTATTGTTGAATGTATCAGGGGAAGCTACGGTGAAGGCTTTGTGGGAGTCTCTGGTGAATATTCAGTTTCTGCGGAAAAAGCTGTATAACCTGACGATGAAAGATCAAGACTCAGTGACAGAGCATCTAAACGCATTTAATACTATGGTAAGTCAGTTAGCATCTGTTGATATTAAAATTTCAGATGAAGATAAGTGCATCAGTTTGTTTTGTTCTCTACCAAATTCGTGGGATAGTCTAGTTATTGCAATAGGTAGCAATGTAACTGCCTTGCAGTTTGACGAAATAGTCTCATCCTTACTGACGAAGGAGATGAGATGGAAAAATATGGAGAGCCAGAATGGTGATGCCTTGTCTGTATGAGGACAGTCCCAGAACATAAAAGAAAATAAGTCATCGAGTGGGAGATCTAAATCTACAGGGAGATCTATATCTGCAGGAAAACCTGTAAAGGTGGTGTGCTGGAAATGCGGAAAGGAAGGGCACTACAAAATGGAATGTAAATCTAAAGCTCCTAATAAAGGAATGGGATGCGATGATTCTTCTTCTGTAGAGGTGAAAACGACCTCAGATGAAGGTGGGGATGTGTACTTGGCTTCTTCAAGTATACATGTAGATCATGAGGCATGGTTGATTGACTTAGGTGCACCCTTTCACTTCACTCCCCATAGAGAGTGGTTTTGCGAGTATGAGAAATAGGATGGTGGTGATGCCTTCTTAGGGGATGATAGGAAGGCTATAATTGTTGTTCGCGGAAAAGTAAAGTTGAAGTTGCAAGGTGGAAGGGTTAGAACACTTCCAGGTGTTCTGCATATTCTTACATTGGCTAGAAATGTGATTTTTGTAAGCAAGTTGGATGATGTAAGTGTAAAAACAATGTTTGAGAAGGACACCTGCAAGATTGTTCGGGGAGCACTGGTATTGATGCAGGGAGTTCGGATTGGAACTCTGTACAAGCTACATGTTAGCATGGTTGTTGATGGGTGCAATAGTTCTGTGGTTCCTAAAAGTGGAGCGGAAAATCTAGTGGTCTCTAGAGAGAAGACCATGCTGTGGCATCAAAGGCGTGGACATATTGGAGAGAAGGGACTTCAAATACTTCATGGTAAAGGTATGGTAGAAGGTATTAGTAATAGCTCTCTAGATTTTGATTTCTGTGAAAATTGTGTATATGGGAAGCAGAATCGGGTGAGTTTCCCCTCTGGTGGTAAGAGGGTGAAACATATATTAGAGCTTGTGCATAGTGATGTGTTTGGACTTGTGAAGGTTCCATCACTGGGTAAGTCTGTGTACTATGTATCATTTATAGATGACTTCTCAAGGAATACATGGATATATTTCCTTAAGAAGAAATCTGAAGTCTTTGACAGGTTTAAAGAATTCAAGGCTCTAGTGGAAAACTAGATAGAGAAGAAGATAAACGTGCTAAGGACAGATAACGGTGGAGAGTTTTGCAGTAAGGAATTTGAAGAATTCTGTAAGAAGAGTGGGATAGCACGGCAGAAGACTACTCCATATACACCTCAGCAAAATGGAGTTGCAGAAAGAATGAATAAGACGTTGATGGAAAGGGCAAGAAGCATGCTCAGTGGTGCCAGGTTAGGACAAGAATTCTGGGTAGAGGCGGTGGAGACAGCATGTTACCTGGTCAATAGATCACCTTCATCAGCATTGGAGGATAAAACTCCACAAGAGGTATGGACTGGTAAGAAACCCTCTCTTTCACATCTGAGGGTATTTAGATGTGGTGCATATGTACATGTTCCAAAGGAGAAATGAACCAAGCTGGATAGTAAATCTGAAATGTGAATCTTTATTGGGTATAAGGATGGTTTAAAGGGATATAAGCTTTGGAACCTAGTAACAAGGAAGGTTGTGTACAGTCGAGATGTGGTGTTCAGAGAGGTGAAAGATGTTATTAAACATGAAGTCCAACCCAAGGAACTTGAGAAGATAGAGTTTGAGCTAAAGGAGGAAGAATCAAACTCTACAACAGAGAAGGAATCAGAATATGAAGAGCCACAAATTCCAGGTGTGAGAAGATCAGTTCGAGAAAGAAGGCAGCCAGAATGGTATAGTCCATCTGCTTTCTGTTCAAATTTTTCTTTATCTATTAATGGTGATGATCCCAGAACTGTGAAGGAAGCAGTAGATTTAGAGGATGGAAAACTCTGGAAAGACACCATGGTTGATGAAATGGCATCTTTGCACAAAAATGAGGCTTGGGATCTAGAGGAGTTGTCGGCTAGAAGGAAACCCATTGGCAGCAAATGGGTGTTCAAGAAGAAGAAAAATGCAGAAGGAAAGGTGGATAAATACAAAACTCTGTTGGTAGCAAAAGGTTATTCCTAGGTGTCGAGAATTGATTTTGGTGATATTTTTTCTCCTGTCGCCAAGGTAACTTCTATTAGATTACTTTTATCTGTTGCTGCTACTTTTGATTTTGAGGTAGAACAGATGTATCTTAAGACAACATTTCTTCACCGGGATTTGGAAGAGGAAATCTACATGAAGCAACCTGAAGGCTTTGTAGTGAGGGGTAAGAAAGAACTGGTATGGAAGTTAAAGAAGTCTTTGTATGGGTTAAAACAGTCACCAAGGATGTGGTATCAGAAATTTGATACATTTATATGGGGACTTGGCTTCAACTGAAGCAAAACAGATCACTATGTGTATTTTAAATTAATTGGTGATCGTGTTATTTATTTGGACTTGTATGTGGATGATATGTTGCTGGTTGGAAATGACAAAGAAATTATCCAGGATTTGAAGACCCAATTGTCCTCCAAATTCGACATGAAAGATCTTGGTGCTGCAAACTATATTTTGGGCATGGAAATTAAAAGAGATTGGGCAAAGAGGAAGCTCTGGTTAAACAAGAGGAAGTATGTCAAGAAAATCTTGCAGAGATTTAATATGCATGATAGTAAACCAGTGAAGATTCCTATTCTTGTAGGTGTAAAGTTATCTGCTCAACAGTGTCCCAAGACACAAGAATAGGAAGAGGACATGTCCCACGTTCCATATGCAAGTGCAGTTGGTAGCCTGATGTATGCAATGGTTTGTACTGGACTAGACATTACACATGCAGTGGGAGTATTAAGCAGGTTTATTTCAAAAGCAGGAAAGGAGCATTGGATAACAGTGAAGAGGGTTTTCAGGTATTTGCGTGGCACTAGTGATTATGGTTTGTGCTACCAAGAAAGACCAGGATTGGATAGAGTGTTGGATATTCGTGGTTTTGTTGATGTAGACTGGGCTAGCGATCTGGATTAGAGAAGATCTACAAGTGGGTATGTGTTTAACCTATTTGGAGGTGCAGTCAGTTGGATGAGTAAGAAACAATTTGTAGTGGCACTATCAACTACAGAGGCAGAATACATCGTAGCCACACATGCAAGCAAGGAAGCAGTTTGGTTGCAGAGATTGTGTTCAAATATGGGGATAGTACAGGGAGCTATAAGGATAGACTATGACAGCCAAAGTGCAATTTTCTTGGCAAAGAACCCTGGATATCATTCAAAGACAAAGCACATTGATGTTCAGTATCACTTTGTGAGGGATATGATAGAAGACAAAAAGGTGTTGCTGGTAAAGGTGGACACTTTGAAGAATACTGCAGATGCATTGACAAAATCTGTGAGCTCTGAGAACTTCTCTTGGTGTAGAGAAACAATGGGAGTTGCACGGCTGGATAAATGACTAAGCTCTCTTGTGGCCCCCTGTGGAAAGAAAACAACAAGTGGGAGAAAGTTGGGTTGTGTTATATTCTTTCCACGACTAGCCCACGTAGTTAACTGGGGGGTGTAACAGGGAGTTTGAGGGGTGTAGGTAACCCCACTCTATGGGGTTCGGGATAGCGCCCCGGAAAATTTTGGTTTTGGAACCCATGTTAGGTTGGGCATACCCACCTATGTTTTTGTGCATGATTTTCGCACATGTTTTTGGATGTAATGGTTTTTGGTCCATGGTTTTGGAAGTGATGGTTTTCGGTCCATGGTATTGGATGCTTCGGCATCTATAAATATGTATTGTAACATTGAAAGGAACATAATGAAAAATCAAGATGGTAGTCCCGGTTTTGGGATCCAGGGGAAAATCTCTGTGTATATGTGTTTTATGTGTTATTCTCTTGCATTGTTTATTTTATGTGTTTTAGAATTCGTATGCAGGTAATTTCTGTACGGGGTTAAAACCTACATTTATAGGCTTTATTTCTTTGTTCTTGATCACCTTTCGGTTGGATCCATCAAATTTATTGCGAATTTTTATTATATTACCTCATTGATTTTGAGGACTATTTATGGGGAAATATCTATTGAGGAAGTTGCATAAGCTCGTTTGAAAATTGACTCTTGGTGTAGTTCAACCCCTCTTTAACAAAGACTATTTTGTGAGAGAAAGAGTGGAGTTCACTCCATGTTGGAATTCTATGATCTATGTGTTAGAGGTTGATCCAAACTTAAATAGGAACACAAAAAATCATAGATATAACCATAAATGTAGAAATGCATTAGAAATAACACTTCATTTCATTAATATCAAATACTAAAATATTCTTGCAAACTGAATGGAAATAAACTAGCTTGGGCAATGGTATCTTATCTCTGAGAAGAGATGTGGCAGCTACATGCCTCTCAACAATGTTACAATGAGTCTCTAAGGCCCATTTATTATTGATAAATAATGGAAAACCCTAAAAATCCAAAACCTAACCCTTGGAGATGAAGTGGCAAAACTACGGGCCTCGTTTGGGTAAATTCGTACATCAACTTCGCGGGGTCGTAACTTTGGCACATGATGTCCATTTGATGCACATAATATATACTTAGAAATATATATCCAATGAATACAAATTGAAAATGGAACCATTAATCAAACATTCATGTTTTCTCATTTTCCCCAAAAAAACATCATTTAGGGCCTCAATACGACTCCAAATGTTCAGGACCCGAAAAACTCCCAAAAATAGAAAATTGTGCTACAATTAAGGACTCTGAAAAACTGAGAAGATATAGTGTTAGGGGTCTAAGTGGAAACAAATATCAACCTGGATCAATCCTCCCCCCTAGGAAAGCATTGGTCCCCATTGCGTTGAGTGCCTCCATGCGATGGGAAAACCTCTGCTGAACTTGGTCCCTGGTGAGTCACTTGTGTTGGTGTAGGAGTTGGCCAGCTTTGACAACCCAATATACTTCGATCTTCTAAAGGAGATTATTCTTGATATGTGTGTCCATGATCCCATCAGTTGTGACCTATTCCATGCAGTCTAGGTTTAGATCTGTTGGCGTGAGTTGTTCAGCAATCTCAAATGTGTCCAACAATGGTGGAAAATACGGCCAAAGGTGGTCTATGTTGAACACTAGGTCCAAACCAAGGAACGGTGGAATGTTGATATCGAAGGCATTGTCCCCTACATCCTTGGCGATTTTCTATGGACCATATTAGGGCGGGCAAAGCTTGTGGTGGGGCCTAGTGAGGCGCTCCTTCTGCAACTATAGCCAAACATTGTCTCCCACCTAGAACTTGTGCAAGACTTGATGTTGATCATGGCACTGCTTATACTTAGCATTGGGTCTATCCAATATATCATGGAGCTACTACTGGATATGTTGAATGTGCTCAATGAGGTTGTTAGCCCTCTCAGCTTCAGACTGTACATGAGCTGAATCTGCTTGAGTAGATGCAAATTGTATGGCCACATCAGTGGGACATAATTGATAAAATCCCAGCCCTAACTAAAAGGAGTTGTGGCCCATTGAACTATGGAGAGCTCTATTGTAGCTTTGTTGGACATAGGGGAGCCTTTCATCCCATGTGTGTGGATGATTCAAGTTTTACATGCGCAAAATGTGTATGATCATCCTGTTGATGACCTTTGTTTGGCCATCAGTTTGGGGATGGAAAATCGTGGACTTAGTAAGTTTGGTATCCAACATCAACTACAGACTTAACCAAAATTCACTTAGCAATATACTAACTCGATCAGAGACAATGGCTTGTGGGATTGAAAAGCGTACCCACACTTGCTCAAAGAAGAGCTTAACAATTGCCTCTGTTGTGATACTCTTCTTGCACGTTTTCATAATGGCTATCTTAGATAATTTTTTGATGATCAAGAAAATGCACTCATTGTCATGCTTAATACAAGGAAGGCTCGATATGTAATCCATGGAGATGGATACCCAAGGTTTACTAGGAGTAGCAAAAGGAGTATATAGGCCTTGCTTCATGATGTTTGGTTTGGAAATGGTGCATGTAGTGGAGGATTTAATGTACCTCCAAACATCCTCACGAAGGTTCAACTAATAAAAAATCTTCTACGGAAATGCCATTGTTTTCTCTCCTAAGAAATGTCCAGCGAACCGACTGTAGTGAACCTCCCAAATCATCTTAGCATGCTCACTTGAAGGAACATAGATGTGTCCCAGGTGGCAGAACAAAGCATCCTGGAGGTGAAAGTGTGCCACTGAATTCTAGATCACTCTCGTAAAGATCTTTCCACACCAAAGTATCATGCCCACAGGAGTCGAGCACAGTGATCAGCTCTAGGGCATTATTGTTGTTGCCCTTATTGTACTTAATTTTCAAATAGAATTGTTGCAGGTATGTGGACCATTTATGATGTTGATCATTCTACAACTTCCCTTGTGTCAATATGAACTACATGGGTTTATGGTATGTGTGGATGACCGTTTCCTTTCACAGAATGTAATGCTTCCATTGATGATAGGCCTGCACAATGGAATACATTAATTTTTCATAGGTGGCATACTTTCACACTCTTTCTCAAAGTGTCTCACTGTGGAATGCCACTAGATACCCTTGCTGGGTAAGAACTCCATTAATAGCATAATCGAGCAATCTATCTCAATCTCAAATGATTACTGCAAGTTTCGTAATGTGAGCATTGGTGTAAAGCAGAGGTGTTGCTTCAACTCAATAAATGCTTTCTTTTGGGTTTCATACCAAAATAAATTTTCTTTCGCTCCGCCCTTGGTGAATTGATTTAAAGGCCAAGTGATATGAGAGAACCCCAACACAAACCTGCAGTAGAAATTAGAAGGGTGAAGAAACTTGCGGAGCTCTGTAAGAGTGGTTGGGGCTGGCCAATCCCAAATGAGTTATATCCTGGCTGGGTCCACATGCACACCTTGCTCATCAATGATGCACCCTAGATATTGAACCTAGGTCATGCCAAAAGTCCATTTCTCCAGATTGGCACACAACTTGTGTTGTCACAGGGTTTAGAGGACCTGCCGAATATCATTGAGGTGCTCTTCCCAACTTTGCTTGAAGATCAAGATGTCACATGAATACACCACAATGAATGCATTGGTGAAGGGTCACAAGATGTCATCCATCAATGTCATTGAGGTTGCCGAGGAATTCATCAACCCAAATGGCATGACCAACCATTTGAAAGGGTCCTCCTTTTATTTTAATGCAATCTTCCACACATCAGAGGGTTCAATAGGCACTTGGTGATAACCGGACTTCAAGTAAATATTTTTGAATTATTTGGCCCCCTTGAGTTTGTCCAAAAGGTCATCAATCCATGGGATTGGGTATCTATTCCCGAAAGTGATCTTGTTCAACGCCCCATAGTCAATACAGAGTCTCCAGGTCTCATCCTTATTCGATATTAATAGAATCAGGATCCCACATGGTGATGAGCTTGGCCTGATGTTCCCTTTCTACAACATCTCTTGAATTTTCCTCTTGATCTCATTGTTCTCTACAATAGAGCATTAATATATAGGTCCATTAGGTAGTGGCATGCCTGGGATCATATCAATGGAGTGCTTGAGCATACAGTGTAGAGGTACCCCTGTAGGTGAGCTAAAAATGTCCTTGTTTGTACTCCTCCACAACCATATCCATCTACTGCTCCTGTGTGGAGGGGCCCTTTTATGAAGTGGTGGCCACAATATTCTTCTTCCCCTGAGGGTGTATCATAAGGAAAACAATTTTCCTGGTATGTGAAATGATCTTACTGCATTGCTTTGGAGAGATCAAAGAGATGGAGGTAGGCAGGGCTACCTTTGGTATCCTATACAACTTATTGCCAAAATTACTAATCCCAGAGCGAGGTCTAGACTCATATACAACATGTCACTTCCACAGCTATTGTTGTCCTAATAATACATCACAAAATTAATGAGGAGAAACATCAAATAGTACCGCATTCATGAAGGAATTGATGTTGCAGGGAAGGTGGCACTGATGGCTGATGTGAAGATCTCATCCTTGGTGAAGCCACTTGATGGTGTACAGATGTGGATGTGGTGTATTTGGTAGACCTAGCCACTTCACGACCTCTACTGAAATGATGTTCTTTTGGATCCCACTATTGAAAATGAACTATAGCAGAGAAGCCTTCACCCACATCTATGAGTAGAAGTGGCATTCCCCCTACTCTAGATCTTCATGATCATTCTTTTGGATCTTCATCGTGGCCACAACAACAATGGGCTCTGCATCAATGATCTACTTCCCTTTATCATTACCCTTGTTGGGCCTTGACTCAGAGTTGAAACATGCATATGATTCAGAAGCCTTCACCTCAGGCATGAGTGAATACTTGGCCCGACGCTCACTTGTATTGTGAGTGGAGCTCTTATGGAACTCACACCATTTTCTCATGTCCTTATTTGTCTTTGGGGTGTTTTTCTTTTCTTTCCACTTTAGCGAGTTATCCTGGGTTAGCCCGCCTTGGATTTATCCTTTTCTCTGTAGTTTGGGGGTAGCCTTCCCTTGCTTCAGAATCACAGATCCAAAGTCTCGCTTCTTCTATTTAAACTTTTGGTAAATCTTGATAGTGTATCGGTACATTGTGCCCAGTGAAGAGATGTCCAAGAACTCCATCTCATCTTGAATGTGACTGTGTAGACAACCATGTTACTTGAGTACCAAATGTCGCTCTGAATCCTTGATACCCAACTTATTCCCTTCCTTGTCACAGCGTGGTCCACTTTATGTATTTATCCTCATAGCTCCTAACAGGGTAGTACTACTCCTTGATGGCATCCCGAAATTAATTCTAAGTGGGTGCGACTAAAAATAGTGAGGGTGTACTTTCGTCCTTCTTGTCACAGTAAGTTTTCCACAAGTGCTTGACTTTGGGGATGACTTTGAGAAGTGTAAAAGTAATCTTTTCCCAGTTGAAAAAATCTTGAATAGAAAAATATCCTTCTAGAAGATTTAACCATTTATCTATGGCATCCGTAAATATCTAGCCTTCAAATATGGGGATGTCAAAGTTAACTTGTGCCTTAAAGGGCATAGCACTCCTATAGTGGATGCTAGAATAAGATGTGTTGTCTTTGGGTAGCCACTGAAGGTTCTGGGAAAAGCTATTGATTATCGCATTCCTCTATCGCTCGAAATCTTCTTTGAGCAATATTTTCAAAGGATGTCCTTCCCCCTCATCATTCTTCTCTTCTACCATGGTATTTCGTTGGGATTTGCATGGCTGGTCTTGCAAAGGTTTGACTAGTTCGATCCTTGACTCCTTATATCTCGACCTCATTGGGGACATGCAATAAAAAATAGAGAAAGAGAAGATCACTCTGATACCATTGATCTGAACTTAAACAGGATTGCAAAAAATCACACATATAACCATAAATACAAAGTTGTAGCAGAAATGAAACTTCATTTCATTAATATCAAATACTAAAATATGCTTACAAATAGAATGGAAATAAACTAGTTTAGGTGATGGTAGCTTATCTTTGACAAGTGATGTGATGGCTACATGCTTCTAAACTATGTTACAATGGGGCTTGAAGGCCTATGTATTATTGAGAAACAATGGAAAACCCTAAACATCCAAAAATCCAACCCTCGTAGATGAAGCACCAAAACTATGCGCCCCGTTTGGGTAAATTGGGACATCAACTTCCTGGGGTCGTAGCTTTGGTATATGATCTTTGTTTGATGTACACAATACCTCATTACAAATATATATCAGAGGACTACAAATTTTTAATGCAAGCATAATTTAAAAAATCATGTTTTCCCTACTTTCATAAAAAAACGTTGTTTAGGGCCTCAAAACGGCTCTGGAACTTCACGACCCGAAAAACTGCCAAAAATAGTAAATTGTGCTACAAATAAGGAAGCTGAAATACTAAAAAGAGATAGTGTTGGGGGTCCAAGTGGCCACCAATATCCACCTAAATTAGAGGTACTTTGTATTTGAATATTTAATTGTCTATTACCATTTAATTAGTTGATTGATCTGAATGTAAAAGGGCATCCACCCATGGTATTCATCCACCCATGGTATTTATCCACCCATGGAATTTACCCATGGTATTATAAGTGGAATCCACCCACGGTATTGTAAGTGACATCAACCCATGGTATTTACCCACCCATGGAATTTACCTGTGGTATTGTAACCAAAAAAGGATATAAGTAACAAGTCACATTTTGTAAAAGGACAGATTGTCCACCACAATGTAGCCATTATAATTATGATCTATTTTATTAAAAAATAGTTTCTTTGTGGTTTGGTTATTCTATGTTCTCCTATTTTTCTTTTGGCATTTCAATTTTTTGGATCTTGGGGGCCTCTGCCCCCACAAGATCCATTTCAATTTTTTAGATCTTGGAGGCCTCCTCCCAAGATATAGATCATTGATACTTTAAATTCATGTCTGTTATTTCCCTTTAACATGCTCATGATATATTTTAATTTCTATTTTTTATGCATGTGATTGATGATTTTGGATTTATCCTACTTTTATATACATGGTTTGAAGTAAGGAGAAAAAAATAAACACCTTAATGGATTGTTACAAAGTGGTATCAAAGCTTATGTTTTTTCACTACTAGCAACCATTGGAGAGATTAATGGATCATAATATTCGTTGATCATAGTTATTTCACATTGAAAGCCCAAGTTGTTGAGGTTTTTAACAAATAAAATGAAATAAAGATGGTGTTATCATTACAAGGAAAACATGTTGTGGCAGAGTTGTTATAGGATCTTGTTAGTGCTAAAAAAAATTGATTTATTCAGAAAACAATTTGCTAAAAGCACCATTATTTGTCATGTAGCTTATAGCGGAAATTTCAATAGATTTTACTTGTCATTTAAAAAAATTGTTTGGTCGACATTATAATGAAGGGATTTTTTATTGGTGTGTTCTTTGTTAATGTGCACTAGTGTGTTTCTCAAATGTCGACACTAGTGCATTTATACTTAACATTAAAAGCATTAGTATAAATTCGATTATTTTGCAACATCTCCATCGTTTCATAACTAATAGAATTTATGCTCTCAATAATATAATTCCCTATGATTTTGCTTGTCATATTATAGTGCACCAGTACTTGTATAACTATATGCATTTATATTTAGTTTTTGATACAAAATTGTGCATCTCTTATGCACCAATGCATTGTTATAACATCATAGCATCAACAACTATACTTTATTTAAATCACCATCATGTCTATTCCAATTAAAGCACTAGTGCAAATACAATGATATAGAATCGGTATATTTATTTTATTGCAAGTGCGAGTGTGTAGAAAAATTATAAAGCATTGATATGATTTGTTTTAAAGAAACCAAATGTGTGGTTTCTTTTTCTTTTCTGCATTGGCCATCTATTAATATTTCCAAATGATAACTGTAATCATACATTGCTGTTTAAAGTGATGGTGTTCTCCATGATTGTGGGGAACACTAATCATAAAAGTGCATTGTTATATGTTTCTATGGTAGGAAACATTTAGCACGTTGAAAAGAATAGAAGACATGGAGATTCATGTATTTTAATGTATTTTTACAAAATTTATTTTTGTTTTTTTAAATAAGTTGTTTTAATAATAATTTTGATTTTTAAAAATTCTGATATAATTATTGCATTAAAACATTTTCCACCTTAGAGATTACATCTGTATTGAGTATAGAAATGTAAATAATCCCATATATAAATAAATTTGCAAAGTAAAATTTTACAACATTGGACAATGCAATATAATTAGAAACTAATTTTCTTATATATGGATAAGAGTGTAATGACCCTATTCATTTTACATATATATAAGCATTGTTCTAGTTATTTTACAGTCTTGTGGTTACTACAAATTTTTCATGGTTCTATTATATTATAATAAATTATGTGACTTCTTGGGATTTCTTACAATGGTGTGAATATGTCATGATTAAATTCACAATTGTGATTAGTTATGCGAATATTGCAACATGGTTAAATTCACAATTATAATTTCATGTGAGAGTAACATGAATATATGACACATACAACTATGAAAGTATTAACAAAGTAAACTTTGAAACAGGAACTGATACGATTACCCATTTCGTTGAGGTAGCAAAAAAGTCAACCGATTTTGAAAAGCGATGATGTAGAATACACATATTTTTTTAGCGTAGTTTTTGATACTTTAATTTTTTTTATGTACATTAGTTTTTAGAATGTTAGTGATTTGCATATTGATTAAGGTGTTGATTTTGCATCATGCCCTTTTTTTAAAAGACGTATTTTTTGACTTTAAATTTTATAATGTATTAAATGTGAATAATTATTTTCTAAATTTAACAATTTTGGAAGTGGTATTCTTCTTCATATTTTCTTGTTTTTTGTTTATTTTTATTTTTTTTTGGAGTGAGGTTTTTATTTTTTTGTATAGTTAAAGAAGAAGGTCGATATTTTAAAGTTTCAATATTCTACATATTTATATATCACTAATTAAGTTTTCAATGCACATCAAATAATTGTCTCTAGAAAGGAATAATTTTTAACAATTGACATTAAAATAACCACTTTGAACATAAATATAACTAAAAAATTACACATTTTGATAATTTTTTTTGCTAGAAATGACATGTAAAAATCACAAATTTTATAGCAAAAATTTTACAAAAAATGGTTAAATAATAGTTTTTTTTTATGAATTAAATGTCAAAAGATAATAATAATCACCGTTTTTCTCAAAAAATAATGATTCACATAAAAATTAAAGCGAAAATCACATAATACAAATATTTAAAACATAACAACATTAACTGAATGCTTATTCTTCTCATAAAATTTCAAAGTCAAAACATTACAAGGATAACTAATTAATAGTTAGAAAAAATTAGCTTGATTTCCAAGCATAACTTAAATTTAGTCAACAATATCATGTAATCCAAACTCTTCATCCTCTAGAGTTTCATCATTGTCCTCTTCCACAACACTTTCTGCTTCATTTTACTCATTTCCCTCTTCTAATGGATCTTTGATGTCTGTGAATCTCCCAATGTGTTAATTTCTAATCATTCCATGTAATAGGGGTTGAGGTTCCTTTGCCTTTTTTGACACACGTGTTGGTGTCCCAAATTTCTCTATTTTTACCATACTCTCATAAGCCTTAACCTGTGTTTTATCTCTATTTAACCCTTTCATTCCCGCACTAGTCCAAGATAATCATCTATTCCTACATATACTTTGTATTTCATAATTAAGATTTATTAAGTGATTTATTAATTACATTACATAAATTTCGTACCTTTTAGTATCTCTTTAACTTATGTTTAACTTTCCTAAAAGTAATTGAAGAGCTAAGTGTTAATCATTATTTAGCGTGACCAGTGCAGGCAGATTCCTGCACCGCCAACGTTGTTGCTCTGTGATCTCTGTGATATTCCACGTGGGCGTTTTTGATCCACGACTCCTAGTTCGGTTGCAGACTTTTTGAGGATGGACATTGGTGGTGTATAGTCAGGGATACTTGCCAAGAATATGGTCTACGGCCAACAAAGCTTGTTCTTTACTATAACCATCAACAGTTTTGCAATGTTGTTTGTGAGTCCATTCAGTCGAAAGGCTTGAATAGGAAATGACTATAATTAGCGGAATATGGCTAAGGCCGAGACACTGTATATAATGTAGACTGTAGGTAGAGCCAATGGAGTGATCTATCAGTTGTAATTTTACTTACTTTGTAATTTTGTATCGCCCTCGGTTCTAAGTAGGATTCACACTATCATGTATATTTGCTGATCAAGTTAATACAAGGAACGCACCATGTTTTCTTCACGCTATGTTTAATTTTTATTTCATGCGTGATTAAGTGCTGAACCATTTCATTTTGTAAACATGAAATGAGCTGGTTGGCTAGGGCCTATCCAACCTAGCTCGTTTACCCTTGTGCTTTTGCCATTTAAAATTTTTATGTGAACATTTATTCATTTGCAGTTGTGTGGCTTGGATTGATCTTATGTTTATTTCTCAAGTTCTGAGTTAAATTCATTTCATAGTCAAGCATGAACGGATTCGTAGTTTGGAAGTTTAATTAAGTTTATTTCTTTCTTGAAATTTCTTTCCTGCAAACACTTTCTTGCAATTTCCTTCCTGCAATTTTTGTCTTAGTTTTCTTCTGCTTGGGTTGTGTAGGAAGATTCTTCCTGTACTAGTGCATGTAGTTTCTTGCAGTCCAGTTTATTGAATTACTTCACAGCAAGTGTTACGTTCCTTTTCCTGCTTATAATTTGATTTATTCCTGCAAGCAAACATATTGTTAATTCAAGTAATCATTCTCAATGTTAAACATTATACTTCTAAAGGATCTAAGAATGTTTGCATGAATTAAGGAAGGATGTTATTACAAACACCATACTTTATACTTGTAGTTTATGAATTAAGAAAAAGGAACATAAATGTTATAAGTGAATTGCCGAAAGTTAGTTGATGCATGCAAATTACTTTGACTGCTGTTTTACTATTCCAATTTTTTTTTTTCTTTATGAAGTTTATTTTCCTTGCAAATTTTAGTTAATTAAGGAATTATTTTCACATGTAATTTATCTCAGAATCTAGCATGCAATTGCAAATATTTTCAACGCGGCTTTTAATTCTTTCAAAAGTAAATTGGAAACTTTGGTGAAGGAAGCTCTGTCTTGGTGCAAGAGCTGGTCTCTTCTCACAGGAACAGAGTTCTCTAAGCCTTGAGGCTTAGAGCACCTCCCTCAAGACATAAGTCTTCAGTAAAGAAGGTAAAATATACTTTTTCACATAAGTATTGTACATGCACTAGTGCAAAGCAGATTACAATAGTACAAGTGATCGTGGAGGATCCATCGATCCAATTGCACATGTGTTCAAAGTGTCATAATCAGTGTTTATGTGTGTCATTTAGTTTCGACAGTGTTCGTTATGATCAGGTTGTTCAGATAATGTTCATAGTAATGTACATGGCATTTAGTTGATATGGGTTTAGCACCTGGTTTTCGACTTGAGTTCATCGAAAGTTCCCCAAGGTTTGGTCAACAACATGTGTTTTTTTGTTCGACTTTGCAGGTTTGATGTGTTGACATCAATGTTGTCTGTGGCATAGATTCATTGTTTGGGTTGTCGTTGAAAAGATAGCTAGAGTCGATGATGTGCGTGGGTTTTGTCATCGCAGGTGGTTTTATGTCACATTGTGATGAAAGACTGTAAAAGGGTTTTTAAGATTCTAGACCTAAAACACTAAATCCCACGTCTAAGTCCTAATGACCAAAACCTCACCTAAAGACCTAGAACCCTAATCAAAATGATGCCTTACTAGCCTAATCCTATGCTAAAACACCAAGCCCTAATCTAAACCTATGCTAAAATACCTAACAACCCTCTTGGGCCAAAACAAACCATATAAATATTAAATATAATACATAACAGTCCCTTACCGTAACCACATCGAGACTATTAGCATATGACTGCACCTTGCAAACCATGAGTTAACATCAACTGACAATCAACTTGGTAATCGTCGAGGTTGTATAGACTGCATGGTATAAAACCGTTACCGCAACTGCCATACATGTGAACACCAATGTGTTCACTTTGCAGTCCGGGGAACTATGAACAGAACCACCAGCACGCTGACCGTGGGCTTTACCCCGCTCACATGAGTTGTCTAACCTTTTTCTGCCTGGTTGGCTGCCAGCTAATGGTTTCAGGAATTTCCAATGTTATTTTCGGGTTTTAGTTCAATTTTTTAAAAAAATAATTAAATGACCTTGTGACTAAACCCTAAGGTGTCCCTAGTGGATTAGACTGAACTATATCAACCGCAAAAGTCAGCTGATGCATTCCCAAAACCAGCTAGGGAGGTTTTGATGAACCTGGAGACCTTTAAAAGGCGGATTTTGTCCATGAAGAAAAAAGGAGTGGTTTTTGAGTTTCATGTGTAGGTTTTGGAGGGATAGAGGCGATTTTGTTTTCAGGTTTTCGGGAGCATCTGGAGTTGGATTTGGAAACCATAAGTGGTGTTAGAAAGGTGGTTTAGAAAGCTATCTGATGACAAAGGTCAGAATTGCATTTGTGCAATTTCAATCTATCTAATTCGTTGTGTAATACACACCTTCTACTCATTCCTAATAAAATGGTTGCCCATCTTGAAAGTGAACCCAGAGACGTATTCCATCAGGGACAAACTCTGTAATCACTCATGCTCTCTGGTATACATGTGTTTTCACTGTTTGCACTTCTGTGTTGCATCTTTCTAATGGTTTATCAATTGTCATAAAGTGAACAATTCAAGCAGTTTTCCTCGATTTCTGTGCTTTCAATTAACATTCAAAATCATTAATGGCTAATAAATTCTACAAAAGATTTTAGTATATGGTCATTTAAAATAATATATTTTTGTATCAAAGTAGGTTTCATTTGTAGAATGTGCCATTTAATGTTAACCAGGTCAAAGTCGCAATGAGGAGAAGGAATCCTTGAGCAGATCAATCCAGAGATTGGAAAGCGACGAGTCATTCAAAAATCGACCATGTCAGGACCAGATGAAGGTGAAAACACTGAGACTAAGATGAGTGAGGAACAATTTCAACAGGCATTCTTAACGATGAAACAAATGTTGGGAGAATTGTACAAAGACAAGAAGGTGAGAGATTCAGCTTCTTCTTCGAAGGCATCGAAGAAGGACAAAGGTAAAGGCAAGGATGATAAACCTCCTTCAGCTCCATCATCTCCATCATCCTCTACTTCTTCTTCTTCTTCTGGTGTAGAATTTGAAATGGAAAAGAAACATAAGAAATCATCTCTTTTGAAACTTGATGTTAAATTTGAGTTACCTGTTTATGATGGCCAAAGGAATCCTGAAATGTTAGATAACTGGATAAAGTAGTTAGAAGTGTATTGTTGCATTCATAACATTTCTAAAGATAAAACTAAAATTCAGTTGGAAACACTTAGAATGGGGGAACAATTTTAATCTGGTGGGAAAGTAAAACTCAACTAGATTTCAATCGTAAAGGAAAAGTCATATCTTCATGGTCTAAGTTTTTGAAAGCTCTTAGGAAACAGTTCTATCCTTTAGGATACATGCATCAAGCTATTATTTATGGGCAACATCTAAGGCAAGGTAAAGGGAAGAGTGTTTAGGATTTTACTTAGGAATTCAGAGAGAAAGCATTATCACTTGGTATTTCATTGGATACACGTGAAACTTTGTTAAAATACATCGGCAGTTTACATTCATATTTGCAGCATACTTTATTGATGTTTAATATTGATGATTTTGAAGAGGTGTGTGTTCAGGCCATACATATTGAATTAGGTGGTATACCATTCAAGTTTTCATCTCAGTCATCCAAAGAGTTGGAAACCAAATATTCTAGTGACAGTAAGGGGAAGAACATTTCGAAGAAAAAGAAATCAACAATAGCTCAGAAGGAAAGACCTACTTGTTCTCATTGCCAGAGAATCGGTCATGATGAATTGAAGTGCTGGAAACTTCATCCAGAAATTAAGCCCAAAAAGTTCCTTAAAGAGAAGGATGAAAAGAGGGCCATTGCAGCAGTCCAGCAGGATCTAGGTTCAGATTCAGGTGATGAAAGGAGGATAACCGCCATGGTTATGATAGGTAAAAATTTTGATGCTGGTTCAAGTTCGAAAACTAATGTATCTTCTTCAAATGTAAATCCTTCACATGAGGATAAAAGAGTTGAGCTCTTCCACATAAGGATAACTTCTAAGCATACAAAGATTGAGACAATGTTTGAGAGTGGATCACAAGCAAATTTAATATCTGAACATATAGTTAATCAATTGGGATTGGAAACACAGAATCATCCAAGACCATACCCATTAGGTTGGATTAATAAATCAACTCAGATACATGTCACAAAGTAGTGTCGGTTAAATTTTGCAATTACATCTAAGTACATTGATAAAGTGGAGTTAGATGTGGTCCCAGTAGACATATGTGGAGTTGTCTTAGGAAGTCCTTATCTTTATGATAGAGATGCAGTGTTTTATAGAAGAGAACATAAATATCACCTAAAGAAAGAAGGGGTTGAATCTATTGTTAGGGCACATAAAGTCAAATCAAACTTGGATTTCATTGTTACAAATCAAGTTAAGCAGTTTATAAGTTCAAGTAAATATGTACTCATGTTTATTAAGGAACAACATAAGGTTGATTGTTTGAGATGCGAGATTCCGTTTATAGATCAATTGGTCAAGGTGGTTAATTATTTTCCAAGAAATCTTATTCATAAACAGGATAAGCAACATGAGATACATTTAATGTCCTATGAAAATCTTCTTAAAGACAGAATGAATCTCAATTTATTCATTCAACTGAATTCTAGAAACTATCACCATTAGTAGTGTATTGCAGGGAATGGTACATGTGAGTCTAATCAGAGACTTGTTTCAAATGGTATGTTTATTTTCAGTTTCAGGGGTACAGGTTAGTATTGGGGAAAGTTAGTGTTACATTTCTTTGGTATTGCATTATCATTTCATGCTTTAAAAAGTAACGAAGGCTCTTTTCAACTAGAGAGGAAGTCTATAAGTTTTCATGACAAAGCATTTTCGAAAGCAGAACTAAAGTTTTTTTATCATGATTTGAAAACTAATGCATTAAGTGAAAGTGTTAGTCAATGGAAATATTAGTTAATAGATGAAGAAATATTGATTCAAGTAAATCAACAATTACTTAGATACCTCCAAAATAAAACTAAGTTGTAGTAATATTTACATCACAGCTGGATGAGTTATGTGCAGCAAGTTCACTTAGTAATCAGTCATCAGGAAAGTAAATCAATTCAAGTAATTGATATGAAGTAAAAATCAAAGGAGTCTTTGAATATTTCAGTTATTCTAGAAAATAGATTGTTAATACCCATTAGATGTATTGAACAAAGTTCTACAAATACTGCTTTCAAAGATGTTTTTGAATCACTATCTCATGATTCTTTGTGGAAAGAATTAAATTTCCATGTTGATAACATGTTGTTTCCCATCCTCGCAAGTTGTTCATACTATGCATGGAAGAAACAGGTCACCGAATCAAAAGGTATCATGGTCAGCATCATCAGGGTCATCACTTGTAGGTGATTGATCGAATGTATTGGTACATCATCAAGTCAAGATGGAAAGAGAGGGATTTCTACCCTCATCGACTAAATGTTTAGTCAAACTTTTGTGGTCCAAAAGATTTCAAGTGGAGAGGAATGATCCAGGAGGATCCATCGATCCAATTGCACATGCGTTCAAAGTGTCGTCATCAATGTTTATGGGTGTTTCTTAGTTTCGATAGTGTTGGTTATGATCAGGCTGTTTAGGTAATGTTCGTAGTAATGTACATGGCATTCAGTTGATATGGGTTTAGCGCCTGGTTGTCGACTTGACTTCATCGATATTTCCCCAACGTTTGGTCAACAGCATGTGTTTTGTCATTCGAATTTGCAAGTTTGATGTGTCGACATCATTTTCGTCCATGGCATAAATTCATCATGCAGGTTGTCGTTGCAGAGATAGCTGGATTCGATGATGTGCATGGGTTTTGTCACTGCAGGTGGTTTTACATCACATTGTGACGAAAGATTATAAAAGGGTTTTTAAGATTCTAGACCTAAAACCCTAAATCCTACATCTAAGTCCTAATGACCAAAACCTAACCTAAAGACCTAAAAAACTAATCAAAATAATGCCTTACTAGCCTAATCCTATGCTAAAACACCAAACCCTAGTCTAAACCTATGCTAAAATACCTAACAACCCTCTCGGGCCGATACAAACCATATAAATATTAAATATAATACATAAAGGTTATAACAGTCCCTAACCGCAACCGCAGTGGGACTGTTAGCATATGATCACACCTTGTAAACCACGGGTTAACATCAACCGACAGTCAGCTTGGTAACCACGTAGGAGGTCCTAACCATACATGTGAACATTGCAGTGGAAGATTGTCGGGGTTGTATAGACTACGGGATCTAAAACTGTTACCGTAACCTCCATACATGTGAACAACAATGTGCTCACTGCGCAGTTCGGGGAACTGTCAACGAAACCACGGCGTGCTGACCACAGGCTTTGCCCTGCTCACATGAGTTGTCTAACCTTTTTCCGCCCGGTTAGCTGCTAGCTAATGGTTTCAGGCATTTCCAATGTTATTTTGGGTTTTTAGTTCAGTTTGTTTTAAAAACTAATTAAATGACCTTGTGACTAAACCCTAAGGTGCCCCTAGTGGATTAGACTGAAATATATCAACCCCAGAAGTCAGTTGATACATCCCCAAAACCAATTAGGGAGGTTTTGATGAACCTGGAGGCATTTAGAAGGCAGATTTTGTCCATGAAGAAAAAAGGGGTGGTTTTTGAGTTTCATGTGCAGGTTCTGGAGGGATAGAAGCAATTTTTTTTTCAGGGTTTCGGGAGCATCTAGAGTTGGATTTGGAAACCGTAAGCAGCATTGGAAAGTTGGTTTAGAGAGCTATGTGATGACAGAGGTCAGAATTGACTATGTGAAAGTTCAATCTGTCTAATTCACTATGTAATCCACACCTCCTTCTCATTCCTAATAAAACAGTCGACCATCTTGAAAGCGGACCCAGAGACGTAGTCCGTCAGGGACGAACTCCGTAATCAATCTTGCTGTTTGGTATATCTTTGTTTTCACTGTTTGCACTTTTGTGTCACATCTTTCTTATGGTTTATCAAATTTCGTAAAGTGATCAATTCAAGTAGTTTTCCTCGATTTCTATGCTTTCAGTTAACATTCGAACTCATTAATGGCTAATCAATTCTACATCAGTTTTTAGTATATGGTCATTTCAGATCAATAAGAATAGGTTGCTTGGTGTAGAAGGAACATCAATTGGGAAACATATCTTTGCAAGGGCCCACTTGTTAAACTATTAGACATCTATACTGAAGATAAACATAGTATTTCATTTCATCATTTAAGATTGCTTCTAGTTGTGTGAAAGTTCATTTACTTGATTTCCTCACAAATTATCCTTTTACATTACAACACTAGAATTTGTTTGGTGTCGATTGTATTTAAGATTGTTTCTGTCTGATTCTGCAACATTTCACTTAAGAAGTAGGATTAGGAATACAAAAAATTCATACCCCTTCTGCCATTGCCTATGCTTTGTCTCTAAGTTTACGAAACCCTTGGGTTGACAATTAATTGATGAGGAGTTTTCCTAAGTGAAATTCCTGCACCCAACATTTTGGCGAAAGCGGACCCGGAGACATAGTCCGTCAGGGACAAACTCCGTAATCAATCTTGCTGTCTGGTATATCTTTGTTTTCACTGTTTGCACTTCTGTGTCACATCTTTCTTATGGTTTATCAAATTTCGTAAAGTGATCAATTCAAGTAGTTTTCCTCGATTTCTATGCTTTCAGTTAACATTCAAACTCATTAATGGCTAATCAATTCTACATCAGTTTTTAGTATATGGTCATTTCAGATCAACAAGAATAGGTTGCTTGGTGTAGAAGGAACATCAATTAGGAAAAATATCTTTGCAAGGGCCCACTTGTTAAACTATTAGCCATCTATACTAAAGATAAACATAGTATTTCATTTCATCATTTAATATTGCTTCTAGTTGTGTGAAAGTTCATTTACTTGATTTCCTCACAAATTATCCTTTTACATTCTAACACTAGAATTTGTTTGGTGTCGATTGTATTTAAGATTGTTTATGTTTGATTCTGCAACATTTCACTTAAGAAGTAGGATTAGGAATACAAAAAATTCATACCCCTTCTAGCAGTGCCTATGCTTTGTCTCTAAGCTTACGAAACCCTTGGGTTGACAATTAAGTGATGAGGAGTTTTCTTAAGTGAAATTCCTGCACCCAACATTTTGGCACCGTTGTCAGGGAGGCAATTTGAATTGGTAAAATTTTTCCATTGTTTGCAATAGGGGTAAGTCTGCTATTATTTTTTCTATAGTGTGCTTACTACTTCTATTTGCTTGAAGGAATTTACAGATGTCTAGTTATTTTTGAGTTGCAACATTTTTATTGGAATTTTGTTTTGTCATTTTTTTGAAATGAATACCTAAAAGAGGTAGGGGTTAAAAGACCACTAGGGGCCAAAGAAATACTGATAAACATGAAACAAATATTGGGCTTTCTTTTGCACGTAGAAAGTCTAAGAAAACGTAGACTCATTATTCAAGAACAATCCACTTGGGCTCTGGTAACAGTGGTCCAGGTGTGACACAACCCACAAAGGGGAAGAAGGGGACTATTAGAACCCATAGTCAACCTTCTCAACCTATTGAGAGTTGTTCACGTGGAAGAACAACAATGGTAGATTAGGAAGACCATGTAGAAGGAACTAGTGAAAATCAGGTAAATGACAAACAATCCACTTTTGGATTCCCAATTGTGGATCCTGATACACAAGTACAAATGAAAAATATTTCACCATCAGCTCTTCCTCATTTCTATGGCAAGGTACATGAAGATACAAACTCTTTCCTATTTGAATTTGATAGTTTGTGTAGAAGTTATGATTATTCATCTGATGCCTAGAAGTGAAAGCTATTTCCTACAACTCTTAAGGACGCAACACTCTGCTGGTTCATGGGACTAGGAGGAAACACTATATCTTCTTGGGAACAAATGAAGAGAGTGTTTTTGTCAAAATATCAGGAATGTTGTAAGACTAGGGATATTCAAGATGAAATCTTTACTATTGTGCCAAATGAAGATGAGACTCTAGAGGACTACTTGGAGAGATTCTTGTACATCCTCCAAAGGGCAAAGCACAAATTTGATCTAAGTACCATTAGAACCTTGTTCTTACGGGGGTTATTGATGATGCTAGGAATAATCTAAATCTATTAGGACAAGGGGATATTGATCAAAAATATTTTGATCAAATATGTGACTTGTGTAGGAAATTCTCGAGGAACCAATGTAGATTCGGTAAAGGAATGTTGAATAGAAATAAGAAAACCGAATCTACTGACGCTATGATTATTGGATTAGAAAAAAATGGACAATATGAAAATTTAAATAATGAATATCGTTAGTAAACAAATAGACTCTTTGAAGTTTTAGCAAAAAATTGTAGAGGAACAAGAGGCATTGTCTATTTTTTGTCCAAAATATAGAAGAAAGCATATTTTAAGAGAATGTCCTCTTGATATTAAAGAAACTAATAAATGTGCAATTTGTACAGAGAACCATGCCATGGGAAAATGTCCCTCCATACCTAGGTTGAAATATGTACTTGAAGGAGGACAACCTGAATCCGAATCACTGCATGCTATGGGAGCATGAAGAAACTGGCGTTAGGTAAGTGCAGGTATGGCTCCTGAACCTCCACCACATTTTTTTGGTTATAATGCACATTCATATTCCTATCCTAACATTAGTCACTCTCAACCTTATAGCATGGGAACCAATACCATTACATAAAACCCTCCCAATCTTGGCAACAAGGATGGAGAGGGCCAAACCATTCATGTCATTCACACCATTCCTATCCTGCACCTATGCAGTCATACCCTCTTACATATGCACCTTACCTAATGCGACAACCATCATTACTTCAACCGAGTCAACCAATGTCACCATTGCTTTTACCTCCACCGTTTCGACCTTCTCAGCTGCCTGCCCAACCTTTACAAAACCCCAATAATAAATCGGTACAGATGATCCATTCTATGAACCCACTTTCCTCATCTAGATATCAGTCCATAACAGTTAGATTCAATGACCTGCAATTGAGATCGGGGAAGATAGTAACCTCATAAAATCAAAAGCAGCATATGGTGATACCAATGAGAAAGGTGAGGAGGAAACTCCCGACCATTATGAAAAACATGACACCATCCAACCTATCCCCATACCTTCTGAGCCTTTTCCATCTTCTTCCAACCGACCTCCCTATCCAAAGAGGTTATTTGTGGAGAAGACAGACCCCATTCCTGAGTCTAGCCTGGCTTCTGAGCTTAGGAACCTTTTCATAAAGGCACCTTTCCTCCAACCTATTAAAGATATCAACATTTGCACAAAAATCATTAGGGAACTCTATCTCAAGAAGCTAGGAAGGAGAAGATTATAACCTCAAACCATTCAATTTGTTGGTAGAGCAGTAGAGTTAATGACGTGGTGTATGCACATGGAGAAATATACTTACCCCGGAAACCCTGTTGTCTCTGTTCAGATAGGTGATGTCCTTGTCTCCAATGTACTTATAGACCTAGGGGTAGCCATTAATGTTATGACCAAGCACACCATGGATCAACTTGGATTGGTCCATATTCGTCGTACTCCCACTGTGCTTGAACTAGCAAAAAGATTTAAAATCGAGATGGAAGAGGTGTTGGATGATGTGGTCATTTCTCTAGACTCTTGGGAATACCTTGTAGACTTCATTGTGCTTCATCCAAAGAACCCTGTGGGAGGACATCTTTTGATCTTGGGACGACCATGGCTTGCTACAGCCGATGCTTATATCAGATGCCTTTCTGGCGACATGTATATTTCCCATGAAGATTCCATGACGAAGGTCACCATTTATCCACCCGCTAGATCCATTCAGGAGCTCCAAGACACTTTATGGTTAGACTACAATAGTGATTAGGAGACTTAGCCTATTTCCTTGATACATCGGAATGTTGAGTTCCCGCAGGAGGGTGAGATTCAAGACTTCCTAAACAATCTAGACACCATGCCCAATTTTGTGTCATGAATCAGATTTTTAGTCTATATTTTCAAGAAATATATGACTCTCTACCTCCCTCACCACCATCTCTAGTGACACCTCTGTAGGTTTTAACCCTCTACATAAATTACCTACATATGAATTCTAAAACATAGAAAATAAACAATGCAAGAGCATAACAAATAAAACACATATACACAGAGATTTTCCCCTGGATCCCAAAATCAGGACTACCAACTTGATTTTTCATTATGTTCCTTTCAATGTTACAATACATATTTATACATGCCGAAGCATCCAATACCATGGACTGAAAACAATTACATCCAAAACCATGGACCGAAAACCATGTGCAAAAATCATGCACAAAACCATAGGTACAACCTAATATGGGGGGGCTACCCGCACCACTCAAACCCCCTATGTCCATCCCGCTATGTAATCAGCGCAACGAAAGGGGGGTCTCTGTCCCCCCCTCTAACCCCCAGTTAACTATGTGGGCTAGTCATGGAAAGAATATAACACAACCCAAAATTCTCCCACTTGTTGTTTTTTTTCACAGGGGGCCACAAGAGAGCTTAGTCATTTATCCAGCCCTGCAATGCCCATTGTTTCTCTACACCAAGAGAACTTCTCATAGCTCATAGAATTTTTCAATGCATTTGCAGTATTCTTCAAAGTGTCCACCTTTACCAACAACACCTTTTTGTCTTCTACCATATCCCTCATAAAGTGATACTGAACATCAATGTGCTTTGTCTTTGAATGATATGCAAGGTTATTTTCCAAGAAAATTTCACTTTGGTTGTCACAGTCTATCCTTATAGCTCCCTGTATTAACCCCATACTTGAACACAATCTCTGCAACCAAACTGCTTCATTGCTTGCGTGAATGGTTGCCATGTATTCTGCCTTTGTAGTTGATAGTGCCACTACAGATTGTTTCTTACTCATCCAGCTGACTGCACCTCCAAATAGGTTAAACACATACCCACTTGTAGATATTCTTTTATCCAAATCTCCAGCCCAGTCTGCATCAACAAAACCAGGAATATCCAACACTCTGTCCAATCCCGGTCTTCCTTGGTAGCATAAACCATAATAACTAGTGCCACGAAAATACCTGAAAACCCGCTTCACTGCTATCCAGTGCCCCTTCCCCGGTTTTGACATAAACCTGCTCAATACTCCCACTACATGTGCAATGTCTGGTCTAGTATAGACCATTGCATACATCAGGCTACCGAATTCACTTGCATATGGAACACGAGACATGTCCTCTTCCTTTTCTTGTGTCTTAGGACACTGTTCAGCAGATAACTTCGCACCTATAGGAATAGGAACCTTCACCAGTTTACTATCCTGCATATTAAACCTCTGCAGTATTGTCTCAACATTACTTCCTCTGGTTTAACCAAAGCTTCCTCTTTGCCCGATCTCTTTTAATTTGCATGCCCAAAATATAGTTTGCAACACCAAGATCTTTCATGTCGAATTTGGATGACAATTGTGTCTTCAAATGCTGGATAATTTCTTTGTCATTTCCAACCAGTAACATATCATCCACATACAAGACCAGATAAATAACATGGTCACCAATTAATTTAAAATACACACAGTGATCTGCTTTGCTTCTGGTGAAGCGAAGTCCCCGTATAAATGTATCAAATTTCTAATACCACATCCTTGGTGACTGTTTTAACCCACACAGAGACTTCTTTAACTTGCATACCATTTATTTCTTACCCTTCACTGCAAAACCTTCAGGTTGCTTCATGTAGATCTCCACTTCTAGATCCCCGTGAAGAAATGTTGTTTTCACATCCATCTGTTCTACCTCAAAATAAAATGCAGCAACAATAGATAAAAGTAATATAATAGAAGCTACCTTGGCAAAAGGACAAAAAAATATCACCAAAATAAATTCCTGACACCTGGGAATAACCTTCTTCTACCAATCGAGCTTTGTATTTCTCCACCTTTCCTTCTGCATTTGTCTTCTTTTTTAACACCCATTTTCTTCCAATGGGTTTCCTTCCAATCGAAAACACCACCAGATCTCAAGCCTCTTTTTTTTTCAAAGATGCCATTTTATCAACCACGACCTCTTTCCAGAGTTTTCCATCCTCTGAATCTACTGCTTCTTTCACAGTTCTGAGATCATTATCAGTAATAGATAAAGTAAAATTTGAACAGAAAGCAGATGGACTATACCTTTCCAGCTACCTTCTTTCTTGAACTGATCTTCTCACACTCAGAGTTTGTGGCTCTTCATCTTCTGATTCCTCCTCTGCTGTAGAGTCTGATTCTTCCTCCTTAAGCTCAAACTCTATCTTCTCAGGTTCCTTTGGTTAGACTTCATGTTTAATAACATCTTTCACTTCTCTAAACACCACATCTGAGCTGTACAAAACCTTCCTTGTTACTGGGTTCCGAAGCTTATAACCCTTTAAACCATCCTTATACCCAATAAAGATGCACTTTTCAGATTTACTATCCAACTTGGTTCTTTTCTCCTTTGGAGCATGTACATATGCATCACATCCAAATACCCTCAGATGTGAAAGAGAGGGTTTCTTACCAGTCCATACCTCTTGTGGAGTCTTATCCTCCAATGCTAATGAAGGTGATCTATTGACCAGGTAACATGTTGTCACCACCGCCTCTACCCAGAATTCCTATCCTAACTCAGCACAACTAAGCATGCTTCTTGCCCATTCCATCAACGTCTTGTTCACTCTTTCTCCAAATCCATTTTTCTCAGGTGTGTATGGAGTAGTGTTTTGCCGTGCTATACCACACTTCTTACAAAATTCTTCAAATTCCTTGCTGCAAAATTCTCCACCGTTATCTGTCCTCAACACCTTCATCTTCTTCTCTGTCTAGTTTTCCACTAGAGCCTAAATTCTTTAATCCTGTCAAAGACTTCAGATTTATTCTTAAGGAAATATATCCATGTATTCCTTGAGAAGTCATCTATAAATGATACATAGTACATAGACTTACCCAGCGATGGAACCTTCACAGGTCCAAACACATCACTGTGCACAAGTTCTAATATATGTTTCGCCCTGTTACTACCAAAGGGGAAACTCACCCGATTCTACTTCTCATATTCACAATTTTCACAGAAATCAAAATCCAAAGAGTTATTATTACTCATACCTTCTACCATAGCTTTACCATGAAATATTCAAAGGCCCTTCTCTCCAATATGTCCAAGCCTTTGATGCCACAGCATGGTCTTCTCTCTAGAGACCACTAGATTTTCCGCTCCACTTTTAGGAACCACAGAACTGTTGCACCCATCAATAACAGTGCTACCTTGCAGCTTTTACAGAGTTCCAATCTAAACTCCCTGCATCAATATCAGTGCTCGCCAAACCATTTTGCAGGTATCCTTCTCAAACAATGTTTTTACACCTACATCATCCAACTTGCTTATGGAAATCAGATTTGTGGCCAATGCAGGAATAAGAAGAGCACCCAGAAGTGTTCTAACCCTTCCACCTTGCAACTTCAACTTTACTTTTCTACAACCAACGATTCTCACCTTCGTTTCATCCCCCAAGAAGATATCACCACCATCATATTTCTTATACTCGCAGAACCACTCTCTATGGGGAGTGAAGTGAAATGATGCACCTGAGTCAATCAACCATGCCTCATGACCTACATGTGTACTTGAAGAAGCCAAGTACACATCCCCACCTTCATCTGAGGTGTTTTTCGCCTCTGCAGAAGGAGCATCATCAGATCCCTTTCCTTTATCAGGAGCTTTAGATTTACAATCCCTTTTGTAGTGCCCTTCCTTTCCGCATTTCCAGCACACCACCTTTACAGGCTTTCCTGTAGATTTAGATCTCCCTCTAGATTTATATCTCCCTCTCGATGACTTATTTTTGTTTCTGTTATGGGACCATCCTCGTACAGAAAAGGCATCACCATTCCGGCTCTCCATATTTTTCCATCTCATCTCCTTCGTCAACAAGGATGAGACTATGTCATCAAACTGCAAGGTAGTTGCATTGCTACCTATTGCAATAACTAGACTATCCCACGAATCTGGTAGAGAACACAACAAACTGATGCACTTATCTTCATATGAAATTTTAATACCAACAGATAATAACTGACTTACCATAGTATTAAATGCATTCAGATGTTCTGTCACCGAGTCTCCATCTTTCATCCTCAGTTTATACAGCTTTTTCCGTAGGAACAATTTATTCACCAGAGACTTTGATTGGTACAAAGTGCCTGACTTGTCCCACAAAGCCTTTGCTATAGCTTCCCCTGATACATTCAACAATACTAAATCCGAGACACACAATCGTATTGTGCTCTTAGCCTTTCGATCCAACTTCTTCCATTCTTCATCGAACACTCCGGTTGCTTTAGTACCTGGATCTACCATGATCCATTGATCTTTATCCACCAACAGATCGTCCACCTTGAGTTTCCATAACTCAGAACTTTGACCATTAAATTTCTTGATCTCTATCTTTCCACTACTCACCATCTTCTTTCACCACCAGAATCGATCCCGTAGATCTCCCACTGAATAGGGTCTACCACAGGCCCAAGCGAAATCCCTCAGCAACAAAGGCGTCCCCTTGAAGCCAAAACAACTTTGATACCAAATCTAGGTTTTAACCTCATACAGAAATTACCTGCATATGAATTATAAAACACAGAAAATAAATAATGTGAGAGCATAACACATAAAACACATATACATAGATATTTTTCCCTGGATCCCAAAACCGAGACTACCATCTTGATTTTTCATTATGTTCCTTTCAATGTTACAATACATATTTATACATGCCGAAGTATCCAAAACCATGGACCAAAAACCATTGCATCCAAAGAAATGTGTGAAAATAATGCACAAAAACATAGGTAGGTCCGCCCAACCTAATATAGGGTCCAAAAACAAAATTTTCTATGGTGTTGCCCCAGACCCCATAGAGAGGGCTACCCGTACCCGTCAAACACCATGTGACCCCCCCGCTACGCAATCGGCGCAATGAAAGGGGGGACTCCAGACCCCATCTAACCCCCTAGTTAACTATGTGGGCTAGTTGTGGAAAGGAATATAACACAACCCAACAACCTCTGTGTACTCCTGAGCCTGATACCACTATTATTGAGATTAGTCCAGGTAGATCCTTGTATATGAGTTTAGACTTGGATTCTTCCCAATAAGAGCAGCTTGTGAATTTGTTGCGGAACCATCTTGATGCCTTTGCATGGGGCTATGAAGATATGAAAGGCATCCCTCCTGAAACTTGTACCCAACATATCTATATTGAGGATGGAGCCCGACCTATTCGACAACCCCAAAGGTGAATGAACCCAGCTCTAAGAGATGTTGTAAAGGAAGAATTGCAAAAACTCTTAGATGCTAATTTTATCTATCCTATTTCTGACAGCTAATGGGTCTCCCCATTGATCTTAGTCCCTAAAAAATATGGGAGATGGCACAATTTTATTGACTACATAGAATTGAACAAATCCACTCTCAAATATTACTTCCCCCTTCCTTTGTTTGATCACGTAATTGATACCCTTGTTGGTAAGAAGTACTTTTCTTTTCTAGATGGATTTAGTGGGTATAACCAGATACAGATTGCACCCGAGGATCATGACAAAACCACTTTTACATCTGCATGGGGTACATTTTATTATCGAGTGCTTCCCTTTGGACTATGTAATTCCCTGTCTACCTTTCAAAGGGTTGTCTTGGCCATTTTTGCCGACCTTGAGTGTGTGGAAATCTATATGGATGAATTTTCTGTGTTTAGAGATTCATTTCAAGAAGCCCTTAAGGAACTAGAAAAAGTGCTTCTTCAGTGCCAAGAAGCTCATCTCATCTTGAGTGATAAAAAATACATATTAATGTGCAAGGTAGGGGTGGTTCTTGGCCATATTATTTTTTACAAAGGTATCTAGGTTGACCCTGCGAAAATAGAAATTATTTTGAGTCTTCCTATAACCAAAACTCAAAGGGAAGTGACAGGTTTTCTAGGACATGCGAGCTACTATAGGAGATTCATTGAGAATTTCTCAAGGATAGCTACCCTCCTTTTCCGATTTTTGGCTAAAGATAGTAAGTCTTCTTGGTCCATAGCTTGCCAACAGTCCTTTGAGACATTTAAGAAAAACCTAGTCCAGGCACTAGTTTTGAGAGGACCAAACTGGTCCCTACCATTTCATATTTCCTTTGATGCCTCATATACTGCTATTGGTGCAGCTTTAGGACAAGAAGAAGACAAAAAATATTATGCTATTTATTTCATTAGTAGAAACTTGTCACATGTTGAACTAAATTATATGGTTATTGAGAAAGAGTTTTTAGCTGTAATTTTTTCCGTTAATAAATTCATACATTATATTACAAGATATGAATTCTTTGTGCATACTGACCATTATGCAATAAGATATTTGATGAATAAACCATTAACTAGTGGCAGAGTTACTAGGTGGTTATTATTGTTACAGGAATTTTATATTACCATTATTGATAGACCACGAAAATCTAATGTAGTAGCAGATTATCTTTCAAGATTAAATAATCCTGGTGAAGTAATTCTTGTTGATGATGATTTTCCTGACAAACATATTTTCGCTGTGTCAACAAAATCCCCATGGTTTGCTGACATATCTAACTATTTAGTCACTATAAAATTACCACCTCACTTATTTGCTCATGAAAAGAGGAATATCATACAGAAAAGTGCAACATATTCATGGATTCAAGGAGAGCTCTTTTACACCAGACAAATCTCATTATCCATAGATGTGTAAGAGAGGAAGAAGTGTTTGATATTTTAAAATCTGCACATGATGAACCTTGCGGGGGTCACTTTCCCAATAAGAAGACTGCATACATAGTGTTACAAGCTGGCTATTTTTGACCCTCCTTCTTTAAGGATGCCAAATAGTACGTCAAGCAATGTGATAGCTGTCAGCGAATTGGCCAACCTAATCAAACCAATGAAATTCCTTTATGTCCTTAGGTTATGATTGAGCCTTTTGAAAAATGGGCCATTGATTTTGTAGGACCAATAAATCCAACATCGTTAAATAAAAAGCATAATTTGGTTTGTATAGATTTCATTACAAAATGGGTAGAAGCTAAAGCAGTTTCTTTTGCTACTGAAAGAGTTGTTGTTGATTTTCTTTTTACTGAAATCTTTACTAAATTTGGTATGCCTACAGAAATTGTTTCTAACAATGTACCGCAGATTATTTCTAATCTGGTACAGGGTGTGATGGAGTAGTACAAAATACGGCATAGGAAATATACACCATATCACCCGTAAGCAAATGGTCAAGTGGAGTCCACAAACAAGGTGATTGAGTCCATCCTCACAAAGACAGTAAATATTCACAGAAAGGATTGGGCTGACCAATTACCAGAAGAATTGTGGGCATACCGAACCACTTGGATGAATAGCACAGGACACACACCATATGAGCTAGTGTAAGGGAAACAATTCCTTTTGCCAATAGAATTACAGATCAAGACTTTCAGGACTGCAGTCCAATTGGGGCTAGATATCTCTGAAGCACAACAACAGTGTCTTATATAGCTGAATGAGTTAGATGAATTCCAAAGGGATGTTGTTCAACAGAACATTTTGGTTCAACAACAGCACAATAAGTGGCATGACAAGTCCATCCAGAAGAAGAAATTCCAACCAGGTGATTGGGTGCTCCTGTATGATCCTAGATTCAACTATTTTAAAGATAAATTCCATACACACTGGATGGGACCCTATGAGGTGGTCAAAGTGTTTGAAAATGGAGTGGTAGAGATCAAAACTATTGATGGACAAAATTTTTTCTTCCTGGTAAATGGGCATAAATTGAAGGTATATTTTGAGCCGCTTACGAAAGGAGATTTTATGCAACAAGTCGAACAGCAATCTGAAAAGGAGTTGGTAGGTGGTAACACCAACCTGTTGAATATTTGATTCTTTCTTTTCCTCATTAAAATAATAACAATAATAATAATAATAAAAGAAAAATAAAAATAAAAAATGACAAAAATAAAAAATAAAATGTTCCTATAATTATGAAAATCAGTTGACTGACATGATTGAAGAAGGATCAACCTAAAAACCAGCATGCTAGCAGGAAGATCAAAATTTCAATAAAAAGGGAATGTTACTTGATTTTTAGAGATGTTGGTTGCCACCAAGAAGAACCAAGTTCAAGGAACCCAACCCTTACCCAAGTTTGCGGTAACTAGCATGGAAATTTTATCCAAGTAAACACTTAATTCTCGCTGCAATTACTTTTTCTGGCACCAGTGTAGGAAAACCCTGAAGATAAAATTCTGCACTTCTTCTATTTTCCTATTTCATAACTCCCACTATTTTTATTTTTATAAATCCCTAATGAATTAGCCTCTTATTTCTTCTAAGAAAACTACCCTTACTCGATCTCGTAAAATCCCTCTGTTTCCCCTGAATTTTTTTCAACATCCCATTCTCGTTTATCCCCCTTGGTGATATTGTTCTTGGAATCCCTGCAGTAATGTTCCTTCCCATTCTGAAAATCACCCCTTTCCCACTTCCTTATTCTCATAAATTGATTGCAGAATTTGATGTAGTCAATCCAGAAGGCATGCTCATGAAACACCAAAAGATGATGACTAAAACTTTCCTTGTATATTGAGGCAAATGTTTTTCTAGCTACAGAATTGTGTTCTATCAGAATTGTTATTTTGGTAAAATCCTTGGTGCAAGATGTGCAGTGCAAGTAGTTAGTGAAAGCATGATGCAGTGCAAGTATTCAGTGCAAGCACGATGCGATGCAAGTAGGATCAATGAAGGAGCATGACCGACTGTGGAAGCAAGTGAAAAACAAATTTCACATAGTACAAAAGCGTCTTATGAAGAATTTTTATGGAAATTTATTACTCTGCACATGAGTGATTCCTTCACCAATAGATCATAGCATTATATATTTTAATTGATACTTTGTTTTATCATTTACTAACTTAGGAACGCTTTAAAGTACAAGATATATTGGGTTCTGTTGGCCAGATAAATCGTTCTTGCGGACAAGACCAATCTCCCTAATATCACAAGATAATCTAGCAGCAAACAGACAAAGAAATCGATCTTTCTCTAGACATATGAAACTTACAAATAAAGACTATAGAGGTGTTACGATCCTACCTTAGATCCAACGCTTGTTCGCTGTAGTCATCCCTCGATCATCCGAAAGAGTTATCTTTAAAGACCTGCAATCACAAACAAGCAAACATCGAATAGCACCTACATATCAAATATAGTAAATCATGTCTATTATGGTGATCAAGGAATCCATAAAATAAACCATCAATGAACGACTTATTGAGAAAAACACACTTATTTGTATTAACTTTGAAGTAGAAGAACCTTACAACCTTTTCAGCCTTGATGTTGAACAAGATCTTCCTGGGGTCCGAAATAGGAATTTCCTTTACTTTGACAAGCCTTGCACTCTTCCAAATGAGATCTTAGAGGTATGTAATATCTCCTCATAAAAGCTCAACTAAAGAAGACTAAGTTCTAGTAGCATTTCACCTCAAAAATATTCAGCTCTCAACCTCCCAAGTAACCAGCCCAATGCTTCATTTTATAGTGCAAAGGAGCAGGTTACAGGTCCACCTATGAAGGGATAGAGTCCTCCTTCAAAGGGATAAGCTCCTCACATCAAGGGGTTAGCTCCTTAAGGTATGGAATGCATGAACCTTAAGAGAGCGAACTTGCCACCTCAAGATTCCTTCCAGAAGCTTCTAGAAATTACTGAAAGTGAGTTTTTTAGAATATACTCGTGCCTTTTTAACTTTTATAGGGGTCCGCACCCATAACACAGAGACAGAGCGGTCAGGTACACAGGATCCATGACCATTAGGTGTGGGATTGCAGGTAATGCAAAGAGAAAGTGCGGAACCAGAGTTTTAGAGACTTTTGAGGGCTTTATCTTATTTTCAAGGCTTGATATGAGGAACTGAGGCTTAAGACTTGCAAAGGAGGAAAGTATGAGTGGTAATGGACTCACACAGATTGCAGAATGTCAAGGTGACAGTTTTTTGTGCAACAGATTGCCCCTTAAAGTGTGAAGTCTCTAATAGATGAAGATAGAGTTTGTCATTTATGAAGAGTGAAGTACTTTATCATTTCAAGGATCATCCTGTGGACACCCCAGTCAGAACTTGTAAAAACATTCAATGAAAAATTATATGTAGACATATCATCGCTGAGGTAGGCATTCCCATACTCAAATCAAAACTGACTAGAAAACTGACTAAACTGACTAGAAAATTGACTCAACTGTTCTGATACAGGAATGATTTTGTAATACATCAAGAGTATAGACATATGTAGAGACAGTATGGATGCAGCCATCTATTTATGAATAGTCCACTGCATAATGAATAACAAAATTCCTCGTAGCCTGGATGGTAGAAACTAGATCCAGGGTCTTGATTTCCGCTTCCCGAACTAGTATGATTCTATCCATGTGAATGAATGTGTCGAAGTCGAACATGGTAGAAACCACTTGATTACCAGTCAATGATGTGAAATGTTAACAAGTGTGAGAGAAACCACCAGTAATGTCAATGGCCCTCAAAGTACCCAGTACAATCCATGAAATGTGAATAAATGAGTCGAAGTCGAACATGTCACGGAATCATTCGATCGAAGGTCAATGATGCAACCTATCGTCGAAGGCGAGAAAACTGCCATTAGGGCATGCAGCTTTCAAGGTACTGATGATTTCTAGATCAACTTCCTAGATAATGAGCTGAGATCAATAGAAAGTGATCCGTCGTAGGCAAGCCCACAACACGAAATCATAGATCAAGTTTTGAAGAAATATATTTGCAGGGACCGACTCAGGGATGGTAAAAATGGATGACAGATATTTTGCAGAGGAATGTTTTGTTTGAACTGTTCTCTTGAACACATAACGACACTGCGGATGGTTTGGTGACAATTAACCCAAAGCTAATACCCAGAAACTGGCTGAAGACTTTCAATGTGGTTTGATTAACTGTTAGGCAAAGGATTTTCCCAACCCAGGTGAACAAAAAGTGTCATGTTCAAGAGTGGTTGACAGGTTTTTACAGAACAAAGTGTAACAAACAGGTTCATTTTTCTCTCTTTTCCCCCACCATTTCTAGCAAATACCTCTTTATTTTTGACAAGCTTGAGGAGGATAACATTTGCTTGTTTATAAGCTCATCCTTCGGATGAGTCCAAATTAGTTTAAAATTCGAACCCTAAGAAGGAGTGGTTCGTTCCTATTTTAAAATTGAACAGGTCCTTTATTGTTAAATTTTAACAAGTCCAGTATAGGAAAAACTTGGTGTTTTTCAATTTTAGGGAGTCAAAAGAAAAACTTAAGAAAACTCCATTGGGGTACTTTTTCATAAAATAATCGCTCAGGTCCGAAAAAGGATAAAATAATACAGGAGGGATGACATTTCCAATACTTTAACGAGCTGAAAAAGACAAGCGCTCGACAATCGTTTCATATTTAACGAGTCTGAAAAGGGTTTAAAGAGGACTCTAGTCTCGTCATGGTGACGAGTCCAATGTCTTCAGGGTTTAACAAGTCCAACATAGGTAAAACTCGGAGTCTTTTTCATGTTTAGAGAGTTTGAAAAGGACACGAAAAAGAAAACTCTAGGGGGGTCCTTTTTTCGTAAACTTGAGTCCCTCGAGCCCGAAAAAGTATAAAATAATACTCGAGAGAACTGCTTGACCATTACGATCAAGGAGTACTTTTCAAATTAGTGGCCTCGATCCAAAAAAGTAGAAAAGTGATCGAAAACACGTCGTTTCGTAACCAGTATCGAACCTGAAATGACAAAAGTCCGGCAATCTTTTCACGTTTATACAGTCAGAAAAGAGCTGAAAGTGGACCGCCTTTTTACTTCCATTTAACGAGTCAAAAAAGGAAAACCTCGACAATCTTTTCATATTTTACGAGTCAAAAAAGAGCTTAAAGAAGACTCGTCCTAGAGGAACGAGTGGTATAAAGGGTACCAACTGGCTCCGGCAATGGTGGAACTGCTCAAAACACGTAATGGTCAAGAGGCTGGCTAATAAAAACACTCATAGCTGTGGTCCCTCAAGAAGGGTAAACAATCAAGTGGAAGCGCATTATCGGCCAAAAGAATGGAGGTGATGGGAGGAACACAACCAAGGTTCAAAACGCTGATAGCATGGCAATCACAAAGGTTATTTACCGAAGGTGGGTTCATTTTTTAACGAGCTTGAACCGTGGGGAACTATGCTCGGATTCGGTTTCATGTTTACACAAGCTTGAAACGAAAAACTATGCTTGTTATAAGTTCGCATGCCCCCAGCATAATGATGCAAATCGAGGTACATGGCCCCCAAGCTTCATTGCATTCAACGAGGTGGATGGAATGAAGGTTCACTTTCAAGGGATTTGTTTTATTTTTTAATGAGGTTGACACAGTAAAAGAACTATCCTCATAACCCTTGTTTCATTTTTTAATGAGCTTGACACAAGACAAGGAACTATGCTCACGACTCCTTATTTCATTTTTTAATGAGCTTGACACAAGACAAGGAACTATGCCCCAGATTCCTTGTTTCATTTTTTAACGAGCTTGACACAAGACAAGGAACTATGCTCCAGACTCCTTGTTTCATTTTTTAATGAGCTTGAAACAAGACAAGGAACTATGCTCCAGACTCCTTGTTTCATTTTTTAACGAGCTTGACACAAGACAAGGAACTATGCTCCAGACTCCTTGTTTCATTTTTTAACGAGGTTGAGACAGGAAGAAACTATCCTCGGATGCCTTGTTTCATTTTTTAAATGAGGTTGACACAAGATCAGAACTATCCTCGGGATACCCAGTTTCATCTTTTAACGAGGTCGACACAGGAACAAACTATCCTCGAATGCCTTGTTTCATTTTTTAAACGAGGTTAACACAAGATCAGAACTATCCTTGGATCCTTGTTTCATTTTTTAAACGAGGTTGACACAAGATTAGAACTATCCTCGAAACATCTAGTTTCATTTTTTAGCGAGGTTGACACGGGAACAAACAATCTTCGAGATTGGTCAGGAATTAGAAAACGAATGTGAAGCCTAATATGCAATTTCAAAGGGACTCATAGGCATCGCGCCATGAAATGAATCCACCTCAGAATCGGAAGGTACGATCTGAGGATCATCAAAAGTAACAGTATTCGATGAAATCATATGAATATTTGTAATAGAAGGTGATAGGTTAGGAGGAGGGAAGGAAAATGTTCCTAGTAAACCAGAATCTTTAATCAAACCTACACCAACATCTTGGTAAGGGATAGTGGTTTTACCGATGTGCTGAACACTATCTGTAGAGGCTGGGTCGGATGAGAAATAAGTTAGTTGGTCTATCGTAACGATCTTTCCGTTATGAGGAAACTTGATAAGTTGAAAGACCGATGAAACAATAGCAGTCATAGCATAAGACCAACCTCGACCCAGGAGAAGGTTGTAATCTAGAGGGCCATCAACCACTTCCACATCTAGATTTACAGTTTTTCCTTCGACCCCTATAGGTAAATCCTACAAAATACCAAAAGGATGGAACCCTCGGCCATCAAAAGCCTTTAGAATTATCGGAGACTGATTGAGTGTGGGAGAACCAAGCGATTTCCAACACTGGATCGACATAATACATGTAGAAGCCCCTTCATCAATCACAGTCCAAAAGCAAGGTCTGTTTTTTACTAACACTGGAATCTGGAAAGCCATTTGATGAGGTAGGCAGGGTGTACTATCCTCTAAATCGAAGATTATTAGGTTCGAATCCTGAATATCGACAGCTCTTATAGCAGACAATAGTAATTTACACTGTGCTAGGCATGATTGCAGCACTTCCAAAGCCGACATTGCTGAAGGGGCAATGGCTAAGTCTTCAACAATGTTATAATTCTGGGCAGCTCTCGCATGTGCATTGAAAGTTGATTTCCAAAATATACCTTCAGCAGGCGGTTTGATTACTAAGACAGGGTTGGGTTTCTCGATCTGTAGTGGATCAGAACCAGGAGGAGGTGTCATTGATGTATTTGAATTAGAAGATTCTGCTTCTTTACCATCAACAGGATTTTTACTACCATAATCTTGCGATCGTGTCACAATCTTGACACAAGACATCATCATAATGGGTTCTTCTGAGGTATTCGAGGAAGAAGAAACCATCTTACTATCTTGAGTAGGAGAAGGATCCTTCAAGAAAGCAGGTGTTTGAGAACCTTTAACGAATTTTTAGAACTCTGCTCGATGTGGGCATTCTTTGGTAAAATGATCCTCGTCGCAAATGAAACAAGGATAGCGAGGTTTTCGTTTTTCATCAGTAGATTCATTTTTATTCATTTTATCTTTTGAATTTTGATTGTTTTTGTTCTTCCCCTTCTCTTTACTACTGGATTTGGTCGTAGATGAATCTACAACATGGACGTCGGCAGAAACCTCAGCGGAAGAATCTCCTTTCGAGGAATCAGGTAAAGTTATTGTAGGAGAAGAATTCTTTGAAGATTTCTTCTTGCTTTTAATACTAACTGAACCATTCATACCATCAACAACATGAGACCCTGAAAGAGCTGTAGTTTTTGGAAGATCAGGGACTTTTTCATGTAAAGTACCTGACTACGTATAGACGAGATCAAGGTACTGAGCCTGAGCAATGACTTGCTCTTCAGTGACAACTCCTCCCTTAGCTACATCTTCAGTGATTTTAGGTAACAATGATTTAATGAACCATTCCGCTAAAATTTGATCCGGAATGAAAAATTTCACTAAATGCCTTCTACGTCACCATTCATGAATATGATCAGAAATATATGTGGATGTGGATTGTTTTAGTGAAGTTAACAGTTCCCTGCCATTGTCTTATCTGACAAGCAACTGAAAATGAGTTAAGAAAGAAGTGGCTAACTGATTGAAATTATTAAAAGTGGCTCGTGGTAACTCAATGTACCATTTGGCGACAAGACCAATGAGAGTTTGTTGAAAAAGACGCAAATGAATTGAATCATCAATGATTGAATTAGATGCACACCAGAGGTGATAAGTCATGACGTGATTTGACGGATCCTCCCCTGACTTACCCTCGAATTTCGGGATATCACTGGGCAACTTATTAGGCATTGGCGGCCAATACGGAAGATAGTAAATCGGATCGTTCGTAAGGCATGACAAATCAGGTAAATCAAAAGTTGCAATAAATGGTAACTGACGGTTAGGGTAGAGAAAACCTTGAGTAGCGAAACCATTTCCAGGAGGAGGATATCCAGGATATCCTTGAATCGGATTTGCATTAGGAATTTTATAACCTCTTGGAAAACTAGGATTAACCGGACCAAACTGGGGTTGTTGAGGCTGTTGATAAGTATAGCCAGGATATGGTTGATTTTGATAAACTGGGTTTTGTACAATAGGACCGGATTGATACTGTCCCTGGTACGGTTGATAAGTGAATTGCAGTTGACTTGTAGCAATCGTACTTGGACCATCTTGTCCTGTAGGCATCTGGACCGAAGTCTGAACTGAAGGTCCTGACTGGGGCACAGAGACTTGAGGAATTTGCACTGATGCAGGGATAGTAGAAACCGAAGCTACAGATACTCCAGAAACAGGTGTGGTAGGTTGAATAGAAGTTACAGCAGTTGCAGCAGCAGTTTGAGGCAGAGTCTGAGGTGAGCTAGGCCTAGGCTACTGAACTAAACCAGGTGCAGAGACTTGAACAGTAGGTTGGATAGGTTGCTGGGTTGGACCAGAAACCAAAGGTTGTCCAGCTTGATAAGGTAACTGCACATTAGGTTGCAAAGTCTATTGAGTTTGAGATGGATCCCACACCATGTTCATTCTGGGACTCATAAAAGGTTGTGTATATGGAGGACCATAATCGGGTTGAACATAGGGCTGATAATTAGGCGGTACATTTCCAGCCCCTTGTAAAAATTATTTACCAGAAGGCGGTTGGAAACCTTGAGTTGGGTACTGACCTTGAGGTTGATAACCCTGAGGCACGTACTGAATCTAGGGTTGATAAGCATCCTGAGGAGTATACTGAGTCTGCGGTTGACCTTGGGGTATGTACTGTCCTAAAGGTTGAAAACCTTGAGGTAGCCCTCCAGGCGGAAACTGACTACCTTGGGGTTGCCCCCTAGGCGGTAACTAATTACCTTGCCCCCCATGCAGTAACTGACTACCTTGAGGTTGAGGATTTGGAATACTACCAGACATCATAAGAATTTGTTCTATGTTCAATGTTTTAGTTCCATTATTACCAGGTGATAACTGATGTTCAGTCGGTCAAGGAGTTGCTCCTGAAAAAGTACCAGAAAGTGACTGGTACCCCAAAGGAACAATATGACCACCATATAAAAATGTTTCCGGTGATTGGGAAAACATAGATGACTGTCTTGACATGATCAACCAAGGATAATGACCTCTGGGTGTAGGATGAAAATAATCACACGCAAACAAAGAAAATTTCAATAAAAGCACCTAAAGTCTCTAAAGAAACAAACAACTAAATCACACACCTAAAAAATATAAGAGTTCAAACCACGCACAAACAGTAACTTCCCATACTAAAAACACTAGTTGGTGATGAAATCCAACATCGTAGAAATTTAATACAGAAAGGGCGGTTGGAACAGTTACCCCGACAACCTGCTTAATGAAACAGACTGGCACAAGTTTCTTCACAAAACCATCTCGAGTGAAGAGAACCCCCCAGAGATTCCAAGTGAGTCTAGTCGATGTCTACTCCAGGTATAGTGAGACTCGTCCTTCACCGTCACCTTAGGAAATAATCTTATGTTTATGGACACTAAGGTTACCAACAGTAACAAATACAACTAGGGGAATAGTCTACGATCCGATCTACGCGCAAGGGTAGAGTAACAAAGATCAATCCCCTTGAAGGCTCCTTGACATGATCAATCTGAGGTTTACCAACAAGTGACCCCAAGCTCCTCGACAATGGTTAATCCGAGGTTTACCATTTTTAATACGCGCAAATCTTCTATCTTTCCCAATGAAACAGACTTGATTGTCTCAAAGGTTCGGACATGATCTCGTGATTGACTCCTTTAAGAGAAGCTTCCCAAAGTGTATCAATTACAATTGGACTTATTTCCTACCGCAAGATATATCTACTTGTTTGTTTTAACTATCTTGGAGATTTAATTACTCCCTACTCCAAGATACTAGCCTAAGCTATATAGGTGATAAGAGCCCTAGAAATAGAAAAGATTACTAGATCAATTTTAATTAAGCGTTGCTTTTATGGGTTGTTCCTTAAGTCAATAGGTATGGAAATGAAACTTTGATGGTCTGAAGACTCGACTCCAAAAACACTAAAAAAAATGCACCTAAAATGATAAGCAATTCGTTTTTCTTTCAATGAAATTCTAGCTAAAAGAAAGAGTTCGAGAATGCAATTCTTTAAGAAACAATTCTTTGTTTCAACGTGAAAATAAAAAGAAAATATTTTTTTCTTTTTCAATAAGAACTCAAAATGAGACTACTAATTAATGCTCACAATAAATCCCTTTCCTTTTCCAAAACTCGAAACTACAAAAAACAATTTGCTTCAAAAGAGATCTACAAGTTTTAGAAAAACACTCAAAACTACAAAACTAATTTTGAGATCTAAAAGCTTTTAAAAATCTAATTAAATAAAATCTTCAATTCTTTTTGAGGATGTTTTGATTAGTTGTTCAGTAAGCTAACGATTCATTTGTTCAGAATAACAAATCAACCAAAAAACATCCAGATATGTTTTCTTTTGTAAAAATGAAATTCAAAACTTATAACAAAGTTTGTTCAAAGATTTGCAACGAGAAAACTAAATCTATTTCTCACAAAGGATAGATTTTACAACCAAGTCAAACTGATCAAGAAGACAAAAAGACACCAGGGTGATCTAAGGTTTCTCAAGCTTCTGATCTTTGAGTCACTACAGAGACAAAGTGAAAACCACTCCAAGCATGCAAAACTTCTAGAAAATCATCCAAAACAAAAATACTATCAGAAATCACTCACAAGAGATTTTTGACATGAAAAATACAGATCTGGGTACACACTAACAATCCTAAATCAAAGCTAAACCTAACTGGAAGAAGATATCTTAGGTTTTTCAAAAAAAATTTACAGGGTCCACTGGCTCCTGAAGAAACAGGTGCGGTACCGCTCTATTTACTAAAGAAAAAGTGCGGAGATGCCCACGCTGTTTGTAAATAGAAAGTGTGGTCCCCTGAAAACTTAAAAAAAAACAAAAAATAATCCAAATTCTAAAAAACTACCCAATCCAGTATACATCAATCAAAAACCAGAAAAGAAACAATTTTCTCAAGTCAAAACAAAGGAAAACCAAAAACCAAATTCATTCCCCAGTGGAGTCGTCAATTTGTTGGTCGGATAAATCATTCTTGCAGACAAGACCGATCTCCCTAGTATCACAAGAAAATCTAGCAACAAACAGACAAAGAAATCTATCTTTCTCTAGACATATGCAACTTACAAATAAAGACTATAGATGTGTTACGATCCTACCTTAGATCCAATGCTTGTTCATTGTAGTCATCCCTCAATCGTCCGAAAGAGTTATCTTTAAAGACCTGCAATCACAAACAAGAAAACATCAAATAGCACCTACATAGCAAATATAGTAATTCATGTCTATTATGGTGATCAAGGAATCCATAAAATAAACCATCAATGAACAACTTATTGAGAAAAACAAACTTATTTGTATTAACTTTGAAGTAGAAGAACCTTACAACCTTTTCAGCCTTAATGTTGAACAAGCTCTTCCCGGGGTCCGAAACAGGAATTTCCTTTACTTTGACAAGCCTTGCACTCTTCCAAATGAGATCTTAGAGGTATGTGATCTCTCCTCATAAAAGCTCAACTAAAGAAGACTAAGTTCCAGCAGCATTTCACCTCAAAAATATTCAGCTCTCAACCTCCCAAGTAACCAGCACAATGCTTCATTTTATAGTGCAGAGGAGGAGGTTACAGGTCCACCTATGAAGGGATAGAGTCCTACTTCAAAGGGATAAGCTCCTCACATCAAAGGGTTAGCTCCTTAAGGTATGGGATGCATGAACCTTAAGAGAGTGAACTTGCCACCTCCAGATTCCTTCCAGAAGCTTCTAGAAATTATTGAAAGTGAGTTTTTTAGAATACACTAGCACCTTTTTAACTTTTACAGGGGTTTGCACCCATAACACAGAGACAGATTGGTCAGGTGCGCAGGAGCCATGACCATTAGGTGCGAGACGACAGGTAATGCAAAGAGAAAGTGCGGAACCAGAGTTTTAGAGACTTTTGAGGGCTTTCTCTTATTTTCAAGGCTTGATATGAGGAACTGAGGCTTAAGACTTGCAAAGGAGGAAAGTATGAGTGGTAATCGACTCACACAGATTGTAGAATGTCAAGGTGACAATTTTTTGTGCAACAGGTTCTGAAATCTAATTTTTTTAATGGGTACTAAAATATGTCTTAATTAAATTATGAGGCAGGTCATGGGATAGTACAGGTTGGCTGAAAACTCATACCTCACTCCCTTTGAAACAATATCCCATTACTTTTTCAACATTGTCTTACCTCCTAACCCGATAATTATGACCATTACCATGACCTCCGCATAAGCCTCTGCCACATCCAACCATTATTGCTCACCCGGAGCAAGATGATACGTATTTGCATCTGATCCAAAGAGCCGTTCTTTTATCATTATACACGATTGGTTGTATGGGACAGAAAAAACAAAGGATGGATGGACCTCTAGCATAAAATCCTCAGCAACCGTTGGTATCGCTCACTAAAATCCTTTTGAGCTTGTGACAGGGAATTGTGGCAAATTCGAACATCGCACCCATAAGGAGTGAGCCATCATCCTTGAAGGATATAGAACAGACTGCAGAATACTAAAATAGTCTTGCATTATTGCAAGAATATGGATTCCTTCGATTTATCAGAAGTTCTATGGCTTCGACATGGTCGTAGTGCTCGAGTTTATGAAGACATTTGAAGGAGGGTGAGATAGGGTAAGCACATTAGAATTTGAAGTCATAGAGAATTCCATTGCGTGAGCTATATGCTTGCCAACTACAGGAGAGAAGTGGTTCAAAAAGGCGTGGATTGAAAAGAAATGATGGCATCAGTTTGTGAGTGAAAGAAATCTCAAAGTTAACTAGAAGAGAGGGCTTCCGTAGAGTGTCGTGCTTGGAAAATGGTGAGACCTCCTATACATACTACAGAAATTTTTGACCTGCGAGGGATGTTACACATTAGCGTTTGTGTACCACATTAGCTTGTTGTTGCACTTTGAGTCAGGGAAACTTATAATTTTCCTTACTAACTGCTCCGAAGTCTCGAGAAAATGGAGAAAGGTGTGCAGAGTGGGAATGCAAGCCATCTCACATATAAGATATATCATCATGGGCTTATCACAATCCTCATCAAAGTGCTGGAAGAGAAGGGAGTGACCTCGAAGGAATTCCTGAAGGAGTTTTGAGTGAGGAGTGCAGCGAAGTTTGTTGGCATGAGCACAAGCAAGAAAAGGAAGGTCAAGACACCATCCCATGCCAAGAAAAATGGTAAAAGAATACTGGCGCAAGCGGAAAAGAATTTTGTCGAAGACAGTTTGCCCTCGGAAAAGAAAAGAAAAATCAGAACCTAAACAAGGAAGAAGACTGTCTCTCTAAGGACGAATCAGTATCAGTCAAGCTCTCTAATTGTGATTGATGAATCACCTCAGGTTTCTCCTAAATACCATAGCCTTTCATTGCTTGCAAATGCAGCGGTCCACACTGTTGTAAACGAAGAAAATATGGAAAAGGAAGATGACATATTGTTGTCTACCCTTGTTCAAAGATTAAGAAAGAAGAAGATGACACCAAGGGCAGGAAAATTTCAGGTAGAGGGTCACGAGGATGATGAGGCACATCACATGGAGACCCTCAACAATTTCGATGAACAGGACAACGAAACCCTCAATGTTTTTGATGAATTGGGTACTAAAGCCCCTGCTGGTTTAAATGAACAGGGTACTGAATCCCTAAAGAATTGGAAGAACAGGGCATTAAAAACCATGTGGAGTTAAGTACGCAAGGTACTAAAATCCTTGGCACAAAGGCTATTGAGGGAACCAAAACCCTCGGTGATAAGGAAACCACAGGTGCAAAAACTTTTGGCGATGCCATAATGCAAATGTTGGACGACCTTAGTCTCGACAATGACGAGACTTGCTTAAAGTCCATTGCATAGAAGGTATTTACACCAGAGTATCTGAGCATGGAACCCTCTACCCTCTCTCTCAACAACCAAATAATCGAATTAGAGCCACAAGTTCATGACCTGAAGGCTTTGAACTAGGTCATGAAGGAGCAAAATTGGCAAAAGCAAGGCGAGGTAGATCTACTCGTAGAAGTCAAGAAGCAAAAACACGAAGTCAAAGTATGGAAGTATCGGGCTTCCAAGTGCTACAAACACCTCAAGAAGGTGACTAATCAGCTGAAAGGAGCCGGAGGTAAAAAGCCAAAGGTAGTGAGAGCAAGGATAACTATTGAAGTATAGGATTGACAGCTCGCCACCAATTTTTGAAGAATTTTTTGCAGAAGGTAAAATGTTGTGTGAGGAAAAACAATAGCTTGGGGATGGGAGGATGTTGGTGTCCCAAATTGCTCTATTTTTTCTGTATTCCCATAAGCCGTAACCTTTGTTTTATCTCTATTTAACCCTCTCATCCCTGCACTAGTCCAAGATAATCATCTATTCCTACATATACTTCATATTTCATAATTAAGATTTATTAAGTGCTTTATTAATTAATTTACATAGATTTCGTACCTTTTAGTATCTCTTGTAACTTATGTTTAAATTTCCTAAAAGTAATTGAAGAACCAAGTGTTAATCATTGTTTAGCATGATCAGTGTAGGCAGATTCCTACACCACCAACGATGTTGCTTCGTGATCTCCATGATATTCCACGTGGGAATTTCTGATCCACGACTCCTAGTTCGGTTTTGGACTACCTGAGGATAGACGTTGGTGGCGTATAATCAAGGATACTTGCCAAGAATATGGTCTACGACCAACAAATTTTGTGCTTTATTATAACCATCAGCCGATTTTTCAATGTTGTTTGTTAGTTCGTTCGGCCAAAAGACTTGAATAGGAAATGACTGTAATTAGCAGAATATGGTTAAGGCCAAGAGACTTTATATAATTTAGACTGTAGGTAGAGGCAAGGGAGCGATCTATGATTTGTAATTTTACTTACTTTGTAATTTTGTATCGCCCTCAGTTTTGGGTTGGGCTCGCACTATCATGTATATTTGTTGATCAAGTTAATACAATGAATGCACCATGTTTTCTTCAAGCTGTGTTTAATTTTTATTTCATGCATGATTAAGAGCTGAACCGTTTTGTTTCCTAAACAGGAAACGAGATAGTTGGCGAGCGCCCAGCCAACCCAACTCATTTACTCTTGTTCTTTCACCATTTAAAAAGTTTGTGTGAACATTTATTCATTTGCAGTTGCATGGCTTGGATTGAACTTATGCTTATTTTAGAAGTTCTTAGTTAAATTAATTTCATAGCCAAGCATGAACAAATCTGTAGTTTGGATGTTTAATTAAGTTTATTTCTTTCTTGCAATTTCTTTCTTACAAATGTTTTATTGGAATTTTCTTCCTACAATTCTTTTCTTGCAATTTTTGTCTTAGTTTTCTTCCGCTCGAGTCGTGCAGGAAGATTCTTCCTGTACTAGTGCATGTAGTTTCCTGCATTCTAGTTTATTCAATTACTTTACAGCAAGTGTTACGTTCCTTTTCCTACTTATAATTTAATTTATTCCTACAAACAAGCATATTTTTAATTCAAGTAATCATTCTCAATGTTAAGAGTTATACTTCTGAAGGATCTAAGAATGTTTAGATGAATTAAGGAAGGACGTTATTACAAACACCATACTTTATACTTATAGTTTATAAGTGAATTGTTGAAAGTTAGTTGATGCATGAAAATTACTTTGACTGCTGCTTGATTATTCCGAATTTTTTGCTTTATGAAATTTACTTTCCTTGCAATGTTCAGTTAATTAAAGAATTATTTCTCACATGTAATTTATCTCAGATTCTAGCTTGCAATTGCAATTATTTTCAACACATCTTTTAATTCTTTCGAAAGTAAATTGGAAACCTTGGTGAAGGAAGCTCTGTCTGGGTGCAAGGGCCAGTATCTTGTCATAGTAACAGAGTGGTCTAAGCCTTGAGGCTTAGAGAACCTCCCTAAAGACATAAGTCTTCAGTAAAGAAGGTAAAATATATTTTTTCACATTCGCACTATACCTGCACTAGTGCAAGCATATTGCAATAGTACAAGAACATGCTACTTGGTGTAGAAGGAAGATCAATTGGGAAACAGATCTTTGCAAGGGCCCACTTGTTAAACTATTAGCCATCTATACTGAAGATAAAAATATTATTTCATTTCAACATTTAAGATTGCTTCCAGTTGTGTGAAAGTCCCTTTACTTGATTTCCTTGCAAATTATTCTTTTACATTCCAGCACTAGAATTGCTTTGGTATCGATTGTCCTTAAGATTGTTTTCTATCTGATTCCACAACATTTCACTTAAGAAGGAGGATTAGGAATAGGAAAATTTCATACCACTTCTGGAATTTCCTGTTCTTTGTCTCTAAGTTTACAAAACCCCTGGGTTGACAATTAAGTGTTGAGGAGTTTGCTTAAGTGCAATTCCTAAACCCAACAACATGTGATTCACTAAAATCCCCTTTCTTCAACCCAATTTCTTGCATTGCATCTGGAAGAAGCTGAAGAGCATTAATTCTTTGCTGAATAAATTTGCACTGTACTGGATCTTTTTCAATGGAAATGTAATTTCTTCCCTTTTGTAGGCAACATGCTAGTGTTGTACCTATTTATGAAGCACAAAAGAAATAATGATGTAAATTAGTATAATGACATATAAATTAAGAAAGAAGATATTGAAATTCAATTCTATATAATAAAACTTACCTGAGCCAGAAAATAAATCCAGAACCCAATCTCCTTCATTTGAACATAAGTCTGTAAGATAGTTAATAAATGATTGTGGTTTTTTATAAATGTTAATTATCTCTCCTTTTTCTTCTTTATCTTCATATGTTAGATTTTTGACAACAACATCATAAACCCGTACATGGCTATGACTCTTTCTATGTACACAATTAAAAGGCATAGACATATAACTATCATCTTTTGTCCAACTATTAATATGGATCGACTCAAAATCATTTATAATTAGTCGATCTTCACAGTTAAGAAGATTTGGTTTTTTCTTGTAACATGAAATAGTAAAACTTCAATTAACTTGTACATAAATGATTTTTTTAACATTAATCAAACATACATTCTCAGCATCTTACCATGTAAACTGAATCCTTTAGTTTGTTTTCCCCTTGAAGCTTGACAATAACATTGCCAATTGTGTGTCTGAATGAAATGTCACAAATATCCATAATGGTGATGATGTGACTTCTACAAATCCCACAACCACTTTACTAAGGGCTTAATAAGTCTAAGGGTCACTATCATAGTCAATGTTTGGGATATTGAAACCATGGGGAATATCTGCAATAACTATGGAATAATACCTTTTAGGTATGAGTTTAGCAATGTCTTCACAATCACCTTGTATTACTTGATATTGAATAGTTTCAATCCCAATCCAAATGAAATGAGTAAAAGTTGAATAAAGTTCAACATTCGTAAGACGCTGCTTTCTCGGTCTTTAGATCTTCAATTTTTCAGTAAAGGTTCTAAAAGTATCTGGTGCTCCATTTGCATCATTCGTCATATTTAATGAAATAAACAAATATATGCATAAGTTATAAAATAAAATAGTATATAGATGAATAAAAATGAATGTGTAAATCAACATACCTTTTTAAGTGCAAGATAAAAATATTTTAGTGTTGATGTAGAACTTGAATCTCGATAGTTGCGTACAACATCATCCCAAATATGTTCAATCAACAATTTAACCATTTGTTCTTGTATTTTCATGTAAACTTTGTGACTAAATAAATAAAGTAAAAAAAATTAATATAATGATATGTATAACAAATACTACCAAGAACAATATGTTATATTTAAAAGAAAATTATAATCTAGAAATAAGTAAAAATAATTCAACAAACTTACTTTTGAAATTCCTTAGACATTTTCTTGAATGATAATTCCCCTGACTTCACACGAGACAATATTTCTTTGACAAGTTTTTCATCCTTCACTCCTTGCAATGCTCTTGAAGGTGTGATAGTCATATCTTCTAGAAGGTACTTCATTTCAGGACCTGATTTACTATTGCTACATATCAATGGTTTAGACCTTTTGACCTTCTATTTTTTAATGCCAATATTCTCCCACATGATAAAAATATCATTAATCAATTCCCATATCTCTCTAGTTCTAAATTCCAATTGGAAAATGTTATCAATACATCTGAATATATCAGTATTTACTCTATTGCCTTTTGGACTGATTTTCTCCTCAATTTGATAGCCTATGCCCATACAATATTCCTTTCGGAATTCTATAGTAATAGTTATCTTATCCCTACAACATTTTTCTTCAAATTCATTAGGAATAAATCTAACCCTTTGGATGAAAGTAATAGACCTCCTATATTCATTATCTGAATTATGATCCCATGCCAAGAACTTTTCTTCTATATCTGATAAACCAACATAAATGATACATTTCATTGTTTCAAAATGTGGGTTATTGGGATATTCCTCCATCAATTACCTTTGAGGTTCTACAGAATGGTTCCCCCGAAGCACATAATAATTGTATTGAAAAAAATTTGACTTATCAAATGCTTATTTGTTGGGAAATTGAACTGGATCACCAAGAAGCACATAATTAACCACATGAGCATATGGATTGTACCTCATCAATGCCTTCAAGTTGTGAACATGTAGGTGGTGCGGTTTTCTGATTTGATATTTAAATTGTCCTTCACTTGGCTTATAGATGTGTACCACGTTAAGCTGAAATGCATGGCGCCCTCAATTAAGTTTGTCTTTGTCAAGTTCTGTCGAATGGCATTTTGTTTTTTTTTTTTAATAATGCCATCCTCTAAATCATTCATGGTGTAATTATTTCCCTTCTTTCTTTTGAACTTTCACTAGGATCTTCACTGTTGGCAATGACTAATTGAGAATGTTCAACTTTCATTTTATTCCTTCTAACATTCTCATCATTAACTAGAACAAAGACATTCCTGGGCATTGTTACTTTTGGTCTTTTATGGCTCTTCTCCTTTCTAACATCATTTCTAATGTCATCCTTAGTAATGGAAACATTTTCTTCAACGGCAATTTCAACTTCCTCATCTTCGAAAGTAACCTGTCTACCATTGCTAGATTTATCCACTATAGAGATTCTTTGTTGATCCCTTCGATGTAATTTTGTAGCATCATGAATTACTATTTTTTTCTTCTTTGTCATATCTTCTTCTGACCCTCAGTAGAAAATGTTGACAACATTCATAATATCTTGCTCTATGAAATGAATTCCTCCCAACATAATTGAAAGATTTTCAATAAAATTATGTCAAACAAAATATCATTGGCAATAAAAACTAAGTTATAAAAATATAATGATAGATATAGAATAACGCAAAACAAAAATATAAATAACAATACTTACCGTATCTTGTGCAATGTCATTTATAATTTGTTTACACAACTTTGTAGATTCCTCTGTCGTCTCATATAATGACAATGATAATTGATATTTAATCTTGTCATGTGACTTGGGCGGTTTTGTAACTACATAAACAACTTCAGTGTCCGGTATCAAACAGATGTCTATGACTTTTCCTAGCACCTCATTAATTCCACTATCATTAGGGATATCAAAATATAGATATATCTGCAACTGTTGTTCATCTTCCCTATCTTTCAAATACCATACATTTTTTGTATGCTTCACTTCTTTTGATTTTTTCCAGTATGAATTTGTCTTCTTATCATTTGAGGCACTTGATATATTTGTAGTTATTAATTCAGGTTTGGTTCGTTCAGTAGTGTTTTTTGAGAATCCACCTTTAATTTTAGCAGTTTTTGATTTGAAAGATTCATAGAAATCTTCTTTGATGCCATTTTACTACAAAAAATATCACATATATAAATTAGTAAATTAGAAAAAAAACAAAAAAAATCTAAAAATGATAAATAATCATAAGTCATAAATAGTTTTATAAAACATAACCTTTTAAAAACAATTTAAAAGAAAAAAAAAATTAAAATAATGCACCTCCCTCCTACCCCACCCCACGGCACAACGAGCCTGTGGGGGTGGAGGCATGATTCTCAGAATCAAGCATCCACCCCCATAGGCCCATTGGGTCGTGGGGGTGGGGTGGGAGGTGCTGGTGGAACCCCCTCCCGCCCCACCCCCATTGGAGGGGCTGCGTGTAACCCCTTGCCACCCCACTCTTGTGGCCCAACGCACCATTGGGGGTCCATGCTTGATTCTCATAGTCATGCCGCCAACCCCACAAGCCCGATGGACTGCGCGGGTAGAGCAGAGGGCTCGTAGCCCCTCCACCCCTCCTGCCCCACCCCCACTATCCCATGGGCCCATAGGGGTGGAGGCCCATTGGATACCTATGGGGGTGGGGAAGGAGGGCGCTACATGCATCCCCTCCCACCCCACCCCTGTGGCCCAACGGGCTCTGGGGGTGGAAGCCCGATTATACAAATCAACTCTCACCCTTGGCAGGCTGGTCCGCGGGGGTGGGTGCCACTAACAGGCATGACTGGGACCACCATGCCCACTGTGAATATAGTGGCCTTCTGCATGCCATGGCGCTATCGGGTAAGCCTGGCTCATCTAAATTTTTAAATTATAAAAAAAATCGAAATTTCATTAATAAAAAATTAAGTATTATTTTACTGGAATATGTTTTTGTTCAGGTATTTTACACAAAAATAACAACCCAACTAACACATAACTACTAGTAAACCTATTGAATTTTAAAACTTGCACACAACAAAAGGGAAACTATCCTTTTAAATCCAATAATCTTCCGTTGAATATGTTGTCGATAACAATGTAGCTACTCCACAAAATTGCTCCAAGTCTTTTAATGAACCTTGAAAAGCCTTCATGTGATGTGAGGAATCGTGATAATGAAATTTATGATATAGCGGAAATTACATAATTGTTTTACCACATGGTTAATGTGGGATTAATTTGTTTTTATAAAAAAATTAACATATAAATCTTGTTATGGTGATATAGTAAATTATGATAAAGTGAACATTACGAAATTGTTTTACACAAGGTGAATGTGGTATTAATTTTTTTATTATAAAAACTTAAAATATAAATCATGCTATGGAGATATAGAAATTTATTTTAAATGTGTGGTAGAAGATATAATAAAATTAACGAAAACATTCAATTGTCTAGTAAATGTTATATAGCTAAAGTAAAAAATTAATTTAGGTAAAAGATTTAGTTTACAATTTTAATTTAAAGATTTAGTTTAAAATATTAATTTCATAAGAAAATTTTAGTTAAATTTTTTCAATAAATTGTAGAAGAAAATTATGGCGGAAAATACACGAAACAAAATTTTTGGAGGGAAAAATTTCGGCAAAACATTTTAGAGGGAAACTTTGAAGAGAATTTTTCATTCTTTAAGCTATATATATTCATTAGGAGAGAGTTCATTTCCATCATTCAACCTCTTATGTTTGAAAGGCATGGATTCTTCTGGTGATGAAGTTTCTCTTTATGAAGCATCAACATCTTCATCGCGTAACAAATCTATTCATATTGATGAATATAATGGAAATTCTTCCACTTTGATTATAGAGACGAATCTTCTACTTAGTCCTAATACTAAGGAATATGAAAGCATCATTATTGAAGGGCAGGATGAAGAATTTCAAATAAATAAGGTGTCATGGTTTCCACTTAGTCCTAATCCTATGGACTATGATCATAGTGAGGATAATATTCATCGTAATGATGATGAAAATGCTTATACAGAGGATGATCCACTAATGGAGATGTTGCCATCAAAAATTGGATTGAGGAGTAGGAGCATACATTTTCGTATCAATCCAAGATGTTCTAGTTATGCAAGGGGTAGAGCAGAATATCTGATGAGAAGAATTTCTATCAATGCTCTCATTTCAGGCGAATGTTGTCAAAAATATTGTTTGAAACATATGGATTTCAAGTTTGCATTGGAGAAAAGGAAGAGATATTTGTCAATGAATAAAAGCATGCAAAATTCATATTTAGTGTGGTGCATGCAATCTACATTGTCAAGTTATGATTATCATATTGGGTCTTTATTTATCTCTAGAAAGGCTATAAAATGTTTTATTCAATGGGTAATTTTCCTCTATCAACAATCCAAGAAAAATTGGAAAAGGATCCCACATTTTATTCAGAAGTATGTCGTAGACGATAGTTTGGGCCATTATCAAATATTGAAATGTCATCGATGAAAGAATTCTTTTCAAAGCATGGAGAGTGTATGTCAAATAGGGAGATAATACATATTCCAGATAATTTCTCAAGATGAGAAATCTACAACTTTTACAAAGAATATCCAGAAGGTGCTCAAGGACATGGTCGATTTATTACATATCAATATTCAGTGAAGACATGGAAGAAAAAATTCAACAATGTACATATTGTTATAGACATATTTGGGCACTGCAAACCCAATCTTATATGTCGATAAACCAAGGGCTCCTTAACCCCTAAAAGTGTTGTTTTATACCCTAAAAGATCATGGTCAAATGATTACATCATTCCCCAGAAGTTCCACATGAAAAACCACTCAGAAATGGCCAAAACTGGACCATACTGACTGCTCCACTATCAGGGTGCGATGCATACGGACTCCTACACTAACCAGGTGAGATGCATACTAAAGACGCCTTCTATGGGGTGCGATGAGTGAGAATGGACAAATGTCTGAGACGGTTTGCTAAGTGGATACTCATGGAATCTTCTAGAAACTTCTCCTATGACACTTGCCTCTCTGAATTCGCCCAGGGATGCATAAGAGATCCAAGAAATCTCCAAGTGGAACCAAGAACTACAAGTGGAATGACACTAATCAAAAACCCAGAGATGACTCACACATTTGTAGACATCTATAAATGGATCCCTCATCTGAGAGATCTAAAGGATGGAATTTTGTAATTTGTAAGGAAGTGCTGATAGTTTGTCTTTGAGAAGAAGCATTGTATTGTTGGGTGATCTTGCTTTTCATGAGGTGAAGAGGGCTTTGATGCTGGGATGATGATGCTGGATCAGACAACTGGGTTGTAAGTCTCCCTTCTACTTTAATAAAGTTCTTTGAGTTTTCCTCCATACAATCGTGTACTTATGAATCTTGTTATTTATGAATGCCATTGTATGTTCAATGTATTTCTGATTTTGCATTGTTTATGACATAATAGATTGAGATGCTTTGATGGTGTTTTGTTACTTTGTCGCTACAAATATTCTCTAAGCGGGACAAGTAGGAGAGGAGTTGAAAACTCTATCAAGGGGGAGAGAAATCAAGGAGGGAGTCAAGCAGAAGATCCAGGTTGGTCCCTTTGCTTCTCTCTTATCTATCATACATAAAGGAAATCGCAAATTGCTTTGATTATTTGTTTCTAGGATAGCTGCCAATCATAGTGGGACTAGCAGATCGAAAAGACACTAGTTTTCCCAGAAACAAAATGGTGACTCAGTTGGGGAGCGAATAGTTTGTTTGTTTGTTATTGCTGTTTGCTTTATAAACTACAGACAGAGCCTGAAGTTAGCCAGATAGCCTTCGAACTGCTCTTCATCTGCAAGTGCATAGTAGATGAATGATGCTTAAGTCAATCTCTGGTTTAATTTATGAACTGAACATCTGACTTGAAAGCATTCTAAACGCCCTTGTGGTAGCTCAGTAACCTCCCAAGATCATTCCTATGTACTTTGCTCTTTACTGTCCATCATAGCTCAGCTTAAATCACTGAAATCAGCTACAAATTTGAGCAAAAACCCACCTTAGTTGCGCTCTCTGACCCATCGCACTGTCCATCACTAGAAGCGAGTACACATCGCACCTCCTGAGTGTAGCAGGTGAGATGCATCCTTGTTTCTGTGAAGCACAAGTGCGATGACTGAGTAATCCTATTTCTCTCCTTAAATTTTGAGTTTTTTGTCCTTATTTTCAGCTTTGTTTAATTGTTTTGCTGCTTATGAATAGTATCTCATTGCTAAAGCCTCCTTGCATTACATAGACCAGCCTCCATTGATTAGGATTAGTAAATGTTTTTATGTATTTGTCCATCATTTACAGTCCTTTGTCGAAAAGTTGCGTAAATCGAACTGTCATTTTGGTGCAAAAAGTGTCGTAACTGTCGTTTTGTGTCAAAAAAGAGAATTGTCATAAAGTCTTCCTTATTTAGATAGTCAATTGAACTTTTGTCATGTATTTGATTTGAATTTTTAATACTTTAAGTGTTGAAAGCATTTTTCTATTTGAAATCAAAAGGTGTCGTTTAGTCTTCCTTTCATTTTGAAAAGAAATTGTCGAAATGTCGCTTTGAAGAAAATATTTCAGATCTATACTCGGTTCTCCTTTTTGTCATTCTTCACATTAAAGGGAACAAAAAACAAATACATGCATTTGCATTTTCATTTAGACTATGTGAAAAAAATGATTTAGGAAAAGTGCATTTAGTGTGTGCTCTTTGCTCTCTGTTTGAAAGAATCATAATCTTCTTTCCTTAGTAGCTAGGATTTTCATTGCTAAAAAGTAAACAACAATTGTTTATCATTTTACATTGCATATTTAGGAATTTTACATCTACATCACGCGGTGAACCTTGAAAGGAAAACTTCTAAGCAAGATCAACTCTAAAATAAATTTCAATGAACTTAACAACGCTTTGGAACCTAATGCAACACATCTAGAGGTCTAGGCTAGAGACGTGTTCTGGCATCGTAAAATCTAGTAACTATCATTTTCATCGAAGGTTGGGTGATTCCTCCTCTTTGATACGACAAGTGCTAGCATGGACATGTGCTCCCTGTACCGTCGAGTATATATTGGGAGACCACAATAGGCTTATATCCTTTATCCATAGGAAGCTATGTCTGCCACCCTATCGATCACAATGCACTGAACACAACATTCGGGAAGATTAACTGCCGTACATAAGTCCTTCGTAATTTCTCTTTAATTTATCACCAAGGTGTATTTTTGCAGTTTTGCGATTGGTTTGGTAATCCCTCTGTCTAGATTTCCAGAGTAGTCACTTTCATTCCTTTTCGACTCCTTAAAAGAAAAGGTCCATCTGAGCAGTTGTCACTTCAGGCTCATTAAAAATCGAAGGGGACTAGAGTCATCTTTAGCTTTTTCTGGACTCTTAAAAATTGAAAAAGCAAAGTTGTGTCAAAGCATCATTAAAATTTATTAAATTCGGAATATCATCCCTATTCCTTCGTTGATCTTAGGTTGATATAATGGAGTCTACCAATCAAGAAATCCCTTTTGAGGGGAATCCTAGTCCTTTCTCCTCTTGGGGAGATATTGGTGCTCCATATATGGCCACATTGTCCCTTCTGGGAATCACAATTGGCCTGCCATTATGGCTTTTCTCAACCTCTGTCATTCAAAATACCATAATTCCTCATCAATCGAATGAGCAACCAGTTAATACTAAAGTTGGCCCTTCACCTTCATCTTCATTTGTTTCTCCCTCCCCTTCTTCCTCTTCGCTTGGTGAAAATAGTGATGTTAGTAACCAAGTGACTGAGAAGAAGAAGAAAGGGAAAGAGAAGAAGAAGAAGAAGTCAGTTAAGCAAGGGGGCAACCATGAATCATCTGGTGAAAATCCGCACACTAAATCTCCCAGATATCCTTGTGTAATTTGCAGAGGAAACCATTTTCATCAAGATTGTCCTTGCATTCCGTGGATCTTGAGAGAATGGTCTCCTTGTTCACACCGTCTGGTGTCATAAACTTCTGGTGATCATGTTGACAGCACACCATCAACTAGTAAAAATGAAGTTCCTGGACAGAAAGGAAAGGTAAAAATTCCATGTGGATTATGTGAAGGGGACCATCACCTTCCCCGTTGTCCCTTTTTGGATGAGGCGAAAAGAGTCTTGTGTAATCTTCTTGCTTCATTGTAGCGAATTCCATCTGGATACAAGAAATTCACCTCAAGTCCTTTACTAGTTGAAAATCCAACTGACATAACTCAACCGTTAGTCGAAACAACTATCGTTGAAAGTGAATCTTCTGAGTCCATACCGGACCAAAGTCAACAGGTTGAGATGGCAGTCAACCTAGTTTTACCTTCAGAAGATCCACCTTCAGATGATACCATTCCCAAAGAGAGTGAGAACGATACTGTTCAAATTCTTTTTGTCACTTTAGAGTCTAATGAACTTGGGGGCAATCCGCCTGTTCCTTCACAACAGGAAGAGAACCCCCAGTTCCCACTACTCAAGGGGTTCATTCAACCATTTATTCGGTACCCCCTCCAAGTAGTCTAGTCGCTTCCTTCGATTGGAATCAACTAGCGAGATCCCGCCTTCCTTCTAATGTACCATTCTGGATCATAGTACAAGTGTACAAAATGGTCGTGTCTATCACCATCATAGATGAAGGGGCTTTAGTGAGTATCCTTTCCTCAACTGCTTGGAAAGCACTTGGTTTGCCATCGCTTATACTTGTTACATAAAATTTGTCAGGCTTTAACAAAGGAACCAGTTGACCGTTAAGGATCCTTCCTAAGTTACCCATAACTTTGATAAGGAAAATCGTTCACTTGAACGTGATGGTAGTCCAAGGACCATTAGATTACAATCTGCTCCTTGGATGTGACTATGTTTACAGCATGGAAGCCATTGTTTCCACACTCTTTCGAGTGATGTGTTTCTCGCATGAAGGCCAAATTGTCCAGCTTGTTGACCAACTTTCATTTCCCAGTTCAAACACAGCTCCAAGTCAAACATCATCCCTAAATGGTCTATTTTCATCAAGAGTGTCTCTTCAACCTTCATTCCATCCACCAGATTGCAGCGAGTAGTCCAGTTAATGTAACGAAGCTTAGGGGGCATGCACCCTTGTCCATTTGGCAGACGAACCCAGCTGAAAAGATAGGTTTCCCTGTAGGTTATGTGATTGGAAGTGCCATCCCACGCCATTCACTTTTGTCCACTCTGTGGATGAAGCCAGGGAAGTGTTTTGTCTAACCACTGATAAAGCCATCCTACCATATGAATTTCCCTGTAAGTTAAGTGATTGGTCTGACACACCACTCACCTTTGTCTAATTAGCAGACACAGCCAAGGAAGTGTTTTTGTCTAACTGTTGACAAAAAAAATCCTACTTAACCACGGTGATTCCCATATGGTTACTGGAGACTCTCCTTTTCTCGATGTCTGAGGGCATGCAAACCTTTTTATGCAAGCGAAAAACGACCAATTCCATTTTTTTAGCTTTTTAGATTTTTTAGCTTTTTACATTTTTTAGCTTTTTAGTTTTTTCAACTTCTTAGGTTAGGTGATTGGTATGATCCACCATTCACCTTTTTCGGTAGCACGCAGACAAAGCAAAGGAATCGTTTGAACCGTTCTGTGGACAAAACCATCCTACCTAACCTCAGTAGTTCCTTAGCTTTCTAGTTTTTCTAGCTTTTTAGTTTGGTCGTTCCTAGCTTACGTAAAAAGGAAAATGAGCAATGTTTCCACAAGGTTCAAGCTCGTTAAAAAATAAACCCGCTTATGAGGAATTTTTCCGCAAGGTTCAAGCTCGTTAGAAAACAAACCAGCCACTGAGTATGCGTTCCCCCAGAGTTCAAGCTCGTTAAAAAAAATGAATCCACCTTTGGTAAATAACCTTTGTGATTGCCATTCTATCTGCCTTTTGAACCTTGGTTGCGTTCCTGCTATCACCTCCATTTCTTTTGGCCGATCATAGGCTTCCACTTGATTTTTACCATTTTGAGGAACAGCAACAATGAGTGGTCCTGTTAGCCACCCTCTTCACATCACCATGTTTTGAGAAGTTCCAAGATTACCTAGAACCAGTTCACTACCCTAAACGCCACTCGTTCCTCAAAACAATCCTGCTTAACCACAATGATTCCCATATGGTTACTGGAGACTCTCCTTTTCTCAATGTCTGGGGGCATGCAAACCTTTTTATGCAAGCGAAAAATGACCAATTTCATTTTTTTAGCTTTTTAGATTTTTTAGCTTTTTAGTTTTTTCAACTTCTTAGGTTAGGTGATTGGTCTGATCCACCATTCACCTTTGTCAGTAGTGCACAGACAAAGCAAAGGAAGTGTTTGAACCATTCCGCAGACGAAACCATCCTACCTAACCTCAGTAGTTCCTTAGCTTTCTAGTTTTACTAGCTTTTTAGTTTGGTCATTCCTAGCTTACGTAAAAAGGAAAATGAGCAATGTTTCTGCAAGGTTCAAGCTTGTTAAAAAATAAACCAACCACTGAGGATATTTTCCCCCAGAGTTCAAGCTCGTTAAAAAAAAGGAACCCACATTCGGTAAATAACCTTTGTGATTGCCATTCTAGCTGCCTTTTGAACCTTGGTTGTGTTCCTGCCATCACCTCCATTTCTTTTGGCCGATCATACGCTTCCACTTGATTGTTTACCATTTTGAGGAACAGATGCAATGAGTGGTCCTGTTAGCTACCCTCTTCACATCACCATGTTTTGAGAAGTTCCAAGATTACCCAAAACCAATTTGCTACCCTAAAAGCCACTCGCTCCTCAAAAAACGAGCCTCCTTTAAAGTCTTTTTAGACTCGCTAAATATGAAAAGATTGTCGAGAAATTGGCCTCTCCAGCTCACTAAAGTGATTGGAAGTGCCATCCCTCCTGTATATTTTAATATTTTTGGACCTGGGGGATTATCCCACAAAAAAAATCGAGCGCTTGTCTTTTTCGGCCCCCTAAAGTGATCGAAAAGTCATCCCTTGCGTATTATTTTATACGTTTTCGTACTTAAGGGATTATACTACGAAAAAGGACTGCTAGAGTTTCCTTTTTGTCCCTTTTCAAACTCTCTAAACATGAAAAGGACGAAGTTATCCTTGTCATTAAACTCGTTAAAACAATAGCGACAAACTTGTCAACCCAGACAAGAATGAGTTTCACTATTGCCAGGCTCGCTAAAACATAGCGACAGGTTTGCCCGAAGGGAAAATTATAGAACAAGCATATGTTATCCTCCTCAAGCTTGACAAAAATAAAGAGGTACTGGTCAGCAATGATTGGGGAAAAATGGAAGAAAGCTTGAAGAATTTTATTGGTAGCAGGTCGCTCTTGAACATGACACTTTCACTCCATCACCATGATTGAGTCGGGTTGGGTTATTTCGTTCATCGGTCATATCACCATTGGTCTTCCATACCATCCATTTTTTGGGGTTAACGCTACCAATCCATCTCAGTGTCACCGATATGTTCAAGAGAAGTCATTCAGAGAATTCACCATCCAGTTAATGTCTCATCCACTACAATACCTTCACCCTCCATTTTTCATGGCCGCCATTCCTGAACCTTGTATCATTAGATCGTTTTCAGCTCCAGAAAATCATTTGCTTCGTTTCATGTCGTTGATGTGGGATACATTAAGGCCCTCCTACGACAGGTCACTTCTTGCCGACATCAGCTCATTATCCAAGAAGTTGACTTAGAAACAACCCTTTCAATACTTTTAAGCTTGCATGCCTCAACGACAAGTTTCTCACTTCCGACGACAGGTTTACATCAATGGCCTTCGACCGAGAGATTTTGCGTGGTGTTCGACATCGGATCATATATTCACACCACGTGAATTGTGTTGTAGTACCTTGAGGGTCATTACCATTATCGGTGATTCCTCTCGCGCCTGTTAACAGCTTACATTATTGGCTCATAATCAGGCGATGTCTTTCCATGTATGACTTCAGGACATCTTTTCACATGGATCGACTTGTACATCGGGCGAAGATTGAACGAGTTTGAAGACCCCGGATCTAGTTTCATCAATCCGTGCTAAGATATATTCAGGAATATAAAGACATCAAATGTACATAGAAGTTGCACAGATGATCATCCAAGCTAAGGGATGATAAATCTACATATAAAGAATCACTAGTCTGCAATTGTAGACGATTATCTGTCCTATGTACATGAAAATGAATTTATAAAGCTGAGCATGGGAATGCCCGCCTCAGCTAGATCATGAAAATAATAAGATGATGATGTATTGTATTGTATCTTATACATGTCACCTTCCAGCTCAAATACCTCAGAAGCTCATGATAAAGCATTTCACGTGACATCAAAAGATTTACGACTTCATGCTTTAAGGGGCAACTGTTATAGACATATTTGGGCACTGCAAACCCAATCTTATATGTCGATAAACCAAGGGATATTTAAGCCCTTAAAGCATTGTTTTATACCCTAAAATATCATCGTCAACTGATTACATCATTCCCTAGAAGTTCCACATGAAAAACCACTCAGAACTGGCCAAAACTGGACCATACTAACTGCTCCACAGTCAGGGTGTGATGCATACTGACTCCTACACTAGCCAGGTGCGATGCATACTGAAGAAGCCTTCTGTGGGGTGTGATGAGCGAGAATGGACAAATGTTTAAGACAATTTGCTAAGTGGATACTCATGGAATCTTCTAGAAACTTCTCCTATGACACTTGCCTCTATGAATTTGCCCACGGATGAGTAAGAGATCCAAGAAATCTGCAAGTGGAACCAATAACTACAAGTGGAATGAAACTAATCAAAAACCCAGAGATGACTCACACCTTTGCAGACATCTATAAATGGATCCCTCATTTGAGAGATCTAAAGGCTGGAATTTTGTAATTTGTAAGGAAGTGTTGATAGTTTGTCTTTGAGAAGAAGCATTGTATTTTCGGGTGATCTTGCTTTTCATGAGGTGAAGAGGGCTTTGATGCTGGGAGGATGATGCTAGATTAGACAGCTAGGTTGTAATTCTCCCTTCTACTTTAATAAAGTTCTTTGAGTTTTCCTCCATACAATCGTGTACTTGTGAATCTTGTTATTTATGAATGCCATTGTATGTTCAATGTATTTCTGATTCTGCATTGTTTATGATATAATAGATCGAGATGCTTTGATGGTGTTTTGTTACTTTGTCTCTACAAGTATTCTCTAAGCGGGACAAGTAGGAGAGGAGTTGCAAGCTCTATCAAGGGGGAGAGAAATCAAGCAGGGAGTCAAGCGGAAGATCCAAGTTGGTCCCCTTGCTTCTCTCTTATCTATCATACATAAAGGAAATCACAACTTCCTTTGATTGTTTGTTTCTAGGATTGCTGCCAATCCTAATGGGACTAGCAGATCGAAAAGACACTGGTTTTCCCGGAAACACATATTCCTAAGAAGAAAAAGATGGGAATTTGTAGTACATGTGTTTCTCTTAAATAAAAAAGGGATAAATGTCAAGGGCAAGGAAGAGGTAAGCATTTATAACATTAATTTTTAACTTTGTAAAGTCATCAACTATGAAAACATATTTATTAATGACTTTCTTTTATGTTGTGTAGATTCCATTGTCAAAGCTCTTCAAGAGCATCACAAACAAAAAACAACTCAAAGGAAAAAGTTGTACACGCATCGAAAGAAGTGTTATGATAATCCAAATAAATATTTGGGTTTGATAATTGATGGTATGGACCACAAGGAAACACTTCTACCACATTTTGTTCGCACACCCAAAAGTTTACAGGAAGAAAATTTTACTCAGTATCACTTGGTCGGTTGTATGGTCTTCAATGGGAAAATGTTGCCAAGGGTATGCTTCACAACTCCAAATATTCATAATTATGAAAATCTAACAATAACCATAATTCATGATGTGATTTCTCATTGGTCTGGGAATCTTCCTGAAGCTTATTATCTACAATTGGACAACACTTGTCCTGAAAAAAAAAAATATTGTTTTTGGATATCTAAACAGGTTTGTTGAATTGAGAATTTTTTAGAAATTAAAGGTTGGCTTCCTTCTGGTTGGGCACACTCATGACCATATTGATCAAATTTTCACTCCTTTTTCGTTGACATTGTGGAGGAAGGAAGTTGGGAGCTCTCCATCATTAATTGAATGTATTAATAAATCATACATGTCAAAGCCAATTTTCGATGTGTTGGAGGAAACTATTGACATGTGAAGGTTTATTCTAGGATCGCATGGTGATGAGAAATGCATTGAACAACTTAATGACATTAGCTTCCAACATCAAATTTGTATCAAAAAAATTGATGGGAAAACACTAATATGGGGCAAGAAGTATTCAACTACTGTAGAATGGGTGGTGTCATCAGGTTTGGCATTTTTAAAGTTCGTTCGAGATCATCCAATAGTTTCATCAAATATATTGTTATTACAATGGGTTGCTGAAGTTCATAATGCACGCAGGCAGAATAGAGATATAAATTATTCTAATTGCCTCAAAGTAATTAAAAAATGTATTAGATATACATATGAGTACTTTGGTATTGCTGATTCAGTTTGGTGGGAGTCATCTTTCAATAATCAAAGTGATATAATTTCAAGAACAAGAAATGAAGATATACCTTTGAAAACTCCATTTATTTGGCCACACAATGTGTCAAATGAACATGAGGAAAGAAACATTGTTGAACAACAATGCTCTCAAGGTATTATTAATTCTTCATAGGTAGTGGAAAGAGAAATTCATAGTGGTCCCATAAGATCTTATGCACAATGTGAAGCCATGGAAGACCTTTACAAGGGTTCAGTACAAAATATTAAGGAGGGTTGCATGATCGCAGTGCTAGTAGATGGAGATCCCAATGGCTATCCATTTTGGGTTGCTAAGGTTATAAAGGTCATTACAAAAAGTGAAGATGTTGCAGGTGTTGAAGTACATTGGTATGCCACAAATACACACCCATTCAATGGCGTGTACAAGCCAAAGATGGTAGTTAATAAAAAAATTGGCAGAAAGAGAAAAAGAAAGGGTACAAATATAAATCGTCACCGCACAGACCTCTTAAAATTGGAGGATGTTGACATACTTGTTTATGACTTCAATTTAACAAAGAGAGGAACTATTCGCTTCAATATGATAGAGATTCTAAAGGGGTTGTTACCAGAAGGAACAATGTTGAGGTGGGAGTCTGCTGAAATGAGTCATAGATCCAGAAGAATTTTGAAACCTGAAATGGTGGGCATACATGTGGATGTAGATGGAGCACTAGTTGATGAAAGAGAAGAATATGAAACATCTTCATCTGCATCCAGTCATTCATTTCAAGATGTGAATTCTGATGGTGTGTAAGAAAATATGAGTCATTTTGAATAATTTTCTAAGACAATTTATATAACTAATGTTTGCATCATTTTTTGAAATGAAAATTTTGATTCCCATATGGTGTTAAATGAAGTTATGAGTCATTTTTATGTTTGTTGGATTATATGTTTTAATTATGATGATTTTTATTGTTTAGAATATTTACAATGCAACAATAACTAAGAGATATAATTTATGTTTCATTCAATATATAAGTATTAACATTTTGATTAATTTAGTCATGTAATTTGTCCATAATGTCTTGAAAACTTAGAGTTTTTAAATCCTATGGTTGAAAATTTTCCAATTTTTTTGTATGTTTAATGTAATGGTTGAAAAAAATTATAATTTTAGCGATCTTTAGTGTCATGTTATTATATGTTTAACAACATGGATGGAAACTAATGGAATTTTAATGTGTTTCAAATCCCATTCTTTTATTTTTATCGTCATTACTAAAAAGTCTTGAAATTATACCTGGAAAAGAAAAATGTTATTCTACCCAAAACATTAGTGTGTTTTTTTCTTCAAAAACAATTGTTTTTTGCACACAAAAATTTGGTTTTACTGCCATTTTTTTAAAATGTTGAAAATTGAACCTAAAAAGAAAAAACATCATTGCAGTATACAAACCTTTCGTTTTTAGCATTGTTTTTAATGTATTTTTGGGGTTTTTTGGCTAGAGTTCTAATTTCAAAGTTTACATTGTTTATTATAAATATATTTATAAATATATGTGTGTGAGTACCATCAATGTTGTTATGAAAATGATGCATACACCTATACAGGTCATCATAAACACATTACAAAAAATAATGTGTAAATGAAATAACATTCGTTTAAGTGATGGTTAAGGTACGTGAGGCAAGAATCTAACCAACTTTAGGGAGCCCTAACTAATTCGAAATTGAAACCAAATAATAAAAGAAGAAAGAGAAAAAATGAAGGTTAAGAAGAGGAATTGAAGGGAAACACCAAGAGTAGATAATAGCGCAATGAACTTGGTCATGTGCACAATACATTAATGAGGGCAAGGAAGACCTACACATTAAGAAGAATTGAGGACATAGGTCAATGACTTTCTCCTGGTGAGTTACTGCAAGCAAGATCATTTCTATGTATAAATGTTTGAATTTATACTTCATGGCTTGAATATTAAGTAGCAATAAAACTTTGACTCACTTATTCTAATTGAATAGTCTTACTGTGTAAATAAGATTAGAATGAAAATTTGATGTATGAAGCTTGAACTAAGAGACGGTGGAGGATCTCACCTATGGAATCCCTCTTTAGCTGATTGGTGGAGGTGAATACCTCTGGAATCTCTCGACTAGCCTGAATTAAGAGAGGGTCGAAGCACTCACCTCTACAATCCCTCTTTGTCTAGTGGGTACAATTGACTTATATTTGGAAACCCTAGACTAGCATGTAAATGAATAGTTATTTAAGCTACAAGGGTGGAGGTTTGTTAGACCTTGGGAATCCTTGTTATTACCTAGTTTTGTGGTCATTCAGACTATCAAGGCTAGGGTTGATAGTCTCTTGAAGGGACTTCTGGCAGATTGTCTATGGCTAGGAGGAAAAATTACAGACTCTGTCCCAGTACCAATTACCATGAAATCCATAATGATATTGTAAAGGAATGTTGGTGCATGGGTAAATCTACAAATACTAAATTCATAATATGTTTTACCATTGCATATAAATAGTGATCTGTGTTGGGCCGCTAGTTTGTCATTATTATTATCACTCTTTAACACCTATTTCATCCATTTCTACTATTATTTATCACGTCATTCATGATACTTTATCATATAATTCCATTTTATAATTATTTATGCTCTTATGGATAAATATTATTTCTTCTCCTTTATTTTTAATAAATTGATTATTATGCATGTTTTTACCAATGATGGTTTATTAATAAATTTTTTGTAACTTCACTCACCATTTTAGCCTTCAAGATATTTTCCAGATTGCAGATTTGATCTCTAGCTCATCATTAAATGTGCCAACTCAGAAATTCTCTGGAATAAGAAGTGATAGTTTTGCATTGGACGTTTCGGGCAAATGGAGAAGAATCTGGAAAATCCAAAACATGCGTTTTGTTTAGAATGCACCAAATTAGTTTTCTAATTAGCAGGTTTCCCCAATTTGATCCGTATTAAGAGAAACAGAAGGTCCTCTGAAAACGTTTTTCTCGGTTTCGCTGTTGCGGCCGATTTCCAAATTATTCCAATTGCAATACCAAATTTGACCTGTTCCTATTGAATGCTGATGGAAAGATATTTCAGATATGATCTTGTCGATCAATTTGTTGTGAACAATCCAATTTTGTAATGGGAGTCATTTTGTAATCATATATGTTGTATCTTCTCTCTGCTCTCTGTGTATTTAAATAAGAACAGAGATCAAAGAGGGGGGAGATTATTATAGGGATTATTAGAGATAGGATAGGATACGATAGGAGGAAAGGGAAGCAATCCTTGTGATTTAAAATTGTAATTTTAATTTACAGACTTGTGTTGTCAAGAGAACACGATCATATTGTAATGTTACTAAAATTCAATGATTAATATATAATTTGAGGTAGTTGTTCATTCGCCTTATCTGAAGTAAACTAGCAGGGTTCGTTGGCGGCTAAGGGCCTGGCCTCTGGTGGATTTAACTACTTCCTTTGTGCCATGCATTTATGATTCTCACAAGTGTGATGGTTTGATAGTTTTCCTATTTTATGTGATTTTATCTCCTTCGCTATTTATTGTTTTCTTGCATTGACAGAATATCTTTGCTTTATATGATTTATAGCAGTGTCGTTTGATTCAGTTTACATTCATTTCAGATTAAGTTACTTACATAATTATTCGGACTGATTTAATCAACTGTAAAGAGTTTGGTTATTGCTATTCAACTCTCAGATTGATATCATTTCCATCTGGATTGCTTCGTAGAGATTGGGCATGATTTAGATTGAATCAGCTAGCAAGAGATGAGTTATTGCTACTGTGCTCTTGGTTGATGTTGTTGTTAATTGAATTTCTTGTGTGAGATTTGATTTCAGTAGAGGATTGAGTTTTGAAGCTTAGATGTCATATTTCCTTTAATAATTGTAATTTCAGTTTATTAGATGCATCTGTTTATTCTTGTATCAAATATGTATACTACATTTTAAGAAACATTACTCTCTAGGATTATAGCATGCGCATATTGTGTACACTCTTGAAATAAGAGGACTTTCCTGGGTTGATAATTAATGTGGGATAAATAGGAGTTTTAAAAGGCACCTTTTAGCACCCAACATTTATTTACATATTGTTTTTAAAATAAAGTGTTGTTTCTTTTCTGATTTGTCTTATGTTTTGTGTTTTAGGTGTTGCTTACTTCAAATTGTAGTTTCCGCTCCATTGGAAATTGAACAGTGAGGACCCCACCATGCAAATTCTCATTGTAGAAGGTCATTATTTGACAACACTATTCTCGTAAAGAATTTATTTTTGAAACTTGTACATACAATTGTTTTTTTTTTCTATTTGATTGTATTTGCTTAGAGCACTAGAGATGATTGTTTGTCGTTTTTTCCCTATTTTTCGTTGATGTTCCCTATAGGGAATAGTTGTTGTTCCCTAGAGGGAACAACTGTTGTTCCCTATAAGGAACATCACTTTTTGCGTGTATTTTTTGTTGTTCCCTATAGGGAACAACAATTGTTCCCTATAAGGAACAGCTGCTGTTCCCTATAAGGAACAGCTGCTGTTCCCTATAAGGAACATCAATTTTTTTTTTTGTTGCCTATAGGGAACAACTGTTGTTCCCTATAAGGAACAACACCTTTTTGTGTGTATTTTTTGTTGTTCCCTATAGGGAACAACTGCCGTTCCCTATAAGGAACAACACTTTTTTTGTGTGTATTTTTTTGTTGTTCCCTATAGGGAACAATTGTTGTTCCCTATAAAGAACAACATTTTTTTTGTGTGTATTTTTACTGTTTCTTATAGGGAACAACTGTTGTTCCCTATAAGGAACAACACTTTTTTTGAGTGTATTGTTTTGTTGTTCCCTATAGGGAACAACTGCGGTTCCCTATAAGGAACAACACTTTTTTGTGTGTATTTTTTGTTGTTCCCTATAGGGAACATCACTTTTTCGCATGCATTTTTTTGTTGTTCCCTACAGGGAACAACACTTTTTTGTGTGTATTTTTTTACTGTTCCCTAACGCTTTTCGTATGCATTTTCTGTTGTTCCCTATAGGGAACAACACTTTTTGACGTGCATTTTCTTTGCTATTCTCTACAAGGAACAACACTTTTTCGAGTGTTTTTGTTGTTCCGTAAAGGGAACAACACTTTGGGAGTATTTTCGGGAACAACACTTTTTGGCGTCCATTTTCTTTGTTGTTCTTTACAAGGAACAACACTTTTTCGAGCGTTTTTGTTGTTCCTTAAAGGGAACAACACTTTGGGAGTATTTTCAAGAACAACCCTTCCTTCCTCCTATGGGATTATTCCTAGTTTATCTCAACCACATTGTACTAATTCCCTTTCATGGCATGAAGTACACTACTTTTATGAGGACATGAATTATGGATTCTATTGAAGCGAGTTAATATCATTCACCTTATTATCTTTAACAGGACAGCTCCTTGATGATAGATTCTTCTCAAAAGGGACACAATTATTTATATAATACTTTACTGCATTGTTTTCTGTTGTACATGACACCAATTGATCATCTTAATACCATGCTGGTTCCACCCTTCCTAGTTATAATCTTCTCTGTCTGTAATAAATGAGATTATGGGTATATTTTTTTCTATTGACATGTTCAACTTCTTCCACCATCCCTACTCTTAAGGAGTACTGAGCCTCCCTCTATTTCTCATAAAAATATGTAATTACGGAAAAATTTTGCCTACAGATAAAGGATAGGGGGTCTCATTAAGAGCCAACCTACCATGTTCATAAGGATGTAGCGAAGTGACATTCCCACTATGGCCACCACACCAAGGTTATGATCCATTGGAAAACCAAATTATCTTTGGAATAGGAGGTCTCATCATGAGCCGGCCTGATCACTTTTACTACATCCCAGTGAATGGCAGTGTGGTTATCTGGTTACCACGCTAGCACACTGATCTCTTTTGTAGAACATCACTGGAACTCTCCATTTACAAATTGAGGATCCTGGCTCATACGGGTTAAAAAACAACCCTGTTGAGGCTATGGACGCCTTCTGGCAGCAGAGGCTCTACTTATGGTATTGAAGTTATATCTTATCGTCAATTATTACTATAATACCCTTTTCTTATTCTCTCTTTTTATTAGAGAAGTTATTTCCTTAATTTTTCCCTGTTTTGAACCTTTCCGCATGAGAAATTGTTTTCTAATCAACCGCATCATTTTCAGCTAGAATACCATCAACAAAGCATCTTTTTGGTATATTGTTGTCATCTTTCTTTTTCGTATAACTTATCATCAATCCAAAGCGTCCTATCTCTTATTCATAACTATGTTTACACACTCTGCTCTAATTAGAACCATACCTCTCACCGTCCTATCATTGATATGTGTACTTTGCTTCATTTACTGTCGTATTGTTCATTCCCTTGCCTTTCCATCAACACAACACCCTTCATATGCTTTATGGTCATGGAATCCCTTTTCCAATTGGAGAGGGGAATGTATGCATTATGGGATAGCATGCGATATAATTATTGAACTCTACCATAACTTGATAAATTGACAAAATATTAGTATTGCATTTCTACAAAAAAAACTAACACAATATTAGTATTAGTATTGATAATTCTTTCATTCATATTATTTGTTGCTATTCAAAACTAACACAGTGGATTCAAGAAAATTGCATGCCGAATAGTGAATTGTTTACAGGAGAACAACAAGTATGGGCGGAATTCTATTCGCATCATGACCATACTATTGCAACTAACAGACGAGGCTCGAGAAACTCGCAAACGCGACCAATTGTTCAGACATGATGTGCTTTCCTGGATTCCAACTTTTGCATCACTTTTAGTATCTGCTCAGCTTACATCAGCTTCAACAAATGCCAATCCATACATGTCATTCCACATTTTTCTTTTTGGAGGTAAAACTTGAGGTAAAATAGCATAATTTTCTAATTTATTACAAATTTAGGAGAATTTTATGAAAATACATTGAACATTATTTACCATCATTCATTCCACATCTTTACCACTTCCCATTTTTCAAAGACATAGATTCTTTCAGTTTGGGGGTGTGTGCCTTTCATTTATTTATTTATTATGACCATGCCATTCATATTCTTTATCATCCATTGATCTTCTTTTTCATTCTCAACACCTCCCTTATTCCATGTTGTTTTACACCAAGTATAGATTTCAACAAATGGTAGCGACCACCTCAATTTGTTTTCTACCATTGCATGAGGGCATGCTAATTCTCCAGTTTGGGGGAGCAATTGCTACATATGATGAATGTTTTCTACTTTCTTTCTCATTTAAGGCATACAAGTTCATTTTTGTACAGTACACAAATTGATTGGCGTATCTCTTTAAAACTATGAACTGAATTCTTGTGATTTTTGGATAAAAAAGAGGTATCACTAAAATACACAAACCCAGAAAATTTCAAGTTAAATTAGTTTGTCAAATTTCAGAAATCATGCACTGTCACCTACAGCCATTTTGCTTATATGTCATGATCCCTGCATCAAAACGATCTGATTTTTGGATTAGAGAAGTATTAATATAATAGAAATTTACTTGCAAAATTTCAGCAAAATCTGGTTTGTAGTTTTTTAGAAAATGGTTAATGAATTTTGTTGTTACTTATATCATATTTTGTTGCAACTTCATATACATATAGTTGAATGTCAATGTAAAATTTGTTACACCTTCATCAACATTGCTAAAATTGAATATTCATTATTTGAGGACGAATTTATTTGTTCCATCCATTTCATGAGTTGGGATGAACAATTTTTGTATTATTGCTTGGTTAATACAGAGGGCTTGGGTTGCATGAGGGCATGCAATATATTCAGTTTGGGGGTATGTTGGGCTGCTAGTTTGTAATTATTATTATCACTCTTTAACCCCTATTTCATCCATTTCTACCATTATTTATCACGTCATTTATCATACTTTATCATATAATTCTGTTTTATAATTATTTATGCTCTTATGGATAAATATTATTTCTTCTCCTTTATTTTTAATAAATTGATTATTATGCATGTTTTTACCAAGGATTGTTTATTAATAAATTTGTTGTAACTTCACTCGCCATTTTAGCCTCCAAGATATTTTCCAGACTGCAGATTTGATCTCCAGCTCATCATTAAATGTTCCAACTCAGAAATTCGCTGGAATAAGAAGTGACAGTTTTGCATTGGACATTTCGAGCAAATAGAGAAGAATCTGGAAAATCCGAAACATGGGTTTTGTTCAGAACGGACCAAATCAGTTTTTTAATTAACAATTTTCTCAAGTTTGGTTTGTATTAAGAGAAATAGAAGGTTCTCTAAAGACGTTTTTCTCGGATTTGTTGTTTCGGCCGGTTTCTAAATTATTCCAGTTGCAATACCAAATTTGACCTGTTCCTGTTGAATGTTGATGGAAAGATGTTTCAGATATGATCTTGCTGATCAATTTGTTGTGAACAATCCAGTTTTGTAATGGGAATCATATTGTAATCATATCTGTTATAACTTCTCTCTGCTCTCTGTGTATTTAAATCAGAACAGAGATCAAAGAGGGGGGAGATTATTATAGAGATTATTAGAGATAGGAGGAAAGGGAATCAATCCTTGTGATTTCAAACTGTCTCAAACTATAATTTTAATTTATAGACTTGTGTTGTAAAGAGAATGTGATCATATTGTAATGTTACTCAATTTCAATGATTAATATATAATTTGAGGTTGTTGTTCATTCACCTTATCTGAAGTAAACTAGCAGTGTTCGCTGGTGGCTAAGGGCCTAGCCTCTGGTGGATTTAACTGCTTCCTTTGTGCCATACATTTTTGATTGTCGTAAGTGTGATGGTTTGATAGTTTTCCTGTTTTGTGTGATTTTATCTCCTTCATTGTTTATTGTTTTCTTGTATTGACAGAATATCTTTGCTTTATATGATTTACAGCACTATCGTTTGATTCAGTTTACATTCATTTCAGATTAAGTTACTTAGATACTTATTCTGATTAATTTAATCAACTGTAAAGAGATCGGTTATTGCTATTGAACTCTCAGATTGATATCATTTCCATCTGGATTGCTTCGTAGAGATTGGGCATGATTTAGATTGAATCAGCTAGGAAGAGATGAGTTATTGCTACTGTGCTCTTAGCTGATGCTGTTGTTAATTGAATTTCTTGTGTGAGATTTGGTTTTAGTAGAGGATTGAGTTTTGAAACTTAGATATCATATTTCCTTTAATATTTGCAATTTGAGTTTATTAGATGCATCCGTTTATTCTTGTATCAAAGATCTATACTACATTTTAAGAAACATTACTCTCTGGGATTATAGTGTGCACATATTGTGTACACTCTTGGAATAAGAGGACTTGCCCGGGTTGATAATTAATGTGGGATAAATAAGAGTTTTAAAAGGCACCTTTTAGCACCCAAAAATCTGCAATATGCCTACAACTATATTTTTGGGGTTATTGTTCCTTTTATTTGTATATGAGTAACATCATGAATCGACATCAGGGAAGAGGTAGTTTACAACCATAAGGAGTAAATATACACAATGACTAATCAAAATGGCTACTGAGTTCATTTATTGTGCTAAGGTTATAATCTGATTGATTGCAAGAAATAGTGTTGGAGTCTTTCTGTGCTTTTAATTTCATAGCCATGACATCCTATACTCACTAATTATGTGTGACCAAATTTTGTGACCAAAATTTCCCTCTGATACCATGTAGAGGCTCATAGACATGGAGCTTGATTTAATTTTTTGAGCTTAATTCTTGTGATTGCAAAACTAGAGGAATATATTATGTGTATATCAAACAGTTTTGACACTACCGTGGACCATTACAACATCGTAACCCTACCTCTATATGAGTACATTTAATTGTTAAATGAAGATAAATTCATTTCAGACAAGTAAACTTGGATAGAATACACTATTTGATAAACATATTTTGTGATACGTAAATGGAATTGGAAACTTTACCCCATATCAGATAAGCTAATTAAATATATTCATCATATGAACATGACAAAACATCTTAAAAGGTTTGTAAACGTGAAGCTATGTACTTTTCATCAAGTACATTGTTGTATTATTCCTTTTACTGAACGATTATTGTTTGCATGGTCTCTCACTTAAATGTAACTTATTCTAATATATTAAGAATAATGATCTTTGGGATTACTTTTTATATGGTGTGTGATTGTGGATAAACTCTAACGAAATAGAGTAAGATCACAAGTAAGAAAATATTCGTGATATATGTAATAACCCTTGATAAATTTCCTTGTATATATATATGGAAATTTGTCAAGGGCTATTACTTATATCACGAATATGAAACAGAGTAAGATCACAAGTAAGAAAATATCCGTGATATATGTAATAGCCCTTGTTAAATTTCCACGTGTGTATATATATATATATATATATATATATATATATATATAAATACCAAGGTCATCAGACATGTATTCCAAGATGAATGGTGGGAAAACCATCCTATTGAGTGTCACTTTTAGCTCATTATGGCTAAGGAAATTGGAAAAGGCTTTGGAAAGGCGAAGAGGCATTAATTGGAATTTTATTTACGAAAATAATGGGAAATAGGAGAAAAGGAAGGTGAAATGTCACAGGTTGCATGTGAGCAAGAAATGAAAGGAAAAATGAAGGAAAATGAAAAAATTAGAGGTCTCAATGACAAAATGGATTCTGAAGATCAGTTCATAGACTTTTGTCAATTCTTGCTTGCACCTCTATCTCTATTCTCTCTCTCATACTATCGTACACCTAGAGTTTATTGGAGCATTCTTGGAGCATGGTGACATAATTTAGATTTTGAGAAATAAGGAAAGGAAAAGTGAGAGAGCACAAGGGAATCGATGGATCAACGACTATAATTGGATTTCTTTGTAGATATCAAGTTGCATGTATAGTTTCCTTGGTATTTTTTTTCATGTATCACACATGCATGTGGTTTCTTGGTTATGAGTTGTCAATGGCATGGAGGATTTCCGAGATTGACTATGGTTTTTCCTAGCTTTTCCATTTGTAGGATAGCCATGGTGTTGTAGGTTTTCTCTTTTATTTTATGGTTGGTGATCATGTTCCTTAAGACCATGGATTGAGTTATGAGTTCGTGGCTGGGTTGAAGAACTTTCTCCAAGGGGCCGACATGAAAAGTGGAGCCATCCTTAGCCTAGGCAAGTCATATTCCATCTTCCCCCAAGAAGCCTTGGTTGGACAAATGCTCTGGAAGCCCTATAACATCTTGGGTTGAGTTACTAGTCCTTGAATCCTCAGTTGGAAAAATGCTTTGTACTCTTAGTGGGTTGAGTTACTAGTCTAGGAGCCTTGGTTGCAAAAACAGTCTGGAAGCCCTATGACCAGTATGGGTTGAGTTACTAGTCCTAGAGCTAGGTTGGAACAAATGCTCTGGAGCTCTAGACAACCTGGGTAGAGACTGATCTAGTGATGGTTAGTGATGTCTGACTATGCGATGGAATTACTTGATGAGGGTTAAGGTGGCATGACCTTTGGAAGCCCTCGTTTGTTTTTGGTTGATTTGTTTCATGAGATTCCACATTCATTCTTAGAATATGGCACAGGGGTGCCCGACTGAAAGAAAGATTTGGTTCAACCCAATTCGTGGTTAGGTGATATGTGTGGGTCCCTGACTTGGCTAGAATTCTCATATCTTAATAAGAGGTATTTTCTATTGTGATTTATAAGCATATATAATGATTATTGTGGTGACACTATGGTTGATTTTCCATGGTTTATATGTTGGTTATTTGTTGCTTTATATTCTGGTTATATGTTGACTATATGATGTATATTATTAGTACAACTCCCTTATTATATTGTTGTACCCATGTAGTCCCAATATTGTTATTATTGTGCCCCATATAAGCCCACTATTGTTATTATTGTGCCCTTACATTATTATTGTTATGTCCACTCTGATTATATTATGACCCCTTAAACTCCTATATATAGAACGGAGGTCTTGTCATTTATATCATCCAAGAATTGTTCATTTGTCTAACGTAAAGGAGGTTGCCCCCTCGAAGAGGCTTATCTCTAAGGAGTTGTTCTATCTTTTCTATCTTTTTGTGAGCTGGTTTCATAACATTTGGTTTCAGAGCTTTGGATTCTAGGGTTTCGCTGCTCCAAACAGGTCATCATGGAATTTTCGCTATAACTTTTTTTTTTGCGAGTTTTCAGAAGCGAAAAAAAAAACTTATTTGAGGTGCAATCACGCTGAAACTTGTGTCCAAATTTCAGATCTTTCCTCGCTATAGTTTTGGAGATATGATCTAACGAAGTTAGATATTTTGCAGACTCCCGAATTGCATTCCAAATAGGTGACCTGAGGAAAATCATCATAACTTTTTTTCGGAGCATCAAATTGAAATTTCATCTGAAGTTTCAGAAAGAGGACTTCCTGTAGCTTTTTGTATATCAGTTTTAGGTACTAAGGTTGAACCAGTGAGACGTGGAACTTCGTAGAAGTTCTCTCTACTGAACCAGTCTATAATCAGGTCATCGTGGGAGATTTGACATAACACTTCATTCCAAAATCCAATATTTATTAGACTTACGTCATTAGAAAGAGAATGCAGAGTTATACTGTAGGAAGAAATTTTAGAACTTGGAGATCTGAAATTACATAGTTACATTTGTTTCAAGATCGAGCTCCTAAAATCAAGAAAAGGTGATATGAGGAAGTTGATGGCAAGGATCCGGTAAATGGGATACTTCAGATAGAGCAATATTTTGAACTACATTGTGTACCACCATTACAAAAGGTATGTATTGCATCTTCATATATAGAACCAGATCAATTTTTATGGTATAAAGGGCTTTGTTTTCATAAACAACTTATTACATGGTCAATTTTCACGGAGGAAATGATAGCACATTATGAGGATACAAAGAGCAACACCTTCTTTAGAGCAACACCACAACAATTGGAAGAAAAAATATAAAAATGTCTTTGTTGCAAAGTGGAAAGCAAAATTATGGAAACAAGGAAGTCCACCCCTCACAACTATAAAGATGGAAGTGTTGTTTCTCCTAGCCTTCCACAACCTACAAGCGTTACACCACAACAATTGGAAGAAGAAAGAGAAAAAGGGCTTTGTTACAATTGGGATAGAAAATGCACTAAAGGTCATAAGTGTGCTTAGAATAAATTATTTTACTTAGAGTATGAAGAGGAGGAAGAAAAGGATCAAGAAACATCAAAATAATAGGATATATGCCAAGACCCAACCCTAGAGAAAGAAGAAATGAATCCGACCATATCTTGTAAAACATTGGCAAGAATTACCACTCCTCAAACTATTAAGATAGAAGGAGATATCACGAAGAAAAAGGTTCAAGAAGTGAAAGATCACATCGAGAAAGAAGAAATGAATTGTTATGAAACCAGCTCACAAAAAAATAGAAAAGATAGATCAATGCCTTAGAATTTAGCCTCTTCGAGGGGGCAACCTCCTTTACATTACACAAATGAACAATTCTTGGATGATACAAATGACAAGGCCTCCTTTCTATATATAGGAGTCTAAGGGGTCATAATATAATCAGAGCCGACATAACAATAATAATGTAAGGGCACAATAATAACAATAGTGTGCTTCTATGGGGCACAATAGTAACAATATGGGGACTACATGGGTACAAAAATATAATAAGGGGGTTATACTAATAACAATAAGGGGTTGCACTAGTAGTATAGGGGCCTGACATGCCCTTCTCCTTCAAAAAGTGTTGTCCTCAACGCTTGAGTAGTTCTTGATGCTTTTGTATAAAATTCTTGTCCTCCCATGTGGAATCTTCAACAATTAAGTTCTTCCACTTGATGAGATACTCTGAAATTGATCGATTTCATAGCTGTCGGGTTCTTGTTTCTATGACTGCTCCAGGTTCCAATATGATTTTTCCTTCCTCTTCAAGTTCTGGCAATATTGTTTGAATTGGGATCTTTTGCAAATTTTGAATGAGTGGCCACACTTCTTCGTCCTACTTCCATTCATCCCTTACTTCATTTATCCAATCTGGTTGGATAAGAGAAATAGCACAAAACAATGCTTCCACATCCTCATCCTTTCTTGAGAGTGCATCTACAACAAAATTTTGCTTCCCTTTTCTGTCGATGATGTCAAAGTCATAACCCAACATATTTGTGACCCATTTTTTTGTTCTTCTAAAAATAATATTTGTTCTGAAAAGTATTTAAGACTATCATGATCCATTTTTACCTTAAAATGTCTTCCCATTGGGTAAGGTCGCCATTTCTTAAGTGCATGTAGTATTTCCAACATTTCCTTCTCATAAATAGCTTGCTTGAGATGTAGTCGTAAAAATACCTAATCACCTACATCAAAACATTTTTCACTGTGATGTTGATCTACTTGTTTTTTCATTCGATTCTACACCAAAGTGGCATTATCCTTTAAATGTTGGAGAACTTGTTGTTGATGCTCGATGTCATCTTTCACTGCTTGGACCTTTTTCTTCTTGATATGTCCTTCTATCTTTAGAGTTTGAAGAGTGGTAATTTCTTCCAATGATTTACAAGATATGGTCGGATTCATTTCTTGATGCTCGATGTGATCTTTCACTTCTTGAGCATTTTTCTTCTTGATCTATCCTTCTATCTTGATAGTTTGAGGAGTGGTAATTCCGGCCAATACATTACAAGATATGGTTGGATTCATTTCTTCTTTCTCGATGTGATCTTTCACTTCTTGAACCTTTTTATTCTTGATATGTCCTTCTATCTTGAGAGTTTGAGGAGTGGTAATTCTTGCCAATGCTTTACTGGATATGGTCGGATTCATTTCTTCTTTCTCTAGGGTTGGTTCCTGGTGTACATCCTCTTCTTTTGATGTTTCTTGATCCTTTTCTTCCTCCTCTTCATAATGTATGTAAAATAATTTCTTCTCAGCACACTTATGACCTTTAGTGCATTTGCTGTCACAATTGTAACAAAGCCCTTTTTCTCTTTTTTCTTCCAATTATCATCGTGTCACCCTTATAGGTTGTGGAAGGCTAGGAGAAACAACACTTCCATATTTATAGTTGTGAGGGGTAGAATTCATTGTTTCCATAATTTTGCTTTCCACTTTTCTTGCCAACCTGAATGCCTTCTCCAATGAATCAGGTTCCCAAAGACAAACCTTATGTTGAATGTTATCCTTTAAAGTCCCTATGGAGACATCAATCATCTGCTTCTCTAGAATATCACTTTCCCTTATATTCAATTTTTTAAAGTCCTCAATGTGCTCTTCCATTGAACACTTTTGTTTGAGATTTATCAATTGGCTAAAGAAGGTTTTTCTCTTTGTATCCTCATAATGTGCTATCATTTCCTCCGTGAAAATTGACCACATGACAAGTGGTTTACGAGAACAAAGCCCTTTATACCATAGAAATTGATTCAATTCTAAATAATTGGATGTAATACATACCTTTTGTAACAGTGGTACACCATGTAGATCAAAATATTTCTCCATCTGTAGTATCCAATTTACCAGATCCTTGCCATCAAACTTCCTCATCCCGCTTTTTCTTGATTTTAGGAGCTTGATCTTGAAATGACTGTAACTCTGTAATTTCAGATCTTCCAGTTCTGAAATTGCGACCTACAGTAGCCCTATGCATCCTATTTCCAATGCCACAAGTTTGATCCAAATTGGATTCTCCAAGGAAGAGTTATTTCAAATCTCCCACGGTGACCTGATTATAGACTAGTTCAGTAGAGCGAACTTGTATGACGTGCCACATGTCACTGTTTCAACCTTTGGATCTAAAAGATGTATACAGGAAACTAAAGTCTGTCCTCATTCTGTAACTTCTTACGAAATTTCAATCTGATGCTCAAAAGAAAAGTTATAACTATTTTCCCCAGGTCACCTGTTTGGAATATAATTCAGGAGTCTGCAAAAAGACCAACTTCCTTAGATCATATCTCTGCAAATATAGCGCGGAAAGCTCTGAAATTCGGACCCAAGGTTCGATGCGATTTCATCTCAAATGGATTTTATTGTTTTCTTCTGAAACATCACATAAAACAAGTTATAGCAAAAATGCCACGATGACCCATTTGGAGCAGCGAAACCCTAGAATCCAAAGCTCTGATACCAAATGTTATGAAACCAGCTCACATTTGACTCATTTAGCGATAGTATTTCCCCTTCAAGTCATCCTCATTCAAGCAGAACTTGCACCAGTAACCCTTACGCTCAACTAGATGAAGGTGTTACATAACACACCACCTCCCTTGATGTGTAGGGAAGGCATGTCGCCACCACTTGTCTTCGTGACTCGACATGTTATGCATATTAATGCTCTTCACACTAGTAGTATAGGGGCCTAACATGAATCCAACCATATCTTGTAATGCATTGGCGAGAATTACCACTCCTCAAACTATAAAGATAGAAGGACATATAAAGAAGAAAAATGTTCAAGAAGTGAAAGATCACATCGAGCATTAAGAAATGAATCCAACCATATCTTGTAAAGCATTGGAAGAAATTACCACTCCTCAAACTCTCAAGGTAGAAGGACATATCAAGAAGAAAAAGGTTCAGGTAGTGAAATATCACATCGAGCATCAACAACAAGTTCTCCAACTTTTAAAGGATAATACCACTCTGGTGTAGAATCGAATGAAACAGCACGTAGATCAACATCGCAATGAAAATTTGTTTCATCTAGGTGATTGGGTATTTTTATGGCTACATCTCAAGCAACCTATTTATGAGAAGGAAATGTTGGCAATACTACATGCACTTAATAAATGGCAACCTTACCTAATGGGAAGACACTTCAAGGTAAAAATGTATCATGATAGACTTAAATACTTTTTAGGACAACTATTATCTTTAGAAGAACAGAAAAATGGGTCACAAATATGTTGGGTTATGACTTTGACATCATCTACAGTAAAGGGAAGAAATTTTTTGTTGCAGATGCACTCTCAAGAAAGGATGAGGATGTGGAAGCATTGTTTTGTGCTATTTCTATTATCCAACAAGATTGGATAAATGAAGCAAGGGATGAATGGAAGAAGGACAAAGAAGTGTGGCCACTAATTCAAAAGTTGCGAAATATCCCAATTTAAACAATATTGCCAGAACTTGAAGAGGAAGGAAAAATCATATTAGAGCCTGGAGCAGCCACAAAAACAAGAACCCAACAGCTACAAAATTGACCAATTTCAAAGTATCTCAACAAGTGGAAGAACTTACCCGCTAAAGATTCCACATGGGAGGACAAGAATTTTATACAGAAGCATCAAGAACTACTCAAAAATTGAGGACAACACTTTTTGAAGAAGAGGGGCATGTTAGGCCCCTATACTACTAGTGTAACCCCTTATTGTTATTAGTACAACCCCCTTATTATATTGCTATACCCATGTAGTCCCCAAATTGTTATTATTATGCCCCATAGAAGCCCACTATTGTTATTATTGTTCCCTTACATTATTATTGTTATGTCGGCTCTGATTATATTATGACCCCTTAGAATCCTATATATAGAAAGGAGGTCTTGTCATTTGTATCATCCAAGAATTGTTCATTTGTGTAATGTAAAGGAGGTTGCCCCCTTGAAGAGGCTTATTTCTAAGGCATTGTTCTATCTTTTCTATCTTTTTGTGAGCTGGTTTCATAACAATGGTTGTTGAATGCATGACCTAATATATGTTATTGCAACAATTATGAGAGGGAATTAGACCTTCTTAATGATTATGAGATAAGTATTATATCCCTATGTTTATATGTGTAATTATGACCTTTATATTACATGTTGATGACATGTTTAATGAAATGTCTATCATGGTTAGGGTTGGTTAGGTCAATTAATTGATCAAGTTTTGCGTTAGATGATTTTTCTTTGTTTCATTTATTATAATGGAAAGTTTCATTAAGTTTTGGGAAGTGAGCTGGAGTCTATCCCTAAAACAATGGCACAAATTTTGTGGTCTCAGGCACAAAACTTGCTGCAAAAGACTACAGTCACACCCCTGCAATGGTTATGCATGTGACTAGAGGCCTACAATCACATGTATGTTGTCTTGTGTCTTCAATTGGGAGTCCATATCAGTGAAAAGGAAATGTAACTCAGGGTTTGGACACTTGGAAGGGTGGTTTAGACCATGGGTGTCCTGTAGCACCTAAAGAAGTTTGGTAAGGTCTTGTATTGTCGATTCCACTTTCTTAAGCTGATATAGGAGGTTGAATCATATCATAGTAACTCTTTGTCACATATTTTCCCTAGTGGATTGGTTAGCTTGGGTAAGTGTGGGAGGACAGTATTACAGGGTGATATTAGAGCATGGTTTCATTCTCTTTGTGTGATATTTGATACCACAAAGTGGTATTAGTGGTATCAGAACATGGTTCAACACTTGGACTAGATCGGTGGAATGTGCTTGTCATGCATCCATGTAGGTTGTATATGTGCTTGTTATGCATGCATGGTGATGGTCATTGTTGCATTTCTGTTGTCATGTAGAAGTTAATGATGTTGATGTTCGGATGTGTTATCATGAATGCATGTTGGTTGTATATGCATTTGTTATGCATGTTAGTGTCTATATGTTGTTATGTGTGCATTTTCATGGTTACGGTTATGCCTACATAGTAGGTTAGATATTCATTGTGAGTTCATTTTATGTAGTTATTTCATATATTGTTGATAAGATATGATGATGATATGTCGACTAATATAGAGAAGGAAATGAAAATTATTAGAGTGAAGTTGTAGCATTCAATCTCGGGGTAAGAGAAAATTATCCTAAATGTTGGTATGTTGGGAAGGCATGTATGTTGGTTAATGGTTGTTATAAGCATTATAGTAATGTATATGTCTATCATTCTATTATTGTTGTGGTTACATGCACCATAAATCTTAGTTAATTAATGTCGTCATATGCACATGTGTCAGATAGTCATGAATGATAGTAACTTGTTGTTACATGCAATGTGGTCATATGCATGATGATTATGGTCATTGCATTTAAGATATTGATGTTATATGTATCATGCTAATATGGTTTGGCCTATGTAGATGGTTATGGTTATGATATTTAGGTATGATTCAATATATTTGTGATATTGTTTCGTGCTAACTTGGAGTGACTTATGTAGATGTGATAGTCCCCTGAGATACATTGAGGTATGAGTTCCATTATGTCATTTACTTTCTTTATAGAGCATGTTATGTTTATAGGTTGTTTGAATGTTTGATTGATTGTATGATATGATTATGTGCCTATAATATTGCATGAAGGAGTGATCTTGTTCTAAGATGATTGTACTAACACATTATGTTCTGAGACAACTGATATGAACTTGAGTGTAGAGTATGTGATAGTTGTAGCATTATGACTAATGACTATGAGTTTATTGTTGATTCTGACATGGATATTAGTCCCGGTAAAGGTTGATTTCAAATTAATAGATATGATGTATTTATATTTGGAATGTGTGATTGACATGTCTGAGTAGTTGAGGGAAACATGTTTGGAATTAGTGTGACAAGTTAACAATTGATTTATTTATATAGCTAACAATTTCTTGATGTGATATAACATAGTAAGACTTAATTGCAGCAAGGTAAAAGTTAAAAGGAAGGAATTGGGTAAGAATTCCTTTGGCAATGTTTGGAAACCACAGTTCCAAACAAATGAGTGTTATAAATGGAAATGATAAGTCTTCTTAACCTTGATTTTATTTGAGATTATATAGATATATGTTAGATTCATGAACTTGTATTTGATAGCCTATAGGTATAATCATTGGCTTCCAATTATAGCTAGATTCATCAAGTAATTAGAGTTTCTTGATAAATGTACATGTTCATTTACAAGGCAATGTGCCTGGCACAACAAGGTAGGGTAACAAGTGTATAGTTATGTTTATTTATGCATTGACAATTATGTGTTTATTGCAGTGTCATGTAAGGATTGTGTGGAAAAAGAGACTTCCATGAAATATTGAAGAAGGCACAGATTGAGCTTTTCCTTGAAGGAATTGGTAAACGATGGGGAATGAGTCATGGTGTTTGTTGGAAATTTTGTGCCTTAGGTATTTTGTGATTTTTTTCCTCCCGATTTGATGTTTTTTTTAGGAATAGTGTGTGGCCATATCTCTTTATTTTTGGTGTCGTAGTGTTATCGGTTTTTCATGGTTTTCTTCTTGGTTTCTTTTGGTTCTTGCCTTTTATGTTTCAAGAGTCTTAGGGATTGGTTGGGGAATGAGGAAAGTTAATGGAGCTCAAGGAGAGCTATGTGGTACTCGACAAGTAATGTAAGACCTGGATGAATCTCGTTGTATGTATAAGGGAATATGAAGGAAAGAATATGATAGCTAGTTGGATTGGTTGGGTCCATTAAGGTAAATGGATAGTGGTAGGATAGACATGAGAAAGGTAATCAGGAAAGGTAAAGTAAATGGATTCGAGGCATCAAATGCCTTGGATAAGTTGGGAACTATTTTTCTCAATGTTATGCATGATGTGCATGGATAAAGGGGGTTCTATTAACCTTGACCTTATGATATCTGGTAATTATGTTGGGATCATGATTATGTTGACATCTCTATATGTATATGTGTACATATGTATGTTCTTGTCTGACTGGGTCATCAAAGATCATGATTATTTTATAATGGTATTTATATGTATGTATATATGTCATTGTCTGAGAGGGTCATTAGGGATCATGCTTGTGGATTAATGCTTGCTTATGTAGGTGAATGGCATGAAGAGGTTGTTGGTCTTATGAGGAATCAAGTTGGAAGAGTAAAGATAACAAATATATCAGGTCAATATCATGTGGATATTGTGTGATTATACTATGTCTATGTTATGGAAGGTAATGTTGAAAGATATATCAATGGAATGAAAGTAGTGTGATCTGTGACATGTTGGGGTAGGCATGGATGGTGGAAAGACAATAGAGGTAAGGTTTCTAGGTAAAGATATTGTGCTCTTTGGATATGCACTACTATTATTATGTATATGTTGTACATGTTGTACACGTTGTACCTATGGTGTTGTATACATGTGATGTTGTGTATATATGGCATTATGTACATGCCATTTATGTAGTTTTGTGTAGAGATGGTGTTGTGCACATGTTGGATAGGTGGTGTTATGTTCAGATGGTACTATGTGCATGTTGAATATGCAGTATTGTGTACATATGGTTCTTTTTTCATGTTGCATATGCAATGTTGTGTACATATGGCATTGCGTGCATGTTGTATATGCGGTGCTATGTACATGTGGTGTTTTGTGCATGATTGGTGATATGTACATGTTATACATGGGGTGTTGTGCCGAGGTGGTTCTGTCTACGTGTTGTGCATATTGTGTTGTGTACACATCGTGCATGTGTTTTTGTGCATAAGTGGTGTTTTGTAAATGTTGTCCGGGTGGTGTTGTGTACATCTGGTAATATGTACATGTTATGCAGGTGGTACTATGTACATGTGGTATTGTGTACACTTCATACACATTACGTTGTGCACATCTAGTACAATGTTATTGTGTTGCAAGGAATGTGTAACCAATGTATCATGACATATGTATATGTTGTGTTGTACTTTGTGTATGTATATGTATTATAGTGTAAACTGGGTGTATGTGTATGTATTGTGTTTTGTTGTACACCAAGTGTATGTGTATGTGATGTGTTGTACACTCAGTGTAACTATGTGTGTTCTGTTGTGGAGTACATCGGGAGTAGGTATTTGTGTTGGGTAGTAATGTATGTGTAGGTGTATGCATGTGACCTATGTTGTGTGTATGTGTACAAGCTTGAAGATAAGTGAAGGGACTAGGAGCTTGATAGGTTTGGCAACAGATTCATTGTGTTTACAGAAAAGACAAAGGACTAATTAAAGGATAAGTATCAATATTTTATTTCAATTTTATTATGTATGTGATATATGATTCTAATTTATGATCGTTACATGTAATCTATGATTCTAGTTTATGATGATTGTATGTGATTCATGATTTTGATCTATGATGGTTATGTTTTGAGCTAACCTAATCTGATATGTTTATACATGATTATTTGGTCAAGAGCTAGTTTGGCTTTTTGTGACAAGAAGTGAAGATAAGTTCAAGTGTACCTTATTGATGAGTCACCAATGAGGTATGATTTGGATATATTTCAATTCATTTTGAATCTAATGATGGTTATCTGCTTTGTATAGGAAAACATAGAAAATGTCCATTTCTGTGGTTGAAACCGACTGCAAGAATTAGCAGTGTCAGTCAAAGGAAATAGAACAAGTAGCAGTATCCTGGAAAAGCACTTCAGGAGTAGGGCCATTGTGAAAAACTGGTACCTAAGAGTGTCCATTGATTTCCATGAGCATGCTATGACTAGTATGATGGTTTTTAGGAAGGGATATGCCTTGGTTCTTGGACCTTCTGATGAGAGGAAAAATTTCCAAGGGAGGGGTCACGCGAGGGACTATGTAGCAAAGAAGGGGATACCCATGGAACTTGGAAGGTGTGTGAATGCATGGAAGGGGGTGACTGGATTGCTTGAGGGACTGTTTAGTGGAGAAGTGAAGGTTGGGGATGGATTTGTTTGGTCATTAGCATTTCCAGATGGAATCAAATCTACATAGAGAGTGGGCCTTGGAAAAATGAGACGATAATTGTTCACTGAGAGGATAAGTGGTACAGGATTTCCGTGTTGGACACTAGATGCATATTTGACATTGGCATTGGATTCTGGACTTCCTAGGAAGGAGGTGAAACCTAGTACTACCTTGAGGGTGGAGGTGTGAGCCTCTAAATTCCCTTGTTCTAGATGCAAGCATCATATCCCCTTATTTACTAATGTGCATATGTATATGTATGTTTATATTATTATAAATAATGTATCAAGATGGATTTATAACTCTCCATAGATAATATGGTTATTTTCTAGTTGAAGCAAACGTGTATAAGTGTATATGTGGTTATTATTGTAAATACCATAATGAGATGTGTTATAAAACTGTAGTGAATGGTATGATTGTCATATTTTTAGCAGTGGTCATTGTAAATACTACAACGAGTTGCGTTACAAAGATCCATAAGAAGTATGTTTTGTTTTTAGTAGTTTTATAGTTTATAGGTGTCATTGAACACCGAGGATGGTGTTCCCCCAAGGGCGGTGGCTCTTTAACAACCCTGGTTAAACCTCCATGTATATATATATATATAGATAAGATCAAGGTCATGTGACACATATTCCAAGATGAATGGTGGGAAAAACATCCTATTGGGTGTCACTTTTAGTTTATTATGGCTAAGGAAATTGGCAAAGGAATTGGAAAAGGCTTTGGAAAGGAAAAGAGGCATTAATTCACATTTTATTTACGAAAATATAGAAAATAGGAGAAAAGGAAAGTGAAAGGTCATAGGTTCCATGTGAGAAATAAATTGAAGTAAAAATGAAGGAAATTGAAGAAATTAGAGGCCTCAATGATAACAAGGCCTATGACAATCACTTCACAGACTTTTTTTAGTTCCATCTTGGACCTTTATCTCTATTCTTTCTCTCATACTCTTTCACACTTAGAGTTTCTTGGAGCATTCTTGGAGAATGGTGGCATACTTTGGATTTGGAGAAAGAAGGATAGGAAGAGAGAGAGAGCCCAAGGGAACAAGTGGATCAATGACTACAACTGGACTGCTTTGAAAGTATCGAGTTGCATGTATTGTTTCCTTAGTATTTTTTTGCATGGATGGCACATGGATGTGGTTTCTTGGTTATGAGTTGTCATTGGCATGGAGGATTGCTTAGATTGACAGTGTTCTTTCCTAGCTTGGACATTTCTTGGATAGACATGGTGTTATGGGTTTTCCCTTTTGTTTTCTAGTTCGTGCTTATGTTCCTTATGGTTGTGGGTTGAGTTATTAGTTCCTAGAATCCTTGGTTGGACAAATTCTCTGGAATACCTGTAACGACTTGGGTTGAGTTACTAGTCCTACAAGACTCAGTTGGAAAACTTGTCTGGAGACCTTGGTGGGTTAAGTTTCTAGTCCTGGAAACTTGGTTGCACAAATTATATGGAACCACGACACTAGTTGTGGGTTGAGTTACTAGTCTTGGATCCAGGTTGGAACGAATGCTATGGAGCCCTGGACAACTTGGGTAGAGACTGATCTAGTGCTGGTTAGTGATGTCTGACCATGAGGTGGAATCACTGGATGAGGGTTGAGGTGGTACAGCCTATGGAAGCCCTGTTTTGGTTTTGGTTGACTTGTTTCATGAGATCCCACATTCATGATTGGAATATGGTATGTGTGTGACTCCCTGAAAGAAATATTTTTTCATCTCAGTCTATGGTCGGGTGGTATGTTGAAGTCCCTGACTTGGTTGGCATTCTCCTATGTTAATAAGAGGTATTTTTTATTGTGATCTATGAGCATATGTATTGATTATGATGGTGACATTGTGGCTAAGTTTCCATGGTTTATATTTCGGTTATATCTTGCTTTATATGATGGTTATATGTTGTTTATAAGATGTATATTATCTATGGATCTTAAAAAAAAATTATTAGTAAATGAATGGTTATTGAATGCATGACCTAATAGATGTCATTACAGCTATTATGAGAGGGAATTAGCCCTTCTTGATTATTTTAAAATAAGTATGACAACCCAATGTTCATAAATGTAATTATAACCTTTAGATTACATGTTCATCACTTGTTTGATGAAATGTCTATCATGTCTAGGCTTGTTGGATAGTTGGCATTATCTTTCTACCTAGTGTCAGTGACTGTGTTGGCATCGATGTCAACAGTCAGGTTGGGAGATTAAGTTGGGAAGTTGGCATTTCCTGATGGTTAGCAAGTGTTATGGAATTAATTTCAACCAAATTAGCATGAAATTATGTGCTAGCATGATGTTAGGAAAGACAACATTGATATCCAATAGGCTATACATGATAGCAGTAGATGCTAGAACTGATTTTCTTGGTGTATCATTCTCAAGGGGAGCCCTATGGTTTTTGCAGTCTCAGGTAGAGAATTGCCATAGTAACAGGCCTACCGGATAAGAAATAAAATGATGACTATGGTGGTTGGGAGTCGTAGACTTTGGAGGCGATTCTAACTCAAGAGATAAACTTATATACTCTTTGAGTTAGCAAAGTTAGTTAGTGTTCAGAAAGAGATTTCCAATGGTATATGGAAGTCCATGAATCAAGATCAAAAGTTATTGATAGTTGAAGTAAGGATCTTGAAGTCCTTAGAAGTAGGCCAAATTTTAGAAGCAAAGGACCATGCTAAATTTTAGAGAGTCAGAATCTCGGGACATCGTAAGGGTGAAATCTCTGAAAGTCGAAATATCAGAAGGTTAAATTTCAAAGGTCGAAACCTCAGGACCTCGGAAGGTTGGAATATTGGAGAAATCCAAACATAAACGTAGTCAGAATATTGGGTCTCAGAGATTTATTTAAAAAATAAACTTGAGATATCATGGAACGAGGGAAGCAGGCTGATCTTGAAACTTCAGAACTTTGGAATTTTAGTGGTCAAAGTCTTACTAAATCTGAAGGTTAGTATATTGGAATTTTGAAACCTTGTAACTCTTTATTATTGAATTTTTAAAAAGCACCGAGGGTTGTGGGGAGCGGAGATTACAAAGGCTTTTGGTCAGAAAAGAAAATAGAAAGGGGTCGTTTCTATCTCCATGAGCAGAAAGCATGGCAGGAGTTCATTGGCCCTCACGAGCTAATAGTGGTAGATGAAGTTAGCATGACATGGTTGTATGAAGGACACATGGTAGGTAGTTTTAGCATTATTGGATGATGATCCAGGAGGATCCAAGAGGACTGATTGAGGAGGATCCATGGGGATTGATTTTGGTGGATCTCTAAAGAGTACCAGTGTCATGGTAAAAAGGTTGAAGACTCAAAGTGGTAGAATCTACATGAACTTAGAATCAGATCAAAGTGCTCATCATCCTGATTCCAATGATGTGATTGACACTCAAACCCAAGCTCATATGAAGAAGTTAGAGCAAGTGAAATTTAATGTTTTACTTGGACAAGTAGCAGAAGAAGATAACGTCGCAGAACTCTCGGGGAATGGGGAAGCACCAAGTGGTAGGCCACCATTGGCCCTGAATATCACAAATTGCAGAAGGAAGAGGCCACGGCTTAAGGAAATCAGTGCCAAGCAAGTGAGGGTTGCGATATGATAAATCACAATCGCAGATCACAAGGAGGGAAGAGTTAAAGAATCATCGCTGGAGCAAGCCAGGTTGCGATGCAATATATCACAATCTCAGAGTCAGGCTATGATTTTTGATATCACAATCGCTTTTTGCAAAGGGAAGCAGTTGCATAGAGTACCACCTCGGTCCCACTGATCGCGATTTGCGATGATTCTTACAGACCCGATATATTATGTACTATCGTCTAATAGCCTGCTGATTCTGCCTTTATCATAGGCCACTTGTTCTAAAGGCATGAGTATGTCCACCGATAGAAGCCGTCGACTGAAAACATCGATTCAAGTGCTCATGTTAAAGGCCATCGAGATTAATGTGTGGTTAAGAGGTTCTAAAGGTTTCTCCATATATGAAATTTTTGCCACTTACATGCTATCCCAGGCCCAAGAACCTTGGTGTAGGAATTGTCACTTGCTAAACTTTTCATTTGTTCAAGAACTACCTCGAGATTGATGAGTTATCCAATTAAGTATACATATTGGACTATTAGCATAAGAAAAAGGGAGAGACAGGCACAATAGTTTAGAAATCAATGTGTATAGTAGTAACCTGACCTGGCAGCAGGCCAGAACCTCGTCTTGAGGAGTAGGGAGATTCTGAGATGGTGTAAAAGCTTCATTTCTCCAAATTCGGTGTTCGGATATACGATTTTGCATGATTTTTCGCCAGGATTTCAGTGGTACTATCTGTTTCTAAAGCTGGGTACTCCATTCTTTGTCCATATTCTAGCTTGGAGGTATAAGGATTATAAATGAATGTTTCTTTTACTTTTATCTATTTTTATGCCACTTAATGAATGAAGGCCTCCCCACTATTGAGCAGGGCCAGGAGATGTAGTCCAAATTCGATGAACTACGTAATCAGATCTCTATGTCTTGATCTCATGAATGATTATGTATTTATTTTATTTTTTGTCTTATATGCTTATGTTCCATGGTTTTTAAGTGCTCTTTTATATGTAATTTGGATTCATCTATAAGCAAAAAATCCTCGATCAAGTGGTATCATAGTAGGGCTTAGTTGCGACAAATTGCACGAGTAAGCTAACCAGAAATAAGCCTCAAAGGATGTGCATCACGAAGAGGAGACATGGTAGATGTTGAACCTCGTTGGAAAGAGAAGTGGTCTTATTATTGTTAAGAGTTGCAAACATTAATGACTGAGTGTGCATCCATGGAGAATGATAAACAAATGCACGAGACCTTCCTGCGAATGTCCAAAATTGTGGACATCATGTATGAAGCATATGACAAGATAAGAGAGGAGGAGACAAAGAGGTCAGAAAGTGATGTGTCATCCACATCTACTAGTGCTTATGCATTTTATTCCTCGCCTTTGCGGAATGAGGATATTAACCAAAGACTTAAATAAGAGAATGTTGAATTAAGAAGGCTACTGTGAGAAGAGAAAGAACATAAGCAATGATTGCAGCTTCAATTGCGAGCAACAGATGAGGCCCTGGAAGAAATGAAGTGTAACAACCAGAATCTTCAAGTAGAGCTTGCTAAATTTAGGAGGCTTCTACAAGAAGATAGAGAGGAGAAACAAAGGTTTCTACACCAACTACAAGCTAAGGATGAGGCTTTGGGAAAGATGAAGCATGACCCCTGTGAGGTAAAAAGTAATTCTTCGACTTCGTGTATTTTTCCTGATGATTATTTTACCGTTTTTGAAAACCATACCATAGGAATCGGCTCCAAACTATTCAGGAGAATGGGATATGAGGGGAAGGGCTTCAGAAGTAATGGATAGGGCATCATAAACCCCATCAAAGTAGATGAATTACCCCATGAGGTAGGACTTGGGTATGTCAGGAAGGAGGTTGGGGAATGCGCCAAAACAGTAAGTGAACCACCAACAATAGATGATGAGAAGCCCTCATCAGTTCTTTCCAAATCAATAGTGGAGGTAAAAGATGTTTATTTCTCTTCAGTTTCATCTTCGCATGATATAATTTCTTTTGGAACTATGGAAGTACCCATTACAGGGACAAACATGAGACTCCTTACCAAGATGAGGTACAAGGAAGAAGAAGGACTTGGTGTTAATATCCAAGGCATAACTCAGCCATTGGAGGTTGAGAAAAGACCTCAATTCACAAGGTTGGGGTGCACTGAAGGATAGTGCTCAAAGATGTCAGAAGCTTCCATGACATTTTTGAAATTGTCGAGTAAAGAGGATGATGAGAACACATCACCATCAACCTATGGCAATATGCATTGCAGATAAAGAGATGAGGAAAGCTATCATTTTCATGATAATACCAAAGACCAACAAGAAAGGTGTAACCAGTCTCAGTATTATAATGTTCATTTTTATTACAATGGTATAGTTAATAATTAATGAAAATCATGGCATATAAGAACTTATAGCTTTTGTGGATTGCATAACCATATCTTTGCTGAGTGTTGGAAAAGAATAGAAACACGAAAAAGGATGAGGCATGAAAGACCCTCTCAACAATAGGTAAAGAGGAATGTAAAGTCGATCTAGAGGAAGAAGGCTTATTGCAATCATTGCGATATAGGCGGTCATCAAAGAGCCACGTGTTGGAAGCTCCATCCAGAGCAGCGTCGGAAGGACAAAGCATCTGTGCATGAACCAGGTGAAACAATTGTTCGACTAGGAAATTCACCATAAGGCGATGACCCATTCACTCGGATATTTGAGATATGGTTCTTCTAGGTGTGGTAGAATGTCATGGCCTTATTTTCTCCAATCATGTGTTGCATTTTAAAGTTTAAAAGAGATGATGTATTTTCCATCACTTGTTTCAACAAAAATAATGTCATGGCCTTATTTTTTCCAATCATGTGTTGCATTTTAAATTGTGAAAGTGATGATGTGTTTCCATCACTTGTTCAAGTAACAATAGTGTCATGGCCTTATTTTTGTAAATCATGTGTTGCAGTGATGATGTGTGGTCCATCACTTGTTGAAGCAACAATGATGTTTGGCCTTGTATTGATAGCTGGAGTATTGCTTCCATTTTTATGTAAACTTGACCACAGAGTATGTGTTATAAACACGTGGCAAGTATGGGATGATTGGCTCATTTTTGGTCATATAGTGAAACATGTAATTTGCAATACTTTTTACTATAGGTTTGTTGGAGATGCAGGTGCCATCTCATCGCTTATGGCTCTGAAGGACAAAGGTCAAGGAGCAGGAAGGATGACCTGTTAGGATACTTGTGGTGCAGACAATGTACAAAGTAGTTGTAGATTATTTAATGCGTTTGGAGGACAAAAATCTTCACTTAGTGGGTAGGATTGATCTAAGAAGATCTAGGATGATTGATCTAGAAGGATCCAGGAGGATTGATACAGGTGGATCTCTAAAAAGCACCAGTGGCATGGAAAAAAGGCTTAAAACTCAAAGTGGTAAAATATAGATAAACTTAGCATCAGATCAAAGTTCTCGTCATCCTGATTCTAATGATGTGAACGACACTCGAATCCAAGCTCATATGAAGAAGTTTGAGCAAGTAAAAATTCATGTTTGACTTGGACAGGTGGCAGAAGAAGATGACATGGCAAAACTCTCAGCGAATGAGGAAGCGCCAAGTGGTAGGCTGCAATTGGCCCCACATATCATAGATCGTAGAAGGAAGTGGCCACGACTTAAGAAAATAGGCCCCAAGCAAGTTAGGGTTGCGATACGATAAATCGCAATCACAGATCGCAAGGAGGGAAGGTTAAATAATCACCCCTAAAGAAATCCTCATTGCAATGCGATATATCGCAATCATAGAGCCAGGTTGCGATTTGCAATATCAGAATTGCAGTTCACAAAGGGAAGTGGTCACATAGAGTACCACCTCGATCCTACCACTTGTGATTTGCAATGATTCCTTGAGACCCAACATATTATGTGTTGTGGTCTAACAGCCTGTTGGGTCCATGTTTATCGCAGGCCACTTATTGTAATGGCACAGGTTTGTCTGCTAATAGAAACCGTCGATTGAAAGTGCCGACTCAAGCACCGATGTTAAAGGCCTCTGGGATTAATTTGTGGTTAAGAGGTTCTGGAGGTTTTTCATATATGAACGGTTTGTCACCTGCATGCTATCCCAAGCCTGAAAACCTTTGTGTAGGAACCACCGTTTGCTAAACATTTTGTTTGTTTAAGAACTTCTGGGGGATTGAGGAGTTAGTCAATCAAGTATATATATTGAACTATTAGCACAGGAAAAAGGGAGAGACTTGAATAGTAGTTCAGAAATTAGTGCGTACAATAGTAACTAGAACTAGCATTAGGTTGGAACTTCACCTTGAGTAGTAGGGTGGTTCTGAGAGGGTGAAAAAGCTTTATTTCTCCGAATTGGGTGTTCAGATAGGCGATTCTACGTGATTTTTTTCCAGGATTTCAGTGGTACTGTCTGTTTCTGAATATTGGCTCTCCATTGTTCATCCATATTCTAGCTTGGAGGTATAAGGAATGTAAATGAACGTTTCTTATACTTTTATCTATTTTCATGCCACTTAATGAATGACGCCCTCCGCACTATTGAGCAAGACCTAGAGATGTAGTCCGAATTGGATGAACTGCATAATCAAATCTCAGTGTCTTGATCTCATGCATGATTATTTCTTCTTCTTTTTTTGTCTTATATGCTTATGTTCCATGGTTTTTAAGTGCTATGTTATATGTAATTTTGATGCATCTATATCAAAAAAAACCTAAATCAGGTGACATAAAGGGGAAAATCCTAGTGACACGTGTCACCATTAAGGAGACTTTGCGTCGGGTGTATGAAAAGAGCATGATTTCAGCCTAGAAACACATAAGAGATTGGGGATTTCCTAACTCTGCAGTAATTGAATTTTAATAAAATCTTGATACTAGGGAGCTCTGATGTGGATTGGCGTTTCGTCATGGAGACCCAAAGAACCAAGGGTGTAGTGAAGAGCTTAGCACCTAAATGCTATGGTGATGCCTTGTGGGAAGTATTTCAGTGGTTGGGATTTTTTAAATCCTTCGTGATTTCATTTTGAATAAAGTCCTAATACTAGGGAGCTCTGATGTATCGTCATTTGGTCATGGGAGCGCAAAGTACCAAGGGCATAAAGAAAACACAAGGAGAAAGTACCCTGACAGGATCATAAAGGGCTTAGCACCTAAGTGATATGATGTTGGTCACATCACCTGGTCCCATGGAGGAAAATCAATAAGAGGAGAAGCTTAAGGGGCTAAACTCTAGGATCAGAATTTTGTGATTTCATAACATCTTCCTTAAAAAAGTTACAATCTAAGGGAGCTTTAAAATTCAAATACAGAGGTGTATGAATCCTTCAATCACAACTCCCAGTCCTAGGGAGGAAGAAAATAAAGGGAAAAGAAAAAGGGGCTAAATTCCAATCATAATCTCGCGATGTCGTAACTTCTCCTTAATAAAGTTACGAAATTATTGAGCCCCAAAACTGCAGCACAAAGGTGAATGGAAGATGATTGAGTTGAAAACTGAGTAGTTGTGCACAAAATATTTTGTGTCGCGGGAATAAAGACAACTAGAGATACTCCTAGCTAAAAGAACATATCAGGACCATGATTGGGAAAATGCTTTAATGGATTCAATGGTGACTTTCATAGTCAGGAGATAGAGAAAGATATTGTTGGGTCAAGGAATAAAGGACCATGGTTGTGCAATATGATTTAAATGGAGCCCGTCATGAGCTGAGAAGTAAGCCACCTATAATCTCCTCATGCATGCTTCATTGAATGAAGTGAAGAACAAAGCCTCGGGGTCTGAAGGTTTGATCGCAATTCGAAGAAGCCATGCTAAAGTTCATTTCAAGCTCTGTGAGCAATTAATAAGCATGGAATAACATCCTCGGAGTCTACAGGTTGAATGAGGATTTATGTCTAAGCATGGAGACACTCAGGTGCCCATTCTCATGTTTAGTGTAATGACATAATTCAAACAAGAAAAACAACAGCAGGGTGGAGAATCCATGCAGGATTACACTCAAGCAGTGTGAATGGTAGAGTGATGGCTAACAAAGACAACATTGATCACAACAGAAAAACTCAAGCAATGAGACACAATAGTAGGATGGAGAAGCCAGGGAAAGGTACACTCATATAGTCTGAATTGTAGAGTGATGACTGAGAGAGACACCATGAATCATTATGTTTTAGTGAAACAAAATCTAGGATTGCAGTTAAGAACTTGGGGGCAAGCAACATTGTTTCTAGTGAGCTGTGAGTAGATGTCTATGGGTGTGCATGCATTGTTAAGGAAAGGCCAAGTCCACCATTTCTATATAGATAGGTTGGTAGTTCCTATGCAAATGAAAGAGACCCTAAGAATGCCTGTGTTATAGTACGAGAGGCTAGGAGAGCCTGTGTTGCTACGTGAGAGACTGATAAGAGCCTGTGGAAAAATAAAAGGGGTCGAGTGCTTAATGTATGATGTTGAGAGTAGAGGACCAAGAATTGTATGATGTTGTGGTCTAAATAGAGTGTTGAGATAGATCTCTAATGAGAGACTATTGAGTAGAAAAACAAGATGCCACAAATTGTGGAGAGAACAGATGTTGTGTGGGCCAAATGACTGCTGAGGAAAATAGATTTGATATCAGGAAGAGTAGTTGCCATCTACAAAGATATTAGTTCCTTATTTTGTGTGTGTTGGAGCTTGCATACAAGAAGTTGTTGCTTCCATATCTAGTGTGTTTTTGAGAAGGCTTGGGAGTTGGTGCCTCCTACAAGTTGTTCCTTGCATAAATCCAAGGAGCTATAAGTTGGTACTTCAGATGGTGCTTCTAGTAGGATGATCAGGTGTTTGCAAAATGAGAGTGTTGTTGCTTCCCACTAGTGGGTATTAGAAAATAATCAAATGGATTTGGTGCTTCCTGTGATTGGTGGCTCACAAACAGATTAATGTAATAGAGTAGGTGCTCTTATTTTACATCAATAACAAAAACAAGCTTTAGTAGTTTTTTCCCAAAAGTGTTTCCATGTAAAACCTCCATGTCTCATGTGTGTGCTGCTCATGATGGGTATGCTTGTATTGGTTTATATGGCTTTTGTTATGGTGTGTTAATGGTTTCTCTCATTTATTGGATGCCAAGTTTGATCGAGTAAAGATAAATTGGCATTAAAAATTAAATTAGCCTTAATATCAATTCACCCCCCCTCTCAGTATTATCATTGTTTCCAATGATTTGTACCAGATCCTAGTTCCTTCACAAATAACTTAATCGCTAGAAGGTAGATCAATGAGAAATAATGGATAATCAAGTTTGGCTAACAACATAAGGAGTTCCATTTTTAAATCAATTAGACTATGATCTCTAGGAGAACAAAATGGAAGCCTACTTGATGTTAGTCAATGAAGACATTTGGCTTTCTGTGATATATGGAGAGAGGAATGAATTCAACACATAGGCCAAGGAAATCATCATGAAAGGGTTGTTTGATATAGATTATGATAAATTGAGCCATTGTGAGTTAGCAAAGGAAATTCTATACATATTGCAATGTTTATATCGAGGAGAAATATATGAAACAACAAAGGAGGTCGATGAACCTTGTTACTCAAGAAGTGAAACTAAATATGTGAAGGCTACTAATAATGAGAAAATGAGAAGGAATAAGAAGAAGAAGAAGGCATCTAAATGGAAATATTCTCAAGAGATTGAAGAACCTTCTTCCAGTAAGGAAGATATTTCTCATCATTCGTGAGAGGATGATAAAGACTTTGAAGAGAGGCCATGCTGCTCTGAAGGTAAGCTATTATTCTATGATAATTGTGAAGAGATAGGTCACTTAGACATTAGATGCACATATTCCTTTTCTAAGATAAATATAGTCATACATATATCAGTTGTGAAGAGAGTACTATACTCTTGGCAATAGCCAATGAGGGTAGCTTAGAGGAAGAATATAGATCCTCGGTGCGCTGATCCGCAGGAGAAAATAAAAGTACCCCTGGCAGTGATGAAGAAGGGATACTTATCAGACCCGTGGGAGATTCTATGGACATATAGATGGTTTTATATCTCTATGGTGTCTCATCCAACACCTTTGATAGGAAAGAAAGTGATCTATATGAAAGGATCTATTTGAGGAAGAAGTCGATCTCTGCTCTAAAAAGAGATAAAGGAGATATCAAAAGAAAATCTCAAGAAAAAGGAGAAGTTCCATGAGTATGAGCTTGAAAATTTTAGAAAAAAAATAGTTGATCTAAATGTTCAACAAGAAGAGGCTAACATATTGAATGGGAGGCTAATCGTTCAGCTAGATGAAAGAGAAGCTCACTGTGAGATACTACAAGTTGAAGTAGTATCATCGAAACATGACTTAGAAAAATAAAATAAAGAGTTGTCTCGATATCAGAAGCTTGAGGAGATCATAACATACTTGGATGAGATGCTTGTTAAGCAGATATCCTCACTCATCAAGGTTGGTTTAGGTTTTGAACAAGAGCCAAGATCCAAGAAGGAAACATTTGGAAGGTCAACCAACCATGTAAGTGAAGTTGAAAATTCCAACAACAACAAAGGAAAAGAAGTTTTTGGATAACAGCAGTAGAGACAAAAGAAAAAACAACAAGAAAAGAAGAGGCAACAATAGAATGTTATGCAACAATAAAGACAATAACCAAAGAGAGCTAAGCAACAACAAGATAAAGTGAAAGGAAGCAATGAAAACTTCCATGGAAGGCACATAAAGAACCAAAAGAAGTCCTTTCCCCCTCAAGGGAAAAGGCTTCAGATAAAATTTAACTTCTGTCATCAAAATAATTTGCATGGATTATGATTTTATTGCAATAATTTTGGACATAAAGACATAGATTGTAGATGGTATGCAAGAAAAAAATATATGATGGGTAGAAACAACCCAAGAATTCAGAAAGTGGCTAGGAGTAAGCATGTCGTCAGCGATAGGAGTTTTGACAAGAATGTTCTTAATAATAGTAATTCCTCTACCCTACCGATCCTATGTTAAATAGTACAATTATGGAAATCTTGGGCACAAGAGAGAAAGCTGCAGATATGAGAAGAAATGGCATGCTTCTCATCACATGCATGCAAATGCAGTAGCTCAGGATTTGAAGAAAGGAAGAAACAATGAAATATAGGAATAAAAGTTTATCTTCAGTGCTTTGTATCAAAAGGGCAAGATGAAAATATGAGGAATAAATAAAAAGAAAACCAGGAAGAATGATCGTACTACTCTTGTAGAAAAGCCATCTGTAAGTAAGAATACTTGGGTTAAGAAAGAAGAATGAAAGGATAAGTGTCCTCCATCCATGTGCAACCAAGAGAAAGCCTAAACATGGGTAATGAAGAAGCTCGAAAGTAATGCTCCTATCAAGACTTGGCTAATGAATGTGTGGAAGTAAAAGGAAGATGATCTGCTCAGGGGGAGTATATCCTTTGTTTCTCTTCTATAAAGGAGGAGAATGGCTGCAAGGCAGTCTGAATAAGTCAGATGCAGCAAGCTAGAAAGAATAGATGGAAAGGTGCATATGATTGTTGAAGATATGGTTGTGTCCCCTTACTGATTATAGGAATATATTGGTTTATCTTCAAGTATATCAACATTTCAAGAAATAGGAAAGAGTAGTCAACATGGTTTGAGGGGGATTACACGACAACATATTCTGTTGTGGGAAGATGAAGATGAGATGAGACAAAAGTATGGAATGAAAAAAGGTCCATACTCAAGCCAGGTCCATAGGATATTTCCTCACATGGATGCAAGATATTGGACAGCATTGGCTCAGCGGGAGCCGCTTTAATAGTAGAAACAGATGAAAATTGTCAACCTCAAGAAGAAATATTGCTTAGGGAATGAAAGGTTTGAATCTTGGGTGAAATACCTTTATTTATTTTAAGTTGTGAATCTATTTTTTCCTAGTAGTCTTGTGTTTATTTTTTTTAATTTTTTTTTTTTTTTTTTTTTTTTTTAGGCTATGGTTCAAGGACACCTTGGTCAATGGGTGGTGCTATGTCCACAGAAAAATCTAGGTTGATCAACCCCAAAGGGAATCTAGGCCCACGACCCACTAGAAAGGCCTAACCCCAAGGGCTTCAGGGAGAACGGACCCTGTGACCTCCTGATGGTGAGGCACTGATTTTGACCATCTGGGCTAACCCTTGGGGCTTGTGTAGTCTTGTGTTCATAAAGCACAATGAGTATAATCTTTTGTGTCCCTTAGTCTTCAATTGGTATCACTATTTCAATTAGTTGTCTGAGATCATATGGGGAAGTCTTTTTATGTAAGAGGACATTTCTTTTTGAGAAAGAGATATAAGTGGTTCTCTGGTATGACATCCAATTTGTACCAACTTCTTGGTGCAATTGGTAGTATTCAAGCAGTACTCCCTATTGTAGAACTATGATCTCAAGGGGATATGTTTTTAAGATGCTCATGAGATGCGAGCATAGAGGATGAAGCAAAAACAATAGTGAACAACAAGCTCAATGCATCAACAATGATTAGTATTTGAAACAACAACAATACCATGAGAAATTTTAATTGGTATCAATTTCTTTTTAATTGGTATATGCATGGGCAGAAACAATATCTAGATAGCAGCCATAAGGTGTCAAAAACTAGAGGAATTCAAAGTAGAGGCAATATATGTTTAGGGGGAGCATATCACATATGTCCAGTTTATAGAACAACAACAAATATCAGTCCTTGAAGAGTAGTATGCATAACATATTGCACATTAGGAGCTAGACCCTCACTCATTGACAGTCGATGATTGCATGGGGAAGAAGAAGCAGCTTGTAGCCCCTTGCCATTAATTTTAAAGGGGGAGAGAATCTTATTGCAGAGAAATTTGTGATGGCCCAAGATAAGGAAAGAAATCCATTCATGGCTCATGCAAAGATATGTGTGGAAGTAGCATGAGGATTGCCCATCAATGTGGAGAAGTGAAGAGGTGTTGCCATCAATGTCAAAGGGGAAGAAAATATTATTAGAGATCAAGTGGTGATTTCCCAAACAAGGGAAACAAATCCATTTATGTCTCATGCAAGGAGATGTGTGGAAGTAGCATGAGGATTGGCCATCAGTGTGGAGAACCAAAGAGGTGTTACCATCAATGCCAAAGGGGGAGATTGTTCGACAGATGACATTGTCTGTCTAGCTAGTAATAGTAAGTGTGTTGGTGTTAATGTCAACAATCATGCTTGAAGATCAAGTTGGGCAATTGGCATTGCCTAACACATAGAAAGTGTGTTTCCATTCATCTCAACCATATTAGCATGGATGTATGTCCTAGCATAATCTTAGGAAAGACATCATTGATATCCACTAGGCTAGTTGTTATAGTGGAAAATGATAGCATTGATGTGCTCAGTGTATCAAGCTTAGGAGGAGTCCTATGGTTGCTACAATATCAATTAGGGAATCACCATAATAACAAGCCTACTAGAGAAGCCATAAAATGTGGACTATGGTGATTGGGAGTCCCAGAATTTGGAGGACATTCTTCCTCAAGAGGTCATCTCAAATAATCTTAGAGTTTAGATAGTTGGTTAGTGATTGAAAAGCGATTTCCAATGGTATGTGGAAGTCCATGAATGGATCCGAGGATCAAAATTTATTGATAGTTGAAGTAAGGATCTTGAAGTCTTTAGAAGAAGGTCAAATTTCGAAACTAGAGGAATAGGCCGAATTTGGGAACCTCGAATTTCAGAGGGTCGGAGGCTTAGGACGTTGGAAGGGAGAAATTTCGGAAGCCTGAAATATCGATGTAGGTTTTAACCCCATACAGAAATTACCTGCATACGAATTATAAGAATAGAAAATAAACAAATGCGAGAGCATAACACATAAAACACATATACATAGAGATTTTCCCCTGGATCCCAAAACCAGGACAACCAGCTTGATTTTTCATTATGTTCCTTTCAATGTTACAATACATATTTATACATGTCGAAGCATCCAATACCATGGACCGAAAACTATCGCATCTAAAACCATGTGCAAAAATCATGCACAAAACCATAGGTAGGTATGCCCAACCTAACCTAGGGTCCAAAACCAAAATTTTTCAAGGTGCTGCCTTGGACCCCATAGAGTGGGGTTACCTGCACCCCTCAAACCCCCTGTGACCCCCCCGCAACGCAGTCGGCACAACGAAAGGGCGGGGGGGGGGGGGGGGGGGGGGGGAGCGGGGAGCTCGGCCCCCCCTCTAACCCCCCGATTAGCTAGTCTTGGAAAGAATATAACAAAAGCCAACATTTTCCCACTTGTTGTTTTCTTTCCATAGGGGGCCACAAGAGAGCTTAGTCATTTATCCAGCCCTGCAACGCCATTGTTTCTCTACACCAAGAGAAATTTAGAGCTCACATATTTTGTCAATGCATCTCGAATATTCTTCAAAGTGTCCACCTTTACTAGCAACACCTTTTTGTCTTCTATCATATCCCTCACAAAGTGATACTGAACATCAATGTGCTTTGTCTTTGAATGATATGCAGGGTTCTTTGCCAAGAAAATTGCACTTGGGCTGTCATAGTCTATCCTTATAGCTCCCTGTACTAACCCCATACTTGAACACAATCTCTACAACCCAATTGCTTCCTTGCTTGCACGAATGGTTGTCATGTATTCTACCTCTGTAGTCGATAGTGCCACTACAGATTGTTTCTTATTCATCCAACTAACTACACCTCCAAATAGGTTAAACACTTACCCACTTGTAGATCTTCTCTGATCTAGATCTCCAGCCCAGTCTACATCAACAAAGCCATGAATATCTAACACTGTCCAATCTTGGTCTTCCTTGGTAGCACAAACCATATTCACTAGTGCCACACAAATACCTGAAAACCCGCTTCACTGTTGCCTAGTCCTCCTTCCCTGGTTTTGACATAAACTTGCTCAATACTCCCACTGCATGTGCAATGTCTGGTCTATTACAAACCATCGCATACATTGGGCTACTGACTGCACTTGCATATGGAACATGGGACATGTCCGCTTCCTTTTATTGTGTCTTGGGACAATGTTCAGCAGATAACTTTACACCTACAGGAATAGGAACCTTCACCGGTTTACTATCCTGCATACTAAACCTCTGTAGTATTGCCTTGACATACTTCCTCTGGTTTAATCAGAGCTTCCTCTTTGCCCGATCTCTTTTAATTTCCATGCCCAAAATATAGTTTGTAGCACCAATATCTTTCATGTCGAAATTGGAGGACAATTGGGTCTTCAAATCCTGGATAATTTCTTTGTCATTTCCAACCAGCAACATATCATCCACATACAAGACCAGATAAGTAACACGGTGACCAATTAATTTAAAATACACACATTGATTTGCTTTTGCTTCTGGTGAAGCCAAGTCCCTGTATAAATGTACCAAATTTCTGATACCACATCCTTGGTGATTGTTTTAACCCATACAGAGACTTTTTTAACTTGCATACCATTTCTTTCTTACCCTTCACTGCAAAGCCTCCAGGTTGCTTCATGTACATCTCCTCTTCTAGATCCACATGAAGAAATGATGTCTTCACATCCATCTATTCTACCTCAAAATAAAAAGCAGCAACAATAGATAAAAGTATTCTAATAGAAGTTACCTTGGCAATAGGAGAAAAAATATCACCAAAATCAATTCCCAGCACCTGGGAATAAACTTTTGCTACCAACTGAGCTTTATATTTCTCCACATTTCCTTATGCATTTGTCTTCTTCTTAAACACCCATTTGTTGCCAATGGGTTTCCTTCCAGCCGACAACTCCACCAGATCCCAAGCCTCATTTTTGTGCAAAGATGCCATTTCATCAACCACGGCCTCTTTCCAGAGTTTTCCATCCTCTGAATCTACTGCTTCCTTCACAGTTCTGGGATCATCATCAGTAATAGATAAAGAGAAATTTAGACAGAAAGCATATGAACTATACCTTTCTGGTTGCCTTCTTTCTCGAACTGATCTTCTCACACCCGGAGTTTGTGGCTCTTCATCTTCTGATTCCTCCTCTGCTGTAGAGTATGAATCTTCCTCCTTCAGCTCAAACTCTATCTTCTCAGGTTCCTTTGGTTGGATTTCATGTTCAATAACATCTTTCACCTCTCTGAACACCATATCTCAGTTGTACACAACCTTCCTTGTTACTGGGTTCCAAAGCTTATAACCCTTTAAACCATCCTTATACCCAATAAAGATGCACCTTTCAGATTTACTATCCAACTGTGTTCTTTTCTCTTTTGGAACATGTACATATGCATCACATCCAAATACCCTCAAATGTGAAACACAGGGTTTCCTACCAGTCCATACCTCTTGTGGAGTCGTATCCTCCAATGTTGATGAAGGTGATGTGTTGACCAGGTAACATGTTGTCTCCACCACCTCTGCCAAGAATTCCTGTCCTAACCCGATACCACTGAGAATGCTTCTTGCCCTTTCCATCAACGTCTTGTTCATTCTTTCTGCAACTCCATTTTGCTGAGGTGTATATGGAGTAGTCTTCTGTCGTGCTATCCCACACTCCTTATAGAATTCTTCAAATTCCTTACTACAAAAATCTCCACCATTATTTGTCCTCAGCACCTTTATCTTCTTCTCTATCTGGTTTTCCACTAGAGCCTTAAATTCTTTAAAGCTGTCAAAGACTTCAAATTTCTTCTTAAGGAAATATATCCATGTATTCCTTGAGAAGTCATCTATAAAGGATACATAGTACACTGTTAAATTGGAAACTAGGGCCAAACTTCATGTGGGTCATCTTATTCATGGTTAATAATATTTTTATTAGATTCCTCTCATCGAGAGGTGTAGGATTGATCTAAAGATCATCCAATTCCGATAAGTATTTATGGAGATATGAATTTATTTTGATTATGGAATTATTATCAAGCCAACCTACAACTCATGTAGGCTCAGAAGCCCAACAGTCGCATCTATTCAAACATCAATGTTGTGTATAAATATAGGAGGACTTTTCCTCATTTGCACTCACTCATCTCATCACATCTCTCTCTCTCTACTGCGCAGAAAAGAGTCTCTTCTCTACTGCGCAGAAAACGGTCCCTCTCTCACACATGTGAAGGCAGAAGCTGCTGAAACTAAAGCTGCAACTGCAGATCCAAACTTTGACCAGCATGGACCATCAAACCTCCTCTTCTGATTTTCAATTTAGGTTCATCTAAACCTCCTCTGAAGGCTACAACCTTTGGTGGTGGAATCAAGTCGATCCGACGGACGGTTTGCGAGATATCGACTGCCCTAGTTTGAAGGAAGCTGCTGAAACTAAAGCTGCAACTGTAGAAGTGAAGTTTGACCTACGTGGACCAGAATATCTCCTCATCTAAACTACGTTGTAGGTTCACCTAAACCTCCTCTGAAGTCTGCAACTTTTGGTGGTGGAATCAAGCCGATTCGACGGTCAGTTTGTGAGATATCGACTACCCTAGTTTTGATGATGAAGCCGCTAATGCTGATGCTGCTGATCTAGGGTTTGCTACTGCTAATATAAATCATATTTATTGTAGTATTTCTCTCTGCAGAATTATTGAAGATAAAAGAAGATTTGATCAAAGGGTTTCCCCACACATTGTGGGGTTTGTCCTGGCTAGCCGCCACATCTTGTGTCTCTTGTCTTCGCTTGTTTTTTGTCGATCGTTTAATGTTCTATCTGCACTTTACTTTATGTACATGTGATTGCTAATCTGTGGAATATAATAAGAAAAAGAAGAAAAATGTTATAAGCATAAAACATACCATAACTTAACATGGTATCAGAGCTGAGGTGAAGACAAAGCCTGAGCAAGAGCAAGAGCAATCACCGAAGAGAAGATTGGCAAGGATATCCTAAAAGAACTATGGGGTCCTCAACACTCTTTCCTGCCAAAGACAAGCTCCGTGGGAAAGATGACTATCACGGATGGAAGATGTCTATCGATCTAACCCTAGAAGATCAAGTAGTGTTGGACCATGTAAGAGGCAATATTGTTGAGCCTCCATCAAATGCATCCGCTGCTGCCTGGAACAAATGGAAAAACAAAGAAGTCAAAACAAAGAAGATCATCCGGGACTCTATCGACAAGCACTTGGTGGCCTACATCTCTGAACTAGACACCTCCAAGGAAATCTACGATAGACTAGTGAGTATATTTAAAGTTAATGATGCAAATCAAGTTTTGTTTCTTAGAAATAAACTGAGGGAAATCAAGAAGGGTAAAGATGAGAGTATGCAAGCATACTTCTTAAGAATCACCAAGATCAAGAACGATCTCCTATCTATTGGGGAGACTATTACTGACAGAGAAATGGCACTCACAACTCTTGGAGGATTACCATCCGAATGGTACATGTTCAGGACTACTCTTCTGAACAATAATATAATTCCTGGTTTTGAGGAATTAATGTCTAGATGCATTCAAGAAGAAACAAGGGTAGAAGAGCAAGAAATGCCCATCCCTAAAGGTCCTCCTGCTACCTTTTCTTCTCATGCTAAGAAAATAAATAATTTCGGGACTAAATCAAAAGGAAAGGCTGGACCTAAGGGTGGAAGAAAAGGATGATGTTACATCTGCAATAAAGCAGGTCACTATGCAAGGGAGTGCCCTAATAGAAAGGACTCACAACGGGACGATGATCAAAATCCCGCTGATGGCAATCAAAGGACTGACAAGTTCAATAGCAAAGGTAGGAGGAGAGCTAAGAATCAAGGAAGAGGACAACCATTCAAGAAGGCTAGAAATTCCAGGATGTGTTAAATGCACCTGACCTCAAAAAAGAACCTAGTATCCATCTCGGCAATGGAAGACAAAGGCTACAAGGTAACCTTCAGCGATGGTAAGGTACGTATATGGAAAAATAAGGTTAAATATGCTTTCACTCTTAGGTTTTGAGTTGATTCTTTATATCAGGTCGATGGAAGTCCGCTAGGTGTCATGTCTTATGACACATCTCTTCAGTACAAACTTTGGCATCGGATGTTTGCCCCCTTAATTATAAATCTCTACTCGGTGTAAGACAAATGGTGACAGGGATGCCTGAATTCCAAGTAGAGAAAGAAGGTGTATGTCCAGGATGTGTCGAAGGAAAGCTCAAAAGGGGACCATTCCCCTCAAGCCAAAGCAAGACCTACGATATATTACAGTTGGTTCACTCAGGCATATCTGAGGCTGGCATTAAGAGGGAGACTACTACACCACATACTCCTTAGCAGAATGGTGTGGTGGAAAGGAAGAACCATACAAATGTGGAAGCTATCTCTATGTGTAGATGATGTAACAATGCCTGATGTGGAGGAGCCCATGGATCCTATTTATCCACCTGAGCCTTCCTCTTCTAGGAAGATGCCTTCATGGCTTAGGGGGATACTTGATGATGCTGAAGGACATGTTGCACCCTAAGGAACCTTCCGTGAATGTAAGAAACCTAACAGGTATTAGGGATACCTGACCATCATGAGCACGATCATACAAAATGAGCCTTCATCATTCTCAGATGTCATCAAGCATCAAGTATGGAAGGATGCTATGACCAAAGAATATGAGTCTATTATGGAGAATGATGTCTAGGAAGTAGTTCCCAGAACCCAGGAGAAGACAATTGTTACTTCAAAATGGCTTTACAAGATAAAGCTGCAGCAGATGGAAGTATGGAATAGTATAAGGCTCGTTTTGTTGCTCGTGGTTTCTCCCATAAGGAAGGTATAGACTATGATGTGATATTTGCACCTGTTGCCAGATATATGACCATCCGCTTGATCATAGCCCTTGCTTCTTCACAAGGATGGAACCTACATCAGATGGATGTCAAGACCGCGTTCTTGCATGGTTCGATCAAAGAAGAGGTCTATGTGGGGCAACCCGAAGGATTTGAGATTTATGATTGAAAATCTCATGTATGCAGGTTGAAGAAGGCTCTCTATGGGCTGAAGCAAGCACCCCGAGCATGGTAGGAGAGGATCGATAGCTACTTGATGAAGCTAGGATTCACTAGGAGTGAAACTGATCCTAACCTTTACCTTAAGGTTGAAGATGACAAGCCTCTCATACTGGTGTTGTATGTGGACGACCTCTTTCTAACAGGTGCATACCCTCTCATTCACAAATGTAAGATGGAGTTGGCTTTTAAATTTGAAATGAAGAACCAAGGACTTGAAGTGTGGCAGAAGCTAAGGGAAATTTTCCTATCTCAAGAAAAATATGTGGTGAAGATTCTGAAAAGATTTGGTATGATGGATTCCAAGCCTGTGACTACCTTGAGGATCTTAACTTGCAGAAGTTATATGCTAGTGATGTCGGACCAGATTTGGGAAATGCCTCTGAGTTTCAAAAACTCATTCACGTCGATGTTCTGGGTGAACCTCCATCCAAACATATGTTTTGCAGTTAGCATTGTGAGCTCATATTTGGTTGAGGCTCACTAGATTGGTGCCAAGAATATTCTGAGATGTCTTCAGGACACAATCTCTCATGGATTGAGATACACTGCCGGAAATATGAAACTACATGATTATTCGAATGCTGATTAGGCAGGTATTTTGGAGGATCATTGGAGCACTTTTAGTGCTATTTCTCTTTGGGTTCTACTTCGATATAATGGATGAGCAGGAAGCAGAAGCCGATTGCATAATCACCGCCGAGACCAGATACATATCTACGAGTATGATCTCATATGAAGCTGCCTGGTTGGTGAAGCTCTTCAGTGAGCTTTTTGAACACATACCACTGTGATTCTCTGTAACAACCAGAGGAGGGATTCAGTTATTGAGGAATCCCATATTCGTCGATTGCTCCAACAGATAGACATCATCTGGGATATGGTAAGTCGATGAGCAAGGAGGCTCCATCGCATTAAGATGATGTACAGGTTGATACACCTTGTCAAAGCCCCGAGGAAAGATCTAATCTGTGATTTTCCCAAACGACTTGGAGTCGTCAAGAAAACCTTGTACAAGGGTCCTGCATGTTGCATACATTGAGCTTTGGGAGCTCTGAGAGCTTGCGGTTCTTACTGGAGCAACATACGACCACAGGGTGACTCACCCTCCCCCGGTGGTGCACATTGGAACAAGATGATTCGCTCTCTTATGGGACAAGATGATTCGCTCTCTTGTGGAACAAGATGATTCGCTCTCCTGTGTAGCAGGATTGATGTGTTCTCCTGTGAGGCCTAGATTGATGTGTTCTTCATGGCGATTGTAGCAGGATTGAAGTGTTCTCTTGTGAGGCCTGGATTGATGTGTTCTCCATGGCGATTGTAGCAGGATTGATGTGTTCTCCTGTGAGGCCTGGATTGATGTGTTCTCCATGGTGATTGTAGCAGGATTGATGTGTTCTCCTGTGAGGCCTGGATTGATGTGTTCTCCATGGCGATTGTAGTAGGATTGATGTGTTCTCCTGTGAGGACAGGATTGATTAGTTCTCCTATCGAGGAATCCTACCCATGCAATCTAGGACTCATGGGAAGTACCTCTCATCTGATCAAGGAGCAGGGAAATGAAGTTAGGGACCATAGTAGTACTGATGGACGCATCATTGTATCTACCGTACTCCCTACGCAAGGATGACCTCCATTGATCTGGGATCAATGATACTAATCTGGAACTAGTGGTAGGAGTGGTACATTCTATGACACTAACTTTGGGTCAGTTGAGACTGGTCTGGGACCAGTGGTATGCACTCTGAGACTAACTTTAAGTCAATGGAGGATGTTACTGGTCTGGGACAAGTGGTAGGAGTTGTACATACTATGAGACTGACTTCGGGTCAGTTGAGACTGGTTTGGGACCAGTGGTACATACTCTGAGGCTAACTTTAAGTTAGTATGATACATCCTCGATCATTTCTTCTTCTTCATAATTCAGACAAAAGCAAAGCAGAACAAAACAAAAGCAGAGCAAAACAAAATGAAGCAGAGCAGAGCAGAACAGAGCAGAGCAGTACAAATCAGTATAGGGCAAAACAAGACAAGGCAGAATAGGCATAATAGAGCAAAGCAGGGCAAGGGTCAGGCTGTATAGGGTAGTGCATTTGATGGATGAACAGTAGCGACCGACAGACAGATTGCAAATGAAGTTCTCCCTACTTGAGAGGGAGTGTTAAATTGGCAACTAGGGCCAAACTTCATGTGGGTCATCTTATTCATGGTTAATAATATTTTTATTAGATTCCTCTCATCGAGAGGTGTAGGATTGATCTAAAGATCATCTGATTCCGATAAGTATTTATGGAGATATGAATTTATTTTGATTATGGAATTATTATCAAGCTGACCTACAACTCATGTAGGCTCAGAAGCCCAACAATTGCATCTATTCAAACATCAACGTTGTGTATAAATACAGGAGGACTTTTCCTCATTTTCAGTCACTCATCTCATCACATCTCTCTCTCTCTACTGCGCAGAAAAGAGTCTCTTCTCTACTACGCAGAAAAGGGTCTCTCTCTCACACATGTGAAGCTGGAAGCTGCTGAAATTGAAGCTGCAACTGCAGATCCAAACTTTGACCAGCGTGGACCATCAAACCTCCTCTTTTGATCTACACTGTAGGTTCATCTGAACCTCCTCTGAAGGCTGCAAATTTTGGTGGTGGAATCAAGTCGATCCGATGGACGGTTTGCGAGATATCGACTGCCCTAGTTTGAAGGAAGTTGCTGAAACTGAAGCTGCAACTGCAGAAGTGAAGTTTGACCTACGTGGACTAGAAGATCTCCTCATCTGAACTACTCTATAGGTTCATGTTAACCTCCTCTAAAGGGTGCAACTTTTGGTGGTGGAATCAAGCCGATCTGACGGTCGGTTTGTGAGATATCGACTGCCCTAGTTTTGATGATGAAGCCGCTAATGCTGATGTTGCTGATCTAGGGTTTGCTACTATTGATATAAATCAGATTTATTGTACTATTTCTCTCTGTTGAATTATTGAAGATAAAAGAGGATTTGATCAAAGGGTTTCCCCACACATTGTGAGGTTTGTCCCTGGCTAGCCACCACATCTTGTGTCTCTTGTGTTGGCTTGTTTTCTGTCGATCGTTTAATGTTCTATCTGCACGTTACTTTATGTACATGTGATTGCTAATCTATGGAATATAATAAGAAAAAGAAGTAAACTGTTATAAGCATAGAACATACCATAACTTAACATACACACACTTACCCAGTCATGGAACCTTCACAGGTCCAAACACATTACTGTGCACAAGCTTTAATATCTGTTTCGCCCTCTTACCACAAGAGGGGAAACTCACCCGATTATGCTTCCCATATACACAATTTTCACAAAAATCAAAATCTAGAGAGCTATTACTCATTCCTTCTACCATACCTTTACCATGAAGTATTCAAAGGTCCTTCTCTCCAATATGTCCAAGCCTTTGATGTCACAACATTGTCTTCTCTCCAGAGACCACTAAATATTCTGCTCCACTTTCAGGAACCACAGAGCTATTGCACCCATCAACAAAAGTGCTACCTTGCAACTTGTAGAGAGTTCCAATTCAAACTCTCCGCATCAATACCAGTGCCCCCTAAACCATCTTGCAGTTATCCTTCTCAAACACTCTTTTTACACCTGCATCATCCAGCTTGCTTACAGAAATCAGATTTCTAGCCAATGCAGGAATATGCAGAACACCCGGAAGTGTTCTAACCCTTCCACCTTGCAACTTCAACTTTACTTTTCTGCAACCAATGATTCTAGCCTTCCTATAATCCTGTAAGAAGACATCACCACCATCGTATTTCTCATACTCTTAGAACCACTCTCTATGGGGAGTGAAGTGAAAGGATGCACCTAAGTCAATCAACCATGCCTCATGATCTACATGTGTACTTGAAGAAGCCAAGTACACAGACCCACCTTCATCTGAGGTGGTTTTCACCTCTACAGAAGGAGCATCATCAGATCCCTTTCCTTTGTCAGGAGCTTTAGATTTACAATCCCTTTTGTAGTGCCCTTCCTTTCCACATTTCTAGCATACCACCTTTATAGGTTTTCATGGAGATTTAGATCTCCCTCTAGATTTAGATCTCCCACTCGATGACTTATTTTTGTTTCTATATTGGGACCATCCTTGTACATACAAGGAATCACCATTCTGGCTCTCCATATTCTTCCGTCTCATCTCCTGCATCTGCGAGGATGAGACTATTTCATCAAACTTCATGGTAGTTACATTGCTACCTATTGCAACAACCAGACTATCCCACGAATTTGGTAGAGAACACAACAAACTGATGCACTTATCTTCATCTGAAATTTTAATATCAACAGATAATAGTGACTTACCACAGTATTAAATGTGTTCATATGTTCTGTCACCGAGTCTCCATCTTTCATCTTCAGGTTATACAAATTTTTTCGTTGGAACAATTTATTCACCAGAGACTTAGATTGTTACAAAGTCCCTAACTTGTCCCACAAAGCCTTCGTTGTAGCTTCCCCTGATACATTCAGCATTACTGAATCTGAGATACACAATCGTATTGTGCTCTTTGCCTTTCGATCCAACTTCTTCCATTCTTCATCGAACACTCTTGTTGGTTTAGTACCTGGATCTACCGTAACCCACTGATGTTTATCCACCAACAGATCCTCCATCTTGAGTTTCGACAACTCAAAACTCTGACCATTAAATTTCTTGATCTCTATCTCTCCACTACTCGTCATCTTCTTTCACCGCCAGAATTCATCTCGTAGATCTCCCACTGAATAGGGTCTACCACAGGCTCGAGTGAAACCCTTCAGCAACAAAGGTGTCCCCTTGAAGCCAAAACTACTATGATACCAAATGTAGGTTTTAACCCCATACAAAAATTACCTGCATACGAATTCTAAGAATAGAAAATAAACAAATGCGAGAACATAACACATAAAACACATATACACAGAGATTTTCCCCTGGATCCCAAAACCGTGACTACCAGCTTGATTTTTCATTATGCTCCTTTAAATGCTACAATACATATTTATACATGACGAAGCATCCAATACCATGGATAGAAAATCATCGCGTCCAAAATCATTTGCGAAAATCATGCACAAAAGCATCAGTAGGTCCGCCCATCCTAACCTACGGTCCAAAACCAAAAAATTTCAGGGCACTGCCCCAAACCCCATAGAGTGGAGCTACCTGCACCTCTCAAACCCCTGTGACCCGCCGGCTACGCAATTGGTACAACGAAGGGCGAGGGGGCTCCGGCCCCCCTCTAACTCCCCGATTAACTACATGGGCTAGTCGTGGAAAGAATATAACACAACCCAACAATCAAAAGGCCAAATTTCGGAGGTAGGAGCCTTGGGACCCCAAAATTTTAGAATATCATAGTAAGACAAATATTGAAGCAATCTGAATATCAGGCCTCAAAGGTTTATTTAAAAAAGAAACCCAAGATAAGATGGAACCAAGAAAGAAGGCCAATCTCATAACCTTAGAACATCAGAATTTTAGAGGCTAGAGTCTTAGTCAATTGGAATGTCGGTATATCAGAATTTTGGAACCTCGTAACTCCTTATTATTGAATTATTTAAAAGCGCCGAGGGTTACAGGGAACAAATACTACAAAGGATTTCAATTGAAAAACCAAACATCAAGGGACCCTTTCTCTCTCCTTGGACAGGACACAGGTCAGTAGTTGATTGACCTTCACAAGATGATGGTGGCAGATGATGTCAGTAGGACATGGTTGTACAGAGGACATGTGGCAGTAAGTTTCAACATTATTGGGTAGCTTAATGAGGCAAATCCTGGTGACAAATGTCACTACTAGGGAGATTTCATGTGGGGTGTATGACAAGAGCATGATGTCATCCTCAAAGCATATAGGAGGTCAAGGATTTCGTAACTCCGATGTAATTGAATTTTGATAAATTCCCAATACCAGGGAGCTCTGATGTTCATTGGCCTTTAGTTGTGGAGACCCAAAGAACCAAGGGCATAGTGAAGAGCTTAGCACCTAAGTGTTATGGTGATGCCTTGTGGGATGTATTTTGGAGGTCAGGATTTTGTAACTCCTCCATATTTACATTTTGAGGAAAGACCCAATACCAGGGACCTCTGATGTATTGGCATTTAGTTGTCAAACCCCAAAGAACCAAGGGCATAGAGAAAACATAATGGGAAAGGCCCTTGATAGGACACTGAAGGGCTTATCACCTAAATGCTATGATTGGGGTCATCACAGTCGATCCCATGGAGGAAAAGAAATAAGAGGCAAAGCCGAAGGGGTGAAAGGCTAGGATCAAAATTTCATGATTTTGTAACATTTTCCTTAATAAAGTTACGATATGTGGGAGCTTCGATAATCCAATATAGAGGTGTATGAAGTCGTCAGTCACAACACTCAGTCCAATGGAGGAGAAACAATAAAGGGAAAAGAAAAAGGGGCGAAACACCAATCAAAATCTCACGATTTCGTAACTTCTCCTTAATAAAGCTACAAAATTATTGAGCCAAAAATTGCAACACAAAGGTGAATTGAAGATGAATGAGTTGGAAGATGAGTAATTGTGTGCAAAATATTTGGTGTCGCAGGAATAAAGGCAACTGCAGAAACTCTTGTCTTGAAGAAGAGATAAGGACCACAATTGGAAAAATTTATTAATGGAGTCAATGGCAACTTTCATAGGTAGCAGACGGAGACAGAGATCGCCAGGTCAAGGAATAAAGGACCATGATTGTGCAAGATGATTTAAATGGATCCTATCATGAGATGAGAAGTAAGCCATCTCTGATCTCCTGATGCATGCAAGATTGAATTAAATGAAGAACATAGCCTCAAGGTCTAAAGGTCTTATCAAAATTCGAAGAAGCCATGTTGAAGTTCATTTCAAGCTCTGTGAGAAATTAATAAGCATGGAAGAACCTCCTAGGAGTGTACAGGTTAAATCATGATTTATTTCTCAACATTTAGACACCGAGGTGCCTATTCTCATGGTTAATGCATCGGAAAAATTCAAACAAGAGACATAACATTAGGATGTAGAATCCATGTAGGAGTACACTTAGGTAGTGTGATGGAAGAGTGATGGCTGACAGAGATAACATTGGTTACAATGGTAGAATTCAAAAAATGATATGCAATAGCAAGATGGAGAAGCCATGCAGAGGTACACTCTTATAGTGTGAATCGTAGAGTGATGGCTAACAAATACGACATCAATCATTGTGTTTCAGTGAAAGAAAACCCAAGATTACAGTTGAGTAATTGGGGGGAAGAAACATTCATTCTAGCGAAATGTGTGTGGAGATCCATGGGTGTATGTGTGCTTATGAGGAGAGGGGAAGTCCACCAATGTTGAAGAGAGAGGTTGGGTGATCCTAATATCTTTAATGACCAGAATTAACCAATATCTTTTACTTATGTGATGTTAGTAGAATTTCATACAAAAGGGCATAGAACAACCACATGTGCATACTACAAGAAGATTAAAACATAATGATGATCATCAAATCAAGGACACAAACACATTGATAATGGATTTCACCCAATGTGGCTTACGTCTTCGGCCCCTGGTGTTAAGAGTTGGGAGACCGTTTCATTAAATGTTTCAAATGATCATGATGTACATCATATGTTCTTTGTTATTACAGGGATATATACTGTCAACTAGAGTGGCATGTCTCTCCACGAGATGTTATCCCTATAGTGACTCCCACTCAAATGTGTATTCCTTCAGCATGACAACCTAATAAATTGTCACATTATGTGGAATACAAGTATCCCTCAGCATAATAGAAATGAACTATCTCAACATTAAAAACATCACCTCAAAAAATCAAAATAAAGCATGACATAAGTAGATCATATACCTCCACTTTCGGGGACAACCAAACTATGCAAAAATCAGCAACTGAAAAGGACACCACTGTTGAATTTGTGGTGTGAAATCCTATCAAACAACTATAATCTTTTCCCCTTTTTGACACTGTCAAATTTTGGACCCTCGAGCATCATGAAGATTCCTCCAAAGATTCCTTCCTGAAGATCGCCGAAAAATCTGTTGCTTGAATGAAGCTTCTGAGGACACCACTGCACTCCCTACAAAATTATGTGAAAAATGATTATAAATTTGACATTAGTCTGACAATGGAAAAAATCATCCTTTGAGGGAATATTTTAGATTCCACAAGATTGTCCAAAGATTCCTTGTTGCTGGACACCTGAATTTCTGCTTCTCAAACAGAGATTTTGACAACATTGTTGGACTCCTAGCAAGAAACATGCAAAAATGATTGTAAGCTTAACAAATTCTATCACTGGCATATCTGGCCTTCTAAGGGAATCTTTTCAACATCTTAATATTCCCTAGCTCATGGTTCCACACCCTAGATTCCCTCATGGTTTAGCTTTGCTTTGGCCTCCGCCATCTTGTCAAATGGTGTGAGAGGGACTTAAGTAGTTTGCTCGACAGACTAAAAATTATAGGTCGTTTGGCCTAGTGGTAAAGCATTAAATTTAAGTTAGGGATTGCCTTGGTTCAAATCCTGTGGCTGCCACAAATTGGCTTGCAGTTACAATTTTAAAATGGCACACAAATTCTTGGCATTTTCTATTAGTGCTTACCATTTTCATTGGCAACTTTGAAACATTGAATGAAATGGTTATATATCGGTAGTTACATTAATGTTTGTTTTAATTTTATTGAGTGTGGTATTGTCTTGTACTGTAATTATTATTGTTTCGTGATGTATAGTTAGAAATATGTTATTATTTTCATTAGTGTTTTTTACGAATCATGATGTTTCTTTGGGATTCAATGAACATATGTTATTGGAAAAAAAAAACATAAAGATTGATTTGAACAAAAAAATATAGATTCATGGATACAAGTTGCTAATATAAGTTATTCTAGCTAAGTGTTTTATATATATAGATCATGCATTTTTTTAATTCTTTCATAATGTTTGTAATGAACCTTTCAAATATATATTTTTAGGATTCGATAAAGTAATTTTCATATTAGATGAGAAATATTTGACTTTGCATGAGATTTTAATTTTATAGCTACCGGATTGTAATGATTAGGATGTTCTAGACATTTCTGCAGTTTTGAATTTGTTGTAAGTTTCAAAGTGCTAAATACTTTTATCTAGACAAAGTGATCTCTAAAACTTGACAATTTTTTTAGACATTTAAATGAACTTTATTGTTATGCATTAATTTGGGATTAAATTACACATTATTTATGACTACATTGAAAGTTAAAATTTTAGAGAATTTTTGAGTTATGGAATAATAATAATGTTTTATGTAGCAACTATGTGTTTTTTTTCTTTTCAAAACAATTGGAAAGCAATAAAAAGACAAATGTGAACTAGAAGGAATTAAAGAATGTGACAACCTTTTTTATTTGAAATTGTGGTGTTTGATAGTATTTAATATCTAAACACTTAAATATAATTTTAACAGTTTTCAAATGATTTTAGATAGATTTTACTTTTTGTCCAACTGACATATGGAGTGATTTGAAGTATAATGTCTAATCTGCTTACAATTGAACATCTTTGACTAATGAAACTACTTTTTAGAACCAACATTTGTAATATTATTTATTATAGTTGATACTGACATGTGTTTGAAGCATAGTATTATTTATATTGTAGAATCATTATTTGACTTGATGATATATTGGATTCAAGTGATGTTTGCTAGTTTGGGTAGAATCTATTATAGAACAATTCTATGCAATTGTGAATGGTGTTGAGTCATGGAATGTGAAGTTGTGGAATTGCCAAAGTCATTAGAAAAACTTATAAAATAAGAGGAGACTGCTAATCAGAAATTGCATTCTATAAATAAATCAGATACGAGGAAAAATAATGATTGGTTTGAATGCAATATCTATGGCAGGTGGATTAGTTGCAGTTTTAGTTGGTGCAAATGTTTGTGTTGTTGCATGCAATATATTTGTTCAAATACAGAGAACCGTGGATGAATGTCAAAGGCCAGGATGAAATTAATTTTTTTTGTGAATTAGATGTTAAATTTGTTAATTCACTATGTCTCAAGTGAGAAAGGATTCTCGCAGATTGTAATGCTAAAATCAAGAGATATTAAATGCATGCTTAAATCTCATATTCAATTTTGTTGTGTTTGTCTACTTGGAACCTATATTCCAAGTTGAGTGGCTTTGGAAGCTTAAATTATTGCATTCCTAGACAATTTTGGCATGATATGTTTTTCTCAAATTGACACATCTACTAAAGTACATGTGAAATTTATTGTAGTTATAGAACTATGATTAATATTGAGAGATGATTTTTATTTGCAATTACTCTAGTGATATGTGGGTAGAATGTTATTTTTTATTTATGGAATAGTAGATAATGCTTTCAATGCCTAGCAAACAATATGATACAAAGTTAGCCTGTCAACCTTGGTTTGCAATTTAATGTAGTTATAGTGCTATGGTTACAATTGGGCAATGATTTTTTATTTGTACTTTCTTTAGTCATGTGTTACTAGAATGTTGTTTATTTCTTATGACATAATAGGTAATGCTTTCAATCACTAGTAACAATATGATACAGAATCACATTTCCCATTTTTGGTCATTGTTAGTTGGAGAAAAGATATATCTATATCTATATATATCTATATCTATATATATCTATATCTATATATATATATATATATATATATATATATATATATATATATATATATATATATATATATATATATATCTATATATATATATATATATATATATATATATATATATATATATATATATCTATATAGACTACTCTAGTAGCATTGAATGCATTGTTAATTTGTCTTTGTGCGTAGCTTGCATAAATTCATGGTTATGGTGCTTTTAATATTGTTGTGCCTTACATACATTGTTGGTGATTCTCGTGTAGTCGCCTTCTAGATATTTCAATCTCACAATTATCAATGTGTGATAACAAATACGTTTGAACCATGTATAGAATATGCATGAATATAAAGTATATAGAACTGATGTAATTAATTTTATTGTCTCATAAATCATAAAGAGACAATTAAGATAAAAGAGTTCTAACATGATATGTATAACAAAAACAATATATTTTTTATTGCAAAAAAAAAGGAAACGTTGCATAGGTATTTGTTGAAAAAACAAGAATGTGTGGTGTGTTTTATTGATCAAAACACCTACAATTTTTCTTTGGTGCTTCTTGCTACATAGAAATATCAATCATTAGTTTTTCTAGTTTTCAGTTTTCCCATTAACTCCATGCATTATTTTTTCGTCTACCAATTATGCCGGGGTTTTGTTCTTGCATATGTACACATTAGTTTCGAGACTTTTTCTAGTTGCTATGATGTGGATACGTCAATGAAATCTACAATTTTCATGTGTTGGCAATAGGCATGCTCAAACAGTCGGAGCTATATCCATTTGCACCAAATCTTAAAAACCAAATATTGCATTATGCTAGGAAGCTAAATACTTTACATTTTATTTCATAGCACAATGTCTTTGTAATGCATTGATAGCTTAGTAACTTAGACACGATGAAATTGAGAGATTTATAGTAATAAGAATTTGTATGCTTATTATTTCAATATGATTATAAATATGCAAATGTTTTAAGTAGTTTTATGCTTGTTATCTTAAATTAGAGTTGTTTATTATAGAAAGTAATATTAATTTGTTTTTTAAATCTAATAATTAGGTTCTCCCTGATTTATAGATTTGTTGACGGTGTTGGACCCACCAACATTCAGGGGATCTCCCCGGTATGAAGTTCCAACTAGACCTCACACCGTTTAGTGTAGGAGTCCCATCCGGTACAATGGCCTGGTTTCCATTATCTTAGAGATTTTCCTTAACTCTTGTTATTCAACACATGAGAGTGTTATGCTTGTAACTCCAAGAAGGCGAGGTGAGTGCATAATGTAACTTTTTGTCTGAATTCCCTTACTGTAAGGGAGAGGATTAAAGTTAGCCTCTAGATGAGAGGTAGTAGTACCACCCAAGGAGAGATAGACACGAAAAAAACAAGGGTCTATCTAGCATCCAGCGAAATAGTCCACAATGGATGTGACAGTCGTTAAAACCAAAGTGCAAGGGAAAACACATACACTGTCCAAAGGAGTAGTCCACACAGGGGTGACGGCCATTATAACCAAATAAAAAAATAATGTTTTGTCTAATGTCCTGCAGAGTAGTCCACACAAACAAGATAGAATTGATAAACAATACAACACATCTTTAACAATGTACGTACTAAAATAATATAAGTAGTTCAACTATCTTAGTACAAGTGAAGAAAACATGCATTACAAATGTTTCAAGAATAGACTTACAAATAGATACGAAACATGCGAGAAAATGTGTTGGCTTGAGAGAGGCTTTTGAGTTAGGAAAAAGGTCCAAGGCATGTTTGTACACCATACATCACTAGCCCCACTAGTGGGACATTGGAGCCACTCCTCACTCCTCAAAGAACATACTACAGACTCTGAAAGTTATGTGGGAGGAGCCAATGTTAAAATTCTTTTGCTCATATAATGAGGGGGTATATATAGCCAAGGGTGATGCTTGAACCTTGTGACTATTAGACTTCCCTCATGACTGTTCAACTTCCTATGACTTTTCAACTGACATGACTCTTCAACTTCATATGTGCATCCATTGGGCTTTCACTTTATAGTACATTTGATTAGAAAAAGTATGGCCCATATTAGTGATGTGCCCGAGATAACTCATGACACAACTCGACATGACACTACTGACATGTACTAGTTGACTGTGGTGTCCATGTCAAGTTGCTATGTTGCTGAGTGATGGATGTGCTCTTGGTGTGTTGTGTCTTCACCTTCACATGGAAAAGTGTTGTGGGGTATTCAATGGTCTTGGTATTTATTTAATCATTTAGTCTATGTATCCCTTCCGCTACTTCTTGATGTGCTTTGTATGTTTGTTCAACTGCGAGAAAGTATCCTAGCATGCGCTCCTTCTTTATCCCATTCATCATCACACCACGTTTCATCAATGTACTTGTTCCTGCCATTCACTCATGATGGGATGACAAGAAATCCAAAAATGTCCTAGTCTAGCATGATACATTGTTTTCGGTTTTGGGTCTAAGTGGCCAAGAGGGAGGACAAGACAGTGAAACTATGTAGAGCACAACTCAGGCTGGGATGAGAGGCTCTGGATTACTATCAGGAAAAATTGTGCAGAGGCCGCTAGGAGGAAAAATTGCGCAATCGGGGATAGTAGTGAAAACTACAAGGTGGAAACCAACTTGGAAGAACTACGCAATTCCTATGAGGAAGACAAGGCAGGGTGTTTGTGGGAACTATTGGATAGTTCTGTGAAATTTTCAGGATGAGGACTGAGTGGGCCACTTGGGGTCCAGCTGGGAATTTGTGTAATTTTTGGCAGGGAGATAGAGCAAGGAAGCAGAGGGAACTAGTTGGAAATTCTGTGCAATTTTCCAGAGCAAGGCATGATTGAGTTGTGGGGAAATGTTGGTAACAACTATGCATTTCTGAGAGATTGTTATGAAGCCATCTCACAATAAGATAGAAAAGAGATATAAATGCCTTAGAATTCTGCCTCTTCGGGGGGGCAACCTCCTTTACATTACACAAATGAATAATTCTTGGATGATACAAATGACAAAACCTCCTTTCTATATATAGGAGTCTATGGGGTCATAATATAACCAAAGCCGACCTAATAATAATAATATAAGGGCACAAATATAACAATAGTGGGTTTCTATGGGGTGCAATAATATCAATATGGGGACAATAGGGGCACAACAATAACAATAAGGGATACAATGACAATAGTAGTGGGGGAATCACTAGAATTATAGGGACCTAACAGAGATAGTGTGGGAGAGAAAGAAGGGGCCTATCGATCATGACTATGAAATTTTGGGAAATAGTGTAGAGCGGGGTAGCAGAAGGTGTACCAGTCAAAACTACATAATTTTCAGGAGCAGAGAAGAGAAAGCCAGCATGAGGCCTAACTCACCATGACTGTGTAGTTTCTATAGGAAGTGCAGGGCAGGTAGCTGGGTATGTCTACATAATTTTGGAGAGCAATGCAACCCAGGGTCACAATGCAATATAGATTTCCTGTAGACCATAGGGAGAGTTGATAACTAATCTTGCGAGAAGCACAGATTGAGCTTCACTTGGAAATAACTTTTGCGTGATTTTGGGAGACAAATAGCCTACTCAATTACAGGACTACGCAGTGCAGCTACCCCAAAGGACAAGCTCAAGAACTGCACAGTTCTAGGCAGTAGAGAAAGGTCACTGAGAGATGAGATTACACAGTGCAGCTCAGTTGGGGTTCAATTGAAGGGGTTTGTCCAGTGGACATATTTTCAGGAAAAATGGCTAAGTTTGAGAGAAAGTGAACTTGTGTATTCGTGACATTGTGATTAGACACTTAGCATTACTTGATGACAGTACACCTCAATCCACCAAGGAAAAGATGTGCTCAGTGAGACTATCTTAAGGTTATGAGAGACAAGTGCGACACTTGAGATAGAACTTCAAACGACTGTGATGACACTTGCACGACAGTGCTTACAACTTTGTGTGTGAGTAATACCAATGTTCAAAAAGTTAGGACAACTCATACACACAAAGGCCAACCTTCAAAATCGCCAGAAAAATAACACAAGCATGACAAAGCAATCAACATGACAAAGATGATTGTTGGTCGGATAAGAAAAAATGTGTAAAGACTCTACAAAAACTCATGTAATGATCTTGAGTGTTTGCAACCATTACTGGAAAAGCTAAGGAAGGTTCCAAAATTTGAATGCAAGCCAAAATTTTGGAGGGTGTTGCAGCTACTACAACACTTGGCAACACACTGTTTGAATACCAACTTCTCTGTTTTGGTTCATTTTCAGCATAGGGCCTTGGCCTTTCAGGGAGTATGAAGGTCACTTCAACTTCCCCACTTACCTCATGGACAAACATGATTCACCTTGTACCAACTCAATCGAACACATTAAAAGATTCAAGTAGATCTCAATGTTTCAAAATCAGGAAGGGTAGTTTAGATTGTGAGCTTAAGATTCTCATAGTATAAGTTTTTCATCTTTGGTGTTGCTCCACTACCAGTAGACCTGGACAATACCCCAATGGATTCAAGCAGGAAAACAAGCATTTCTCCACTACCAACGAGCCTGGTGAGTACCCCGGTGGAGTTTCCCACTTCACCTCTCTCTGTAGGAAGCCTTCTCTTCTTTTGCCTTTGTATTTTTTTTTTTTGAAAGAGGACTATGCATAGGAACTTATTTATTTTTTGGGAATAAGAGGGATCCCAACTTAGTGAGAGCATAAGAGGTTGTTCCTTCATAGAAGCATGTAATACCTCTGATTTAGGTTTGCTCATTTAGATTTTTCCCCTACTTCATTTCTGCTAGTTGGATAAGCTTGAACACACAGAAAAAGAGACATAGTATAGGCATTGGGTTTCCCAATTTGGACACAAGTTGATGTTTGACTAGAGCTTCCCTTACAGATGGATCGTATTTTCCTTCGAGACTTCATCGCCCAAAAGTTACGAACAATAATAGAGAATATGGATGTTGAAAATAGCAACAAGAAATGCTAAAAATAGAAGTGCTATAAATAACATTCCTACAAATAGCATTTTGAGATACATTACAACTTTATTTAGTCCCTGAACTAAAATTGAGAATTAAAATTAAAATTTGATCTTAGCAGCTGTTTGAAAAATAATTAATTAATTCATATTAAGTTAATTAGTTGGAGAAAATCAAACATGAAGTCTATGTGAAGACATGCAACAGTTATCCCTTTCATTGAGGAAGTTATCCCTTAATTAAGGAGATAAGGATGAGTTGTATTTGAGTTATAATTAGTTAGCTCAGTTAACTGAGTTAAGTCTAGTTAAATTACTTCCAAACAGTCGGAGGAACTAATTGTATGTTTAGTTAGTTAATGCATGCTTGCATGAAACTAGTGTTCTCCAGATAACTAAATATTCTCTCATAAATAACTCATGCATGTCAGTTCAGAGAAAGACCTAGTTGAGATTAAAGGAAGGGCAATGTACTATCAGTTGGAAGAATTTTTCCTATAAAGGAAACTCATCCATGGAGAAGTAATTATCTCCTTCAGGATTTCACAGTTATTTCAAAGGTTAGTGAGTTGTGTGAGAGCTAAATTCACACAGGTGGTAGCCAGAGGACCTAGGAGAAACTGCGCAAGGAAATATGAGGCTTCGAGGATTGAAGGAAGGCATATGTTATGTCTATTCAGTCCATGAATAGCATTGAGGGATTGTACTGAGAGCTGGATAGCTTGTGAGCTAAAGCTTTATGTAATCCAGAGATATTTCCACTTGTATGATAATACAGATATTGGGGTTTTAGGCTGAGGCTTTCCCCACAGTAATATTCTATGTTCATGTGTGATTGTTTTCTCATTCTCTATTATATCTGTTCTATTTGATCTTACTCAAAATTGATTAAGCTTCCGCAAGTTTGTTTGTAGAAGTAGATCAAGTATTTTGCTTTAGTATATTGCATTATCAGATTGGTTTGCAGTGAGAATTTCTACATGGTATCGGAGCCAAGTTGATCAATGCAGAGAATAGTATTCAAAGAAGGGAGAAGTTCGAAGTTTAAAGTTCCTGATTATAGAGATTGAATTCTTATCACATCTCAAATTTCACCAATGGCGTTCAATGGTTTGAGACTTGAGTATGCCCTGGATGGTAGCATGAATTATATAGCCTGGAAAGATTGCATGGAAGCGGTATTAGAGGACAACGGTTTGAAGGACTTCATTGATGAAGAAGTTCCCAAGCCAGCAGTTGCTAATGCCCAAGAATTGGCAAAATGGAAGAAAAGTGTGGCTAGACCAAGGAGGATCCTTCTAGAGGGAGTTGAAGACCACATTGTCTCGAGTCTCCATGGGAAGGATACACCATTTTCAATGTAGAAAACATTGAAGGATCTATATCAGAACAACAGCAATAAGAGGAAGCTAACGTTGAAGGACAAGCTTCGGAAAATCAAGTGTGAAAAGGGTGACATGATCTCTACATTTCTAAATAAGCTCACCACCTACAGGGATGAGCTTGGAAGTGTAGGAATCACGACAGCCAATGATGACATGGTGAGTCTTTCTCTTCTCGGTCTTCCTAAGAGCTGGCATAGCTACCAAGACTTAGTAAATGGAAGAGAGAAACTGCCATATTGGGAATGACTTTGGCTGGATCTGATGGAGGAGGAGATAAGGAGAAGCACCAGAGATGGATCTTAATCAAAGCAAGATGATGAAGAAAATCTAGCCTTATCGAGTAAGGCGAGGAAAGGGAAAGGGAAGGTGTCCCATTCCAAATATAGTTCTTCCCATGGTGGGAAGAAGATTGACAAATCGAAAGTGAGATGCTTTCATTGTCATGAGGTGGGCAATTATGCTACAAATTGTCCACAGAATAAATCTAAGAAGGGATCCTCAAAAGGATCATATGGTGAGGCACTGGCCTCATAGTTCAAATTGGATTTCACCCTCATCGCATGCATGGTTTCATCGATGGTGGGATGTGTGTGGTACCTGGACAGTGGAGCCTCATTCCACATGACCGACAACAAGAGTCTTTTTAGTACCTTGAAGGAGAAGGATCTCCAGATTCCCATTGAGATGGGTGATGATGGAAAGTACCATGTGTCAGGTGAAGGCACAATTGTGTCTCAGAGGGAGCATGGAGCTCCTCTCACCCTGACTGATGTAAAGTATGTGCCTGGTCTGAAGAAGAATCTTGTGTCTGTCACTATGTTGGAAGACAAAAGCTATGATGTAGTCTTTAGTAAAGGAAAGGCATTCCTGAGGCATATCGACACTGGACTGACCAAGAGGGTTGGGATTCGAGTAAATAATTTCTACAAGCTGGAGGTAGACGACTGTGCTGCACTGAGTTTCAAAGCAGAGTTGGTGCAAATCCAAGATATTGGCGAGCTATGGCATAGAAGATTGGGCCACTTGCACCATGGGCATTGAAGATCATGCAACAGATTTCTACTGTACTTCCCAAGGGCAAGCTGGAGCAAGTGGATATATGTAAAGGTTGTCCCTTGGGTAGGTATGCAAAATCATCCTTTCAGGATCGAGATAGTCAAGTTGGAGCAATCCTAGAGTGAGTTCATAAAAATGTGTGTGGACCATTCTCGACAGCCTCCACTGCTAAACAAAGGTACTATGTTATTTTTATTGATGATTTTTCTCGTAGATGTTGGATATACTTCAAGAAGAAGAAGGATCAAACCTTCTTAACTTTTTGTGAGTTTAAAGCCTTGGTTGAGAAAGAATCTGGAAAGAAAATAAGGGCCTTGCGAAGCAACAATGGTGGAGAGTATGTCTCCCAACAGTTTAAGGACTTCTGTGCAACAAAAGGAATCAAATGGGAGTTGACTGCATCCCATAACCCACAGCAGAATGGGGTGGGCGAAAGGAAGAACAGATCGATTGTGGGAGCAGTTCAGGTGATGTTGCGTGACCAAAGCCTACCACTTCATTTTTGGGCTGAGGCATGCAATACAACTGTATACTTGCAGAATAGAATCCCACATTGTATACTAGGGATGAAGTCACCAGTGGAGGCTTTTTCCGGGAAGCGACCAGATGTGAGTCACTTCAGGATCTTTGGATCATTGGTTTGTTTCCATGTGACCAAAGATGCCTGGAAGAAGCTAGAGTCAATAGCTGAGTTGGGGATACCTGTGGGGTACACTGATACACCCTACAACTATCTGGTGTTCTTGCCTACCAGTCAAAGGATAGTGGTACATAGAGATCTGAAGCTTGACAAGCAGAAAGCCATGTGAGTATCACTTGAGAGGGAGCTCAAGTTGCATGTAGAGGAGGAACTTTTGGTTCCAATAGAGGAGGAGCCTTAGACTGATGCGGAGCAACCGCTTGTAGATGATCTGGGAGTGGAGACATCCACTCATGCTGAGTCTTCCAAAGATGGGTGGCAATGCTAAAGGGAAGCTGATAGATTGATGCTGGATGCGAGAGAGAATGTGGGACAACCATCTTCTTAATGCAAACATAGGAGGTCACCCGAGCGGTATACTGGTTACATCGCCATGGTTGGGGAGTGTGTAGAGACTGAACCATCTTCCTCTGAGGAAGAAGTGCAACAACGAGTCTGGCTTGATGCTATGGTGGAGGAGTATGACTCCATTATTTGGAAATGTGTTTGGGATGTTGTCCCAAGACCTGATGACAAGTCAATGGTGAGTTCTTGATGGCTTTATAAGGTAAAGCAGGTAGTTGATGGTAGTGTTAAGAAACAAGGCAAGGTTTGTTGCCCGTGGTTTCTCATAGGTCAAGGGGATCGACCACGATGAGACTTTTTCTCCTGTAGCAAGGTACTCATCTATCATATCGATGTTGGCACTATCAGCTCAAATGGGTTGGAAGATCCATCATATGGATGTGAAGACTGCATTCCTTAATGGCACGATTGAGGAAGAGGTGTACATAGAGTAGGTAGAAGGATTTGAGACCTTCGATCGTGAGTCGCATGTGTGCCGACTCAAGAGAGCTTTGTATGGGCTGAAGAAAGCACCTCGTGCTTGGTACACCAGGATCGACAACTATTTCACCAAGTTGGGCTTCACAAAGAGTGAAGCGGATGCGAACCTTTACCACATCATGGTAGAAGGTAAGCCTTTGATCATTGTTCTTTATGTTGATGATCTGATATTGACAGGTGATGATCAGTTGATCATGTCTTGCAAGGAGGACCTTGCAAGAGAGTTTGAAATGATAGACATGGGTCTCATGCACTAATTTTTAGGCATGGAAGTGTAGCAGAAGGATGGGGAAGTGTTTGTGTCTCAAGGCAAGTATGCCAATGAGATACTCAAGAGATTCCACATGGAGAAGTGCAAGCCCATGCAGAATCCTCTAGTGGGTAACTGGAGGAAGGAGGATGCTACTTCAAGTGAGGTAGTAGTTGCTACTGTTTATTAGCAGCTTTTGGGTTCATTGATGTATTTAGTGAACACATGACCAGATTTGTGCTTTGCAGTGAACTGGCTGAGTCAAGCTATGGTTCAGCCTAACAAAGCTATTTTGGAAGGCAGCAAAGCATGTGCTGAGATACCTCAGAGGCACATCTTAGTATGGATTATGGTACAGATGGAGAGAGGGAGTGAAGCTTCAGGGCTTCACAGATGCAGATTGGGTAGGGATTCCATCAGACCGGAAGAGCACTTCTGGAGGAATTTTAAAACTTGGTTTAGCTGGAGTTTCTTGGTACAGTAGGAAATAGAGGTCAGTTGCACTTAGCTGAGTAGAGGCTAAATACATGGCTACCAGTCAGGCAGCATGTGAGGCCATTTGGATGTCGAAAATTATGGTCCGATTTTTTGGTCAGAGGATGAATCTAACTGTGATCTATTGTGATAATCACAGTTGTATCAAACTCTCTGAGAATCCAGTATTTCATGATAGGTCCAAGCACATTGATATCCAGTATCATCATCTTCGAGACTGTGTGGCAAAGAGGATCATGTTGTTGCTATATGTTTCAATCGAGGAGTAGGATGCAGATATTTTGACTAAGGTGTTGTCAAAATGAAAATTCGAGTTCCACAAAGACATGATTGGGGTGACTGATAATCCCTTTCTTATTGAGAGGGAGTGTTGAAAATAACAACAAGAAATGCTAAAAATAGAAGTGCTATAAATAGCATTTCGAGATACATTCCAATTTTAGTTAGTCCCTGAACTAAAATTGAGAATTAAAATTCGAATTTGATCTTAGGAGCCGTTTGAAAAATAATTAATAAATTCATCTTGAGTTAATTAGTTGGCAAAAATCAAACATGAAGTCTATGTGAAGGCATGCAACAGTTATCCCTTTGATTGAGGAATTTATCGCTTAATTAAGGAGATAAGGATGAGTTGTATTTGAGTTGTAATTATTTAGCTCAGTTAACTGAGTTAAGTCTAGTTAAATTAGTTCCAAACAGTTGGAAGAAATAATTGTGAGTTTAGTTAGTTAATGCATGCTTGCATGAAACTAGTGTTCTCCAGATAACTAAATATTCTCTCATAAATAACTCATGCATGTCAGTTCAGAGAAAGACCTAGTTGAGATTAAAGGAAGGGACAATTTAGTATCAGTTCGAAGAATTTTTCCTATAAAGGAAACTCATCCATGGAGAAGTAATTATCTCCTTTAGGATTACACAGTTATTTCGGAGGTTAATGAGTTGTGTGAGAGGTGAATTCACACAAGTGGTAGCCAGAGGACCTAAGAGAAACTGCACAAGGAAATAGGAGGCTTGGAGGATTGAAAGAAGGCATATGTTGTGTCTATTCAGTCCATGAGCAACATTGAGGGATTGTACTGAGAGCTGGATAGCTTGTCAGCTAAAGCTTTATGTAGTCCGGAGATATTTCCACTTGCATGATAATACAGATATTGGGGTTTTAGGTTGAGGCTTTCCCCAGAGTATTCTTTTGTGTTCATGTGTGATTGTTTTCTCATTCTTTGTTATATGTGTTCTATTTGATCTTACTCAAAATCGATTAAGCTTCCACAAGTTTGTTTGTAGAAGTAGATCAAGTATTTTTCTTTAGTATATTGCATTATCAGATTGATCTGCAGTGAGAATTTCTACAATGGAAATAGGATAGGACAAGCACTGCAGTGTCACAAGACTCCTGAACTTCAGGCACATAATTATTCAAAATCAATAACATAGTGCAGCCCAACACTTATTTACAAAGAAAAATGGCAAGATATCAAAATAAAGAAATGTGAAACGAAGCAAGAATAGCAAAGAAAAACAACAGAACAATCAATAAACATGTTATGAACATAGTGTAGGGCATGGCCCCAAATCAGTAAAAATAATATTTTCAATATTGGGCATTGAGAGGGAGAGTGTCAATCTTCCCATCAAGTGATTGTAAATGATACGTGTGTTTGTCAAGATTTTTTTGAACCTTGAAAGGAACAATCCACAAAGACTAAAACTTCGTGTGTTTTTCTTTGTCTTTGGGGGGTTTATCCCACATCAATAGCAAGTCACCCACACAGAAGTTGGTGTTCCCTGCAAACTTTCCATCAAACCATCTCTTCATACAGTTATGGTGGAGTGTAAATTCATCCTTTTCTTTCATCCATTCTTCTTGTAACTTGTGTAGTGTGTCCATCCTATGATAAACTAATAGGCATGACTTTCCTTGGGATCCTTGGGATAACTGGAGAGCAGCAAAAGTAGATATTTGGTGGGAGGTTGGCCTCTTTTTCGTATACCAAGAAGTATGGATACATGTTCAAAGAGGGTTTGGGTGTGACACTGTTAGCCCAAAGAGCATTCACCAGAGTGGAATGCTAGTTTCATTTCTCAGAGTAAATGCTATTTTTTATGATGCAGATAAGGTTTTTATTTGTAAAATCGGCAAGACCATTTCCCTACAAGTAGTAGTTAGCTGAATGCTTTAGCACAATACCATATTGCAATGCAAAATCATAAAGCTTCAACAGAGAAAAGTAAATTGCATTGTCAATTAAAATTGATACAGGAATTCCAAACCATGAAATGATGTTATGATGAAGGAAGCCGACGACTTCCTCATCATTCACTTGTTTGAGTGAAACTTCTTCTATCCACTACGTGAAGTAATCAGTGGCAGTTAGGATGTAGCGATGCTACTTTGATGAATGTGGGAAAATTTCCCCGATGATGTCTAAGCCCCATTGCTGGAATGGTTCTTCCACTACAACAGGCTACAGTGGGGCTTCTGACCTTCGATATCTACTGGCTCATTGTTGACAGACCAGAAACTTGAGGGCATAAGTGTGTGCATCTTTTAACAATGCGGGCTAGTCAAAACTAACTCTCATAATTTTGTGCATTGTTGTGTTACCCAAAAAGTGACCCCAAACTAGTCCCTCATGAAGATCACATAGGACTCTCTTTGAATCTTGTCCTTCCAGACACTTGAGCAAAACACCCTTATGGTGCTTTCTGTAAAGCACTCTATGCACCAACTGGTAAGATGAGGCTTCCAGTCGGAGTGCCCTCTTCAGTCAAATATAGAAGTGAGAGGGCACGATGTTATGGTCAAGGTAGTAGTGCACTTCTTCATACCAATAGTTACCATGTGAAGTGGGGGTTGATTACTCTATATTGTACATGTCAATTTCTTGTTCCCATCCAATGAGCTCTTCTTCTTCCATTTATTCATGTACTGCTTCCACTAACAGTCTGGAAAGATCGTGACCCTTAATGATGTGAACTGGCTTGATGTCAAGATCATACTCTTGTAGTCTTGTCATCCAATTCACACATCTTTCACCCGACTCTTCCTGAAAAAGCAACGATCTAACTGTTGGGTGCGACACAAAGACTATGCAATGATTTTTCAGTACGTAGGGTTTGAACTGTTTCACCACCTTGTATAGAGCGTATCCTTGTTTCTCCATGGTGGGATAGTTGAGCTCTAGTCCCTGAAAGATCACTCTCATGAAAGAGATGGGACATTCATGATTGAGTTCGGCCTTCTGAGTGAGCACTACAGTGAGTGAAGTGTCAGAAGCAAATGTGTAGAGCAAGAAATCGTTATTAAAGTTTGGGTTTTACAAAACAGGTTCTTCTTCTATTGCCTGCTTAATATGGGTAAAAATGTCCTTTTCCTTCTCCCCCCAGTTGTAAACTGCATCCTTCTTGATCATCTCTTGTATGGATTTGACAATCTGGGCATAATCATAGACGAAATTTCTTATGAAGTCGATCTTTCCCACGAAGGAATGCATAGCTTTCGTTTTCACGGGATGAGGAGTCTACATGATCGTCTGGACTCGGTCTGGATCTACCTTGATCCCACTCTTGGCAATAATGTGCCCAAGGAGGCTCCCCTCAAACACTCCAAAGACACTCTTCTTTGGATTCAAGGATATCCTGTACTTGCGACATCACTCAAAGATCTTCTTGAGATGGCACAGGTGGTTTGACCATTTTCTAGAAAAAACTATTATGTCATCGAGGTAGACCATCATGCTCTGTCTGATGAGCCCACGGAAGGCTATTTCCATTGCATGCTGAAAATTTGTGCCCATGTTTACCAACCCAAATGGAATTCTTTGATAAGTGAACATACCCGACTTGGTACGGAAAGTTTTTTTAGTCTGTCAGGCCCTGCTACCAAAACCTAATTATATCCCAAAAAACTATCTAGTATAGAAAAAATTTATGCTCCAGATATTGTTTGCAATATGTGTTCCATGGACTGCATAGGGTAATTGTCTTTGTTCGAGGCACAATTCAGATTTTGGAAATAAATGCATAGGCGTATCTCCTCAAACTTATTTCTAACACGCACTATGTTTGAAACACATGTAAAATCACTAACTTTGTAAATGATCCGAGCATCCAAAAGCTTAGATAACTCTTTCTGAATGAGGGGCTCTAGTGATAGATGTACTTTCTTGAGCTTCTGCTGAAACGATTTAGCCCCTTCCTTGATTGGGATGATGTGTTGGATTATTTGCATGTCATATTTTTTGAAGTCATCATACATCCATGCAAATACATCACAGTATTGTCTGAATAGGCAGACAAAGGCTTGTCACTCTTCTGATGTGCAACATGGACTCAGATTTTAGAACTTTGGATCTTTGTCTATTCCCAAATTAACAAGTTTGTGCATCAGTGTGGAACTATGGGTTTTAGTGTTCCCGAGTCCCTGAGAGAAGTTCTGCAAGTCATATAGCTTCTTGCATGAAACCACACCCTTGCGGATGAGGTTTCCTTTAATTGCATCAGTTGTGTCTTGCAGAGATGGCTCATGTTCATATTCATCTATCGTTACATTCTTGAAGACATCACTGTTGGACATGAAATTCAGTATGTGTTCATTTGTTGCAAAATACTGGGGGGTGGTGAATCAGTATTCCTTAGAAATTGGTACTTTTAAATATTTTTAGAGCATTAGTTAATCTTCAATTATCATTAATGTTTATGCAGTAACAATAGTGAATAAAAGAATATGGAGGAACACAAATTTTATGTGGAAAACCACCTTTGGGCCAAAAACCACCAAACACTTTTCTAATAATTCTTTAATCTTCAACTCCAATTGAAAAGAAAGCTCCAACTTCCTAGAATCTAGAAAATCATTCTTCTCCAGCTCCCAATGGATGGATGCTCCAACGCCCAAGATTCTTCAGTAGTCAACTAAACTGATGCCCCAACACCCAATGAGTTACAACTCACCCTAGCACCACCCTACTGCCCTGAAGTTTTCACAGGCTTGAACCTGTTAGTGACTTCATGCACCAGCCTAGCACCACCCTACCACCCTATAGAAGAATAAAAGAATAATGGACTCTTGTACCAGAGAAAATGGTCCACATTGCAATGATATCGAATGATGTCGAAGAAGAAGACACACTAGACCATAATCCCAACTATGACAGAACCACCTAATGATGATCCTAGACCTCTCGACACTACCTCTTCAACTCTTGGTAGATAGAAACTTGTACAAATTTTACGAAGATGCTTTTACAATGAATCTGTACAATGATATTTTTACAATGTTTGTATGCAGTGCTGCCCACTTGAAGACTTCATGTGGTCAACTTATTGTTGTTGTTCTACACCTTGAATGTTGCTCTTGTCATGCTGACCTTTCTCATTCTTCAGAACATTAGATTATGCATTAAGTCTTCTCTTGAGAAATATATAATACCTACAAAAGGTCCTCAAGGAAATACCCATGACATGATAATAGAAAAACTTACTTCATCTTGCAGAGCATATGTTAGTGCTAAACAAAAACAACAAATTAGAATACAAAGAACCCAATGAAGTTAAGAGATGAACATGCATATACAGAAGATACTTACCTGTAACTTACCTCTTCTGCATCATTTTGCTACACCTTTCTCTTTGCTGCCCTAGAAAGTCTGGTCCTTTGCACCCCTTGACAGCACTCGATCTAGTTTTTCTTGCCTTCTGGGAGCACGATATTTAATCTAATGTATCTCTTCGATTTCAAATCCCCAACATGTAATCTACAGTCCTGTAGAATCCCATTCAGTCTTCTTTCCAATGCCACAGGTCTGACCCGATTTGGACTCTTCAAGGCAAAGTTATACCCCATCTCTCACAATAACCTAATTATGGACTAGTTCAGTAGAGAGAACTTGTATGATGTCCCACATGTCACTGTTTCATCTTTCGACTCTAAAATTGATACACATAAAACTACAGTTCATGCGCTATCCACCAATTTTTACATAATTCCAATCCTCTTCTCAGAGAGAGAGTTATGATTATTTTCCTAAGGTCACTTCTTTGAGATGAAATTTGGGAGCTTGCAAAAACCCTAACTTCCACAGATCATATCTCTGAAAATATAGTGAACCAAGATCTTGTTGGGTGTGGAGCCTAATTATCTTCTGTATTCAAAGGTATCACTGCATTGGACCCTATTTCATAATGGGGTGGCAACGCTGCCCATAAAATATTCGTTACAGGGGGAGGGGGGGGCCTATGATGTTTTGGAGCCCTCTGCAGTGGGGGGATCAGGGGCAGTGCCCTTGAAGCTAAGAATAGATGTAAAATTAACTTATAAAATGTTGTAATTTGATAGTCAATCTGGGCCATTCATTAGGCAGAAATCTGACGGTAGAAGTTATGTTTAATTTAGGGTTTTTTGCCCTAGAAGGCAACCCCTCGATATATATGAGGGAATTGTATTACGTCTATGTAGATCAGTATTCTGAGTGAGGAAGAGAGAGGATATTGAGATCGAAGAGGAATTACAGCAGATATGTTGTAGGTTGTATCTATTCAGATTGTTGGATAATATTAAAAGGAAGGACTAGCTATTTCTCCGTGGACATAACCCAAACTGGGTGAACCACGTATATCTGTGTCTCTCTTGTTTTATGTGTTTATATTTCTGAAATATTTTATGTGCTCCATTGCTCCATAATATATAATTTTCTAAGAACTGGTATCAGAGCCGAAGGCCTATTTGACTTATAAACTCGCAAGAGAGAAGGTTTCCTGGTTCGAGTGGGAGCAATGGCAGAAGATGGTAGGTTTAGGGTGGAAAAATTTAACGGCCAAAACTACTAGCTGTGTAAGACGCAGATGGAAGATTATCTATATCAGAGAGATCTATACCAACCATTGAGAGAAAAGGCAAAGAATCCAATGAGTATGACATACACAAAATGGGATATTCTCGACAAAAAGGCACTTGGAAGAATACATTGTGCCTAGCGGCGTCGGTAGCATTTAATATTTCAAAGGAAATGACAACAAAGGGTTTAATATCGACATCGGCCAAACTATATGAAAAGCCCTCTACCTCAAATAAGGTATTTCTTATGAAGCGTTTATTTAATATGAAAAGGTCAAAAGGTGGATCTGTTGCTGATCATTTAAATGAATTTAATACAGTTACCAGTTAGTTAAGTTCTATAGGGGAAACTTTTGATGATGAAGTTAGTTATTTCGGTGCTCATTGCCAGAAAGTTGGAATGGTTTAGTTATGGCCATTAGTAACTCTATCTCTAGATCTAGTACATTAAATTTTGATGATGTTGTCGGTGCAATCCTTAATGAGGAAATGCGACGGAAAAGCTCCGGTGAGACATCAGGTAATGCTTTGACTGCAGAGACTAGGGGAAGAAAAATAGAAAGAGGAAAGAGTCCTGGATATCGCAGTAAGTCAAGAAAAGACAGATCCAAGTCCAGATCGGGGATAGTGTGCTGGAAATGTGGGAAGAAAGGACACTTGAAGAAAGATTGCAAGTCTTGGAAGGGAAAAGAAGGAGATGCATGCAAGAAAATAATCATGAAGCGAATGTAACAGGTGATGTGTTGCAAGATGCCTTGATTCTTTCTTTAGAAAATATTATTGATGCCTAGGTGGTAGATTCAGGGGCCTCATTCCATGCCAGAACTGATAGGAAACGTTTGCATGATTATGTTCAAGGAGATTTTGGACAGGTTCTATTGGGTGATGATAAACCCTTTAAGATCATTAGAATGGGTACAGTTTTCATAAAACAACAGAATGGAAATCAATGGTTATTGAAGGAGGTAAGGCATGTTCCAGATCTGAAGAAAAATTTGATTTCAATAGGGCAGTTGGGAGATGAAGGCTGTGTTACTACTTTTACAGATAAAACCTAGAAGGTCACTAAAATATCCCTGGTAATAGAAAAAGGAGAAAATGTTGGTACATTGTATTTATGCAATGGTATTTCTAATTATGTTAATGCTTTAACCTCTACATGAGAATATATGGCATTGTGGCATGATAGGCTCAGGCACATGAGTGAGAAGGGGATGCCGATTCTTCACTAAAGAAATTTGTTGCCAGGTTTGAAGCATGTTGATTTAAAATTCTGTGAGAATTGTGTTTATGGAAAACAAAAGAGAGTCAGATTCCTGAGAGTTGGGAAAGAAAAGAAGAGAGGAAAATTAGAGCTTGTGCATACAGATGTATGGGGACTTGCTCAGGTATCATCTCTTGGTGGCTCTCGTTATTATGTTACTTTTATTGATGATGCAACCAGAAAAACCTGGATTTATTGTATTCGAAATAAATCTGATGTATTTGATACTTTCAAGAAATGGAAAGCTTTGGTTGAAAACTAGACAGGGAAAAGGTTGAAGTGTCTCATATCATACAATGGATGTGAATATTGCAACAAATAGTTTGATAGGTATTGTTCAGAGAATGGAATTCGAAGAGAGAAGACAGTTCCTGGAACACCACAAGAAAATGGTGTGTTAGAAAGGATGAACATGACAATCATGGAGCGTGCAAGGTGCATGAGATTACATGCAAGATTGCATTTACAATTTTGGGGAGATGCTGTAGATATTGTTGTTTATCTAATAAACAGAGGGCCTTCAAGTTCCTTGGAAGGTGGTATTCCAGAGGAGGAATGGATAGGTAAAAAGGTAAACTACTATTTTTTAAAGACTTTTGGTTGTGAAGCCTTTGTCCACATTAATAAAGAAAATAGAAAAAAGCTTGAGGCAAAATCAAAGAAATGTACCTTTATTGGATATGGTGTTAATGATTTTGGTTATCGCTTTTATGATTATGAAAAACACAAAATCATTAGGAGTAGAGATGTCATATTCAATGAAAAGGTTTTGTATAAGGATCAGCTGCACAAAAAGAAATAGGAAAAAGAAAACAAAAAATACATAGTGCTTGAAGAGATCACAGAAAAAGTGATGGTGCCTGAAAATCATAATGATCAACAGCCAGAACAACAACCACAACAGCAACAAGCACCTCAAACACTTGAAAGTGGTGTTAGAAGATCTACCAGGATAAGTAGACCCCCTTAATGATACTCTCCTTCATTATATTATATATTGTTGACTGATTCTAGTGAACTAGAATGTTATGAAGAAGCAGTAAAGGTAGAAATCAGGAAGAAGTGGGAGCAAGCCATGAAAGAAGAGATGGACTCCTTAGCACATAACCAGACTTAGGACTTAGTCAGGTTGCCTGTAGGAAAACCAACATTGCAGAATAAATGGGCTTACAAGTTGAAGGAAGAAGATGGAGGTAGAAAAAGGTATAAAGCTAGACTTGTGGTGAAAAGGTTTGCATAGAAAAAGGGTATAGACTTTGATTATATATTTTCTTTTGTTGTTAAAATGAATTCAATAAGACCTATTTTAAGTCTAGTAGCAGCTGAAGATTCGCATCTTGAGTAGTTAGATGTAAAGACAACCTTTCTCCATGGGGATTTCGAGGAAGAGATATATATGCAACAACCATAAGGATATGAGGTAAAAGGGAAGGAGAAACTAGTGTGCAGGTTGAACAAGAGCTTGTATGGCTTAAAACAGGCTCCAAGGCAGTGGTATCTAAAATTTGACAGCTTTATGTCTGATCCAAAATGGATCTTGGATAAACCTCTAAGTCTAAAACACTTCATATAGAGGTAAAAAGGTTCTAAAGGAGGCAAATCCTCATTAAAATGGGCTTAAGGCTTTATATAAGAAAATCGCATCAGAAAAAGACAAGGGAGGACTTAAATGGAGGCAGAAGGACTCCCTGATTGCGACCTCTAGCATATCGCATCGAAGGTAGGTCTTCGTGCGATGTCGGAACCCCGAGCAAAGTGAATTGCGATAGGCGATGAGTCTGATCAGCGATATATATCGAATCGGCACAATTAAAGGGAGGTGCATAGACCTCGGGCCATTGCGACTTGCGATTGCAATGATCGGTGATCGACGATGTATATTGCATCGGAGCCATCCATTGGCAGAGGAATAGACCCCGGGCCGTTGCAACTTGCGATTGCGATGATCGGCATCAACGATGTATAGACCCCCGGGTCGTTGCGATTGCGATGTGCGATGCACCGCGATTGACAATCGGCGATAAGATCGATCAGAGATTGGGGATCGACGGATCCCAAATACAAAGGAGCAGCACACCATCGCGACATGCGATTGCGATATGCAATTGAAGCACGGACCGGACGGGATTATAAATGTGATTTCATATTATTTGAAATCTGGATTTTCAGATTTTCAATGTATTTCCGTGTATATTCCTGTGTATTGTAAATATGGTCATTTTCAGAATTTCACTCGAAGAAAGTCCACTAATTCCTTTGTAACTGTCCCTATTCTAAAATCATGGTGCCACGTTGTAAGCAGGTGTTTTGTAACAATGGTGCATTTGTAACAGGAATGCATTATACGCAGAGAGCCACAAAGCCACAGAGCTAGTTGGCCAGTCGCAGAGCCATAGAGCCAGAAAGCTAGAGGGCCAGTCAAAGAGATAGAGGAATGGTTAAACACAGAGAAATGGATAGGAAGCCGCAGAGTCGGAAGGATGCCTCACAAAAGGCAAAGAGCGTAATTGACAGGGGGATCTTGGGAGCTTGGATTTGCTTGGAGGTTGATCGAAAACCACAGAGCACAATTGACAGAGGGTCGCTTGGAGGTCGAGCAAACCCAGAAGCTCGTGAGAGCCAAGAGCCAAAAATCCGAGAGCCTCAGAGCTAGAGCGTCAAGCCAAGGCAGAGCCACCAGAGGTTGGAGGCAGAGCCAGACGGACATAGCTCATGATACCTGCGTAGAGCCAGAGAGCAAGAAAGCATAGAACTGTTAGAGGCCACCAGAGGTTGGAGGCAGTTCCAGAGAATAGAACCAGCATTCATTCTCAAGGTTCCAATAGTCGAGGTGACTATAGGGGACCGCTAAATCCATTGAGATAGAGTTCAGAAAATCCTAAAGACTTCTAAGAGCCATGGATCCGTAATGAAGTTTCAAAATAGTAGAGAGATCAAATGATCAAGCTATTACTGATGTCTAAAGTGTGCTGAAGATAGAAGAAGGCATTCCAGAGATAGTAACAGAATTCTGAGGGAGTTGGTGTAAGCTAGATCTCAAGATAGCTCAAAGTGCCGATTTAAGGAGTGAAAGTCCAGAGAAGCCTAGATTTGTCTGCAGAGTATGGACATCCAGGGATAAGATGGTATTCTAAACCCATAGGTTATGTGTAAGACAATGGAGTTGAGTGTGGAAATTGTAAAATAAGATTACCATATTCCCAGAGAGCCTAGTTTAGTTGACTAGAGCTCACGGAGACATAGCCCAAGAAGTTTGGGTGAACTCCTAATTATATTGTTGTCTTATGTGTTTGCTGATTTTCTACTTTATTTACAGTTATGTTTGTCTAAATATCAGCATAAGCAAATATACATAAGCACGTGAACAGTTTAAAAACAAACACAAACATACACCTATTTCAAGCACTTTTAATTCCGCAATTATCAATCATAATCATGGATATTGGGCATATATAAGCTTTGGAGTGGGAGAGGTTATTGTAAGCTGACAAGAGTCCTTTAGTGACCCATTTCAGATCAGGTGGCATCAAAGTTATATGCCTGATTGATCAAACTTGGTTATACTAGAGTAGGGGATATCAGATCAGAATTCTTGTTTGACTTGAAAGGTGTTCAAACAGTAGAAAGAATTTAATTGTTTGATTGTTTGTAAACTGACTGTTGTGTGAGTTTGCTTGAATAAGCTCTTTGTTAATCTTGTTTGAAGTTCTTTTGTTCATTTTCATAACGACAACTTCTACAAGTGAGTCCTCAAATTCTCCTTTCTTCACAATATTCTCTGATGAAGACATGAAGTAAGAATTGTTCACCATGATGGATATGGTGAGAGAAATGTATGAGGATGGAAGGAAGAGCATAACACTTAGAGAGCAATTGAATTCCATGAATTAAGAGAAGCAGTTGCTTTTTGAAAAACTGCAAGAAATGGAGAGACAACTCCATATTTCCAATGTGAGCCTGGAAAGGATGCATGAGTTGGAGACACAGCTCTTTGTTGCAAAAGAAGCCTTATTCAAGTATCAGCGTGAAGAAGAGTTAAAAAATTCCAGTTTATCTTCAAATTCCTCTAAGAATGTTTATATTGGTTCTTTTGAAAAATATACTAGAGGCATAGGTTCCAAGTTAATGTCCAAGATGGGCTATGAAGGAAAAGGCTTGCGTAAACATGCACAAGGTATTGTTGAGCCAATAATGGTTGAGGAAAGGCCTAAGTACTTGGGTCTTCGCTATGAACAGTCTTATGGAGAAAGTTCCAAAGCTGCCATGAAGGCCATTGAAACAGTTCCAAAAAGGAGTTTCATTGAAGGTCTTCTACCTCAAGAGTGTGAGGATTGTATTAAGGAGGAATGCAATAGCTTGAAACATCACTTTCAGGATGAAGGTTTTCATAAGCATGCACTTGAACCAGAGAGTTGTGGAAACTCTGACAGCCTTGAAGAGAATGATGGTTTTCCAAAGGGAGCCACTTCTTGATTTGATTCACCTCCTCATGAAGGTAACAAAGGTGAAAAATAAAGGTATAAATATAGTTCTAATCATATTCCTTTTGATTATGTTAAGCATGATAAATTTCCATATAAGCATGGGAAAATAATTGCTTGTTCCTTTTGTGGTTTGAATAACCATATTGTTTCTAGATGTTGGAAGAGGATAGCCACATGCAGGAAACTTTGGAAGGAAAAGAAGCAAGAAGCCAAAGGTCCATTGGATAAGGTAAGTCATGTTTTCAACAAGGTGCACATGTGTTGCACTTATTGCCATAAGCAAGGACATCATGCTGCAAAATCTTGGACTCTGAATCTAACAATGCTTCCACGAAACTTGAAGAAGGTAGGAAGAGAAAATGGCAGGAATGGAAAGGAAGTTTCCATGATTGATGTGTTTCAGGATGATTCACATGTTGAAGCTGATGTGCAGACAAAGGGAGGACCTTTGAAATAGATTGGTAAGAAATGGTTAGAGTTCTTATCCAATTAAGGTTGCATGTCTTTTATGCATTTCTTTGTTAATGAGATGCAAGTTGTAGGTTTTTACCAAGAAGGTGAATGGAAAGGTTGAGTAGGAGGCTCACTTTATTGCTGCAACATTATATTCATTTCAGCTTCGAAAGTACAATGTACTTAAGCCAAAGTTGAAGGATGAAAGGCATGCATAAGCATGATGTGCATGAACACAGGGATGTTGATCTCCTTGTATTTGAGCATGTGTGTTTGATCATCTTGGAGGGTTGATTACTTTGTTTTAAACATGCATGTAATATTGACTTGAGAAAAGTTGATTTGGTCTCCAAGATGGAGATATTGATGAAGTGTTTCATCTTTGAAAAAGAAACCTATAGTTCTTTTTCTACATGCTTGACTTGAAGGGTCAATTGTCTTAAAGGCATGTTTTTTTTTGTCAGCTTGGGATTTAGTCGGTCATTTGTATGCAGATGTAAGACATGGAGGTGTTCACAAGATGTGAAATTTGTTTCTTTTGTTGAAGCAGGAGTTTAGGCCATCCAGTTGTTGTTTGTATTTCTGTTGTTGTTAACAGTTGTTGTTGACAATATGTCAAATAGGTACAAATGAAAATTTTTGTGGAGAAGATGCAACTTCACATTTGTTTGAGAAGTTCAAACTACCTTCTGTAACCTTCTCAGTAGGAGTTTTGAATGAAGTCAAGAAGGAAGACAGTTCTTCCTAGGAGGACAAGCACATCCAGGAAGGAAGTGTTCAAGGGCTTTGGTTCAGAGGCACTATCCAAGGCAAGTGTATGGAGGCTAAAAGAAGAGGGTGAGGTACTCTTATTTACTGTTCAGATCAGTATATTAGTCTTTTGGAGTCCAAAAGCTTTTTAGTGGGAAGGCATGATCCAAAATGGATATGGGATAAACCTCTAAGTCTAAAAGACTTCATATAGAGGTAAAAACGTGCTAAAGGAGGAAAATCCTCATTAAAATGGGATTAAGGATTTATATAAGAAAATCGCATCGGAAAACGTCAAGGGAGGTGCAATATATATCGGATCAGCACTGTCAAAGGGAGGTGCATACACCCCGGGCTGTTGCGACTTGCGATTGCGATGATCAGAGATCGGTGATGTATATCGCATCAGAGTCGTACATTGGTAGAGGAACAGACCCCAGGCCATTGCGACTTGCGATTGCGATGATCGGAATCAGTGATGTATAGACCCCTGGGCCGTTGCGATTACGATGTGTGATGCGCCACGATCGGTGATCGGCGATAAGACCGATCGAAGATCGCGGATCGGTAGATCCAAAATATAAAGGAGCAGCACGCCATTGTGACATGCGATTGCGATATGCGATCTGAGGATGGACCCAATGGGATTATAAATGTGATTTCATATTATTTGAAATCTGGATTTTTGGATTTTCAATGTATTTCTGTGTATATTCCTGTGTATTGGAAATATGGTCGTTTTCAGGATTTCGCCTGAAGAAAGACGCTAATTCCTTTGTAACTGTCCCTGTTCTAAACTCATTGTGCCATGCTGTAAGCAGGCATTTTGTAACAATGGTTTGCTTGTAATAGGAATGTGTTATATGGAGAGAGCCACAGAGCCACAGAGCTAGATGGCCAGTTGCAGAGCCATAGATCCAGAGAGCTAGAGGGCTAGTTGAAGAGACAAAGGAATGATTAAACACAGAGAAATGGACAGGAAGCCATAGAGGCGGAAGGATGCCTCAGAAAAGCCAGAGATCAGAATTGACAGGGGGAGCTTGGGAGCTTAGATTCGCTTGGAGGTCGAGCGAAAACCAGAGAGCACAATTGACAGAGGGTCACTTAGAGGTCGAGCAAACCCAGAAGCTTGTGAGAGCCAAGAGCCAGAAAGACAAGAGCTTCAAAGCCAGAGGGTCAAGCCAAGGTAGAGCCAGCAAAGGTTGGAGGTAGACCCAGACGGACAGAGCTCACTATAGCAGCACAGAACCAGAGAGAAAGAAAGCGTAGAATTGTTAGAGGCTGCCAGAGGTTGGAGGAAGTTGCAGAGAATAGAACCATCATTCATTCTCAAGGTTCCAGTAGTCGAGGTGACAGTAGGGCACCGCTAAATCCATTGAGATGGAGTTCAGAAAATCCTAAAGACTTCTAAGAGCCATGGAGCCGTAATGAAGTTTCAGAACAATAGAGAGATCAAATGATTAAGCTATTATTGATGTCCGAAGTGTGCTGAAGATAGAAGAAGGCATTCCAGAGACAGTAACATAATTCTGAGGGAGTTGGTGTAAGCTAGATTTGAAGATAGCTCAGAGCACTCATTAAAGGAGTCAAAGTCCAAAGAAGCCTAGATCTTTCTGCAGAGTATGGACAACCAGGGATAAGATGGTATTCTAAACCCATAGGTTCAGTGTAAACCAATGGAGTTGAGTGTGGAACTTGTAAAATAAGATTACCATAATCCCAAAGAGCCTAGTTGAGTTAACTAGAGCTCACGGAGATGTAGCCAAAGAGGTTTGGGTAAACTCCTAATTATATTGTTGTCTTATGTGTTTGCTGATTTGCTGCTATATTTACTATTATGTGTGTTTAAATATCAGCATAGGAAAATATACATAAGAACGTGAACAATTTGAAGACAAACACAAACATACACCTATTTCGAGCACTTTTAATTCCGTAATTATCAATCATAAGCATGGATCTTGGGCATATATAAGCATTGGAGTGGGAGAGTTTCTTGTAAGCTGACAAGAAGCCTTTAGTGCCCCATTTCAGATCAATGTCTGAACAAGGTTATACTAGATGTCACTCTGATCATTGTGTTTATCTTAAAAGGTGAAATGATGGTAGCTATAATATATTGTTATTGTATGTATATGACATGCTTGTTGTAGGTTCGAACATGCAAGAAATAAATGTGCTCAAAATAAAATTGGCGAACTCATTTGCAATGAAGGATTTGGGTGCTGCAAAACAAATCCTTGGTATGAGAATAACTAGTGATAGGAAGAATCACAAATTAACATTGTTTCAAAATGAGTACATAGAAAAGGTGTTGAAAAGGTTTAATATACAGAATGCAAAACCAGTTAGTATAGCTTTGGCTAGCCATTTCAAATTAAGTAAGGAGGAGTGTCTGAAGACTCTGGAAGAAATGGCTCATATTTCTAAAGTTCCATATGCATCAGCAGTTGGAAGCTTAATGTATGCAATGGTTTGCACAAGGCTTGATATTGCACATGCAGTGGGAGTTGTATGCAGGTACATGAACAATCCAGGAGTGAATTTGATTCTTAGGTATTTGAGAGGTACCACAAATCAAGCATTATGCTTTGGTGGTTCAAACATTGCTCTATAAGGATATGTTGATGCAGATATGGCGGGTGATAAAGATAACATGAGGAGCACAACAAGGTATGTGTTTACTGTAGGTGGAATAGCTGTCAGTTGGGTCTCAAAACTAGAAAGTGTTGTTGCACTCTCAACAACAGAAGTAGTGTATGTTGCTGCTACAGAGGCTAGTAAAGAAATGATTTAGTTACAAATGTTTCTAGATGAATTGGGTAAGAAGAAGTATTTGGGCAAGTTATATAGTGACAACCAGAGTGCCATACATCTTGCAAAGAACTTTGCATTTCATTCCAATAATAGACATATACAGCTTAAGGACTATTTCATATGGTCAGCATTGGAAAATGGACAGTTGAAGCTGGAAAAGATACACACTAGCCAGAATCCTGCAGATATGTTAACAAAAGTTGTAACCAAGGAGAAACTGAGAATCTGCTCAGTTTCAATTGGTCTTCAAGTATGATGAAGAAGATGAGAAACAACCAGGTCCAAAGTGGAGTCATTGTCTAGCAAATGAAACAACGGTGGAGTTGCTATAATCAGTCTCCAAGTGGGAGATTGCTGGGTGTGGATCCTGATTATCTTTTGTATTCAAATTTATTGCCGCATTGGACCCCAGTTTGTAATGGGGCGGCAACGCCACCCATAACATATTTATTGTAGGGGGGTCCAGGGGGGAGCGGCTGCAAACTTTGGGAGCCCCCCCTGGTGGGGGGATCAGGGGCAGCGCCCCTGAAGCTAGGAATAGATGTAAAATTGCCTTGTAAAATATTGTAATTTCGTAGTCAATTTGGGCTGTTCTTTATGCAGAGATCTAACTGTAGAAGTTATGTTTAATTTATGGTTTTTTTCCCTAGAAGGAAACCCCTCGATATATATGAGGGAATTGTATTGTGTCTATGTAGATCTGTATTCTGAGTGAGGAAGAGAGAGGAGATTGAGAGCGGAGAGGAAATTACAACGGATCTGATGTAGGTTTCTCTGTAGACGTAGCCCAAACTAGGTGAACCACGTATATCTGTGTCTCTCTTATTTTATGCGTTTTCTGTGTTTATATTTCTGCAATATTTTATGTGTTCCATTTCTCCATAATATATAATTTTCTAGTAGATCTAAACTTTGGTCATAACATTCATCAAGATTTCAAATCAAATGGGTTTTAATTTCAGAATCTAAGACTTCGTGGAAATGAAGTTATAGTGAAAATGCCATGATCACTACATTTGGAGGATATATGAGATTTTGTTTTATAGAGTTGAGAGGGGCTTCTATAGATAATTTTGGAGCGATTTTAGGAGCTTAAAAATTTATTAATTATTGACTATTCAATGACCAAAACCAATTATGAGTGCCATGCCACAACCCCATAGGGTTTTAGCCCACTAACTGGGGTTACTAACTTCAAACATGAATATCTCTCAAACCGTGAAGAATTACTTGGCGTGTCGTATATCAAAGAAAACATCTCGACGAGTAGAATATATCGAGAAGATCCTTGACTCAAAATAGAGTAAGTTGTCAAGTCAAAATTCTGTTTCAAGATCAGGCTAGACCCTCGTTCTGCTTGGGTTGACATCAATGACAAACTCAAATCATATTTTATTCAACAATCTCCCCCTTTGGCATTAATGGCAACACAAGTACTCCCCCTGCGATCAGGGTACCTCTTCCTACCACATTTTCTCCACCTTTGACGTCAATGGCAAAGGGAAACTCCCCCTGACACACAACCATCCTTTGGACCTATACACACTTCCACTCCCCCTTTATTTTCTGAATAAGGAAAATCGAATAAGAACTTGGGAGAATCCCAAGCTTCTGGCGAAGTTATTCAAATGCTTCATGAGGTAAAGGTTTAGTGAAGATATGAGTGATTTGTTCTTTTGTACCAACATATTCAAGTTTGATATTCTTTTCAGCAACTTGTTCTCTAGAAAAAGGATATTTTATCGGAATGTGTTTTGTTTTTGAATGCATGACAGGATTTTTGGAGATGCTGATGGCACTAGTGTTATCACAGAAGATGGGAATAGGCTCACTGAATTATACTTGAAGATCTTGCAAAGTATGTTTCATCAAAAGGACTTGAGTACAACAAGTTTCTGTTGCAATGTATTCGGCTTCCACTGTAGATAACGAGATTGAGGTTTGCTTTTTGCTCAACCATGTTACGAGACAACCACCTAGATAAAATGCTACTCCACTAGTACTCTTACGATCATCAATGCTTCCTGCCCAATCTGCATCTGTGATGTCTTGAATAATGAGATTATTTCCCTTGGGATACGACAAGCCATATTCTATCGTGCCCTTTAGATATCGAAGAATTCTTTTGACGGCAATAATATGTGATTCTTTTGGTGTTGCTTCGAAACTTGCTACTTGTCCAACTGATTGCATAACATCTGGTCAGGAGGCTATTACATATATTAGACTACCAATCATAGATCTGTACAACCTCTGATTCACATCCTTAGATAAGTCACCTATGCTCAATTTGCAACATGTTACCATCAGAGTAAGGACGGGTTTGCAATCTTCCATTTTGAATTTCTTGAGAATTTCCTTGATGTACATGGCTTGACATATAAATATTCATTTCTCTTGCTGAGATATTTGAAGCCCTAAGAAGTATGTCAACTCACCAAGTAAACACATCTCAAACTCACTTTGCATCTTTGTAGCAAAGTTCTTACTTAGTCTATCATCATTTCTACCAAACATTATGTCATCCACATATACCTCAATGATTGTTAAATTATCCTTATCGATTTGTAGGTAAAGATTTCTATCAGCAATACCTTTCTTGAACCCTTGTTGATGTATATATCTATTAAGACGAGTATACCATGCTCAGGGAGCCTGCTTGAGACCATACAGAGCCTTCTTTAACCTGCAAACATAGTCTTATTTTTCTGATAGTAGAAAACCTTCAGGTTGTTCTATGTAAACTTCTTATTTTAGTTATCCATTCAGAAATGTTGACTTAACATCCATTTGGTAGACTTCTATTTTTCTTGAACATTCATAGGCGAGAAGCATCCAGATGGATTCCATTCTACAAACGGGTGCAAATGTTTCGTCGAAATCAATTCCTTCCACTTGTACATAGCCTTTGCAAACCAATCTTGCTTTGTTTCTAGTAACATGTCAATCTTCATTCAATTTGTTCCTGAACACCCATTTAGTCCCAATCACACTTTTATCTTTTGGTTGTGGATATAATTCCCAAGCGTTATTCTTCTCGATTTGATCCAATTCTTCATTGATAGCTACTACCCAATGTTCATTCTTGCTGGCTTCCCAAAAACTACTAGGCTCAAAGGTTTCTAGAAAAGCAATGTGAGCTTGTTGTGATGAATGAAGCTGTCGACCTTTTCTTGTTCCAATTCCTTCATTTATATCACCAATGATTTGATTTGATGGATGGTTCTTTTGATCTCTTTGGAGGAGCTTCTTCTTATTGTTCCTATATATCTTGTTGATCATTATTTACTTTTTCTTGGTTGACAATTGCTTCTTGTTGTAGATTTTTCTCTGTACCTTTTACAGCCTCTGTCTCAAGTTTCAAAGATTCTAGATCCTCATCATTATTTGTTAGAATGCTATCTTCATCAAATGTAACATTTATGCTCTCCACTATCTATTTTCGTCTTATATTATAGAATTTATAGGCATTTCTTTTGTGTGAGTAACCAACAAAGATACCTTCATCAAAACGCAATTCAAATTTACCCAACTTTTGATCTTCTCTTTCGATATAACATTTGCTTCTGAAGATTCTGAAATATTTTACATTAGCCAGTTTTCCCTTCCATAATTTATATGGGGTCTTATTGCAATTATTCCTGAGAAGACTTCTATTGATAATGAAGACTATTGTATCAATTTCTTAAACCCATAATTTTCACCCAATTTTTAGTCCTTCAACATTGTTCTACCCATTTCCTGTACAGTTCTATTCTTTCTTTCAGTAACTCCATTTTGTTGAGGTGTTCATGCTATTGAAAATTGTCTTTTTATTCCATTTTCATCACATTATTGCTGAAATAAATTGGAAGTGAATTCTCTGCCATTATCTAATCTTAGACACTTTATTTTTAAATCAATTTCATTTTCGACCAACTCCTTGTAGATCTTAAAGCACTCAAATGCTTCAAATTTTTTCTTTAGGAAATTGATGACTGTCATCCTGGTATAGTCATATATCCTTAACATGAAATATATTTCTCATAGGACCACATAGATCAGTATGTTAAAGTGTTCTTTTTTTTTTAAATCCGCATTTTGTCTACTTGCCATGCCGATAGGCCTCACATAGTGTGTTGGAAGGTTTTGAGATTTTCGGCATTTCTCGTACTTCTTTCTTTTTTCTTATCCTGACAAGATTCTCAAATTTTTTGTGACCCATTAATTTGTTCCATAACCAAATTTCATCCTCTTTAGTTAGTAGACATGCTTTAGTTGCTTCATCTAGAACATATATGTCCTTTGGAGCTCGACTTGCTGTGGCCACAATTTTACCATACCTACCTTTCCTGATTTCACATTTTGTGGAGCTGAATAGAATTGTGTGTCCTTGATCACACATTTGTCCAACATTGAGCAGATTTTGATTCATGTTTTCAACCAAAAGAACATTCTTGGCTAAAGTATATTTTCTTTCGAGACTGATGGTACCTTATCCTATAACATTTGAAGATACATCATTTCCAAAGGACACGGTTCCATTCTTCTTCACTTTCAGAGATACAAATTTCTTTCTATCTCCAGTCATATGCATTGAGTAACCATTATAAACATACCAAACATCTTTGTTGTTTTGGGCCTTGAGAGCGAGAGCACAATTATCAATGTTCTTCTTCTTCCATGTTCGTTCATTATGTGGCTTCAAAGATTCTTCTAGAGGATTTTCAAGCCTGCAGTCTCTGGCTATGTGTCCAGAGTTTTGACATTTGTAACATTCAATATTACTTCTTAAATGTTCAAATCTCTTGATGTTTCGTTGATCCTTGAGAGGTTCATATTTGACAGATCTCCTAGAATTGTATTGGTTCCTAGGGTATGTGCAACATTCTACAACTTTATGAACAAATTTTCCACATGAGTAACAATAGCCATGAAAAATATGTTGGTACCTGGATAGAAATATTCATCGGGGAATTGTCTTCCAAGACTGTTCTTGCGAATCTTGTTCCATGAAGTCTACATAACTATCAGATATCATAGGTTCATTGTATTTTGTTGTAGAAGGTCCTACTTCTTCTTCTTTGTAACCGAGGATAGTTCTGTCATTGTAAGATCATTTATTGTTGATGAGTTCTTCCAACGCCCTTGAGCTATTGGAATAGTTTTGGACAATTTTTCCCTTCATCACTTCCTTACGCACCAAGACTACTTCGGCTTCTAATGCTTCCCTTTCTTGGTTGCTTTCTTCCAACTTATTTTGAAGTGGCTCTTCATTACATTTGTGTTCTTCAACTTCAATTTTGATACCTTGAACTTGTTCTTCAAGAGTATTGGAACAAATCTTCTCAGCCTTGAGCTCTTTTATAAGCTTGATTGCCTCCTTAGAAAATTCTTCTATGGTCAACCCTTCTTCTTCATTGTTTGGTACATCTTGTTTATTGTGATTGGCTATAAATAGTACTCTCTCATTGGCTTCTTCTTTACTGTCACTATCTTCATCGGATGATGAGGTATCTTCTTTAGGGAGATTGTTCCTTTTGAATCATTTCTTCTTGCCTTGCTTGTTGAATTTCTTAATGCCTTTCTTTCCTTTTGAGTTTACATCACTTCTGTTTGGACATTTTGTTGTGAAATTCCCAACCTCACCACAACCGAAACATATCAATGGAAGTTTATCTTTGAATTTTCCCTTACCAATTTTTAGTTTTCTTGTAAAGTAAGCATTTTCTCCATCTGAAAAAACCTTCTTCATCATCTTCCCTTTCTTCACACTTGCAGGTGTAGGTCTTTGCCTTCGAAGGTTGTTTGTCGTTATTGGTTTTCTTAGATGCAGCGAATGTAGTTTCTAGATGCGAAGTACCCTATTCTTCATCAAGTCTCATTTCATATGTTATGAGAACTCCATGTAAGTCCTCTTTGTTGAGTTTGTCCATATTTTGACTGTACCCTAAGACCGATACCTTTGGGTTGAATATTCCTGTTAACGTTCTAAGAATCTTTCGTATAATAGTCTTCCCGTCAACAGGTTCTCCCAATCCTTCCAGAGTGTTGGTTATTTCATCAACATGTTGCAAGTATGCAACAATGTTGTCATCTTCTTTCATTCTGAGCTGCTCAAATTTTTCTCTGTAGATTTGAAGCTTTGCTTCTTTGACATTTGAGTCACCTGCATATATATTCTCAATCTTGTCCCATACATTTTTGGTACTTTTAAAACTGAACACCTTATGATAAGCAGATTTAATAAGTCCACTTATAATAATATTCTTTTCTTTTGCATCATTTACCAAATTCTTCTTACCTTATTCATCCATGGTTGGTGTAAAGCTATTTTGAATAGTGTCCCATACTTAGTAACCTTGTGCCAAGAGATAGACCTCCATTCTTCCTTTCTAGAGTGCATAATTATTTTCATTGAATAGAGGTACACCATTGTTGGTATGCTCCATGATCTCCTTCTAGTTGTTAAATTGTTATTGAAGGAACCAAGCTCTGATACCAATTGTTGGAAAATACTTGGGGGGGGGGGGGGGTGAATCAATATTCCTTAGAAATTAGCACTTTTAAATATTTTCAAAGAATTACTTAATCTTCAGTTATCATTAATGATTATGCAGTAACAACAGTGAATAAAAGAATAGAGGAGGCACAAAAATTTTAGGTGGAAAACCCCGTCCGGGTCAAAAACCACTGAACACTTTTCTAATAATTCTTTAATCTTCAACTCCAATTGAAAAGAAAGGTCTAACTTATTAGAATCTAGAAAAGTATTCTTCTCCAACTCCCACTGGATCGATGCTCCAATGCCAAAGATTCTTCAGTAGTCAACTGAATGGACACCCCAACACCCAATGAGCTACAACTCACCCTAGCACCACCCTACCACCCTGATGTTTTCACAGGCTTGCACCTGTTGGTGGCTTCGTGCACCAGCCTAGCACCACCCTACCACCCTATAGAAGAATAAAAGAGGAATGGACTCTTGTACCAGGGAAAATGGTCCACTTTGAAATGATATAAAATGATGTATGTTATCACTTGGATTGAACCTTAGGTTGAAGGGAGGCAAACCAGGGTAACCACAAACCATGCTTAGCCAAGTAGCTAGCCCTACTAGGCCAGGAGAGGGCTCTCTCCGTAAGGATATTCGTCAAGATGACTAGACCAGGTAAAGGATATTAGGCTAGGTATAGTAGCTTGAAATTTTTGATTGGATTTTGTAGAGATTTTGCTGGATGAAGAAGAACTAGGCAATTTAGGTCTGGGAAATTATGTCAAAATTGTAGGGTGTTCTATGGGGCAAGGTAGGCATAGGCTTTAGCACTCTATGGCTTGATGAGGTGAGATGTTTAAGACTGGTGAGAAGCTAAGAAGGGCATGTGACAATCATGGATCCTTTTGAAACAATAGAAAACATATAATGGTGAATATTTACCCAAAGCAGAGCAGTGTTTTGATGAATTCTGCCTATCAACTTGAAAAAATTCACTTGAAATCAATGGAATGATTAATGAAGCATATAAAACATTCTAACATATGATCACAAAAGAAGAAACTGTACTAAAAACCCCATACGACATGGATCCCATAAAAATAGCTGCAATTCTTATTAATCTCCTGCCAAACTACTTACAAAGATGTACAATCAAGGTTTGAGCAATCCAATTCAGTCCAACCCATAAAATGACGGATAAAATAGATGATATAGGCCTCAAAACAACTAATCCTAGCCTCAGGGGTCGAATCTATGAGAGGAGTAGCAGTTGCACAAAGGTCTGAACTGATAGCTAAAGACTAGGATGATCAAACTGACTCATCCCTAATATGAAGCAAACGGATTCATTACATGCCACTTAGGCCCTTCATCTGATGTATCTACCCTAGGTAAAAAAAGGACACACTTTAATTGCATCATCATTATGAATAAAATCAGTGTAAAATCAAAATCCCACAGGTGAAAATTATTTTTTGAGAAAAACAGTAAAAAATTTGGCTGACTCTCAAGTGTGCAGCGCTTGAAGGAAGTGCGCAGCACCATATTCAAGGTGAGTTTTGACTACCTTCCAAGTCTCCAATTCTAGCTCAGGATAGCTCATTGGAAAGAGCATCCTATATAGTTTCCAAAACTACCCTTAGTTTCCAAACTAAGCCTGATTTTCCCCTCCAAAACTGCAATCTCCCAAGACTGCTCAAACATGCAACACCTAGCTCAAAAAATAGGCAGAAACATGATTTTTAGGTGGTTTTTGCCTTTTCCACCTAGTAATTTTGACTTTCGAGTCTGGAAACATGGTTTTCATAAGTGAAAATGGTCTTCTGAATCCAATGGTGCTGTCCATTCCTCCAAAAAGTGCCCCAAAAAAGTGCACAGTGCCTTTGGCGCTCCGCTTTTGACAAAGGGGCTGATAGAAAAATTACCTGGAAAAAATAGGAAATGCTAAAAAGAAAAGACTGAGTTTTGGGCCTTCAAAAATGCTTGAGACAACTGATTTAAAGGTGACTAAGCTTGGAGTGAAGCCTCCACCAATAATTCAAGATTTTCCTTCTTCTTCTAATGACTTAAGGCTTCAATTTTTGCATGAGCCCTTTTTAGCTTGGCTTTAGCAATCTTGTTCCTCATGGCATAGTATTTGGCCATTCTTCTTTGAATGTCTGTATCTCTATTAGCTTTAGCTAACACGTCCTCAAGATAAGTGTTAACCCTCTCAAGCCAATATTCTCGGTTCTCATTTCTCATTATGTCAAATTGTTCATTTAAGGTGAGTTGGTTGGCAAGTTGAGCTTCTCTTTCTCTTTCAAGCTCCAAAGCTCCCTTTAGGCCTCTAGTCCTAGGCCTCCTCCAGGGCATTTCTTCTTTCATGGGCTCACCATAGTCACCATAGCCTTTCTCAAGTTGGACTTTAGTCTTTTCAGCTTCCCTTTTAGCTTTGATGAGCTGAACTTCCATAAGCTCATGCTTGGTCTCCATTTGCTTATTTTCCTGTTCATAATAAGATATAATATATTTTTCTCTTTGTAGTTTCAAGTAAAAATAACTTATCAATGTTTCTTGCTCTTTCAGGATCACTTTCATGTTTTCCTTTTCATCTTTCTCATCTATGTCCACTAAGTCAAAATCTTGCTCAGTATCATGGGGGTCTTCTTCATGTTTCTGCATTTCTGTTTCAACCATTTTTTCCTTTCCTTTTTGAACTTGTTTTGCTGATGAAGTCTATACATGCTTTGCTAATGAAGAAATCAAGGCCCCTCCCACAATCTGTGGGGCATACACTTGCCTATTTCCTCTCTAATAGGTATGCATCACAGTACCTAAATTAGTCCCTCTGGGCTTGCTGCTTTGACCCTGATCACCTTGTTCTTTGTCACTGCCCTTTTTCCTGTCAGATGGAAGAATAGGTCCATGGAATGGTGATAATGGGGGTGATGGTGTGTGCATGGACTCAGATGGAGGAATGGAGGTTGGTGGATGAGGTGATGATGGAATGTATTGAACATTCTGAGTGGAAACTTGAGTGAAAATGGGGTTAGCTATAAATGTACTCCATGCAATGTTAAGTTCTTTAAGGTGATAAATAACTATGATATTTATGAGGGAATGGTGACATAAGCTTTTCATTTGATCTTTGTATTCTCTCCTTTTAGAAATGTAAGCCATCTTCTCAACACACCTGAAAAGATAGTAGGGTATATTGAGCATTTTAACCCTAGTGAAATCCATAAGTAACCAGATGTGGTAAGAATAGACCCTAGAGAATCTTCCCTCACATGAAAAATACTTCATTATAATCCTCACGATAGGTGCATATCTGTCAAGGAGGCATGAGAACGGGAAATAGCCTTTTCTTTCACCTCTGTACCTAGCTTTGATGTATGGTTCAATAAAATGTGCTTCTATTTCACCGTGTTTGAGCCATTTTTCCCCAACTTCTGGAATCCTGGTGGCAGCTGATATGATGGCAGTAGACAATGTAAAGGTTATGCCTGTAAGAGTGACTTGGTTATCTTGAATTTTGGTTATGAAAAGCCTAGTCAACTCAGGGTGGTACTGGACTGCTTGGACTTGCTCACAAAACTCAAAACAACCTAACCATTTGAAGAATTTCACTGCCATAGGAGAAGCTAGGAGCTCTTTGAGATCTGTGGGCTCAAACCTACGGATTTTCCCTCCTTTATGTGGCCTTCTTTGCTCTATTTTTCCCTCTCTGTCTGATCCCTCTTCTTAACTATGCGGCCTATTTTCTTCATCAACCATGGTGTCTTTGTTACTAAACCCTAAGTAAATGATAGGGGAATGCAAGTGTTTAGGAAGGAGAAAAAACAAGGGAAAGGTAGATGGAAGTTTGTGGGTGTAGGGATAGAGGTCTCTGAAAGGGGATATAGGGTATTGATTAGGAATTTCTGGGAAATGGGAAGCTTGCTTCTAAAAATTAGGGTTTAAGAGAAAAACTAGCATTTTGAGTGTGAAACTAACACCAATCTTGATTTTATTTTTCGAGCATTGAGGAGAAACATAGAGGAGAGGAAAGATGATGTTGTTGAAGAGTATACTTGTTTTAGGCTGAGGAGGTATTAGGAGTGCTGAAGAAAAAATATGGCTAAACTGGCAAAATGCACAGCGCCTGAAGGAAGTGCGCAACACTTCTATAGAGTGCACAGCGCCTGAAGGGAGTGCGCAGCGCCAAGAGGAAAATCGCAACACCAAGAGGAAACGAAAAGCACCTGGATTTCTTCACTCTAACCCACTCAAACTTGTCTTGCTTTCTCACCTTTTCACTCCTTGTTTAGAAAATGAAGATAATGGACTTGAAATGAAACGTGAGGGCTTTAAATAGGAGTGAATTTTGATTTTTCTTTTGAAAAAACCCACTTCTCTAATGTTTCTTGTTCTTCTTTAAACTTTGTTTTAATGCCTCTTCTTTCTTGTGTTTTTGCAGGTGGATAAATGCTCAATTTGATCTAAATTTTTGCAGTGTTTCTCTGTTTAGCAGCAAGGAGAAATGCTCTGGTGCAGCTGAGATCAATTATTACATATAGGAACTTAAACTTACATGTGAAATACAAATAAACTAAAATACTCTGTTTTCACCTCAAAAACATGTTTTTGAGGTGAAAATTACGTTAGGTTAAAAGATAATAACTCAGAAGTTATGACTTACAAATCATCATGCTTGATTTATTTATCATCCTCATACCCTTTCTGACCTTTATTTACACTTTAAAATGAGGTTCTTGACCTTGGTGATGAAACCCTAAGACCTATTGAAATCATGTCCTATGACCTAATGAAATGGACTGCAGATTGATTATGAAACCATAACTGAAGACAATCTGAAGAAGGATCAGCAAGTATACTCTATGAGGGAAAGATTTTCTGAAGAGAAAACAACCATCAGTGGATCAGTATATGATGACCTAATGGAATGATGCAAAATTTTTAGTATGAGACCCCTACTATGAAAAAGTAAAGAGTGAATTTTGATCCCTGATGGAAGTGTGAAAATACGGACACTAACATTTGCCTTATTGGGGATGGTAGCTCCTTGGAGGTGTGAAGAACACCGTAGACCAAGTGCCTAGCTGATTGGGCCAATACGCTGAAACAAACCAAAGACTAAAACAAACTCACTTTATGCAAACTGAAAGTTGACTCTGAATTGACTTCAAACTTTACAATAAACCAAAACAACCAAAATTGACATATACCATTCAAGCTTTATAGCCTTCACTTCGAGCCCCAAGCTTTAAATTATAGTATACTTGAAATCTTGCAAGGAAAAGTAAAACAGTATACACAATGAAAGTGAAGTAATTTCAGAGAACAACCTTAGAAATAGTAGTGCTTCAGGAGCCTACCATTCACTAGTCCTCCTAAGCACTCTTGATCATCCATCTCCTTGAGTAGAAAATCATTTTGTCCTACGTATGCTGAGATATTATATGGTCCTTTCTATAGATTTTCGAACTTACCATGCTTTCCTTTCTCCTCATTCCGTGCATCCCACCGAAGCACTACATCCTCTAGCTGAAACTTGTCTGCTTTGGTTTTGCGGTCATAGATCTTATTTATCTTTTCTTGCAGTCTGAAAGTGTCTTGGGAAACCTCTTCCCTTGTTTGTTGAAGCTGGATCATTTGGTTGATTCTGCACTGAACATTATCCTCTTCACTACCGGCTTCCTGGAGTAGTCTCATGACCAGAACTGCAAGTGATGTGGGAAAAACCATATCAATACCATAAACTAACTCAAAGGGTGACATACCTATGGATTTCTTGTTGCTCACTCTGTCAGTCCATAAGGCATTAACAAGCTTCCGATGCCAATTCTTCTTATTTGTCTCAAACATTTTCTTAATGATGTTCACCAAAGAATTATTTGATGATTCAGATAATCCATTTCCCTACAAGTAATATGCTGTAGAATGACCCAAAGTGATATTATACTTACTGCAAAATTTGGTCATCCTCTTTGACTTGAATGTTGCTGCATTATCTATCATGATTTTATGAGGGCAACCAAAACGAGACAAAATATTAGACTCTAGAAAATGGATGATTACCATGTTTGTGGCTTGCCTGGTTGGAATAACTTCAATCCACTTGGTAAAATAATTGGTAGCTGTTAGGATCCATTTGTGGCGTGCCGATGATATAGGATGGATTTCCTTGATAAAATCAAGTCCCCACTACTAAAATGGTGCATTTACTTCAACAGGGTTCAGAGGAAAAGGAAGCAACATTCTTTTCCCTTGAAAAACCTGACATTCATGGCAGCTCATTACTGTCTTATATAGATCTGAAAATAAAGTGGGCCAATAATATCCTGCTCTCAACACCTTGTTTGCCATTGTCTTCCAAAACAAATGACCGCCACAATCACCTTTATGAAAATCTCTCATCACCTGCTGAGCTTCATCTTCAACCAAATAGTTATGAAGAATACCTCCTCGGTCTTTCCAATAAAGAGCACTATTTAGAATGCAAAATTTTGTAGATTTTAATTTCAATGATCTACCTTTACTTCTTGACATTCCAGGATGTGGCAAAAGATGATGAAGAACATAAACTATATCAGAGTACCAAGGAGATTTAAGGAACATTTCTGATACCTGAATGAAAGAACTACCATCCTCGTCATCTGACATTGCTGCAATGAGATTGATGTCTAGAGGATGCAAATTTGATTCAGCCATCAGTTTTGCCAAACCTTGTCCTTTGATTAGTTTAGTCGGTTTAATCTCTAGATAATATTCCAACATTGCTTCTATCCACTTACCTCTTCTTCCCTCCGGATTAGTTTGTATGAGAACATCCTTTACTATTGCATTAGGAACATATGCTATGGTATGTGAATGTCGAATGTACACTCTCAAATCCTTCAATGCTTTTATGAGAGCCAATGCTTGTTTTTAAATAATATTGTAGCACAAAGCCGCATCTCTAATAGTCCGACTGAAAAAAGGCAATGGGATGTTCCACCTGATCCCTCTTTTGCATCAATACCATGGCCATTGTGTGCTCAGATGCAAATGAAAAAATAATAGAATCATGAGTATAGTCAGGACTAATCAATATTGGAGCTGTAGTCAGAGCAAGCTTTACCAAGTTGAATGATTTCATGGCATCGTCAGTCCATTTCACAGTGCTGTCCTTTTTTAACATATTGGTCAATTCACGTAAATGCACAACGAAATTTGGTATAAAGCTGCATAAGAAGTTCATCTTACCATTAAAAGCGTGAATCTCCTTTTGTTGCGTGGAAAGTCCATTTGATGGATTGCCTCCACCCTTGAAGGATCAATGCGAATACCATTTTTAGAGACTATATGACCAAGAAATTTACATTCCTCCATAGCAAAAAGACTCCTTTTCGAGTTCAAACAAATCCCGAACATTCTACATCTATGAAAAACAATTCTTAAGTGATGCAAATGCTCGTCATCAGAATCCAAAAACACTGTCAAATCATCCAAATAGACAACCAAGAAAACATCCTTCTCACTCGCAAAAGCTATGTCCATTCCCCGCTGAAACATGGCTCTGGCATTCTTCAGTCCAAATGGAATTTTGGCATACTGAAAAGTTCCCCATGGTGTTGCGAAGGCAGTTTTATCTTGGTCTTTTTCATGCACCAAAATCTGATTATAGCCTGAGTAACCATCTAGTAGTGACATCTATGATGCTCCAACTACTTTTTGCAGAATATGGTTCATCGTGGGAAGAGGATAATTATCCTTCAAAGATACCTTGTTTAGGTTCCGGAAATCAATGCACAACCTTATCTCTCTGGTCTTCTTCCATATTGGGACCAAATTTCAAATCCATTATCAAAATCTAATTGGAACAATTATACCAGCTTTAAACAATATATTTACCTCTTGCTCGATGGATGGCAGCAGCTTTGGATTGATCCTCCTCAACTTTTGTTTGAACGGTTTTTGATCTGGCTTGATAGGAATAGTATGTTGAATGATATTCTTGTCATACACTTTCAAATCTGAATAATCCCATGCAAAAACATCAAAAAATTTAGAGATTAACTTAACATACTTCGCTTTTGTTTCGGGATACTAAAGGGAGGCAATGCTTTTGATAACTTTACAAGCTTTGGCTAGTCAGCTATTCTAATATTGACATCTTCAACTCCTTTGACTGTAGGAACCAAGTTAGGTTTTCTCACCACATCATCCTAATCAAAGAGCTCCTCTAAAGGTATAAGACCTCTAAGAATGATATTATCCTTAAGCTGTAAAACCTCCATCTGATTTACTTCAATATCTTGTTCATCAAAATCAGAAACATCATCAATGAAAGTATCCTTAAACTTCCCTTCATTTTGCAAAAAGGCATTAATTTCATTGTCATCCCAAAAAACTTGCCAATACCTCAAATTATCAGGAACTGTAGGCCTATGTTTGACATGAATTTCAAATTTATTTCTAGAATTAATTGCAATTTTCAAATTGCTTCCTGCCGTAGCAAGTGAATCTCCAATGATGTTTTGACTCCGGGATACCATTTTCAAGGTGTACTCTGGAAATATCTTCAGAATATCCAAAACTGCATTTCTGTAAGCTCTCATCTGCGGATGCTTTGCTTGATATTCTCCCTATACTTGTTTAATCACCAACTCTGAATCACCATAAACAGAAATTCTTTTCACGCCCAATTTCTTTAAAATCTTTAGCCGTGTAATCAGCACCTCTACTCTGCTTCATTATTAGAGCAATCAAAAGCTAACTTCTAGGAACATACTCTAACAATACTTGGAACTTTGGCAGCCTGGAAAGCAGGGCTTTGAATCCAAATTCCAATACCGTCACCGTCTTTACCCATAACACCATCAAAATCCAAGCTCCAAAGGTCAGCTTCATCTTCTAGATGCTGGAATTTTGTTTCATGCTCAACCTTACTTTCACTAATTACTTCATTTTTCGGCTCTTCACTGACCTTTTGTTGTTGTGCAGGCTGCTCAAAAGCAATTTCTATTCTTTCTTTTTCTTGACTAAGAACTGCTCTAAAATTCTCAGAAATTTCTAGTATATCATCTACTTCTACAAGCTGAATATCTACATCATTAAATCCACTATTAGAGTATAAAACAAAAGACTCTAAATCAGTATGTACATCATTTATCGGATGATTCACAGGCTTCCCTTTACTAGTGATCATGTATTTCATTTTCTTCTCCCGGTATAACTTCCTCAATTGAACGAAAACGGGAATGGTAACATAAGAGAAGTCAAGTTGTAAAGTTCCCTTGAGTTTAGCACCCCACGATCTAGACAAGAGCATACCAAAATGAGGTAGTATATCAGCCACTACCACATCCATCAAGACATTTTTGGCTGGGATTTGATCTAAAGAAACCACCAAATCTTTAATGAGACCAATGCAACGAACTCTACCAGAGTCAAAGGAGTATAAATTATGATATTTCTGGGTGATGTCAAGGCCGAGCTTTTCCATAATGGCTTTGGGTATCAAATTGTGGGAAGCTCTAGAATCTAAAATGGCATTATGGAGAATATACTCATGCAGTCTAAGACTCAGATAAAAGGGAGGGACTTCACTATCTTCAGGCTAACCTTCTATGGCTGGACCAAAAATGAGTTCAAGATGATCATCCTCGACATTCACCATGTCTGACAAAGGATCTGTTTGCAATATTTTGGATACATGGTGTTTATAATTGCTATTATTAACAAGCTCAGTCAAAGGTATTGACACTTTTAATTTTGCAATTTCGCTTTCTAAATTAAAGGATGAAACTTTTTCTACCTCTTTGACACCAATGTCCTTATTATTTGTTTGCTCTTTCATTACGCAGTCTTTTTGCTTATTGTTCTTCTCATTTTCTGCAGTATTTGTTGATGGTACCTTACTGGGATTAGGATCAGCAAGATCTTTTCCTTTCTTCTGAGTGTTTGAGGAGTCATTCTTTGATTGCGCATATTTTCTTTTCTGAATGGGATTGACTGGTACATCTCTGCTCCTTAAAGAATATTGCTTCTACTGTGCAGTCAAAGCATTCATATGACCACGCTGATAATCATCAGATTCAGCCGCCAAAATTACATCATTTTCTAAGATGTAATCCTCATCCTTTTGAATGTTGGGAACTTTTGCATACTCTTCATATTCTATCAGAAATATGGGTGCACCATCAGCAATGAAAAAGTGATTTGTTTCTATTACCTGATCTTCATCATCTTCCTCTTCCAGTCCTTGAACATAATTCTGTAGTAGGGGAGTTCTGATCGGTTGTTGCTGTTGTGCTAGTTTCTCTGGTGCTTTCTGTTCTCTTTGCTTGATTTGAAATTGGGGTTGTTTCTAACCTCTAAAATTAGGATTTCGGACCTAAGGCTCAGGTCTATTGGTGATGGTTGAACGGTCAACCATCCTCTCCATTGTTCGGATCAATGTATCCATTTTTGCATCTGAAGTAGATGTTTCTTCTTTTCTGGTCACTCTTTTCTCAGATCTCATTCTTTCTCTTTTGGCCAACAAGTTTGCTTCTACACTCACAGCATTCTTCTGCATGTCTTCTAGCGTGGTAGGATCACATTCCCACAACTAATATGCCATATCAGCATCGGAACCATATGGAAAATTTAACAAAGCCAATCCCTCCGGTGGTTTAATGTTTGCTGGAATAGCATCGTATATTGCATTAAACCTTAAACAATAATCTTGCACACTCTCGCCAACATTTCTTTTGATATTCTCATACTCAGATAAAATATGAAGTAGATTCTTCTTCACCTCCCATCGATCCAGGAATTGCATATGGAGGACTAGTAAATTAGTAATAGAGGATACAGGTAAAGCTCTGAAACATTTCCAAACTTCCCCTCCAAAGCTTTGTACAAACAATCTCATAGTCACATCTTCAATTTCAACTTCATGGAGGTCAAAGAAATCATTCATTCTATCAACATGTTGTTGGGCTGTAATGGTTTGAGTAGCATCAAAGAGAGGTATTTTAGTTTGATAATCAGCGGGCATGGCACCAAGATTCTGAGGTAAAACCAGGGGTGCATACTGGGCAGCCATAACTCGAGGTGGGGGAGGTGGATTTAAAGTAAGATTTGTGGTACTCGGTATATTCAAAGGAGAAGCAACAATAGGTGGAGTAACAATCTGTAAAGATGAAAGCAGTGGGTAGGGGATTGTTTGAGTTGCAGTAGATGTAAAAGAGGTATTTCAAAAATCAAAAGATGGCCTATTTTTCACCCAAGTGTCTACGTTTGAAGTAAGGTTCTATAACTAATCAAGAGCATGAATAAGCTATGACCTTGATTTACTTTGTGTGAACAAGTCTTCAACAGGGTTATCAAGAGATATAGAAGAATCAAAAACTATTTGATCAAGCCAACTCAAAGACTTACTGTGAAACAAACTTTGCTCAAAATGAATATCAAACTCAATATCTTGTAGAGTGTCTAGCCTTTCCAGGAGTGAATGGACACGAGGAATGAAAACTTCACTTGATTGTTCAATTGATTGCTCTTCTGCTACACTGGATTTTCCTGCAACTTTCTTAGATTTCCGCCCAATTTTGTCAGGATCACTGACAATGACTAGTGGATTCGGATCTAGATTGGATCTGGTGTACTTTCTTGAAGCCAGTATGCTCAAATTTTGAAATCTTATATATTTCTTTACAACTTTCCAATTCAGCCTAGTAAATTCTAAAACTCATCATCCATAAGCTTAAGAATTCAAATGAAAGATATTACTAGGGTGATTAGTCTTTCATTCCCCAGTATGGTCGCCACTATGTTATCACCTGGATTGAACCTCAGGCTGAAGGGAGGCAAACCAGGGTAACTACAAACCATGCTTAGCCAAGTACCTAGCCCTACTAGGCCGGAAGAGGGCTCTCTCCATAAGGATCTCAGTCAAGATGAGTGGATCGTGTAAAGGATATTAGGCTAGGTATAGTACCTCGAAAGTTTTGATTGGATATTGTAAAGATTTTTCTGGATCAGGAGGAGCTGGGCAATTTACGTCTCAAAACTTATGTCAGAATTGCAAGGTGTTTTATGGGGCAAGGTAGGCATAGGCTTTAGCACTCTAGGGCTTGATGAGGTGAGATGTTTAAGACGGGTTAGAAGCTAAGAAGGGCATGTGACAATCATAGATCCTTCTTAAATAGTAGAAAACATATAATGGTGAATATTTACCCAAAGCAGAGCAGTGTTTTAATGAATTCTGCCTATCAACTTGAAAACATTCACTTGAAAGCAATGGAATGATTAATGAAGCATACAAAACATTCTAACATATGATCACAAAAGAAGAAACTATACTAAAAACTCCATACCACATGGATCCCATAAAAATTGCTACAATTCTTATTAATCTCCTGCCAAACTGCTTACAAAGATGTACAATCAAGGTTTGAGCAATCCAACTAAGTCCAACCCATAAAATGACTGAGAAAATACATGATATAGGCCTCAAAACAACTAATCCTAGACTCAAGGGTCGAATCCATGAGAGGAGGAGCAGTTGCACAAAAGTCTGAACTGATAGCTAAAGACTAGGGTGATCAAACTGACTCATCCGTAATATGAAGAAAATTGATTCATTACATGCCACTTAGGCCATTCATATGATGTATCTACCCTAGGTAACAAAAAAACGAACTTTAATTAAATCATCATTATGAATTACATCAGTGTAAAATAAAAATCTCACAGGTGAAAAGTATTTTTTGAGAAAAACAGTAAAAATTTTGGCCGCATGTCAAGTGCGCAGTACTAGTGTCAAATGTGCAACACCCGAAGAAAGTGTGCAACGCCATCTTCAAGGTGAGTTTTATCTACCTTCCAGGTGTCCAAATCTAGCTCAGGATAGCTCATTGGAAAGCTTACCCTATCTAGTTTCCAAAACTTCCCTTAGTTTCTAAATTGAGCTTGATTTCTCCCTCCAAAACTACAATCTCCATAGACTTCTCAAATGCGTAGTGCGTAGCTCAAAAAATAGGCAAAAACATGATTTTTAGGTTGCTTTTTGCCTTTTCCACCTAGTAACTTTGACTTTGAAGTCTGGAAACATGGTTTTATTAACTGTAAATGGAATTTTGAATCCAATGGTGGTGGCCACTCCTCCAGAAAGTGACCCAAAAAAGTGCACAACTCCCTAAGCACTGCACATTTAACCAAGGGACTGATAGAAAAATTACCTGGAAAAAACAGGAAATGCTAAAAAGAAAAAACTGAGTTTAGGGAATTCAAAAATGTTTGGCACAACTGATGTAAAGGTGACTAAGCCTGGAGTGAAGCCTCCACAAATAATTCAAGATTGTCCTTCTCCTTTTAATGAGTTAAGGCCTCAATTTTTGCATGAGCCCTTTTTAGCTTGGCTCTAGCAATCTTGTTCCTCATGGCATAGTATTTGGCCATTCTTCTTTGAATCTTTGTATCTCTATTAGCTTTAGCTAACAAGTCCTCAAGATGAGTGTTAATGCTCTGAATCCAATATCCCCGGTTCTCATTCATCATTATGTCAAATTGTTGATTTAAGGTGAGTTGGTTGGCAAGTTGAGCTTCTCTTTCTCTTTCAAGCTCCAAAGCTCGCTTTAGGCCTCTAGTCCTAGGCCTCATCCTGGGCATTTCTTCTTCCATCGGCTCACCATAGTCACCATAAGCATTCTCAAGTTGGACTTTAGTCTTTTCAGCTTCCCTTTTAGCTTTGATGAGCTGAACTTCCATAAGCTCATGCTTGGTCTCCATTTACTTATTTTCCTATTCATAATAAGATATAATATATTTTTCTCTTTGTAGTTTCAACTAAAACTCACTTCTCAATGCTTCTTTCTCTTTGAGGATCACTTTAGTGTTTTCCTTTTCATCCTCCTCATCTAAGTCGACTAAGTCAAAATCTTGCTCAGTATCATGGGGGTCTTCTTCATGTTTCTGCATTTCTATTTCAACCATTTTTTCCTTTCCTTTCTGAACCTGCTTTGCTGATGAAGTTTGTACTTGCTTTGTTATTGAAGAGAGCAAGGCCCCTCCCACAATCTGTGGGGCAAACACTTGCCTATTTCCACTCTGATAGGTATGCACGACAGTAACTAAATTAGTCCCTTCGAGCCCGCTGCTTTGAACCTAACACCTTGTTCTTTGTCAGTGTCCTTTTTCCTGTTAGATGAAAGAATAGGTCCATGGAATGGTGGTAATGGGGGTGATGGTGTGTGCATGGGCTGAGATGGAGGAATGGAGGTTGGTGTATGAGATGATGATGGAATGTCTTGAGCATTCTGAGTGGAAACTTGAGAGAAAATGGGGTTAGCTATAAATGTACTCCATGCAATGTTAAGTTCTTTAAGGTGATAAAGAACTCTGATCTTTATGAGGGAATGGTGAAATAAGCTTTTCATTTGATCTTTGTATTCTATCCTTTGATCAATGTAAGCCATCTTCTCAACACTCCTGAAAAGATAGTAGAGTATATTGAGCATTTTAACCCTAGTGAAATGCATAAGTAACAGGATGTGGTAAGAATATACCCTAGAGAATCTGCCCTCACGTGAAAAATACTTCATTATAATCATCATCATAGGTGCATATCTATCAAGGAGGTATGAGAAAGGGAAATATACTTTTCTTTCACCTCTGTACCTAGGTTTGATGTATGGTTCATAAAAATGTGCTTCAATTTCACCTTGCTTGAACCATTTTTCCCCAACTTCTGGAATCCCGGTGGCAGCTGATATGATGGCAGCCGACAATGCGAAGGTTATGCCTGCAAGTGTGACTTGGTTATCTTGAATTTTGGTTATGAAAAGCCTAGTCGACTCAGGGTGGTACTGGAGTTCTTGGACCTGCTCACAAAAATCAAAACACCCTAACCATTTGAAGGATGTCACTATCATAGGAGAAGCTAGGAGCTCTTTGAGATTATTGGGCTCAAACATGTGGATTTTCCTTCCTTTATGTGGCCTTCTCTGCTCTATGTTTCCCTCTCTATCTGATCCCTCTTCTTCACTGTGTGGACAATATTCTTCATCAGCCATGGTGTTGTTGTTACGAAACTCTAAGTAAATGGTAGGGGAATGCAAGTGTTTAGGAAGGAAAGAAAACAAGGGAAAGGTAGATGGAAGTCTGATGGGTGTAGGGATAGAGGTCTCTGAAAGGTGATATAGGGTATTGATTAGGTATTTTTGGGAAATGGGAAGCTTTTTTGCAACAATTAGTGTTTAAGAGAAAAACTAGGGTTTTGAGTGTGAAACTAACACCAATCTTGATTTTATTTTTCAGACATTGAGGAAAAAATTTACAGGAGAGGGAAAAGGACATTGTTGAAGAGGATACTTACTTGTTTTAGGCTAAGGAGGTATTGGGAGCACTGAAGAAAAAATATGGCGAAACTGGCCAAATGCACAGTGCCTGAAGGAAGTGTGCAACACTTCTGTAGAGTGCATAATGCCTGAAGGGAGTCTGCAGCGCCAAGAGGAAACGCGCAATGCCAAGAGGAAACATGCAGCGCCTAGTTTTCTTCACTCTAACCCACTCAAACTTATCTTTCTTTCTCACCTTTTCATTCCTTGTTTAGCAAATGAAGATAATGGACTTGAAATGAAATGTGAGGGCTTTAAATAGGAGTGAATTTTTATTTTTCTTTTGAAAAAACCCACTTCTCTAATGTTTCCTGTTCTTCTTTAAACTATGTTTTAATGCCTCTTCTTTCTTGTGTTTTTGCAGGCGAATAAATGATCAATTTGACCTGAATTTTTGTAGTGTTTCTCTGTCTAGCAGAAAGGAGAAATTCTCTGGTGTAGCTGCGATCAATTATTAAATATAGGAACTTAAAATTACATATCAAATACAAATAAACTAAAATACTCTGTTTTCACCTCAAAAACATGTTTTTGAAGTGAAAATTACATTAGGTTAAAAAATAATAACTCAGAAGTTATGACTTAGAAATCATCATGCTTGATTTATTGATCATCCTCATACCCTTGCTGACCTTTATTTACACTTTAAAATTAGGTTCTTGACCTTGGTGATGAAACCCTAAGACCTAATGAAATGGACTGCATATTGATTATGAAACCATAATGGAAGATAATCTAAAGAAGGATCAGCAAGTATGCTCTATGAGGGAAAGATTTTCTGAAGAGAAAACAACCATCAGTGGATTAGCATATCATGACTTAATGGAATGATGCAAAATTTTCACTATGAGACCCCTACTATGAAAATGTAAAGAGTGAATTTTGATCCCTGATGGAAGTATGAAAATACTGACACTAACAATGTAGAAGAAGAAGACTCACTAGACCATAATCCCAACTATGACTCAACCACCTAATGATGATCCTAGACCTCCCGACACTACCTCTTCAACTCTTGGTAGATAGGCACTTGTACAAATTTTACAAAGATGCCTTTACAATCTCTGTACAATGATACTCTTACAATGTCTGTATGCAGTGCTGCCCACTCGAAGACTTCATGTGGTGAACTTCTTGCTGTTGTCATGCACCTTGATTACTGCTCTTTTCATGCTACCCTTTCTCATTCTTCAGAAGATTAGATTATGCATTGAGTCTTCTCTTGATGAATATATAATACGTGCAAAAAGACTTCAAGGAAATACCCATGACATGATAATAGCAAAACTTACCTCATCCTGCAAAGCATATGTCAGTGCTAAACAAAAACATCAAATTAGAATACAAAGAGCCTAATGCAATTAAGAGATGAACATGCATATAGAGAATATACTTACCTGTAGATTACCTTTTCCGCATCATTTTGTTGTACCTTGCTCTTTGCTTCCCTAGAAAGTCTGGTCCTTTGCACCCCTTGACAACACTTGATCTAGTCTTTCTTGCCTTCTAGGCGCACGATATTTAATGTGACATATTGCTGCAATTTCAGATCCCCAACATGTGACCTTTGGGCCTGTAGCATCCCTTTGAGTCTTCTTTCCAATGCCATGGGTCTGACTCGATTTGGACTCTTCAAGGCAAAGTTATGCCCAATCTCTCACAATGGCCTAATTATGGACTAGTTCAGTAGAGTGAACTTGTACGACATGCCACATGTCACTGTTTCCTCCTTCGGCTTTGAAATTGATAAAAATAAAACTATATTCCGTGCACTATCTACCAAGTTTTACATAATTCCAATCCTCTTCTCAAAGAGAGAGTTATGACGATTTTCCCAAGGTCACTTCTTTGAGATGAAATTTGCTAGCTTGCACAAACCCTAACTTTCACAAATCATATCTCCGAAAATATAGCGAACCAAGATCTGAACTTTGGTCACAACGTTCATCAGGACTTCGAACCAAATGGGTTTTAATTTCATAATCTACGACTTGGTAAAAATGATGTTATAGCAAAAATGTCACGATCGCTACATCTGGAGGATATATGAGATTTATTTTTATAGAGTTGAGAGGGGCTTCTATAAAGAATGTTGGAGGAATTATAGGAGCTTAAAAAATTATTAATTATTGACTATTCAATGACCAAAACCAATTATGAGTGCCCTGCCACAACCCCATAGGGTTTTATCCCATTAACTAGGGTTACTAACTTCAAATATGAAAATATCTCTTAAACCATGAAGAACTACTTGGTGTGCCATATATCAAAGGAAGCATATCGATGAGTAGAATCTATCTAGAAGATCCTTGACTCAAAATAGAGCAAGATGTCTAGTCAAAATTCCCTTGGAAGATCAAGGTAGCCCTTGGTGCTACTTAGGTTGACATCAATGAAAACCTCAGGTCATCTTTAGATCAACATTCATCATCATCAAAAACATGTAAATTAGTGATCTTGTAAGGGATAGATGAATTATACAAAATTTCAACAGAAATTCTATCCTTAAGTGGTGTCATCCTAGTAGCTGCATTTTTTAGAGCATCTACAACTGCATTACACATTCTTGGTATAGAAGAAATAATGAAAGCTTGGAAGTTAGAGATAAGTCACCATGCCTCTTGTTGGTAATTCTTAAGATGAGTTGAAACACAATGTATGGTGTTACATACCTGACGTACCGTGATATTTGAATCACCTACCACTTTCAACATAACAACGTTGAGGTTGATGGCTTTCTGTAAGCCCAAAACAAGTGCTTCATATTCGACAGTGTTGTTTGTGCACTCAAACTCGAAGTGGCTTTAGACTAAGTGTTTCCTTTGCCTTGGTTCTATCAAAGCACACCTGACTCCAAAGTAATCCAGTGTCTTGGATCCATCTAAATATAAGGTCCAAATGTCATCTATACAAGGATCACTTTCCACGCTAGTACTTCTAACAATACTCCTACTACTGTTACAATGTACTGTATAGGTTTGATTTCCGTTAGTTGGGAAAGGAAGAAGACCCAAATGCATGCCTAGTGTGTTGGGGCTTGGCTGTGCAAGATAATACCCCACCTACGTTTCCATAAAGCAATTGCCAAACATAAGTTCTATGAAATCCAATGGTTCATTTTGACCAGCCAAGGGAGTAACATTATGTTTCATATATCTCTCTAGCAACACCTAGATGATCGTTCAACATTGTGGACATGGTGCTCATCAATTAGTTCCATTCTGGAAAAGCCTTTTCAGAATTTTGGTCTTCATGGACCATGTAGAAGTGATCCATCGCAATTTGGTCTAGGTGGATCCCAACTTTAGAGCTCTGTGTAGATTTGGTCGGGTGGCTACTGCTGCTTTATGATGTGATATTCTTCTTTAGTGTGAATCTGGGAGGCCTGTTTCTCACAACTGTCTCGGTCATTCGTTGCTTGAGTTCGGACACTTCGGTTTTCAAGGACTTGACGAGACAAATAAGGTTATCAATTTCACTTTCTTCCTTTTCCTTTACCTTACTCACATCAATCTTAGACCTTTTTCCCATGTGTTTCGAGTCATTAGATGCTTCTTCATATACAATGAATCTAATAGCATGTAGATATTTCTTGACATCAATTGCCTCTTGGAAATTTTGTAAAAGTGTTGGTTTCGTAGCTCGCTTGACAAACTACGAACGCTGGTTGGTAGTGTGGATGGGGAGTAGTCAACTATGATGGAGTCGTGAGGTTTGGTGTCTGTAGTGAACTTGGTCAAGATACGATTAAACCTCAAGTTAAAATCCTTCACTTTTTCTTTTTGCTCCATCTTGAGACTACCCAATTCTTTTAACAACATGGCAGGGGTTTTGTCTTCAACAAACTTCTCAAAGAAAATTCTCCTAAACATCCCCAATTTCTGAATGGAGTTGACAGGAAGACTATGGTACCATACATCTGCTCTGCCATCCAAGGTACATGGAAATAGTTTACATGCAACATCGTCATAACGTACCTCGAGTGTCTGCAGATGTAGGTAGAACATGTCTAGATGATCTTCTTCCTTCATTGCTCTGTCAAGGTAATACTTTGTCAACCTATTCTCTGGGTGTCTAGGCATCTTGTGCAAGACACCTGGGAGTGCCAATGGGCCCTGTGTCATCCATTCCAAATTTTGATTACCCATATTTTCCTCTTCTTCTGAATCTGAAGGTTCAACATTTGAATCTGTTGGTTCATCTCCACCTCCGCCGAAACCTGAGCCCAAGAGTAAGATTTTATATTATTCTCCTTATACGAAAACATGAGGTTCCTGTTCATTCTCAACAGCTTCTTCCAGCTCTTTAAGAGTGGCAAGGATTAGTTCTCCAACAAATGAGGCTATCACTCTTGCAAGTGTAGTATTTTGCTTCCTCTCTCAAGAGGGAAAAGTGTGTACTCATGGAATCAGTCCAACATCTTTAGCAAACTAACAAGTGATGGGACAAACAAGATGGATGTGATGATATGAAATTTCTTGTTGAGGTATGGGAGGTGAGGAGTAACCAACTTTAGAGTTGTGCATGGGAGAGAGGGAGTTTGTGTTACTCCCTTGACCAAATGATAGATGAGTGGGGTTGGTAGAAAATTTAGCTATAAACTGCTTGCAACCCTCCTTCTACGGCAAAAATGTTGATGGTTCTTGACCAGCCAACACTCAGGGGATCTCCTTAGTATGAAGTACCATCTAGACCTCACACTATTTGGTGTTGGATTCCCATCAGGTACGATGGCCCAGTTTCCATTATCTTAGAGATTTTCCTTGGCTCTTCTTGTTTAGCACATGAGAGTGTTATGTTTGTAACTTCAAGAAATTGAGGTGAGTATGCTTGGTCAGCGCATAATGTAACTTTGTGTCTAGGTTCTCTTACTGTAAGGGAAAGGGTAAAAGTGAGCTTCTTGATGGGAGGTAGTAGTACCACCCAGGGAGAGACACACACGAAAAAAAAGAAGAAGGGAAAACATGTACACCGTCCAGCAGAGTAGTCCACACGGGGGTGACGGTCGCTATAACCAAGTGAAACAAGAATGGTCTATATAATGTCCTATGGAGTAGTCCACACAGATGAGACAACAATGATAAAAAATAAAACACATCTTCAACAATGTAAGTACTAAAATAACCGAAGTAGTTCAACTATCTTAGTACAGGTTAACCAAACATGCATTACAAAAGTTTAAAGAATAGTCTTACAAACAGATACAAGACATGCGTGAAAATGTGCTGGCCTAAGACATGCTTCTAAATCAAAAAAATGTTCCAAGATACATATGTACAGCATACATCACTAGCCCAAGTAGTGGGACATTGGAGCCACTCCTCAGTCCTCAAAGAACATACTACAAACTCTCAAGGCTATGTGGGAGGAGCCAAGGTGAAAATTTCTTTTCTCATATAATGAGGGGGTATATATAGCCAAGGGTGATTCTTGAACCTTGTGACCCTTGGAATTCCCTCATGATCGTTCAACTTCATATGTGCGACCGTTGGACTTTCACTTTACATTACATTTTATTACAACAAGTATGGCCAATAGTAATGTTGTGGGCAAGACAACTCATGAAACAACTCGACATGACACCGCTGACATGTACTAGATGAATATGATGTTCATGTTAAGCTGTTATGCTGCTGAGTGATGGATGTGCTCTCAGAGTCTTGTTTCTTCACCTCCACATGGAAATGTTTTGTGGGGTCTTCGATGGCCTTGGTCTTTGCTTGATGGTTTAGTGCATGTATCCCTTTTTCTTACTACTCGACTTTCTTTGTATGTCCGTTCAGCTACAAGCAAGTCTCCTAGCATGAACTACTTCTTCATCTCATTTTTCGTCATGCCATGTTCTGTCAATGTACATGTTCCTGCAATTCACTAATGACGGGACGACATCAAATCCAAAAATCACCTAGTCTAGCATGATGCATTGTTTTGGGTTTTGGGTCTAGGTGATCAAGAGGCAGGACAAGACACTGAAACTACACAAAGCATAACTAAGGCTAGGATGAGAGGCTATGGAGTACTATCGGGTAAAATTTCACAGAGGTCACTAGGAGGCAAAATTACGTAATCAGGGACAACAATCATAGCTACAAGGTGGAACCCACCTGGGAAAAACTGTGCAATTCCTAGGAGGAAGACAAGTCAGGGTGTTGGGTGAAACTATTGGACATTTATGCACAATTTTTAGGATGAGGAATGAGCAGGCCACTTGGGGTCCAACTAGGAATCTGTGCAATTTCTCACAGGGAGACAGAGTGGGGCAACAGAGGGCACTAGCAAGAATTTCTGCACAATTATCTAGAGCAAGGCATGACTGGGACGTGGGGAATTGTTGGTCACAACTATGCACTTTTGAGAGAGAGTGTGGGACAGGTAGTAGGGGCTTTCCCATCATGACTATGCAATTTCCGGAAACAGTGTAGAGCAGGGCAACATAAGGTGTACCAGTGAGAACTGCACAATTTTCAGGAGCAGATCAGAGCAAGATAGCAGGAGGCCTGACTCAGCATGACTGCACAGTTTCTATAGGTAGTGCAGGGTAGAAATTTGGGTATGTCTACGCAATTTTTGAGAGAAGTGCAGCCTTGGGTCATAGTGCAGTGAAGATTTCCGATAGACCAGAGGGAGGCTTGATAACTAATCTTGCGGGAAGAACGAATTGAATTGGGCTTGGAAACAAATTTTGCACATTCTCGGAGACATACATCCTTCTCACTTCCAAGATTGCATAATGCTGCTTCCCCCGAGGACACCCTCAAGCACTACAGTAGAGCAAGGTCACTGAGAGTTGAGACTACTCAATGCAGTTCAATTAGGGTCTGGTTGAAGGGGTTTGTCTAGTCAACATATTTTTAGGAAAAATTACTAAGTGCGAGAGAAGGTTCACTTGCGTAGACGTGACATTGTGATCGGACACTTAAAATTACTTGATGACAGGACACCTCAAACCACCAAGACAAACATGTCCTCAACGAGACGGTCTTAAGGTTAATATTAACAAGTGAAACACTTGAGATAGACCTTCGAACGACCGTGATTACACTTGCGTGACAACACTTACAACTTTCTGTGTGAGTATGACCAATGTTCATAGAGTGAAGACAACTCATATACACAAAGAGAAACCTTTAAAATGACCAGAATAAGATCGCAAGCATGACAAAGAAATCAACATGCCATAGACAATTGTCGGTCGAACAAGCAAAGAGGTGTAAAAACTCTACAAGAGCTCATGGAATGAGCTCGATTGTTTGCAACCATCAATCGAAAAACCAAGGAAGGCTCTAAAATTTGGATGCAAGCCAAAATTTTGGAGGGTGTTGCAGATGCTACAACAACATTTTGAAATAAATTTACACCAATTGTCAAACATTTTTTACGGAATTTTGGAAATTAAGTATTGTGTTTTGAAATTTTTTAAAATTAAAATAATGCTTTGGTTACTATTATTTTAAATTACATATATGTCTTTAGTTCTAAGTTATTTCTCAATTGCAAAACTAAATTTTCAATCTACAAGGTTCCTTATGGAAATTTCATTTACTCTTTAGTCACAGTGCTAGGTACTCATTTTCGGAGTATTGTGCAACAAGAAAAACAAGAAGAGAAGATGGTCACAAAGGAAATATAGACTAGATAATATATGAGGTCTAAAAATTTCCTAGTACCATATGTGTTGATTAGATATTCAATGAAATCCATGTTCTTAATGCTATAAATCATTGTCAGATTTGGAAAATTTCTTAGTTTGTCTCAATATAATTCATGGCAATGAAAATTAGTTTTGTGTTGAAAGGATCAAAATGACAAGAAATTGATCACAACTTATCTAGAATCAATGTACATAGATTAGAGTGTTTATTCTATTATCTTGGTGATTGTTTATTTGACTCATTTGTTGTTCTTATTCACTTTCGCTACAATTCACTTGAAATACAACATGGGATTATAAACCACTTTCAGTTGAAATACCACATGGGATTATGAATCACTTTTGACATTCCCTATCTCATGGACATGATGATGCTTTAAATTCATTGCATACATAATTCGTTGTTGAATACCTTCAGGATCTTCACCATGTTAATGATATTAAAATGTACTTGAAAGGATTGTCTACACCTTTTTCTATTTGTGCTCAAACTACAATTAGCTCATGGGGGGATGCATTTTGTATCAAATGCTTCTCCAATTGGTTGTCAGTTCCATGTAATGTTTGGATATTTATAAATTTCCAAGCATATATATGGTTCAATTTGGCCGTTCATGGCTATCAATATAATATTTTTCTACATAATGAAAATCTTGTATGTGGACATTTTTGAACCATTGTTGCTACATAGTATAGTAGATAGTGTATCTTCAATAAACAGAATGATTCGCCCATGAATTTTCCCATACCAATTCTCACATGGACAATCTGACATATTTTCAATTGAGAAAATCTTATTTGAACAAAGTTTCATGATTTGTCAACAAAATTTCAATGATTGTCATGATTCCTTGTTTGAGTCTATTTGCACACTTGCACCGTGGTTTGATATGTCTAATATCAGAAAAATAATTGCATAACTTTTTTACAATTGTTTCATTTTCAATGATGATAGAGCTATAATTATTTTTCAACAACACCTAAGTTCTGAAAACATTGAACAAGAGAAACGTATCAATGATTGGCAAGCTTATATTATAAGTTTGTTAATGCCATATGCATATGGACATATACAGGGAAAATATTTTGCAATACAATGGATATGTGAAATAGTTGATGTTAACATGTATATTTGGAATATAGAAACAAAATATATTTCCTTGAGATTCTATCAATAAAAAACGTTTTTCAAAGTCATGTACCTTATGCATGTACCAGTATCTACAATGCATGCACATTTCCATGCAATTCTAGAAATTAGGAATGTTGATAATGTTAGTGACATTGACAATTCACCACAAATGCTCCAAGGAATCTCGGAAAGAGGTAACTGCATCCTGAGTTCAAGTGTGCCTTGTAGATATCTTGTTAGAAAATAATATAAGTTTACTAGATGTTCCGCTCATTAAAGCATTTGTCAATTGAAAACATAACATTAAAAAAAATGTTGTAGTATCAGAGGATTCCACACCATCAAATGAGGACAATAATCCTTTTTCAATGGAGGGAAAAAATGGCCAAGAAGTCTCTGCTTCATTTTCCACTGCCTATAGTAAGTGATACACTCACTTACAACAATTGAAATATAAAATACGAGTAAAAGGTGTTATAATACAAGAAGTTCAAAAGGAACATTTAAAATTAAATAGAGCAATTGAGGCATATTTTCAATCAATTCAAGATGCATACATCACTAGAACGATAGTCCAAAAATGAATGAACTAGACTCACCAAATGCAGATAATGATGTAAAGCAAGAAATTGAAACACTTGTACATGGTTATTTAGAGGCCCGCCTTACCCATGATCCCAATACACAAATAATATAGATTGCACATTCTGAAGCATTTCGTCCCCTAGGCATTTTTCAAGACAAATTCTCTGAAGAATTGAACTTTTCGACACTGTTCTTTGGATCAAGTTGCCCTACTGATGTTATCAATCACTTTTCCTATTAAAAAATTTCAAAGTGGGAACTGTTGCACAAGTTTTTTGACTTTTCAACACATATTACAAACATATTTTTTAAAGCAATTCATATTTTGATAAACCAGGTTTCTAATTCATCCTGGATTTCTATCTGCAAAGGAGAGATAAAAGGACAAAAACTAGTTGATAAAGACGTTAAAAATAAAAGCGACCTTCCGAAATTATTAAAGTCACCAATTTAATATCAATGTTTAAGAAGAGTCTGCACATCACCTAAATATTTTGAACTTTTAAGAAATGATATATTTGCAATGATATGACAACTTGGTCTGCTGACTTTATTTGTGGCATTCGCCAGTGTTGATCATCTTTGAGAACCATTGATAAATGGATTAAAAATACAAAGTAATGACTCCATAATGGACGAGGCAAAGAACTTTGATGATGAATGAATTGACACATTGATGAAACGTAAGTTGGTTATATGTAGTCGATATTATAGGAATAGAATGACATCACTACATTCCTTGATAACAAAAAAATGAATTATTTGGTCAAGTGCAAGATTAATTTTTTATTACAAAATTCCAAAGTAGAGGAACAAAGCATGACCATGGATTCGTTTGGATTCGAAATGTGCCAATATATCAATAATCCACTGATGTTGATGTCATAAGTTCCATTGATCAATATTTTACTTGTGATTCAATAATTTTTTTGAATCAAATCATTCAATTTAAGACTCATCACCACACAAAAGCTTGCATAAAACATAAAAATTGTAGTCGTACATTTGGTTTCCCTATCCCACCAATTGATGAAACTTGTGTCTTTCATCCTTTATGCAATGAAAACAATGAAATGTAGACAATGAAAAAGAAACTTTCATTTCTTCTACAAGATAAATCCTATTCAAATAACATAACATTTGTCATGTGTTTAGCCGATATTGGAATTAAAAAGCAAGAATACTTCATTCTCTTATGATTTTATATTACTCGGCCAATTGTACTTGTTGACACCTAATCATAGGGATTGGGTGAACAAACGAAATTAATGTAATTAAATAATAGAAAAGATGAAGAGTCACCAGGAGATGAAATGAACAGTCTCTCCCTCATCTATATAATAATGATCAAACTAAATTAATATTATGTTTTGTTTTGAGGAGTTACCTCTTGGTCTGACATGGTATCAGAGCCAGCACCATTTTTGGCTTCCCTCTTTAACTTGTAACTCCTTTATGCCATTTCTATAGTCTACCAAATTCCTGTCATCCTTAGTCTTCAAGTGATTCTCACTCCCTGGCACGTATGAATGCCCGTTCTGCGTTTTTTGTGTTGGCGCGTTTGAAAACCGGTGTGGAGATTGGGTCGAGGCATTACAAACTATTGCAGTATGAGAATTGAACGTTGTACATTGAGGCTGGAGATGTGTTCAACTCGCGGTACTCTTCCCACAATTTGTAGTCATTTGCAATCGTTGGCATCTGTAACCCATCCACACGCAGGCCCACGACCTGGAATGCAGTGATATGAGAATGCACAACTGTTCGTATGTGAAGGTCCAAGTATATGTCTTGTGCCTTGAATGGTTTTTAAAACACCGTGAATGCTGTTGACAAGTCTTTGAAGGCCGTATGTTGTGATGCGTTGTTGTTTTATATATGAGAGTTTGTTTATATGATGACATGTGTTATAGTGTTCGAATTGTTTGATGCCTTTAGAATACCTCCATTGATATGCTTGTGGCCCATGCGTGAGTGCTCCAGTTGATACGTTGTGGCCTCCCTTGGAGATTGTATTGGAGGCAATGGCACCGAGTCCCAACACGACTTAATGCCAACCTATGTGGCCATTAAGCCATTCAATTGATACGTTGTTTCAATTGATACACTGCTCCAATGTTATTGTTGTCCAGAGCCTATGGGTGAGAGCCTCCTCTCCTGCACAAATGGTATGATTATTTTTATTGACTGTGAGTTGTTGCATTGTATATGTGTATGGCATTGAATATTAGAGTCGGTGAATGGTGAATTCTATTACGCTGAATGATATTGTGGTGTATGGTATTACATTTTGTACAGTGATACCTCTGTCTCCATATATCATAATCATATTTTTTTAGGAGTAAAATTTTACAGCAAAAGTATTTTTTTCCATAGTACACAGACTTTAAAATGCATTCAATCATATCTATTGTGGGAGTAGTTCTCATTGGCAAGGAGAACTATCCTGAGTGGTCCCAGAAAATAAAACACAACCTCATTTTCAATGAGTTGTGGAAAGAAGTGTGTATTGGAGATGGAGACAAAGAGCTAGAACAGTCTACCTCAGGCAATGAGTTCACATTTGGAAAAATAAGAATAGCAAGGCTTATGCATTGATTGCAACATCAGTAAGTGAAGATGTGAGTCATCATATTTCGCCATTTTCAATTTCTTTCGAAGCCTTACAAAAACTGAAGGAACTCTATGACTCACACTCTACACTTGAAGTTGTTCAACTCATGATTAATCTCTTCACTCTTGAATTACAAAATAATGATCCTCTTGCTCTTGCATCCGAAGTAAAATCTATAATGCATGATATCAAAGCCACTAAGCTTGAATTGGATATTCCTCTGATCGCTTTTCACAAGGCACTTTATCCTACTTACCCTAATTATCTTGAGTCATTGCAAGAAAATGGAAATCTCAAAGATATTACCTTTGACTCTCTTGTGAAAAAATTTGCTGAAAGAGAGAAAGCTTTTGGAAAGAATACATCCCCTGAATCTTTTGAATAGGCTGTGTGCCTTGCTCATAAAGAACAGAATCTTTCCCAAGGTTTTTCCAGAGGAAGAGGTGGTTGAAGAGGAAGAGGAAGATATTTCAGAGGTAGGGGGGCACACACTCTCAAGGTAAAAAGTCAGATTTGCACTACATACGCTGCAAAATAAATGGATACCATGATGCCTCCACATGTAAGTTACCTTGGGACAAAATTGAGCAGCAAAGAAACCAACCCAAAGGTAAAACTAATGACAGAGACAAAGGTAAAGCACCTGAATCCACTCACTATGTTGTGGCACAATGTAATATTGGAGTAAATGAAGACTTATTTAATGCTTCACTTGCTTCTTCGTAAAATGAATGGTTGCTTGATTTAGGAGCAACTTGCCACATGACTCATAGAAAAGATTTTTTTGAAGAATTTATTGACAATGTTGATGGAGCAGTATACTTTGCACACCAATTAAAACTCAAGCCATCAGGGCTTGGCACAATCAAGCTTAAATTGCCCGGTCTTCCAGACTTTCTTCTACATCATGTTCTACATATCCCACAACTGAGGAGAAACTTGTTGTCCTTGGTGTTGGGTTGTGTTATATTCTTTCCATGACTAGCCCATGTAATTAATCGGGGCTTAGAGGGGGGGGTCATAGGGGGTTTGAGGGGTACCCATAAGAAAATTTTGGTTTTGCTCCCTATGTTAGGTTGGGCGGACCCACCTATGGTTTTATGCATGATTTTCGCACATGTTTTTGGATGCGATGGTTTTCGCTCCATGGTTTTGGACGCAATGGTTTTTCGGTCCATGGTATTGGATGCTTCGGCATGTATAAATATGTATTGTAACATTGAAAGGAACATAATGAAAAATCAAGCTAGTAGACCTGGTTTTGGGATCCAGGGGAAAATCTCTTAGTATATGTGTTTTATTTGTTATTCTCTCGCATTGTTTATTTTTTGTGTTTTAGAATTCATATGCAGGTAATTTCTATACGGGGTTAAAACCTACATTTGGTATCAAAGTTGTTTTGGCTTCAACGGGACACCTTTATTGCTAAGGGGTTTCTCTCAGGCCTGTGGTAGACCCTGTTCAGTGGGAGATCTGCTAGATCGATTCTAGTGGTGAAAGAAGATGGTGAGCAATGGAAATATAGAGATCGAGAAATTTAATGGTCAGAGTTTTGAGTTGTGGAAACTCAAGATGGAGGATCTGTTGGTGGATAAAGATCAGTGGATTGTGGTAGATCCGGGTACTAAACCAATGGGAGGGTCCGATGAAGAATGGAAGAAGTTGGATCAGAAGGCAAAGAGTACAATACAATTATGTGTCTCAGATTCAGTATTTCTGAATGTATCAGGGGAAGCTACGGCGAAAGCTTTGTGGGACAAGTTAGGGACTTTGTACCAATCAAAGTCTCTGGTGAATAAACTGTTCTTGTGGAAAAAGCTGTATAACCTGAGGATGAAAGATGGAGACTCAGTGACAGAGCATCTGAATTCATTTAATACTGTGGTAAGTCAGTTAGCATCTGTTGATATTAAAATTTTAGATGAAGATAAGTGCATCAATTTGTTGTGTTCTCTACCAGATTCGTGGGATAGTCTGGTTATTGCAATAGGTAGCAATGCAACTACCTTGCAATTTGATGAAATAGTGTCATCCTTGCTAATGGAGGAGATGAGACAGAAAAATATGGAGAGCTAGAATGGTGATGCCTTGTCTGTACGAGGACAATCCCAGAACAGAAACAAAATAAGTCATTGAGTGGGAGATCTAAATCTAGAGGGAGATCTAAATCTCTAGGAAAACCTGTGAAGGTGGTGTGTTGGAAATGCAGAAAGGAAGGGCACTACAAAAGGGACTTTAAATCTAAAGCTCCTGATAAATGAAAGGTATCTGATGATGCTCCTTCTGCAGAGGTGAAAACCACCTAAGATGAAGGTGGGGATGTGTACATGGCTTCTTCAAGTACACGTGTAGATCTTGAGGCATGGTTGATTGACTCATGTGCATCCTTTCACTTCACTCCCCATAGAGAGTGGTTCTATGAGTATGAGAAATATGATGGTGGTGATGTCTTCTTGGGGGATGACAGGAAGGCTAGAATCGTTGGTTGCCAAAAAGTAAAGTTGAACTTGCAAGGTGGAAGGGTTAGAATGCTTCCTGGTGTTCTACATATTCCTGCATTAGCCAGAAATCTGATTTCTGTAAGCAAGCTGGATGATGCAGGTGTAAAAACAGTGTTTGAGAAGGATACCTACAAAATGGTTCGGGGAGCACTGGTATTGATGCGGGGAGTTCGGATTGGAACTCTGTGCAAGCTGCAAGGTAGCACTGTTATTGATGGGTGCAATAGTTCTGTGGTTCCTGAAAGTGTAGTAGAAAATCTAGTGGTCTCTGGTGAGAAGACCATGCTGTGGCATCAAAGGCTTGGACATATTGGAGAGAAGGGCGTTCGAATACTTCATGGTAAAGGTATGGTAGAAGGTATGAGTAATAGCTCTCTAGATTTTGATTTCTATGAAAATTGTGTATATGTGAAGAAGAATCGGGTGAGTTTCCCCTTTGGTGGTAAGAGGGCGAAACAGATATTAGAGCTTGGGTACAGTGATGTGTTTGGACCTGTGAAAGTCCATCATTAGGTAAGTCTGTGTACTATGTGTCATTTATAGATGACTTCTCAAGGAATACATGGATATATTTCCTTAAGAAGAAATCTGAAGTCTTTGACAGGTTTAAAGAATATAAGGCTTTGGTGGAAAACCAGACAGGGAAGAAGATAAAGGTGCTGAGGATAGATAACGGTGGAGAGTTTTGCAGTAAGGAATTTGAAAAATTCTGTAAAAAGTGTGGTATAGCATGGCAGAAGACTACTCCATATACAGCTCAGCAAAATGGAGTTGCAGAAAGAATGAACAACACGTTGATGGAAAGGGCAAGAAGCATGCTCAGTGGTGTCAGGTTATGACAAGAATTCTAAGCAAAGGTGATGGAGACAACATGTTCCCTGGTCAACAGATCACCTTCATCAGCGTTGGAGTAGAAGACTCCACAAGAGGTATGGACTGGTAAGAAACCCTCTCTTTCACATCTGAGGGTATTTGGGTGTGATGCATATGTACATGTTCTAAAGGAGAAATGAACCAAGTTGGATAGTAAATCTGAAAAGTGCATCTTTATTGGGTATAAGGATGGTTTAAAGGGTTATAACTCTGGAACCTAGTAACAAGGAAGGTTGTGTACAGCTGAGATGTGGTGTTCAGAGAGGTGAAAGATGTTATTAAACATGAAGTTCAACCAAGGGAACCTGAGAAGATAGAATTTGAGCTAAAGAAGGAAGAATCAGACTCTACAATAAAGGAGGAATCAAAAGATGAAGAGCCACAAACTCCAGGTGTGAGAAGATCAGTTCGAGAAAGAAGGCAGCCAGAAAGGTATTTTCCATCTGCTTTCTGTTAAAATTTTTCTTTATCTATTACTGATGATGATCCTAGAACTGTGAAGGAAGCCACAGATTTAGAGGGTGGAAAACTCTGGAAAGAGGCCATGGTTGATGAAATGGCATCTTTGCACAAAAATGAGGCTTGGGATCTGGTGGAGTTGCTGGCTGGAAAGAAACCCATTGGCAGAAAATGCGTGTTCAATAAGAAGACAAATGCAGAAGGAAAGGTGGAGAAATACAAAGCTCGGTTGGTAGCAAAAGGTTATTCCCAGGTGCCGGGAATTGATTTTGGTGATATTTTTTCTCCTGTTGCCAAGGTAACTTCTATTAGAGTACTTTTATCTATTGCTGCTGCTTTTGATTTTGAGGTAGAACCGATGGATGTGAAGACAACATTTCTTCACGGGGATCTGGAAGAGGAGATCTACATGAAGCAACCTGAAGGCTTTGCGGTGAAGGGTAAGAAAGAACTAGTATGCAAGTTAAAGAAGTCTCTGTATGGGTTAAAATAGTCACCAAGGATGTGGTATCAGAAATTTGATACAACTATAAGGGGACTTGGCTTCACCAGAAGCAAAGTAGATCACTGTGTGTATTTTAAATTAAATGGTGACCGTGTTATTTATCTGGTCTTATATGTGTATGATATGTTGCTAGTTGGAAATGACAAAGAAATTATCCAGGATTTGAAGACCCAATTGTCCTCCAAATTCGACATGAAAGATCTTGGTGCTGCAAAATATATTTTGGGCATGGAAATTAAAAGAGATTGGGCAAAGAGGAAGCTCTGGTTAAACCAGAGGAAGTATGTCGACACAATACTGCAGAGGTTTAATATGCAAGATATTAAACCGGTGAAGGTTCCTATTCATGTAGGTGTAAAGTTATCTGCTGAGCAGTGTCCCAAGACACAAGAAGAGGAAGAGGATATGTCCCGTGTTCCATATGCAAGTGCAGTCAGTAGCCTGATGTATGTAATGGTCTATACTAGACCAAACATTGCATATGTAGTGGGAGTATTGAGCAGGTTTATGTCAAAACCAGGGAAGGAGCATTGGACAACAGTGAAGTGGGTTTTCAGGTATTTACGTGGCACTAGTGATTATGGTTTGTGCTACCAAGGAAGACTGGGATTAGATAGAGTTTTGGATATCCATGGCTTTGTTGATGCAGACTGGGCTGGAGATTTAGATCAGAGAAGATCTACAAGTGGGTATTTGTTTAACCTATTTAGAGGTGCAGTCAGTTGGATGAGTAAGAAACAATCTGTAGTGGCACTATCAACTACAAAGGAAGAATATATGGCAGTCACTCATGCAAGCAAGGAAGCAGTTTAGTTGCAGAGATTGTGTTCAAGTATGGGGTTAGTACAGGAAGCTATAAGGATAGACTGTGACAGCCAAAGTGCAATTTTCTTGCCAAAGAACCCTGCATATAATTCAAAGACAAAGCACATTGATGTTCAGTATCACTTTGTGAGGGATATGATAGAAGACAAAAAGGTGTTCCTGGTAAAGGTGGACACTTTGAAGAATACTGCAGATGCATTGAAAAAATCTGTGAGCTCTGAGAAGTTCTCTTGGTGTAGAGAAATAATGGGCATTGTAGGGCTGGATAAATGACTAAGCTCTCTTGTGGCCCCCATATGGAAAGAAAACAACAAGTGGGAGAATGTTGGGTTGTGTTATATTCTTTCCACGACTAGCCCATGTAGTTAATCAGGGGTTAGAGTGGGGGTCATAGGGGGTTTGAGGGGTACCTGTAACCCCACTTTACGGGTCCCTATTTTTTGAACCTTATGGTAGGTTTGGCGGACCCACTTATGGTTTTGCGCATGATTTTTTTGGACACGTTGGTTTTCGGTCCATGGTTTTGGACGCGATGGTTTTTCGGTCCATGGTATTGGATGATTTGGCATGTATAAATATGTATTGTAACATTGAAAGGAACATAATGAAAAATCAAGCTAGTAGTCTTGGTTTTGGGATCCAGGGGAAAATCCCTGTGCATATGTGTTTTATGTGTTATTCTCTCGCATTGTTTATTTTCTGTGTTTTAGAATTTGTATGCAACTAATTTCTATATGGGGTTAAAACCTACACTTGGTCCACATCCACTAGCAAGGTCACTCCATTCATATGCTTGATGGCAAGCTTGAGGTGATAAAAGCATCTTACCACTCACTTGTCATGACAGGGATAGAAGAAGAAAGGCTTCTCAAGTTGCAGGGTATCTCTGCTCGTGCACAACATTTCTCATACAATTCTCCTTATGAAGAAGGTACACTTCCATCAAGTTTATTATGATATGCTAGATTTGGACATTTGAACTATGATAGCCTCTGCTTGTTGAAGAAAAATGGTGTTACTGGTTTGCCTACAATTCCTAGGAAGCTTAAGCAATGTGATGCTTTTATTCTAGGAAAGCATAGCAAACAGTCCTTTCATGATTCACACTCAAGAGCACATAGAAAACTTGAACTCATTCATTCAAATTTATGTGTTCCAATGCCTATTCCTTCTACAAATGGAAATAAATATATGATGAAATTTATTGATGACTACACCAGAATGTGTTGGGTTTATTTATTGAAGAACAAATCTGATGCTTTTCAAACATTCAAGAACTTTCATACATGGATTGAAAATGATGCACAATCTCATATTGGCTCAATTCACACTGATAATGGAAAAGAGTACACTATAAATGAATTTGAAAACTATCTTTGCCAACATGGGATCAAACATCAAACAACTATGCCTTATAATCCCCAACATAATGGTGTAGCTGAAAGAATGAATAGGACAATCTTAAATATGGTATGCTCCATGTCGTTCTTCGAAAATGTAAAAATGATGTTTTCAGCTGATGCAATTTTATGTGTTGTATATATAAAGAATAGATGTCCATCTAATGCTATCAGAAACAAGACTCCCTATGAAATTTGGTATGGGCACATTCCTTCGGTAAAGCATCTTAGGGTCTTTGGTTCCACCTGTTATGCCTTGATACCAAAGGTACATAGAAACAAACTTGGTGCAAGAAGTTGTAAGTGTATCTTCCTGGGGTATTCAAACACCTCCAAAGCATACCATCTCTATGATGAAGTAAATAAAATGTTTGTTGTATCTAGAGATGTAATCTTTCTTGAATCATCCAAAAATGACAATGTTGTTGAGCGGCAACTTGATTGCTTGGATAGATTCACAAATGCAAAATCATTTCAATAATTTGATAATCAGATTCCACATATTGAAGGGGGGATTCCTATACTAGATCAACCTATGGAATCTTCTTCTGAAGCACTCTCTCCCCTGCATGAAACTCCAACAACGGATGATACTTTAAGTCATGTGATTGATAGAATTGGGAGACTCAATCTTAATTCAGTCCCAACTCAATCAACGAAGCAGCCTGGACCATATGAGAAAGGTCCCCCAAAGTGGCTAACAAACACACTTGAAAGTGTTCATCTTGATTAGGTTGGAAAGACAGGAACTAGAAATTCAAATCAGCAAAATGGAGGTGATGTAGATGACTCTGATTCACCTGTTGATATGGATGTTTCTTATGGTTGTGAATTGAATTTGTCTACATATTTTGAACCAACTTCCTTCAAAGAAGCTACTTCTCATGATGAATGGAAAGAAGCGATGCAAAAGGAGTATGATGCCTTGATAAAGAATGGCACTTGGAAACTGGTTGATCCTCCATTAGGAACCAAACCAATTGGCTGCAAGTGGGTCTACAAGAACAAGTATAAAGCTGATGGCTCACTTGATAAGTAGAAATCCAGGCTTGTGGCAAAAGGTTTTGCACAGAAGGAAGGGGTCGATTATGAGAAGACTTTTTCCCCCACAACAAAATGGGCTACCATCTGGACACTCTTTGCCTTAGCAGCTCATAATGGTTGGCAAGTCCATCAAATGGATGTAAAAAATGATTTCTTGAATGAAGACCTAAAAGAGAATATTTTTATGTCCCAGCCTGAAGGATTTGCTGTGAAAGGACATGAACATAATGTATGCAAACTTGTCAAATCCTTGTATGGCCTCAAACAAGCACCACGATCCTGGTATGAAAAACTAACTGAGCATCTTCTGAAACTCAATTTCAAACAATATGTTCTTGATGATGCAACGTTGTTTGTCAAGAAGGTTGGAAAAATAGTTGTATATCTTGTGGTATATGTAGATGATCTTTTGATGAAAGGGAACAATGAAAGCTACATTGCATCCATAAAGAAGGAATTAAGGAAAGGTTTTGAAATGACTGATTTGGGCTATGTTCATTACTATCTTGGTATTGAAGTAACTCAACATCTGAAGTCCATACTCCTTTCTCAAAAGAAGTACATTGGAGATCTGTTGAATAGGTTTGTCATGAAAGAATGCAATCCTCTTACTACTCCAATGGAACAAAACTTAAAGCTCACATATTGAAGGAAAATAATTTGAGGATGCAACAAAGTATAGAAAGCTTGTAGGAAGTCTCAACTACCTAAGTACTACCAGACCAAACATTTCATTTGTTGTTGGAATCCTCTCCAGGTTTATGCAAAAGCCTTGTGAGGGACATTGGTCTGCTGCAAAAAGAGTTCTAAGGTACTTGAAGGGAAGTCAAGACTTTGGAATCAAGTATACACAGGTGGGCGACTTTAGCTTGATTGGATACTCTGATTCAGATTTCGATGGAGACAAAGAAACTGGGGTATCTACTTCAAGTTATGCTATGAGTCTTGGATCAGGAGTTGTCTCCTAGAGATCACATAAACAATCAGTTCCACAACAAAGGCAGAATATGTGGCAGCAGCTGATGCAACAAAAGAAATTGTGTGGCTCAGGAAAATTCTTAAATATTTGCAGGTAAAACAAGTACAACTGACTCCACTCATGATTGACAATACCTCGGCAATAAATGTTATAGACATTTTTGTGCCTCGCATCAAGGAGCAGGAAATGTCGATAATTACAGGGATCCTCAGTCCCTAAACATGTTGTTCTTACCCCTAAAAGAACAAGGTCATCGATCAACAGCACTTCCAATCAGTTCTCCACCTGAAAACACTTCAGAACAGGCTTATTTTGGATCATGTCAGCTGCTTAACTGAGCTTCTGCGCTGTATTGCAACTGTCCCACTCTGTACCTGCGCTGGAAGTCAAAAACAATGAAGGCTACCTGCGCTGGGCGAGATTGGCCAAGTGGCACAGTCATCCTGCAAGGTGTCAATTGCCCAGGAAGCTTCCAAACTGACACTTGGGTCATGAGATTCGCCCTGTGATGAGTAAGAGGTACTTGATCACCATGTGTAAGCAAGGATCTCCAAGTGGACACAGGAACTGAAGATTAACTGAAGATGGAGAGGACACAAGGCAGCTTCATGTCAGTCTCAAGCTGACTCATCCTTTCCTCTTCTCTCCTATATATAGAGCTCTTCTATGAGGTCTAAAGGAGGCTGGAATTTTGTATAAGCAAGGAGGTGCTGTTGGTATACTGCCAGGATTATTGGGTGATTGTTTTACTAGAGGTGAAGAAGAGAGTTCTTGCTGCCGAGGAGGTGCTGCTGGATTGGGGCCAACATCATTGGTTGTAACTTCCTCTGGAACCCTGTTACTTTCTATCAATAAAGTTTGCATGTTCTTCTATATACTTGTTTTACATAGATGCTTTTGTGTTTACATGTATATTTGATGCAACCTAATCCATGCTTCAATTATGATTGCTTGTATCTCGTAGTTTGCTCCCTTTTGTTGTGCAGATTCTGTGTGTAGCTGGATCGGCTTGGAGAGTAAAGAGCTGGGAACGGGATACAAAGCGAGAAGGACAAGGATCGACTAAGCGCAAGACACTAGGTTGGTTGATCCTCTTTCTATTCTCTCTGTGCTTTTATAAAGATGAACATGAAAACTTTGTCATTCAGTTGTTGCTAAATTCTGTCACCTTTAGAAAGGGTTAGTGTCATCCGCATCGGATACTTTTCCCCACAACAAACTGGCGACTCCGCTGGGGAGGTCCTAGTATCTTGTTGTTGTAGTATTTTGCTATTCATTTCTTGAAGAAAGGAGTACCGAATCGAAAAGCTTTTGACTCTATCAAAAGCGAAGTAGAGGGTTTTTGCTACTCTTGCTCCTTTGCTGAGCAAATTCAAGATTTAAAGAGCTAATCTACAGATGAATCCTTACTCTTTGTGATAGATCTTTATCCTCTTGATCATCCCTTAGCCTGTACTTAACCCATAGCATTTTATTTCAGTCAAAACAGTACATTTTTGAGCTTTTTATGACCCGGAATTCTTAGCAGACGTAACTCTCGCAAGTCAGTGCAGGCTGTCCACAGGCAGTCTGCATTACAGCGCAGGTGCTCCCTTCGGGAACTGCGCTGAGAGTGAGATTGGCAGACCAGTGCCTGCGCTGGTCCAGTTGGCCTTAGTCTAGCTCAGCTCTTCCTTTGTGTCTTGGCCCTGTTTGCACTTGTTTTTGGCTGATTGCTTGCTGGTTATTGTATTTGCTGTAGACCTTATCTCCTTGACATTATTCCGCCTCAGTTGTGTGATGAAATTGTAAACGTTCTTTCAGTATTTCTTGTTTCAGTTACAATTTCCCATTGTGAAAAGCGAACCTAGTAGCTGTGGCCTCTTAGATTGCGATCTTATGAGTTAGTGTTATTGCTGTTCATAGCTGTTTTGGATTGGTTTGCTTCTCACTTTATGGTTTGAATCTATACTTTTCTTGTATTTAAAACAAGTCTTTCATAAGGTGTTCTTTTGATTGTGGACAAGCTTGTTTATTTTTACTTGAAAGTTGATTCAAAAATCATACAACGGTTTCCTTTTGTTAAGCATCAACATTAAGGATAACGAAAAGAAATACATGCATTGTGCATTTTGCATTTGACTGTATGCTTGACGATTTAGGAAAAATGTGCATTTTAGTGTGTGTTCTTTGATCTGTGGAAAAAAGTTGTGTCTTGCTCTTTCCTCAAGTAGATTAAGGTTTTTCAAAGTTGGAAGATTGAAAAGATTTTGCTTCTCATTCTTAGATTGCATATAGGAAGTTGTATATATACATCTCGTGGCGAACCTGAAAGGCAAACTGTTAAGGAAGATCAACATTAAAATAAACTCAATTTACATAACAACGCTTTGGAATTTAACGCAAACATCTAGAGGTCTAAGTAGAGACGTGTTCCGGCGTCGTTAAACATAGTGACTGTCGATCTCTACGAAGGTGGGTGATTCCTCCTGAGAGTCGGTGGCACTAACACGGATTTGAGCTCCCGTGTACCGTCGCGTATATTGGGAGACCCCTATAGGCTTTTATCCTTTATCCTTAGGAAACCGTGTCGGCCGCCCTACTGATCGCGATGCAGTGAACACAGCATTCACGAAGATCGACCACCCGTACCGTAAAACGTATTCTGTGGTTTCGCGAAAGGTTTGGCACACCCTCTGCCTAGATCTCCAGAGCAGTTTCTTTTGGCCCTTTTCAAACTCTATAACTGAAAAGGTCCAACCGAGCATTTGTCACTTCGGGCTCGTTAATACATCGAAGGCGACTAGAGTCATCTTTAGATTTTTCTCGACTCTTAAAACATGAAAAAGCAAGTTTGTGTCTAAAAGCGTCGTAAATAAAACTTATTTTAAAGCGGAACATAATCACCTGTTATTCCCACGTTGATCTTTCAGTTGAAAAGTATGGAGCCCACCAACCAAGGAAGTAACCTTGGCGGAAGTCCAAATCCCTTCTCCTCTTGGGGAGATGTTGGTGCGCCTCATATGGCTACATTGTCACTTCCAGGATTGACAATCGGCCTTCCTGTTTGGCTCTTTTCAACTAATGTTGTCCAAATCGCCACTAATCCTGAGCAGTCGAATCAACTGTCAGAACAATCTAGAACTACCCACCAGCCTTCTACCTCTTGTGATACTTCCTCTGATCCTTCATCTTCGCAGGGTAGAGCCGGCAAAAGTCAGCCTCCCAAGGAGAAGAAGGAAAAGAAGAAGAAAGGGAAGAAGCAGAAGGAGCCTCTGGCGAAGGCGACTGGGGGCAAGCAGAAGAAAACTGACAAAAACCCACACACTGCACCGACCGGGCCTAAATCGCCATGTGTCATTTGCAAAGGGATCCATTTCCATCGTGATTGTCCTTGTATTCCCCGGATACTAAGGGACTGGTCCCCGAGGTTGCACAATCCGGTAGCATCAACCTCTGGTTGTCAAGTTGATTGCATTCCCTCAACTAGCGAGAGTGAAGGACGAAGAAGGGGACCAAGATCACCCTGTCTATTGTGTGAAGGTCACCATGCCATCCACAAATGTCCATTCTTAGATGAGGCAAAGAGAGTTTTGGAAGATCGCCCGGTGTCACCGGTGCAACTTCCACCTGGATACCGAAAACTCGCGCCTAATCCCTCGATAGTTGAAAATCCAGTTGAACCACTCAAGTGGTCAGCTGATGTGTCAGTCATTGAGAGTGAACCTACCGAATCTAGACCAGACGAAAGTCTAAAGGTCGAAACGGCAGTTGACCCGGTTCTTCCTTCAAAGGTTCTATCGTCCAATGACTCCGTCATTGAAGACCCGTCTTCAAATGACACCGTCACCGAAGTGTCGTCTTCATGTGACACCCTCACTGATGAGAACAAGGATGACACCATCCAAGTTCTCTTTATCAGCACCGACTCCGACGAGCATCCGGGCAATGCGCCCATTCCTTTATCGCAGGAAGGAACATCATCTGAGTCGTATCCGGCCGTATATTCGGTCCCACCACCAAGCAACCTGGTTGTATCCTTTGATTGGAATCAACTAGGCAGACCCCGGTTACCAGCCAGTACACCATTTAGAATCATTGTCCAGATCTATAGAATGGTTATGGCTGGTACTATCATTGATGAAGGGGCGTCTGTGAGTATCCTTTCCTCTATTGCTTGGAAAGCACTGGGTTCCCCAGCGCTTTTACCTGAGTTGAGAAATCTCTCAGGTTTTGATAAAGGAACCAGTCGACCGTTAGGAATCCTCCCCGATGTACCTGTTACATTGAAGGGGAAGACCGTCAGGATGAACGTGTTGGTAGTTCAAGGACCCTTGGATTATAACCTACTCCTTGGACGCGACTATATTTATTGCATGGGAGCGATAGTCTCCTCACTCTTTAGAGTAATGTGTTTTCCACACGAAGGAAGGGTGGTCAAGCTCGTAGACCAGCTTTCATTTCCGGGATCTCGCATCGCAAATAGTCAAATACCAATCCTAAATGGTCTGTTCACTCAAGATTCGCCTCCGCCCCCAGTCCTCCTTCCCGATGAGCGCGAGTAATTCGGAAAGAAAGACTAGGACCCAGGGGGCATGCACCCTGGTCTGCTTCGGGCAGAAGAAACTCCGGGTATAAGGAAGAATTTCTGCAGGAGAACATGACTAGTCCGTACCCCGTCCGAAGGAAGTGGGGTTGTTCTGGAATAATGATCTTTTGTTAAAGTTATGTGTTTGGGAATCATTCACCTTTGTCTAAAAAAGTGGGCAATGCCCAAGTAGGAATTCCCTTATTATAACAAGTAGTCACCATCTTTAAATTCAAGCCTCGCCCATCGAAACATATGTTTTGAAGGATAAGCAGGGGCAGTAAACTAAGAAGGAGACCGTATTGTTGTGACAGAGGGTAACCATCTTTGGACAACCCAATGATAGACACCGCCGAAGAAAGAGATTGATTTGCAGCAGCGAATAGAACCACTCTTCGGATAATAAGAAAGAGGCAAGCCTCCCTCGATAATACCAATGTTTTATCTTTGAGTAGTGTTCTTCTATTGTCACAATAGCTGTTTGTTAAAAGTGGGCCGACAGGAAGTCTGAGTACTGCGTAAGACCCCTTAAAATAACGAGAAGACAAGTATCGTTAGCATTAGATTAGCAAGATGACAAATAACTGTGAACACCCAAAGAAAAGCAGAAGTAGGAGAGAGGAGGGGCAACCTCGAAATTCTATCCTATACCTGGGGGCATGCAAACTTTCTGGAGTGCAAGCTAGGGGCGGTTATTTATCTGGTTTTAAGATTAGCCGTTTCCAAACTTACATGAAAGAAAGCCTGTGGGGCAGAAGTAAAATTTGCCAAAATAAGAGCATAGCTGTAGTAAGGCATAAGCTCTATAAAAATTGGTCCTTATAGGAGGCATTCTTATGACTGGTATATCGAGCCGTTTTAGCATATAGTTCATGCTCGTTAAAAAATAAACGCGAAATTCGAGCAGTTTTAGGCCTGAATTTATGCTCGTTAAAAAATAGAAAAGTGTGAGCAAATGTTTCCCCCAGAGTTCAAGCTCATGGAAAAAATGAACCGGTAAATAACCTTTTGAGATCGTAAATTCATTAGCCATAAGAACCTTGATCGTGTTTTCATCCACCACCTCCACCGTTCATTTGGCCGATCATTCACTTCCATTGGTGTGTTTACCTCTTTTGAGAAACAGCTGCGAAGAGTGATTTCATCTAGCCATCCTTGTGACACTGCCGTGATTGGAATTTCCAACCTGTACCTGGAATCTGTAGCTATCCCTGTTTATCACTCGTTCCTCAAAAGACGAGTCTTCTTTCAGCTCTTTTCACTGACTCGTAAAATATGAAAAGTTTGCCGAGTTTTGGCCTTCCAGCTCGTTAAAATGACCGGAACGCTATCCCTCCTCTAAATTTTAATCTTTTTTGGACTTGAGGGATTATTGCACAAAAGGATCGAGCACTTGCCTGGTTCAGCTCGTTAAAAATACCGAACAGCCATCCCTTCTGTATTGTTTTATACTTTTTCGGACTTAAGGGATTAGCTGACGAAAAATGAATTATGGAGTTGACTTTCTGTACCTTTTTAGACTCTATAAAAATGAAAAGGACCGAGTTTTCCTTGTCGTTAGACTCGTTAAAATGATTAAATAGCGACAAACTTGTCTTTAGACGAGAACGAGTTTCCCTATCGCTAGGCTCGTTAAATCTTAGCGATGGGCTTGCCCGAAGGGCAGGTTATAGAACAAGCATATGTTATCCTCCTCAAGCTTGACAAAAATAAAGAGGTACTGGTCAGAAATGACTGGGGAAAAATTGGGAGAACATCAAAGTTTAGAGGTAGCAAGTCACTCTTGAACATGACACTTTTCTTCCGTATCACATCGGGTTGGGTTGTCTCATTCACCGGTTTCATCACCATGGTCCTCGCCACACCATCCATTCGGGGTAATGCTACCGATCCATCACATCAGTGTCGTTATATGTTCAAGAGGGGTCATTCAGAAAGTGTCAACCGTGTCCCATCCACTACCATACATTTTCCTTCATCCATTTCATGATCGCCACCCTGAATCATATGTCACAGTTTGTTTCACCTCCACTAAATCATTAGCTCCGTTCCGTGTCATTGATGTGGGATTCATCAAGGCCCTCCTTTGACGGATCACTTCTTGTCGACTTCAGCTCATTATCCAAGAAGTCGATCTAGGAACACCCCCATCAGTACTTTGAAGCTTGCATGCCTCAATGGCAAGTTTCTCACTTCCGGCGACAGGTATACATCAATGACCTTCGACCAGAAGATTTTGCGTGGCGTTCGACGCCAAGTCCTTTATTCACGCCACGTGAATTGTACTGCCGTACCTTGAGGGTCATCGTCATTATTGGTGATTCCTCTCGCGCTTGTTAACGGTTTTCATTATTGACCAGTAATCAAGCGATGTCTTTCCATGTTCGACTTCAGCGTAATTCTCACATGGATCCACTTGTACTTAGAGTGAAGATCGAACGAGTTTGAAGACCCCGGATCTAGTTTCATCCATCCGGGCTGCGATATATATTCAGGAAATATAAAAGCATTTGCCATGTACATCATTGCAACAGATGATCATCCTCCTCAAAAGATGATAATTTTAGCGGAAGATTATCAGTCTGTCTTCAGACGATCGTCTGTCATATGTACCAAAATGTATTTATAGAAAGCTGAGCATGGGAATACCCGCCTCAGCTAGATCATGAGAATAATGATGAATGAAAGATAATGTATTGTATTGTATTGTATTACAGGGCACTCTCCTCAGCACTGGAACGAACTTCAGACCCTCTAGCTAAAGCATTTCACCCGATTAACGGCCTCATACTTTAGGGGGCAACTGTTATAGACATTTTTGTGCCTCGCGTCAAGGAGCAGGAAATGTCGATAATTACAGGGATCCTCAGTCCCTAAACATGTTGTTCTTACCCCTAAAAGAACAAGGTCATCGATCAACAGCACTTCCAATCAGTTCTCCACCTGAAAACACTTCAGAACAGGCTTATTTTGGATCATGTCAGCTGCTTAACTGAGCTTCTGCGCTGTATTGCAACTGTCCCACTCTGTACCTGCGCTGGAAGTCAAAAACAATGAAGGCTACCTGCGCTGGGCGAGATTGGCCAAGTGGCACAGTCATCCTGCAAGGTGTCAATTGCCCAGGAAGCTTCCAAACTGACACTTGGGTCATGAGATTCGCCCTGTGATGAGTAAGAGGTACTTGATCACCATGTGTAAGCAAGGATCTCCAAGTGGACACAGGAACTGAAGATTAACTGAAGATGGAGAGGACACAAGGCAGCTTCATGTCAGTCTCAAGCTGACTCATCCTTTCCTCTTCTCTCCTATATATAGAGCTCTTCTATGAGGTCTAAAGGAGGCTGGAATTTTGTATAAGCAAGGAGGTGCTGTTGGTATACTGCCAGGATTATTGGGTGATTGTTTTACTAGAGGTGAAGAAGAGAGTTCTTGCTGCCGAGGAGGTGCTGCTGGATTGGGGCCAACATCATTGGTTGTAACTTCCTCTGGAACCCTGTTACTTTCTATCAATAAAGTTTGCATGTTCTTCTATATACTTGTTTTACATAGATGCTTTTGTGTTTACATGTATATTTGATGCAACCTAATCCATGCTTCAATTATGATTGCTTGTATCTCGTAGTTTGCTCCCTTTTGTTGTGCAGATTCTGTGTGTAGCTGGATCGGCTTGGAGAGTAAAGAGCTGGGAACGGGATACAAAGCGAGAAGGACAAGGATCGACTAAGCGCAAGACACCAGGTTGGTTGATCCTCTTTCTATTCTCTCTGTGCTTTTATAAAGATGAACATGAAAACTTTGTCATTCAGTTGTTGCTAAAGTCTGTCACCTTTAGAAAGGGTTAGTGTCATCCGCATCGGATACTTTTCCCCACAACAATAAAGTTGGCCAAGAAGCCAAAGTTCCATGATCAAATGAAGCACATCAATACTAAATATCATCTGATTCGACATCATGTTGAGGCCAAAACAATCCATCTCCACCATTGTTCCACTAATGAGCAAATTGCAAACATCTTCACCAAAGCACTTAGAAGAGAAAAACTTGAAAGATTCAGAACGATTCTTGGACTCACCAACATCCCTTCAGATTAAGGGGGGGAATGTTGACACCTAATCATAGGGATTGGGTGAACAAATGAAATTAATGTAAATAAATAATAGAAAATATGAAGAGTCACTGAGAGATGAAATGAATAGTCTCTCCCTCATGTATATAATAATGATCAACCTGAATGAATATTACGATTTATTTTGAGGAGTTACCTCCTGGTCTGACAGTACTACTCCAAAGAAATCATTGGGATGTGTGGATAAATATATTTGCAAAAAAAAATTCCTTTGTTGTGGTAATAAAACACACATGCTCAATTTATTTTAGATGCATATGCTCCAACAACATATTGTATCTCTTATATGAAAAAAATGGTTCGCTCCATGATAACTGCATTCAAACAAATTCAGGAAAATTGTATATCCTATGGAGACAACAAAATCAAAACTATTTGTAATCTTGGAAACACATTGTTAAATATGCAACAAATGTCAAGTCTAAAATCAGTCCACATTGCTCTATCATTTCCTTTCTATTCATCTTCTATAAAAATAATATTCATTAACACTGCTCCAGCTGAAAAACAAACATATTTTCTAAAAATACCTATTTTGTTAGAACAAGAACCCGATAATTATGAAGATATTATTTGCATGATAATTGTTGATAGACATGTTGCACATATTATTTCCCTTGAGTATGTTTTCTTTGCAGAATACGTTTCTTCTTATTCAATCATGGAAACAATGTAAAAAAAAAAAGACGTCCATGTGTCATAATATTCATTGGGTACAATGAACACATCGACCCAAAAAACCATTATAGAGAAAAAATGATGCTCAATCATGCTTTTCTCATAAACACATTATCTACGTCACAAAAAAATAATTTTCTCCTTTAGTCACACCATGGGGTGATATTGAAACTTCTTCCACTACAATTTCATCCAAAAGTGATGAGATATTTATGGTTCACTTTCCATTAGAAACTGAGAATAGGGCTTGTTCTAATGAGAAATATGACATTCAAAAAATATTTCAAAGAGAAAATGCAATTCAAAAACACTCAAACTAAGTATAAAAAAAGCATTTAATTGATTAAGCATCCCTTTGTTTTGGACACATTGGCATACCATGAAATTATGAGACAATTAAATCAAGAGAAACAATCAATAATGAAACAAATAGTTCTATGGAAAAAGAGTAATCCTGGTAAGTATTTCTATTTGTTTATCACTGGAGGTGTAGGTACGGGAAACACATTCATTGCACAAGCACTTTGATATACACTTGTACGATTCTATAACAAATATTTACAAAGTGACTGTTTGCAAAAGAAAAGTTCAATACTTACATTTGCTGGCAAAGCTACATATATTACACATGCTTTTAGAGTCCATTCAACTTTGCAATTTCCAAAATCACCATGCCACATGGTTCCATTGGATTATAACACACTTGATGTATTGAGAAAAGAATATGAACAAATCAATTTTTTGTGATAGATGAGGCTTAATTAATTGATTGCTTTATAGCATTGGCAAGTGACTCCTCGAAATTATGCATGCTCCAGCTTCCTTGTTTGGGAACATTGACATAATATTATGTGGTGACCTATGTGAAGCACAACCTATATGTGATTGTTGGATATTTGAACAACCACATCTTAAAGGAACTCGTACTCCTTAAAAATTTTGGAAAGAAAATGTGAAAACTTATGAACTAAAATAAGTAATGCTACAGGACAATATTAAATTTGTATCCATCTTAAACAGAATCAGGAAATGTTCACGTATTGATGATGATATTGCCTTCTTGAAAAACCTTTTTTATAGAGTGGCACCAAATGATCCAACTTTTCCATACATGTTTTATTTAAACAAGAATATACATGAACATAATGAAATAATGTTGTCTCTCATTGACAAAGAAGAAATTATATTACATGCATATGATAGAACAATTGGCTCAACCAATATAAGTTGCAATAAAAAAATCAAATTATAGTTGCCATATTCTATTATCTTGAAAGAAAATATGGTTGTTGACCTAACCAGGGGAAATTATAATATTCAGGATGGCTTGGCAAATGATGCTGAAGGAATATTTAGAGCATCAAAAAATTTTCAGAATGGTGCAATTCCAATCGAATTTGTTGATGTGGCTGTTGGCACTATTCCATGGGAAAAGATGGCGCATTTGAACAATGACAAAATAATTTCTATGTGGACACCTATTACTAGAGTTTGTAGGAATAATGAATCAAACAACAGAATTAGCTTTACAAGAGAACAATTTCCTGTTCAACTAGCATGTGCACGAACTATACATCAATTACAAAGATTAACAATGGACAAAATTTCTTTTGACCCAAAAGGGGTTAGGCAACATGGACCAATTTATACTGCACTTTCTCGTGTCAAAGGTATTAAGACCTTGAATTTATTAAACAAATTAGAATGTAGTAAATTTCTCTCAATGACAAAGTTGCTATTGAGCTAAATATACTTAGAAAAATGCATCCTATGAGCTTGAATATAACATATATCAAAATAATACAATTGATGATTTGAAAATATGTTCATTAAACAGTTGTAGTTTGTCCTTGAATTTCAAAGATATCATTGTTGACTATGATCTAATGAGTTCTAATATTCTTTGTTTCCAAGAAATAGAAGAAAAAACAACTCCATCGAATCTATTATTGTCTAGAAAATATAACTACATACATTTATACCATTTACATGGAGTTGTCACATATTATAGAAAACATGTTGTGGTTGAGAATCATTTCAGTTATACACAATGACCAAATTGAATCAACAATTGCAACATTCCATGTTCAAAAAATAACCATTATAGTTTCAAATGTATATATTGCACCAAATGCAAACATTGAAGAAATAATTACTTTCATCAAATTCTTTTTAGAGAAAAAATGTAACAGCTACCCAATTGTTCTTGTTGGTGATTTGAATTTGGCCATGTTGCAAACTAGTTTTCAGGCCAGGAGGTAGCTCCTCAAAATGAATTGTGTCTTTGTATTAAGACTTCTCATGGATATATACAAGCAAGGAGAGACTCTTGGGCTTCACCTCCCAATGCATCTTCATATTCCTATTCTCCATTATTTACTATTTACATTATTTACATATATTCACCCAATCCCAATGATTAGGTGTCAACACTCCCCCCCCCAAAAAAAATCTAAACGGATGTTGGTTAGCCCAAGCATCATTCCGAACCTTTTAAACTTTTCTCTTTCAAGTGCTTTGGTGAAGATGTTTTCAATCGACTCATTGGTGGAACAATAACATAGATGGATTGTCTTAGCCTCAACATGATGTTGAATCAGACGATATTTTGTATTGATGTGCTTCGTTAGATATGGAACTTTGGGTTCTTGGCAAACTTTATTGAAAAGGTTTTGTCAATCATGAGTGGATTTGAAGGAACTTGTCTCACCTACAAAACTTCTAGAATATTCCTGATCCACACAATTTACTTTTTTGCCTCAGCTGTTGCCATATATTCTACATCTATTGTGGAATCTATTGGAACTGATTTTTTGCATGATCTCTAGGAGATAAATCCTGATCCAAGACTCATAACATAACTTGAAGTATATTCCCTGGTTTCTTTGTCTCCATCGAAGTCTAAATCAAAGTATCCAATCAAGCTAAAATCACCCACCTGTGTATACTTGAGTTCAAAGTCTTGAGTTAGCTTCAAGTACTTTAGAACTCTTTTTGCAACAGACCAATGTCCCTCAAAAGTATTTTGCATAAACCTGGAGAGGATTCCAACAGCAAATGAAATGTCTGGTCTAGTAGTAGTCAGGTAGTTGAGACTTCCTACAAGTTGTCTATACTTTTCTGCATCTTCAAATTATTTTCCTTCAATGGATGTGATCTTCATGTTCTGTTCTATTGGAGTAGTCAAAGGATTTCACTCAGCCATGCCAAACCTATTCAAAAAATCTCCAATTTACTTCTTCTAAGAGATGAATATAAACTTTTGATGTTGAGTTACTTCAGTACCAACAGAGTAGGGCACATAGCAGAAGTCAGTCATTTCAAATCCTTTCCTCAATTCCTTCTTTAGGGATACAATATAGCTCTCATTGTTCCCTATCATCAAAACATCATCTACATACACCATAAGATATACAACTATTTTTCCAACTTCCTTGAAAAGCAAAGTTGCATCATTAAGATCATAATGTTTGAAGTTGAGTTTCAGAAGATGCTCAGTTAACTTTTCATACTAGGCTCGTGGTGCTTGCTTGAGGCGATACAAGGATTTCAAAAGTTTGCATACTGTGTCTTCTTGTCTCTTCACAACAAATTCTTTTAGATGGGACAGAAAAACATTCTCTTTTAGATATACATTCAATAAAATTGTTTTTACATCCATTTGATGGACTTTCCAACCGTTCTGAGTTGGCAAGGCAAAGAGCATCTGGATGGTATCCCATTTTGTTGTGGGGGAAAAAGTATACTCATAATCAAACCCTTGCTTCTGTGCAAAACCTTTTTCCACAAGTCTGATTTTGTGTTTGTCAACTAAGCCATTAGCTTTATAGTTGTTCTTGTAGACCCACTTGCAACCAATTGATTTGGTTCCCAATGGAGGATCAACTAGCTTCGAAGTGCCATTCTTTATCAAGGCATCATATTCCTTATGCATCGCTTCTTTCCATTCATCATGAGAAGCAACTTATTTGAAGGAATTTGGTTCAAAATCTGTAGAAAAATTCAGTTCACAATCATAAGAAACATCCATATCAATAGGTGAATCAGAATCATCTACATCACCTCCATTTTTCATGGTTGAATTTCCTGTTCCTGTATTTCCAACCTCATGAGGATGAAAACTTTCAAGTTTCTTTGTTAGCCATCTTGGAGGAACTTTTTGAGATGGCCTAGACTTCTCAATTGACTTAGTTGGGACTCAATCAAGATTGAGTCTCCCAATTTGGTCAAACACATCACTCAAAATATCATCACTAGTTGGAGCTTCATGATGGGGAGAGAGTGTTTCAGAAGAAGATTTAGTAAATTAATCTAGTATAGGAATCCCCCCTTCAAGACATGGAACTTCATTATCAAATTCTCAAAATGATTTTGCATGTCCAAATTTATCCAAATGATCAGGTTGTTGCTCAACAAAATTGTCAGCTTTGGAAGATTCAAGAAAGATTACATCTCTAGATACAAAAATCTTCTTATTAGCTTCATCATAGAGACAATATTCTTTGGATGTATTTGAATACCCCAAGTAGATACACTTATGACTCCTTGCACCAAGTTTGTTTCTTTGTTCCTTTGGTATGAAGGCATAACAGGTGGAACAGAATACCCTAAGATGCTTTACCACAAGAATTTGGCCATACCAAATTTCATAAGGAGTCTTGTTTCTAATAGAATTAGAGGGACATCTATTCTTTACATACACAACACATAGAACTACATCAGCCCAAAACATCAATTTTACATCATTGAAAAACATCATAGAACGTAACATATTTAAGATTGTCATATTCATTCTTTCAACTACTCCATTCTATTGGGGATTTTAAGGCACAATTATTTGATGTTTGATCCCATGCTCGTGAAGATAGTTTTCAAATTCATTTGAAGTGTATTCTTTTCCATTATAAGTGCGAATAGAGTGAATATAAGATTGTGCATCAATATGTGTATCATCAGATTTGTTCTTCAATAAATAAACCCAAAACATTCTGGTGTAGTCATCAATAAATGTCATAATATATTTATTTCCTTCCAGAAGGAACAAACATTGGACCACATAAATATAAATGAATGAGTTCAAGTTTTCTATGTACTGTGGAATGTGAATCATGAAAATATTGTTTTCTATGCTTTCCTAGAATACAAGCATCACATTGCTTAAGTTTCCTAGGAATTGTAGGAAAACCAGTGACGCCATTTTTCTTCAACAAGTGAAGGGTGTCATAGTTCAAGTGTCCAAATATAGAATTCCACAGAAGACATGTTGGAAATGTACCTTCATCATAATGAGAACTGTATGAGAAATTTTGTGCCCGAGCATAAGTACCTTCTAGCTTCAAAAGTCTTTCTTCTTCTATCCCCGTCATGGAACATGAGTGATCTAATGCTTTTCTAACCTCAACCTTTCCATCTAATATATGAATGGAGTGTCCTTTCTGGTGGATGTGAACCAAGGAAAACAAGTTTCTCCTTAGCTCTGGGAGATATAAAGCATCATGTAGAAGAAAGTCTAGAAGATCAGGCAGTTTGAGCCTGATTGTGCCAAGCATTGATGGCTTGAGTTTTGATTTGTCTGCAAAGTATACTTCTCCATCAACATTATCAATAAATTAAAAAAAAAATCTTTTCTAAAGGTGATGTGGCAAGTTTCTCCTAAATCAAGCAACCGGTCATTTTTCCAAGAAGCAAGTGAAGCATTAAAAAAAGTCTTCAGTTACTCTTATATTACAATGTGCCATAAGATAGTGAGCGGATTCAGGTTCTTTACCTTTCACTTTGTCATTGGTTTTACCTTTGTCTTGGTTTCTTTCTTGCTCAATTAGGTCCCAAGGAAAATTACATGTAGGTGCATCATGTGCATCTCTATTGCAACGTATGCAATGAAGATCAAACTTTTCTCCTTGAGAGTGTCTACCCCCCCTGCCTCTGAAATTTCTTCTTCCTCTTCCTCTTCAACCACCTATTCCTATAGAAGAATCTTAAGCACGATTCTTCCCTATATTTGCAAGACACACAACTTATTCATAATATTCAGGGGTTTTCTTCTTCCCAAAAGCCTTCTCTTTCTCAGGAAACTTCTTCACAAGGGAGTCAAAGGTAATCTCCTTGAGGTTTCCACTTGCTTGCAATGACTCAAGATAATTTGAGTAGGTGGGATATAGTGCCTTGACAAAATCTATCAGAGGAATGTCTAGTTGAAAATCAATTGTTTTGATATCATGCATAATATATCTTACTTTTGATGCTAAAGCAAGAGGATCATCATTTTTCAATTCAATACTGAACAATTTAATCAGCAATTGAACAACTTCAAGTTCAAAGTGTGAGTCATAGAGTTTCTTCAACTTCTATAAGGCTGCAAAATAATTTGAAAATGGTGAAATATGGTGACTCACCTTTTCATTTATAGATGTTGCAATCAAGGCATAGGACTTGCTATTCTTGCTTTCCCAAATGGTGATCTCCTTATCTGAGGTGCGATTTCATGGTTCATTATCTCCTTCTCCTACACAAACTCCTTTCCACAGCTCATTGAAAATGAGAGTGTGTTTAATGTTACTTGACCATTCTGGATAGTTCTCTTTCATAAGAGAACTAAACCAACTATATATATTAGTCAATGCATTCCCAAAGAAAAAAACTATGTGGTTTTGATTTCGAAAAAAAAAACAATCTTTCTTGATATCTTTTGTTTAGGTGGAAAAAATTCACTATATTAATAATTTTAATGTAGCACATATTCCTCCACTCACAAATATATTACATGATGGCTTAAATATTTAAACCATATAATACATATCCAAAAAAAATCTCAACTAATTTCATGTCTTCAAAAATGCCAAAATTCAAAAAAAATCTCATCATATACACCATCCAAAATTATCATTATATAATCACCATCCAAAAATTTTAAAAACCTTTAATACTACCACCATTTTCAAAGGAATTAAATGCACTTCCTAATATATATCACCATATGCATTCACCACACCTCGAACTTTTGTCTGCAGAATTGTAGTAGTGAATTTGAAACCAATTTGAAACTCAAATCGGTAGGAGCTTCAACGCACCAGACAAGGTTGGGTTGTGGTATGATTGAGCCTGACTTTGCACTTTACAGAGATTATAATACCCCGAAAATCTTCAACACTATGACAACGGGAGCTGTGGGAGTTGAACTGGGTATTATGTAAGACAAATATCTGAGCATTCAAGAATAGAGGCCAAACTATCATGATGGTGTGGAGCAGTGGCAGCACAGAGGGGAGGGCTGTGAGGTGACTGATGGGACATTAATAGTTTGGTTTTGAAGAGACCGAAGTAACCGGGAGCTTGTGTGAGGAGCATAGTCAGGCCTGGTGGGACCTCCATGTGTTAGCTAACAATGTTAGGGCTAGTGTTTAGGCAACATTTAGGCTTGGAAAATTAAAAAACGCATATGACAATGTATGGAAGGTGGCTTCGGTCCTCAAGAGCAATGTTCAAGGTGTCGGTTCTAAAAAATAGGCATAACATACATAGGAGGGAGTTACAAGGGAAGAGAGGGAAGCCAAAAATGGAGTTGGCTTTCATACCTTGTCGAACCAAGAGGTAACTCCTCAAAACGAATTATGTCTTTGCATGAAGATTTCTTATGGATATATACAAGAAGGGAGAGACTCTTGGGCTTCACCTCCTAGTTTCTCTTCATATTCCTATTGTCCATTATTTACTATTTACATTATTTACATATATTCACCCAATCACAATTATTATGTGTCAACACTAGCCATTAATTTATGCAGAATAATGGCTTCAATCTTCATACAAAAAAACCAACAAATTACTATAGCTCAATTTTTAGATCAATTTTGGAAAAATCTTTCATCTAGTATTGTCTCTTTCCATGTCTTTGATGCATATTGGATAGATCATCATACAATTTTTCTGGGATATCCTTTTTGTCATATTGAGTTGTTTTCCAATGTTCGTATTCTACAAGTTCATTGTTGGCTTTTCACAAAATTTGTCACATTTGAAAATGTGCACCTTTGACATATGCCTTGATTTGCAAGTATTCAAAAACAAAGAAATTATGCACAACAAAAAACAAGAAAATGACAAAAACATCCAAATATAAAATTCTTGTAAGTATTTGAACCATGACCATAAATGTTTTGTATTTCTATTCTGTAACTATAAATTTTTATGCGATGCTTGGTATGAAATTTATGCATTTTCGTTCTAACTTTGTTGCATTTTGTTCCATATACTGAATAGTATTATTTTCTTTAGCTTGTAGTTCATATTTCATTATTTCTTGTACACATTCTTTTGATTAAAAAAAAAGAAAAAATAAAAAAAAGGTTCCCATCATAATTCCTAATGGCACATTTCCAAGAGTGAACTACATGTATATTTGTCAATGAAATCTCTAAAACATTTTCTTTATTGTAACTTATGCATGGTTACTACATAGACCCCAATAATGGCTAATAGTACAATAAAAACATAATTCATGTATATATAATTTATCATTGTAAAGTATACATTTCTTTAAATGTTTTTTATACACTTGTCCCTTATTTGAGGGCTTGCATTTTCATTTTCTGGCAAATATTGATCTAGTGATTTTGAACAAAATCATGGAAACATATAGCTCTAGAAAACAAATATTGGAAGAACAAATGGTGGAAAATGAGAGTCCATAAAGGTTAGGTTTTTACTGCTTTGAATGTTTCTATAATCAAATGACATGTTTGCATTAAATCAATGTGAGTGTTTTTTGAAGCATGTTGTTTTGTTTGACTTTGCATATAAGCTACAAAAAAAAATGGAACTAGCATCCTCGTCAACATTGAAATATACTCAGAAGCATATGAAAAAAATTTTGAGGCTGATATATTGGTTGTTTATGGGCTAGGACAAACTAAATTACTAAATCTCTTGCAAAGGTGTGACTGGTCCATGATTATTTGGTTGATAGCCATGACTAACTATTATAACAGTGAACATGGGAATCAATCTTATAGAGCATTTTGAAAACATGTTTACTATTGGAAATAATGTTCAAATTGCAGATTTTGTGATAACAAACAAGGGTATTTTTGAACGAGTAGACGTAAAATGTTGCATAGTGTTATACGACAAAACCACAGTTTAATAAATTGCACAAGTTGAATCATATTCAGCACACATCATGTATATATATATATATATATATATATATATATATATATATATATATATATATATATATATATATATATATATATATATATATATATATATATATATATATATATATATATATCTATATATATATCTATATATATATATATCTGTTTTTTAGGCACTTATTACCTATTTTGAATATTGCTGGAAAGTTCTATGACATACTCTTTGAGTACACTTATCTGCCATTTGATGTACTTAGTATAGTATTATTATGTATCCACATAATCATGATACAGTTAATAATGCACTCATTTCTAGAATTGAAACTAATATGCATGTATTGCACATTTTAATATTTTAATGTTAATATTATAATTAATTTCGCAATGCATAGCTTTCCCTATAGTTTTGTTCTTTTCAATATTAGCATTTGTTTTATCATGTGGTTTTGCAAATAATTCATTCTGTTCCCTTTCTTATGAGTTTCTTATTATATTTATCTTTTTCTTGTAGCATCCTACAAGTTGTTACACTAGCTCACCGAATCCAGAAACTAGAAAAACAACAATAATCTGAAACTGATTTCTAGGTAAACTAGGATGTCATAAATAACATGTTTTACTCTTGTCCTTTCTAAACTTTTTTGTTTTACATTGATACTAAGGCCTTTCTTTCACAAGACGAATTATGATAGATTGATTTTTTAACTAGGCCTCTGCAAGGTCTCCCTATGTGATTTGGCTTGATATTGATATCTAGTGAAATATAACTATTGTTATTGTAATAAAACAACAACAAAAAAATAAAACACACTTTCATGTACAAAGGAAGAACTTCTGTTTGTCACATATTAACAAATTAATACATGGTTATGTTTGATCTGGGCTTATGTTATCTCCTTTGCGAAACTTACAAGAAATTTCATGGTTCTCGAACCCTAGAACCACCATGTATTTTGGATACTATTCTGTTATCCTCGTTGTTAGCATAAAACAATTTATAGGCTTGCCTTATTTTTCATATCTCTCTTTGTATTTTCTCATCGAATTTAACTAGAGGTATAGAAATGACATTTCATAAATGATTTATGAATAATAATAATAATAATAACATCGATTAGCATGAAGTCAATCTAAGGATCCTTGGACATACAAAGTATCTCTATGCAACCTTATGAAAAGTGCTAATTAATATATTCTTGTTAACAAAGGAGACAACGTATATCTTCCAATCATCGAGAAATTTTCCATTTTCATCCTCCTTTTTCAGGATTCTGACTCAAATAAAGACAAATCTTATCAGTGTTATTAGCTTTCATGTCCCTGATCAACGTTCATATTTTTTTTCTTGATGATTTTGCAATTATGCATTGTGCAAGATAATCAGAAATTTGTGCCACGAGAGAGGAAACCATTGAAAAACATGATAGCTATGATATCTGTGGTGATATTAGATATACTTTCCTTTGTTTAGACATTCAGAATCCAAGAACTCCATTACTCAATTGTCCCTATTATTTTGATATTGCTCTTATTCATTGATGTCACTGCAATATCACTACACGTGATACAATTGTCTTCAAATAATTTTGTCTCAAACTATTTTTGATTGCTTTGGAAAAAAATCAAAACAATCTCGTATTTTAGTTGAAGGAATAGGCACATATAGAAAGTATATAAAATGATTTCATGTGTTTGAACAGTTCGCTTCGTGGTTACCAAACACAGTCTACATTAGTAACTTTAACTATGACACAGGTAAACAATTATTTAGAAATTACAGAATCTAGCCTTGATCACTAGTTTCAAGCAACTAGAATCCAAAAAACTATTTAGACATTTACTAGTCAAGTATTTATTGGTAATATGAAGTAAATAACACATAAGAACTAAAGGTAGAATTTCGTATGTCATATATTTTTCATTCTAAATTATAGTTAACACATGAGCATAAATTAACTAAACACAAGAAGAATAACAACACTATGTATTACTGCTAATGTTCTTTGTAATTTGAACTCAAAAAACAATATTCATTCGTTCCATGAAATATGTTATGTAATTTTTTGATACACAAGATATAATTTAAAAATTCAAGCAATCATTTGCATTCTTGATATCAGGATTAAAAGAAACCCTTTTTCTTTTGTGCATCACAAAATAAAATTAAAAATTGAAAAAACATTAAACAAAATATTTGTTTTTTTGAAGAATTAAGTCGCGAAATTGATGAAGAAACATTTTGTAAAAAATATTAACTTCTGGACTACCCGACCTTCTGGCCACATGAATAGAAAGTTAGGATGACTAGGAATTTTATTAAAAATAATCTGAGTGACCTTTGGATCCCAACATTTCCCGACCTCCAAACTATCCAACCTAATGAGACCACTCGACTATGCTATTTTGGGGTAGGGATATAATAGGTGAATCAAAAAGCAAGAAAAATGCCCGACATTCTGACCTCCCAATTGTACGAATTACGCCATAAAGACAAATTCTAATGATAGTATAGTTGGAATACAAATCTAACATATTGATCATAAAATAATAAAATTCCCGACTGGCCGACCTCCTGACCTATGGCCTGTCTAATGATGCGAATAAAATACTATTTTTTATTTATATTCAGTGCACTTTTTAATAAATATTTTTAAATTTCGCGTTTCACATTCAATTGATTATTTTTTAAATCAATAATATTTTTTTTAATTCTTTCTCGATTCCCGGAAACAAAAACAGTTGGCCTGTTTACAAAGAATTTATGCATACGTTCATTTTCATTTTTCACATTTTTCTAAGTAGGATTTTAGGATTTTAGGGTTTTAGGGTAGTATGCCTGCATGCTCTCTTCTAAAATATTGTTTAGATAAAATTTGAATTAAGTGAGTACCAGTTCCTAATGTCTCTCTATAAGAATAACCTAATTTTGTTTAGAGATTCCTCATTGAAATTTCAAATTTTAAATTTGCAAAACTTACATATGTTGTATTGGCATTTGGAGGTCATAAAAAACCAAAAACATGAAATTATCTAGTAGAAAATTTAACATTTCAAGGTATTTTTCCTTAATGTTGTTCTATTAATTCTGTTCAAAGAAGTATTGAATTGATGGAACACAACTTTAGTTTAAAAAAAATCTAAGGATAATGTTATTTTTTTAACAAATTTATGAATTCAATTCCAAATTTTGAATAGTGAAAACTTATATATGCTTTCTTAATGTTTACAAACCTTAAAATTCCAAAACACGCAAAATCTCCAACTGGAAATTTAAGATTTTAGGGTGTTCTGGTGGCATGCTCATTTGTTAAGCCTTGTTGCAAGAATCGTTGAATTAAGGAAACACATAACCAATTTCAAAAGACTATTTGTAAGCCTAACACTATTTCTTTTACAAATTATTGAATTCAAGTTCAAATTTTAAACAAGCAAAAGTTATATATCCTCTGTTACTATTTATAGGTTATATAATGGGAAGAAAAAGGAAAAACTGAAGTGGAAAAGAAACAAATATATCAAATTAAAGAAAAGATTAAGAGCATGGATGTTGGATCAACACAACACGTGAATTTCAACGCATTACTCATGTCAGATTCAACCTACAAGATGACAATAACATTTACGATGACCTGGCAGGATATAAAATCCCATGAGCTATTGAAACAAAGAAAAAATATTTTGAAGGAACCAGAGGAACAAATAACATAATGTAGCAACTAGGGCCATAATGTTTCCCTATTATGACATAATTTCATGGATTCTCTCTCAAACTGATATTAAAACCTGAACAATATCTGACCATCAAGAAATTGTGATAGTTTCTTAGAAATGAGAAGTGTTATCAACCATATAATATTACTCCCCCACATATCCCACTCAATTTTGAGTTCCTTCAGAAGTTTCAAAGTACTTTCTTGAAAAAATGTCAAGAGAATTATTATATAGTAATTAGAGGATGGTTGAGAAAAAAAGCAGAAGGTTTCAAGCTCAAAGGAAAAAAGGACTATCCAATAGCTATTTTTAAGAAGCATGCTAGATTTCTTATTAAAATGATAAGCAGATTATATGGGGAACAAGATCTTGGGAATTGTAAAATTAAATGGATCCAAATAATCCATAGCATTTTGAATGAGGGGAAATGCCTAAACTGGGTTGACCTATTGTCACACAATATCATAGATATAGTGAATCTATCAGTGTCATCTCACCTTGAGTTCAATTATACTTTTTTTATGTATGCCTATTTGTTGGATGTTTTAATTTCCTCAGTCCCTTTTTTGGTCATGAAATGGAATTTCCCGTCTGACTAGCAACCATGGATTCAAAATTATGCTCATATCCTATGGGAATCTAATTTTAAATACCATTTTTATGATATTTTCTCGTATCTTTTGGTTCCTTCGAATCAATTCCTTTTTGGAACAATACCTCCCAAAATAAGTGATAGTCTAAAACAAGGCCTAGAATCAATAGTTCATTGGCTTGTTGAAGAACTATTTTCCTACATCAGAGTTTTTACCAGTGAACTTGGTCCCCATCTTCTGCCCCGATATATTCCAAAAGGACTTGCTTTGAGATAAGTGGCTAATCAAGTTGTTTTATATGGACAGGTCAAAACGTTGAGTAAGCTGCAAAATAAACTTTGGCCTGATTTCCGAATAAAGTTTGGCGACATTAATATTTGACACAAAGGACACGGAATCATAGAAGCCAAAGAGCTTGAGGGAATTTGGTTATTTACTCTGCCCCATTATAAATATGATCCTCAAGGTTTCATTGGAAGTCATTACAGAACAATCAATCATATTAAAAAATTTATTCATTGAAAACCACCTTTCGATAAGGATTTAATATGCATTGATGATTTTCAACAAGAAGTCCAAAGAAGAAAAGTCCTACATAGTGAATCAAGATGACGATTGCAAGAATTTAAAGAGGAACCCTACGGAAATTTTCTAAAGGAAAAGGCTCTACACCTCAACATTTCATTCCAAGAGTTAAATTCTACTGAATTTTTGAAATTTAATTTCAATGGACTCACTTCATAGGATTTTATTGTTTTTGAGAAGGGAAAAGTAGTAGAAACTGAAAAATTAGAAGGTTTTCTTATCACAGGTGAAGAAGTTGAATCCACATCAATACAAAATATGAAAGAGGAATAAGAACCTACATGAAGAGAAATGACTCCATAAAAAGTAGAAACAACTGAACAAGAGATTATTTTCATTGATTACCTTGAGAAAATAGAGCAAGAGAAACTAGAAAGTGGAGAGGTCAAAGAAATGAAAGTACCTAATGGGAAAAAAAGTATCTCTTGAAACCAGTAGCAAAGAAAATGAGAAAAAATTGGGATCATATAATAGACTGGATACTATATCTATTGTATCTCCTCGGACATCATTAACACTGATTTCTACTAAAATTCATTAGGAATCATTCTTGTTGGAACCACTTTATGAATTAGATCCAATTGCAAATATTATTCCATCTTTGACAAATTATTATTTTAATAGTCAAACAAAATCAATTGTATGAAGAACAAAGAAATGAAAACATGATACTTTGGAAACTATATTTGAATTCAGCTCGTGGGCTGAGGGTGACATAAAGAAAAATCTCAGGAACCTTCCCAAGGTTTAAGAGCTTTTGTCAATTACAATCAGTATCATCTGAATGAGATTTCACTTCATATGACAACAATTTATAGATAATTAAAGTTTTGGAGAAAAATTTGATGAAAAATGAATTGTCGAGTGAAGAAAATTAGCAGTAACATTCTGCTAATTTAATTCAGGGATTTACTGTAGAAAAATAAAACCTACAGAAATATTTTCAAAAACAATTAGAACAAGTGAACGCAAAACATGGGCAAGAGATTTAGGAATTCATAATATTACATGTAGATTAAACCCGTATCTAGAAGAACGAAGTAGACAACAATTTTTCCATTATTGTCACAAATTTGCAGCAGGAAATTGAATCTCTTAAATATCAAGTGAATGAGAATCAAGAGGCAACACAAAGTCTCGATATTTTCAAAGATCAAGATTTACAAATTTGTCTAATTTTAAGGAAGAATCAATTAAATTTCTATTAGAAATGGATATAATGTCAATGGTTCATCAATAAATTAAAGCTTTAAGTGAAATAATTAATTTATTGGTAGAATAAGACAAATCAATTAAAAACAATTTTCTCTATATACTTGAATCGGAAAACAAATTTTAATCTACTGAAATTCCAAGAGTTTCTAAGGGAGACAAAATATTGATGCTTGCTTCACTAGGTTGCAGGGGGGTAGATAAAAAATAAATCAGAGCATGCATACAGATGGCATATCAACAATGTTTATCGATTTGGGAAAAAGGAACATACTTTATAGAAGAGTTTGACCTATCAGGTAGCAAGTCATTAAAGGAAGCAATTCCAGGAGAATTAAAATAACCAATGCAATGCCTTGTTGCCAAGGACCACATAGAAATAAAAAAACATTAAATTTTGGACATAACAAAGTTTCTAAAAATTTATGCAACTACCTTTTGAGAAAATCAGACTTATTTATCAAGTGCTCAATATTTAGCTCAAAAATCAAAGTTCTCAATATGGCTCAAAACCTGAACTATCATGCTTGTCTCAGAAAAAAATCCTAACACAACTCGTTTCGGCAAAAACTGAGTTCAGATGAGAAATTTATTGTGTTCTGATCACTTTGCTAAATAGGCAAAATTTGCAAAAGCAATGCCTAGTCACTGCACAGTTAGTGGTCTGTACTTCTGACATGGCAGTTGACTAGGCACGATCAACACAGGTCAATGGTGAATTAGGGATGGAAAAGTGGCATTATTTGGTTGGTTTTTACATGGGTGTGTTGGCGCATTCTTATTGGTTCATTTGTAGACCAATGGAAGAATGCCACATGGAAAGCCCGGAGTCTACCATGTGGCACTTCCCAATGGTCAGGTAGGAGACATATACATTGGAGAAAAATTTTGGTTGAAATTTGGGTCGAACCGGTGAACTTAAGCCTACCATCCTCGCGTCGTAACCGCCTACCCTACACCTTGGTTCTTACCATGTTACAACTCTCATTATATTTAAAGTTTAATGGCTATGGAGTTGGTGGTTAGGGGAGGGCCATCCCGTAGGCCAACCCTCTCCCCATGTGAACACAATGCGGTGACGGTTAGGGTCTACCCCGGCAGTCAGTTAACCACACAACTGCGATGGTTAGTGTTACTCATGTGAACGCAACCATACGCCGCAACCGTTTTGTTAACCCAAGCAGCCCTGGCACACATTACTCTGCAACGGTTAAGTATTTGCATGTGAACACGACAGATGTAACATCAAATAGTCAGCTTTGATGGTTCTGTCCAACGATTAATGGGAACATTAATATTACATGTGACTAGGCCAACAAAAGCCGTCGGATGTCGTAGTTAGAATTTGTGATAATACGGGATTAATATTAAGTATGCGCAGTTAACAAGGAGTTTAAATCTGAGTTTAGCCTGGTGGTGAATTTGGCGGTGCCACCAAATTTGGGCCTACCACCAAATTTAGTGTGGTAATTGGAGTCATTCCATATTTAGTGGATCTTTTCTAGGAAAAGAGTGACTAAGCCATAGAGAAGTCAATTTTTGACCAAATTGAGCTCAGAAAGAGGTGTTCTTGGCTAATTTGGACATTCTAAATGCATTGGTGTAGGTATCAAGAGCCATAAAGCTTTGTAAAATATCATTTTCCAACATTGAACTAATAAAGAGGCCCAAGCCATGGAAGCTAGACCAAGGAGATATAGCCTAGGAGGGGTGAACTCCTTCATCAAAACACTGTGTTAATGTCTCTCTTTGATGGTTTTCCACAATGTGAATGTCTATTGTTCAGTATTTGTTTTTGAAGCTATTTTTCTCATGAATGAAACCTCAACATAACAAGAAATAAGCAAACATATATTTAGAAATTTGTAACTGTTATTAGCACAACAAAACTAATGATATAAAAACAAATCAAGTTGGTATCGGAGCAAAGGTTGAACTCCTTGACTGCTTGAGTTTATTCAATTAGGGTTTTAATGGTTGCAAAATTGTGATTCTTATAAGGTTAAAGCTGCAGAGAGGAGAAGGGAAGCTATTGGTTGCAACTCCTGAGGTAATTGTCAGAAGATAGACAGAGACAAGGCCACAATCTCCACCACCCAAAGTTCTAATTCCAGCTCCACTTGAAACTCCTTAATTTTTTCCTTCAACTGAGATTGAAAAGGTACAAGTAGTGCCAATTTCCGAGCTTGAATCCACAACCATTATGGCTGGAGAAAGAGAGCATGAAGGTCCCTCTTCAGAAGAGGAATAATTCAAGAAATCTTTCTATACTTTGACTGAGATGGTTAAAATCCTCTATGAAGAGAGGAACACTAGAATGGTTGTAGAGAGTTCTAGACCTCCACATGGAGAAGGAAGCTTAGAGGAAAAAAAATATGAGAAGAATGATTCCAAAGGGAATGGTGGAAATCCACCTCCATCTCCACCATCCTCATCATCTTCCTCATCATCTCCATCATCTCACACAACATCATCTTCCGCTACCACCATTGAAACTACCCATACTCATTCAAAAACCCCAAAAGAAAAGACCCCATCACTGAAATTGGACATAAAATTCAAACTTCCCATGTACAATGGAGAGGTGAATGCTGAAAAGTTGGACAATTGGATTCAATAGTTGGAGGTATACTACTGAATTTAGAACCTTGAAGAAGATGACATAAAGATCCAGTTGGCTTCACTGAGGCTAGAAGGAGCTGCACTATTTTGGTGGGAAGCAAAGACTCAATAGGAAATGAGAATCCATGGTAAGATATCCATTACTTGGGTTGAATTTGTTTCTTCAATTAAATGAAAAATTTATCCTTTAGCCTATATGGAAAAAGGCATTATGATTTGGAAGAAGTTTAGGTAGCTTAAAGGCCAAACAATCCAATATTATACAAAGGAGTTTAGGAAAAGGGATTTTTTGTTAAGAGTGAATTTGAATTCCCAAGATACACTGCTGAAATATATTGGGGGTTTACATTCCTATCTGAAACACACTATTCTTATGTTCAATCCAAATAACTTAGATGAGGTATGTGTGCAAGCCACGCACCTTTAATCTATAGGAAGGAACATTCAGGAAGAGGGCAGTATTAGGAATCCATTCAAGGGTAAGGAGAAAGAGAAGGGTAGAAAATTGAATGGAAAGAAGAATGCAAGTGTGAAGAAAGAAGGGGAGAAAATAACATGAAAAAATTGTTCCAAAGAGGGGCATGATAAAGCCCACTGTTGGAAATTGCATCCCGAATTAAGGCCTAAGAAACAAAATAATAAGGGAAAAGAAAAAATGACCGCTACCACACAACATGACCTTGGTTCAAATTCTGGTGATGAAACCAGGATTTCAGCCATGGTTACAAAATGAAAAGAAATTGTTGCAAGCAATAGTTCATCACATAGTAAAAACAACACTCCAAATCAAGAGTAAATAATAGAGTTGTTTCATGTAAGAGTCATTTCAAATCATACAAATATTGATGCATTATTTGATAGTGGGTCACAATCAAACTTGATTTCAGAAGACTTGGAAAGAAAAATAAACCTTGAAACTCTACCTCATCATAAGCCATATCCATTGGGTTGGATAGTTAGCAATGCACAATTACAGGTTACAAGGAAGTGTTTATTCAAGTTCGCCATTATTGAAAAGTTCATTGATGAAGTTGAGTTAGATGTAGTTCCACTCGACATCTTAGGAATCATTTTGGGTAGTCCTTATTTGTGTGATAGAAAAGAAGTATTTTATTGCCATGAAAACAAATACATATTTCTTAAGAATGGGGTGGAGTACATAGTGCGAGCCCATCGCAAAAAGCTTAACATTTCTTTGGTTAATGCAAGGCAGATGAAGAGACTAGTAAATGCAATTAATAAAAAAATTCTTCTCATGATCAATAAAAATAATTATATTGATTATGAATCTTTTGAAGGTTGTGATCATAAATTGAAATACGATTTGTTTGATGTGGTAAGAAAGCATGGCGAGATGTTTCAGGAACCAAAGGGGTTACCTCCCAAGTGGGGAATTCAGCATGAGATTCAGTTGCAACAGAATGTTCCACTTCCAAACATTGTCATGTATCACATGTCTATTATGGAGAGATGGGAAATCAACAAGAAAATTCAAGAATTGTTGAAAAAAGGTATCATACACCCATCTACTTCGCCATGTGGTTCATCCATGGTCTTGGTGCCAAACAAGGATGGAACTTGGCTCATGTGTGTGGATTTTCATGCACTGAACAAATCACAGTAAAGAATCGTTATCCACTCCCAAGAATTGATGATTTTCTTAACCAGTTGAGGTATGCAATGCATTTCACTAAGTTAGACTTATGAAGTGGTTATCATCAAGTTAGGATAGCTAAATAAGACATTTGGAAAGCTACATTTAAAACTAAAAAAGGATTGTTTGAGTGGCTTTTTATGCCTTTCGGTCTTACAAATGCTCGAGCTACTTTCATGAGGGTAATGAATGATATATTGAGACCATTTCTAGCTGATTTTGTCATTGTCTACTTAGATGATATCCTCATATTCACCAAGTCAAGAGATGAACATGCCATTCATGTAAACAAAGTACTTGATTTCTTGAGAAAAGAACAGTTGTTTTTAAAGATGTTGAAGTGTGAATTTGGCAAGAATACTTTAGTGTATTTGGGACACATTGTTGGAGGAGGTGAGATGAAGATAAACCACTGTAAGGTTGAGATCACTCTGAATTGGCCCAAGCCCAATACAGTTACAGAGGTAAGAATCTTTTTAGGGGCAACACAATATTGGAAAAAGTTTATTGCTAATTTTTCTTCCATTGTAGCTCTATTACATGCATTGACAAGTATGAAGAAAGTCTTCCATTGGGGAGATGTAGAACAAAAAGAATTTGATTCTTTAAGGTAAAATATAAGTTTAGCACTGGTATTGGCACTTCCATATCTTAGACAGCCATTCGAGATTCAAAAGGATGAAAGCGATTATGCCACGGGAGTAGTTCTATTGGAGCATGGTAAGCCCATTTCATTTCATTCTGAAATATTTAATGGAGTTGTAACTAACTATCCCACATATGACAAAGAACTTTATGCATTGGTACAAAGTGTTAAGAAATGGAAGCACTAATTGATTGGGAAGGAGACCACCAGCCATACCGACCATCAACCATTGTAGTACTTATAGTCACAATCAAAGTTGCAGTAGCCACGACATTTTAGATGGATGGGCTTTCTACAACAATTTCATTTGGTTATCAGGTATAAAAAGGTAATCTAGAATAAGGTAGTTGATAGGCTTTCAAGTCCTATTGTAAATTCATCTGTTACACTCAAGAATAATTCTATTTCACATGAAAGTTACATAAGACAATATGAAAATGATAGTGACTTTAGAGAAGTATATGCAAGCTTGAGGAAAAGAAATCTAATTGAAGAGTTGGATTATCATGTACATAAAATTTTGTTGTATCTTGGGAAAGTTGTGTATTCCACGGGGAGAAATAAACAATATCATAAGGGAGGTGCACACTTCATTGATTGTTGGACACTTTGGTGTAGACAAGACAGCAGCGAATATTCAAAGGTATTGTTATTAACCACACATGTTGGATAAGGTTTCTCATTTCATAAGAGGATGTTATTTATGTGCTACAAGTAAGCCTAGAAATAGGAAACTTGGTTTATACACTTCACTTTCAGTACCTTCACGTCCATGGGAGAGTATCTCAATGGATTTTGTAGGAGGTCTTCCATTGTCAAGGAAAGGTCATGATTTTACTTATATGTAGTTTTAGAGAAGTTCAAAAAAGTGTGCATACTAACACCATGTAAAAATAAATTACAGTTGAACAAACAACTCATATTTTCTTCCAAAATATTTGGGTTCATTTTGGTCTTCCTAATTCTATTGTAAGGGACCGAGATTCTGGATTTGTTGGGAAGTTTTGGTGAAATTTGTGGGACATGATAGACACAAAGTTGAAGAAGAGTACAACCTTTCATCCACAAATAGATGGAAAAACCGGGGTTGTCAATCGAACAGTTATTCATCTTCTTAGAGGATATTGCAGCAAACATCCGAAGTTGTTGGATGAACACTTGCATTACATACATCATGCATACAACATGGAAAAACATTATTCCACAAATACATCACCATTTGAGGCATGTTATGGGTACTTGCCAAGATTGCCATTGGACTTCATCTTTGAGAAATATGTTGCCATTGATGGTCACAGTGACATTGATAAGGCAAGGAATTTCATAGTGAAAATTCAATTGATACATCATATAGTGCAAGAAAAACTTGAGAAAAGTGAAAGAAGCTACAAGGAAAGGCATGAAAAACACTGGGTTGATCATAAATTTCAAGTTGGCGACAAAGTTTGGTTATATATTAGCAAAGAGAGACTTCAAGGGGAAGGTAAGAAGCTTAAAACAATTCGTTATGGTCCTTTTAAACTTCTATAAAAGATTGGCAACAATGCATTTAAGCTTTATTTTCTTCCTTATATGCAAATATACTATATTGTTAATGTCAAGAATTTGAGATTATTTGAGCCTCCTTTGCTTAATGATTAAAGACATCATGTTCAGCTACCATCAATAGATGATTTCTCACCAGAATATCTAGATGAGCTTCAGCAAGATCTCATACTTGAAAAAAGAACCAGAACTTCAAAGAGAGGGGATGTTGAATACCTTAGAGTGGGACCCAAGGGACAAAAGCCTTCTCAAGCCAAATGGTTGTAGACTGAGAAGGTGAGGGAGCTTTACCCTCACCTATTGAACAATTTATAGTACCTTTTGGGGTTCAAAATGCTTCTAGTGGGGAGGAATGATGAGGTCTTCAGTGTTTAGTTCAAAAATTAAAGTATTCAAAATGGCTTAACACCTAAATGACTGCGTTCAACTCAGAAAAAGGATCCTAATGCAACTCTTTTAGTTGAAAATCGAGTTCGTATGAGAAAGTTATTGTGTTCTGATCGCTTTGCTAAATAGGCGAAATTTGCAAAAAATAATGCTGAGTCATTGCATAGTCAGCAGTCTGAACTACTAACATGGCAGGTGACAAGGCATGGTCAATGCAGGTCAACAACGAATCAGGGATGGAAAAGTGGCATCATTTGGTTTCTTTGTACAGAGCTGTGTTGGCACATTCTTATTGGTTTATTTTTGGACCAATCTAAGAATGCCACGTGGCAACCCCAGAGGCTGCCACGTGGAACCTCCAAAAGGTCGGGTTGGAGACATATACATTGGAGAAAAAGTTTGTTTGGAGGTCGGTTCGAAACTGCAACCTCCAGCGTGCCGTCCCCGTGCCTTAATCGCCTATTCTACACCGTGGTTCTTACCATGTTACAACTCTTATTATATTTAACATTTAATGGCTATGGAGTTGGTTGTTAGGGGAGGGCCATCCTGCATTCCAGCCCTCCCCCCATGTGAACAAAATGTAGTGACTGTAAGGGTCTACCTTGGCAGTCAGTTAACCACACAACTCCGATGGTTAGCGTTACTCATGTGAATGCAACCATACTTTGCATTCGTTTTGTTAACCCTAGTGGCTCCGACATACATTACTCCTCGACGGTTAAGTGTTTTCATGTGAGCACGAAAAATGTAGTTTCAAATGGTCAACTCCGATGGTTCTGGCCAACGGTTAATGCGTCAATAATGTTACATGTGATGAGGCCAACAAAAATTGTCGAATGTCACAATTACACTTTGCACTAATCCGGGATTAATATTAATTAAGCGCAATTAACAAGTATTTTAAATCAGACAAATTTGGTAGTTCCCCTAAATTCGGGCCTGCCACCAAATTTAGCGTGCTAAATGGAGTAATTCCATATTTAGTAGAGATTTTCTAGGAAAAGAGTGACTGAGCCATAGAGAATTCAATTTTCGACCAAATAGAGCTCAGAAACAGGCGTTATTGGCTAATTTGGACATTCTGAACACATTGGCGTGGGTATTAGCAGCAATAGAGCTTTGTAAAATAGAATCTTGCCACATTCAGCTAGTATAGAGGCCTAAGCCAAGGAAGTTTGACCAAGGAGATGTCGCCTAGGAGGGGTGAAATCCTTCATTAAAAGATTGTGTTAATTTGTCTCTTTGATGGTTTGTTGCACTATGAATGTTTGTTGTTCAGTATTCTTTTCTGAAGATAATTTTCTCATGAATGTCTTTTTAAACTTAAGTAAATTTACTTGATTGTATGCACAAATAGTTAATGAAACCTCAACACAAGAAGTAATAAGCAAGCATATATTTAGAAAATTGTAATTGTTATTAGCACAGTAAAACTAATCATACAAAAAAATATCACTTATTTCCAAGTTTGAGGTCAAATATTCGAGGAAGAAGAAAGAGGCACAAGGACTAATTGTCATCTCTCAAATCAAAATCAATATGTTTCCTCCCATTTGTATTCTTTGCCTATATGACTTTTATTCACAACTGACAACTTATATCAAATTACATGCACATAACCTGCTACTTATTATCAATTACAAAGACTCAGAAGATGAGGAGTAGATGCTTGCTTTCCTGCCAAATTTTAATTAAACATATAACATTTTAGAATTTAGTCTTTATTTTCACATAAAATGTTGGTTTCGATGCTCCAAGGCCTATTTTATTTTGTTATATTTTAGTATTTATAGTCCTTTATGTGTTCGTGCAAAGGGTTCAAAATCAGTGAAGACTAGAGACTTGAATGTTTTTAATCAATTTTGAAATGACAACTTTTTTTCAATACAATTTTCAATGCTTATGTGTAATGAATTGTGGCATTTATGTCAGTACATTATTTTAATTACTTAATAAATGATCCTGATTTTACTCTATCACTTGTGTTGTTTTATTATGAGAGAGCGTTTTATAATTATACTTAAGATTCCTTGTGAAAATTTTGCAATTTACATTTTTTTTATAATCAGAAATTAAAGAATTGTGGATTCACTTATTTCTAGTTGATCATTGTAATGAAATAGTCAGATGTAGGAAACTTTTCTCTTTTCTATGACTTAGAAATTGTTATTGATTAAATTTAAATCATGCATGTGTAAATATTCCAGAAAATACTAAAAACAACTGCGTGGGTAGTATTAAAATCTTAAAATATTTTTGAATTTTTTATTTAAATGTTCAAACAAAAATTATATGTTCAATCTTGTGAATTAAACTCCAATTAGGAATTCAAATTTAATGATATAATGTGTACTGTTATGCTCATTTAAACCCTTTGGTATTTAGATTGATTAAATCATTGGTTAAATGAGAATTTGTAATTGATATTGGTACATGTATAGTGTATAGGACTTTGGAACAATATGTCAAAATGTCCAAGTCAGAATTGGTATGAACACTTTCATGGGCCAGTTGCCTCAATTATTAAAGCTAGAATATCTATTGTACTATGTAACGGAAGTGGGCCAAATTTTCCAGATGCAAAATTTTGATAATCTTGCAAAATATTATATTTATGGCCATGAATGGCTTGATTGAACTTTAGATATTAGTTTAAATTTAGTTCTATATAAACAGAGGGACCACTGTTATCCGTGCTATAAAGGCATATGAAAAAAAAATGGAACTTTGATCGAGCACATACTGACTTCTTCCAAGGGTATTTTTTGCCACCTATCAAGAATTTCTTGTTTAAGTTGAATGCAAGGAAATCAATTATTCCAATGATAACTATACCTTGATCCCTATTCACATTCATAATACATATAATTTAGCTGACCCATCTATTTCTTGTTAAGAAATTTATCACTAGATATGGCACATTAAACTTACTATTCTTTTGAGCACTATTGAATAGGTTTGCTAAATAAAGATACATTGGAATAGTTCCCATTGCACCATTTTCTCTTGTTATGTATGTGTGTCATTATGTCCATGAAAACCGATATGCCTATAAGGTGAAGCACAACGTGAGAACAAATTCTATGTTGAAACTTGGTTGCACAATGAGTATGCCCAGGGTTCTCTCATAAAAGCTATTATACACAAAACTAGCACAAGGATTTGGCCAAATACTTGCACATTTTCTCAAAAACTTCTTTGTCAATTACTATGTTCTTGTATTCATTTGTGTCAAGTATTTAACACTCAATACAACTGCAACTAGAGCACTCATAGTTATCAGATTGTTGTTTTGACAAAATAGGTCTTTTCAGAACATATGTTATTTCTCGAGCTCAATCAATGTTCATGAAAATTGTTCACCTAGCAGCTGAATACAAAGAAAAACACAAAACAATTTTCATTTCTATTCCATTTGACATTTTTTGTATACTTAGCAATGTGTTTCCAAGTCTACGAATAACTTCAATTTTGTTGTCTCGACAAGGCATACAATTTTTTTTGCCCAATTTGTTTAAGTGAAATTGTAATTGAGCGATCCATTTTTGTCATATAAGAAATGCAATATGCTTATGCACAATATGCATCTAAAATATATTGAATATCTGTGTTTCCTTGCTACACTATGTTGTTGTATTCAATTGTCTCAACTGTTTTTATTTGAATACAATTGTAACTAGATATTAATTTATTACTAGATATAAATGTAAACACTAATAGATAGGGAATATAGGCTTTGAGAATTAGTTATTCAAATTCTAGGAAAACTTTGTGGTGTCATATAGCATATAGAATTATGATATCAATAAATGAATTGAGAGTCAGTAAAATAATTTCCACTATGCACAAAGTAAACTCTTTCCACAACCCACTAGAGAGAGACAAGTCTAGTCTTCTATATTTCTGTGTTCCATAATTATTTGGTATGAGACTTATAATCTAAATATTCACCGGATAATTTTCATTCTTGTTCTCATGGTTACAACAAGCTTTTTTTCCCTTTGTTTGTCACAAAATAAAAAACAAATGGCTTGAATGATTTTTTTTCCTAAACAATTAACTCTTAGGTAAGTTTCAGAGAAAAAAGAAAAAAAAAATCGTAAACAAAAATAAGCTCCCAACCACCTGACCTTCCGATCACACAACTAGGAACTCGAACTGAGCACGATTTTTTTAATAAATAATCAGGCTAATCTACCAACCTCCGCATTGTTAGACTATGAAACTACCTAACCAAATGAGTTCACCTAACTAAGGTCTACTCTAAATAAAAATAGAATAAATGAACCAAACAATAAAATAAAAAACGTCTGACTGTTCGGCCTCCCGACTGTACATTCAACTCAAAAAAAAGTGATAATCCCAAGAGTAATCTTATTCTTTTCGTACTTTCAAAGCTAATTATTGAAAGTCAAGTCTCCTTTATTTGTTTGTTTTGCAATTTTTTCCTTTGTTCATCACAAAATGCATAAAACAAAAGCCTTAAAGGTTTTTTTTTTTTTTTAAATTAAGTCACAAGTCTGATCCAAAAACATTTTGTAGAAAATAAAGATGACCTTCTAGCTACCAACATGGAGTAACTATGTTCTTTTTTCTATAAATAATCGGCAAGACCTCCAACTTCAACATTGCCAAATATCAAACTACCCTAGTTCCTCACTTGAGGAATGTCAGACTATGAAACTACAAACCTAATGATACCAGTGTCCTATCAAATGACCTGACCTTCTGACCAACCGACTTAGAACCTGCAGTGACTATGATTTTTATAAATAATTACTCGAACTCCTACCCTCAATATTGATTGATTGTCAAACTACCTGACCTCTAGACCCTAAGATTGCCTGACTATCAAGTTACTGAAATTTTCGACCTTAGCATTTTCTGACTGTTGAATTACCCGACCTAATGAAATTACCTGAGTATGGTATAGTCAGGTTGACGATAGAATAAGTGTCATAAAACAGAAGAATAGTCGACTGTTTGACCTCTCGCCTGTCCGACCTCTCGATTGTTCAGTTGGCCCAATATTAAGTTAGACATCTAATCCAAAACTTATTAAAAAAAAATATAACGTCCCGACAACCAAACCTCTCGACCACGTTACTAGCAGCTCGGAGTGACTATAAATGAATATGAACCAAACTCCCAACCTTGAACTAAATGGATTTCAACATTAATTTTCTTATGTTATTATGCAATTATTACTCCGTCCTCCCAACTCTCCATTACCCGCCTCGTGGCTTGAACCTTGCAGATAATCCATGTGTAATCTACAATTGTACAATAGGAAAATCGTGCAGGACCAATCACAAGTTTTCTCACCCAGTGTCCTAACTGCAACATGATAAGCCTTATCCATTTATTTCTATAAAATCAACATTTTTCCCCTTTACACTGAACATTCTTTCTTATTTTCCAAGAATGGATGTGCCAAGGCCCTTTGGATTTCCACCACGCAGAGCCTTTAGTTGACATTTCTGCATTTTCCTCAAAGACTAAGTCTACTACCGCATGAACTACCTCCAGCTAATTCTCTCGGTTGGGGGTTGCTCCCATGAATTCATTCTACCTGTAGATATAAATGAGCACCTTGGAACTCTATCAAAGCCATACTAAGACGTTCCATGGCATTACCCATTCTGATCTTGGGTGGTAGCTACATTGAGGAATTACTATCTAGTGGCACTTCTTTACCTTCAGGTAGCAAATTCCTCACACGGTGGCACAAGCACTTTTGCAGTTCTTATCTCATAGAAACTTGGGGGCACCTTAAATCGGTATTCCATCTCACTTGCCACACACCAACTATTCTAGAATGCTCGTGAACTCTTTCAACAACTCCTCATCACTGCTCATGAGTTGCTGAGGCATTTGGCTATTCACAGAGACTTATGATCCTCATTACTTAGATCCCTATGGAGGGAATGGAGGCTAGTTCATAATAAATGATAAAGCCTGTAAAATCACTACAGCAAGGCATAATCGGCTCGAGTACAATCATTTGATCTTTCACAATAGTGTTTTGTAAACAAATATCTTAACATACACATTGAGTGTCTTTATCAAACAGAGTGCCTTTGGGATAGATTTGTACATTAATACAAAGAATATCAGAACCCAATTGTTCTAACTTAACTTATTTTTCAATTTGAATATATCGTTGAGGTTCTGAACTTCATTTATTGAATTTTTTGTGATATCATTAAGTATTTATGAAAACTATTATGGGATACTTCCTCAATATGAACTTCAGGCACTTTTCAATTATTGTTTCTTACTATATTAACTTATTTACTTTTTCATTAAACCATACGACACATGTGCCCATGCATAATCATCACCACAATCAATATCAAAATTAGGAAAATATTGGTTCACAGTTGCATTGAGGATATATTCAAATCAACACCACTTGTTATCTACCAATATTTATCACAAGGACAATGCAACATAGCCCATTAATTGTAAATTGTAATCATACAATATTTATCTTTTCTGTTTCCAGTAAAATTGAATCTTGCCCTCTATCAACATTGTCTCTTCCAAATGCTTATTTTTATTTTTGAGCAAGTTTCATGTCCCTTCCTTACAACTGCATCCTTGGTCTTGCATTCAGTGCATAAATTATGTTAATTTTTTCTCCTTGTATTATTTCAGACAAGCGTGGACATGAATATTTTCCTAAGGCCATTTAATTTCATGAACCATCTCCTTTACTTCATGGAGCACATAGCCTTTAATGCCTATCGTCAAGTGCAGGTTTCTTCTTTGCACAATAAACTATTTCATTCTTACTAGGAATTCTCCATTCTTAGCTGTACAATCCATGTCGTGAGATTCAGTTGCCTCTTTGTTTTGTTTTTCCAAATATTACAACATGTATGTACATTCATTCTACAATGTAGCTCATACAAGAACCTTTGGAGAGACTGTGACACAGACAACAAAACTTTTGAAAACCAATAACTAGCAAATATCCTTTTCTACTGTCTATTCTTTTTTGTTGATATTATGCAATGTGAAGTGAATGTCAGACTATTGTAGTTGTTTACTTATTTGTTTTAGCAAATTAGCAAATGTCAAATGTCAAACTAATAACTATAAATCTTAGTAGACAATTAAACCTCAAAAACAAAAACACTTTGCAAAAATATAGCTAAAAGTAATTTTTGCAAAAAAAAAAAATTCTCATTCCATGTAAATATACACCAATAAAAATAGAATCAGCGAAGAAAAAGAATGATATTTTCAAAGTGCCATGGTTTTTTTCAATTAACAACATAAAAGTACACTTAGAAATTAGGATTCAATACTTTGAGATGAGAAAGTGAAATGGAATAGTTTGGTTTTAGTTTCTCTTTTTTTATTTGTTTTGAGCAATTATTTAAGTCTAAACATTCCTTGTATATATGAGCTATAACTATAAGTTCATCTTCTCCTTCAACCATAAAATCATAAATAAATGAACTAAAAACTAAATGCACATGAATCATTTATACAAATAAACAGTGACATGTCACCACATGAGCACATGAATCTGATTCTACAACTAAACATAAATATAGCACATAAATATATTAAATTTTTTTGATGAAACCACTATATATGAACCATCATAAATTTATAATTGTGTGATAAATATATACTTTACTGTATATTATTCATCAGATATCAGATAGATAAAGGTGTAATAAATATATATGTTACTGTATAGTATAATGCATCATATATGTGGCTAAACTAAATGGCGATGGTCGCCACAAACTTGGTATGTGCGTTAAGTGATATAAGCATTAGAGTAAACAAGGTGAGCTGCGAAGCAGCAAGTCCCTGCAGTGTACTTAAAGTGAACACTATGTATCTGCCGCGTTGGCATGAGGCCCAGTTTACAGTGAACTCTACGTATATGCCACGTTGACCTGCTACGTTGCACAATGTGCAACGAACTGTACGTATATGGCATTCTGGATGTTCTCTTTCTTTTTTTTATGCTACCTACTGCTGCTGGACAACACATAGCTGGGTACCACGAGGATGAAAGCGCTTTTGTCGGGGCTGTACAACGTCCACATAGTGATTTAAAGGGTTGAAAATTACATATATGATTGTATTTGGGGCGAAGTTGTTGTGAATGATTGTGGAAAATTTGTTGTGCATGATTGTAGTTCAGTTATTTTTGGATTAATATTAGCAAAAGCACCCGCTGAAAAACTAGTGTCCAGCTGAAAAACTAGAGTATCAACAAACTAATTTATAACATTCACTGGGATTATGTATCCTCAACTATCTATCGGGCTTTTGTAAAAACAATAGTTTCTAATGTATCCTCAACTGACAATCAGGCTTTTGCCAAAACAATAGTTTCTAACCTGGAAAACAAGTGTGCTCTCACTAAACTACTTTTTGCAATGAGGTACTAATCATCTTTTAGTGAACCCGTGAAAGAATATTTTAAAGGTGAAATGCTTCCTAATCTCGAGCTTGCTCGATTATACGTAAAATCATTCACTTATTCCAAACACTTGGAATTAGGTCCTTTGAATAAAATTATACGGCACATAAATTATTGTTCTAATGCCCATGCTTTTTATTTTTACCATTACCAGGTCAAATCAGTATGGCCATCATTAAAACAAAATAATGATACCCAGCGATATACATCAATATACCCATATACACCAATGTTTTCCATCCTTTGAATAAAATTATACAACACAAATTATCGTTCTAATGCCCATTCTTTTTATTTTTACCATTACCAAGTCAAATCAGTATGGCCATCATTAAAACAAAATAATGATACCCAGGGATATACACCAATATACCCATATATACCAATATTTTTGGTCAACGCAAAGCTGCTTTTCTGTTATCAATTTCATTCATTAAATCCTTCAGCAATCCACCTGTGGAAATGACGAAATGAGTTTGTAAAATTGCAAGTTTGGTTTATTTAAATTTAATGATAGTTAGAAATAAAAATTAATAAAAATAAATAAATAACAAATAAAGTAAATCAACTTTGCATGAATGCCAGGTGTCTGAGCTATTGATTCCCAGACTCTGATGTTTTACCTTCAAGTCACCACAACGTTCACCAGTTGCAATCTTTCATCGCTGGAACTGTTAGTAGTTGGTGCTTCGTGAGTCATAGTAACAATTTTTCAATCTGCAAAGCAAGAAACGAAGGCAACGAAGAGAGCAGAAAAGATCACAACACAGTAACAATTTCTCATTCTACAAATCAAGAAACGAAGGCAGCAAAGAGAGCACCGGCAGAAGCTTCTGGGAAGGAGCAGAATGAAAAGTTGTTTTATAAAGTCTTGGTGGATAATGTGGAAGAGCTACTTCCCACTGTTTACACCAACCATTGGCGAATCCTGTCATCAGTAATCTTATCACTGGCAACTCTTTTGTTATGTTTTGTCATTTTTTGCTGAATTTTCGATTGTGAGATGTATCAACAAATTGAAGCTCAGTTCTGTGCCTTGTATCCTCCGGAAATCGCATTGTCAATCATGCTCGCTAGGAAAAATAACATACAAGATTGCTCAATTTGCTTGGGAAAATACAAAACAGGACTTCTGTTGCCAGATCTGTAGCTTGAAGTATAATTATAATAATTATTTTTTGCTAATACGCAAACTACTATCGAGTATATCTATAACTTATTATTCTAATCATGCCTCCTTCCTCCTTTTTTTTAGGAGCAATGTTGGGCAGTGCTTTGTTCTTGGTTTTGTATTGCCTAAACTATATTGTATTAGAATAATTTTTATTTGTGCTTACAGGAAATTTTGTAGAATCTATGGCGGGTTCTTTTATCTTAAGGATGTCTCAATCTGCAATATACTCATTTTTTCAGATAATGCTCTGAGACATTATTTAATGTGGCAGTATATTTGTTTTTATGCAAACTCAACATACTATATAAAACAGTCAATACTCAAATCTTCATGCCATACTGAGTGCTTCTCTCTTACTTTACATGTCAGTTTTACTGGTGAATCAATAATTCCTTTGTTTCCTCCAGTCAGGAAGCTATGCAGAGTAGCCCAAGCCAATTAGCCAAGCGGTGGAGATTAGCCCATTCTATTAGTGCAGCAGTCATCCAATCATCATACTGCTCCGAACCCGTCCACACACACAGCTTTTCTTTATCCAAACCACGTTTGCCGACGGCTTTTGGGATCGAAGAGAACAAATTCGTGGGCAAGTTACCAAATCTTCAGTTGAATATGCCAGAGGTATGCCGTGATCAAACGCAATGATAACCCATTGAGGTGTAGTTCTCAATATTGTTATACACAACGAATAAAATTCTTTTGAATGTTCGGTTTTTAAATGATGGTTCATCAGATGGATCACCGCTGGTAATTTTATAGTCTCTTCTAATCTTTTTTTCTGTGCCTCCATATATCAACAAATTTTGGAGGACTCACAGTAGTTTGAAAATATTATTTTTGTATGTGTATAATGGCTCAGCTCAGTATAGTCATCCGATCTGTTTACAACAACGTGATATCAACCATATAGGCAGTCTTATCAGCTAATACAGGATTACTATACAAGGAACAAAACCTTGAAGACTTTCCAGAATTTTTTATGAAATTTGTGTGAAAATACTGGAAAGTGGGCAAAGGAAAAAACTTTGACATCTTTGTATGGGCTATAGCAGCCACGGGAATGCTAATGGCATCAGCAGATTGAAATCTTTATTTACTCAACCTAAAATTAAAACAACATTGATACCTAAGATTATTTGAATATTTGAATCATTGATGTTGATGGAAAACACTTATTGATGTTGATGCAGAGAGGTTAATATTGCACTGAAAGAGTCGTAAAACAAGACTTCCTCTGTTTTGCAGCATTTTCAAACAACTCTATCGTAATATGCTTCAAACATCTTTAATGGATTGAACGCAGCCGGATTCAAAGCAAAACATGTCACAGAGTCACAGAAACATCAAAGAACAGGGCACAGAGTCACGGAAACAGACAACAATCTCACAGAGTCACGGAAACAGACAACAAGCTCTAACGGGACAACATGAGCCGACAACATGGCCATGCAAGTGTTGACACGTCTCACAGAGTCACGGAAACAGACAACAAGCTCTAACGGGACAACATGGGCCGACAACATGGCCATGCAAGTGTTGACACGTCCGGGCCATGGAAGATAGTTAACATGTACGCAGAACATATCGACCCCTTCGGGCCATGCAAACACATGGTTCATGCATTGACAACAGATCAGCCTGCATGCAGATGGCCTCACAACAGTTAATTTCAACCCAACTTACTCCATTACGCCATAAATTTTCAAAAAAAAATCAACAAATCTAATTTTAAGCCCAAAGTTTCATGGCCATCGATCAAGGGAATTAGGCCCCAAGTTTCATGGGCATCTATCTCAGGAAGAGGCCAAATAAGAACTCAAAATAATTGATTCGCATAAAACAGTGACACTGTTTAATATTTTTTGGCTATCGACCTCGGGAAGAGGTTAAATAAGAACTCAAAACAATTGATTGACATAAAACAGTGACAGCGTATTAAACACTGAGAAAAAGAGGCCAAATAAAAACTCAAAACAATTCACTGTTTAACATAAAACAATGACAGTGTTTAATACACACTGAGAAGAAGAGAGAAGAGGCCAAATAAGAACTCAAAACAATTGATTGACATAAAACAGTGACAACGTATTAAACACTGAGAAAAAGAGGCCAAATAAAAACTCAAAACAATTGACTGTTTAACATAAAACAGTGACAGTGTTTAATACACACTGAGAAGAAGAGCCAAATAAGAACTCAAAACAATTGATTGGTTAACATAAAATACACACTGAGAAGAAAAAGCCAAATAAGAATTCAAAACAATTGATTGGTTAACATAAAAAAAAGTGAAAGTGTTTAATACACACTAAGAAAAAAAAGCCAAATAAGAACTCAATGTTTAATACACACTGAGAAGAAGAGCCAAATAAGAACTCAAAACAATTGATTGGTTAACATAAAATACACACTGAGAAGAAAAAGCCAAATAAGAATTCAAAACAATTGATTGGTTAACATAAAAAAAAAGTGAAAGTGTTTAATACACACTAAGAAAAAAAAGCCAAATAAGAACTCAAAACAATTGATTGGTTAACATAAAACAGTGACAATGTTTAATACACTGAGAAGAGTGTAATACACTGAGAAGAAAGCGAAAACAGTGACAATGTTTAATACACTGAGAAGAACACTGAGAAGAGTGTAATACACTGAGAAGAAAGCGAGAAGAAAGCCAGAAAACACTGAGAAGAAAGCGAAACGCTGAGAAAAAAGCGTGTACAACCAAATTTGGCTAAATTGCATTTAAACCTCAATTTTTTTTTAATGTCTCCACTTTTTCCAAAACATTTCGATTAGAAGAATCCCCACCCGACTTTTTGGACAGGAACTAAAAACATAATGAGTGTCATAAATATTTTAACTGCACCAATAACGATAAAAGTGGCTTTGAGTAACGAGGATCAGATACCTTTTTTAATTCCTTCGAGCCATGTGGATATTATTTCAAAAGTTTCTTTTGACTATAGCAAATTTGCTAGAAAGTTCGGCCTAAAAGAAATGGCCGAGGTCTCTATTCTTTCTCTATCTATTTCTCGGATTAATATTTCTGTGTCGTGGTTCACGAGGGATTAATATTTAAATTGTTTGTCGTATTACACATATTACAGTTTATTGTAAATCGGTTTGAATATTTCAATAATTAAATATAACCAGATTGATGAAAATTGGTATCTATATTTACACAAATATTTTAAATTATTTCTTTTTGAAATTTTAAACCCTCTACGTTATTATTAAACTTAATATACTTTAAAAGGTTTATATTCGACTAATTTCTATATAAAAGGTTTATATTTGACTAACGTCTATATAAAGTTATTAAAAAAAATTGGCATTTTACTTATACATGGGTTTTTCCTTTGAACCTATTTGAACTTTTATTTTTTGGATAAAAATAATTAATGGTATAATATTATTTTAATTAATTTTATTTTATTAAATAAATAAATTGGAATAACATAAATTTACATGCGCATGAAATTTGTGGCTAATTATTTTTTAAATATATAATTATTTTCAATTATTAACTAATATTATTTTATATAAATAAATGATAACAATTTTACAAAACAAACACAGACAAAATTAGTTTGTGTGAAATTATAAATGCATATCTTATTATAGACCACTTGGTAGAGAATAAAGTATGTATGTGAGTTACATATGTATCTCTAAAAGGTTTAAATGGTTATGTCAATTCATCCACAACAAATATTTCTTTACAAAGACAAAACATTGTAGCAAACACACTAAAAAATGTTATACTTATATTTCATATGAATATGAATATATTTGTTTTCATGATATGAATATATAATTCATAGTGTGTCATTTAGCTTAGAAAAAATTACATGCTTACCAAAACAAACTCATAGCCTTGAATTCAACTATCAATAGTTTGAGCTATGAAATCGATCTCATTTTTTGTATTAACGAGTTTATGTTCCAACATAAATTGTGAATTCTTCATCAATAACCATGGGGATCTTGTGAAAACAAAATAGTTCATGACTTCAAGAGAATATTGCTTAATTCCATTTTATGGGTAATCCAAATCAAAAGCAACTTTTGCCTCCATTGAATATGAGGAAAACCACGCCTATATCATAACAAATTTCTTTGCAAAGGAAGGGTATTTAAATCATTGGGATTATGACCACATGTTTCATTATCCTATGATGAGGATTATGTTCCTTTCCCTTGTATTTATCATACTCAAATTTTCTACATATCTCTTTCTCCTCATATTCACATTTGTGTGTAATGAAATCGATATGATAAGCTTGATATGACAGAACTCAACACTTATCTTATTCAATACATTATTCATCTCTTTGCAACTATTGAGGAAGACATTATTACTTGGAAGTACGTTATATTTTAGTAACCTACAATCAGTGCTTAATTAGGAATGTACGATCTTATCAAACATTCATGATTCCATTTAAATTGTTGATTATGTATTAAGATTCATCAAAATAGAGTTAGTTTAATAGTTAATTACCTTCTTAGTTCTCAGAAACATGTCTCTAACAAATCATACATTTCTTTCAAGCTATATTGTATCTCTATTGTCTATAATTGGGTAAATATGGAACCATGTACAATGGAGGGACCGATGAAAGTGGATTTGAGGTTTTCAAACATATTATTAGTGATATTACAATAGTTACTTGGCTCATCTTGCTAGTGTACATGTAACAACATTCCCCGCATTACATGGTTGCCTTACAATAGTCATTCATATGTAACTTTATATTATTAGCTTTGTCCATTGTATTTGAATAACCATTGTTACTGTAGACATTATGAATTGGTGAATTAGGATGTAGTGGGATTTTTGTAGGTGTTTAATTTATCCATGCTTCATATGCATATTCTCATAGTTGTTCTCATTCAATAATCGTCCATGAATTTGGCATCATAGGTTGAAGACAAGTCACACATTATGGGAATATTGATTGTAAAAACATTAAATGTTAAATTCATTATATTGTTAAAGACAATGCATTTAGAATGTTTAAACACTAGGCCAAATATCTAATAGAAACATAATTTTCCAATAATACACAGACAACCAACCACATTATAAACCATATGTCAAACTGAAAAATACATTTTTATTAACTCCGTTGAAAATTTAAATCTATATAATCCAATGCAACATCTAATCGTAGCCTTGACTCTAGTGTTATAATTAGGGTGTTATAATTATTAGTAGCTTGTCACTAGGAGGAAATCCAAGTATTACATGTACACCAACATATTTGGATTCCTTTCCATTCATAATTTTTTTCTCTTTGTACTCTTCCACAAGAAAAACATTTTTTTTAAGCAATAAGCACCCATAATAATTTAAGAACTTTTCAATGCTCTCATGGTTTTATGGATCACCCCATATATATATATATATATATATATATATATATATAGTTATTACTATTTATGATTCTTGAAGCATAATAGTTTATGCAGAAACTATATATTGAATTGTTATATTTTTATTTAACTGTATTTATAATTAATTAAATTTAGTACAAAAAAAATATGTTAAATTGTCATAATTTCTACTAACTATTTGAGAGGAATGGAAACATATAAAGGAATAAATCAGCCAATATTTATGAAATTTATTTTAAATATGGAAATCATGTAATTAATATAACAAAAGGAGATATGAATCCAAATATTATTCAGGTGGAGTAAAGATGTATAAGTTCCCTTCAAATGATGTTTTACATTTTTTAATAATGTTTTATTGATTCATAGTGAACATCATAAAGTAACAATGCATGAATACATTTTTAATTTAAGAATATCATCTAACATGAATTTTTTTTTTCAAATTACAATTTTTAGTGACATAAAATATAAAGTCACAAAAAAGTTATTTGAAATTTATATCAAGCATGCCTCCCTCTCTTATTAAACAAAGAAGCATGTACACTATATTATATGCGCCCTTTTAACCAAAATATAATTTTAATCTAAAATTCATTATATAGTTTTTAAAAATAATTTGTAATTTATATTTTCTGTAATTTGTATATCTTATTATGTAAATATTCTTTTAGTAGAAGATAATTGATATATGATTATAGAATAAAATTGTATAGAAGAGATGAGTGAAGATCATCTCAAAATTAGAGTATTATAAATTTTAATTAAGTTTAATATAAAATTAATTTACTTAAATTATTTGTAAGTTTAAATGTTGTGTATTTGATAATGTCTATATTATACAGAAAAAAGTGAAATAAAAATCATAATCAATTATAATAGAGTATTTAAGGTTTATGAAAATGTCTAAAAAGAAAAATTAAGTCGATCAAGATAATATATATGCAATTTCTCTTCCAGCTTTGTTATAAATTTATATGTTAACAACATATCTAAAATGTTTCAAACATTTCATTCCATATTTGTTAAATGTTGTGTAATCATTGATAGCAAAGAAAAAAAATACCATTGTAAAAAGATATAAGTTATGATGGATGTAAATATTGATGAATTTCTTTTATTTTAAATAGAGTAGTACTTAAGTAAAATTAGTGAAAGTTAGAGGCTCATAAAACTAAGAGATGTATAATGGAAAGATAATATAATTTTTATTTTAATTTGTCTTACCAAATTAATCTAGCAATTCAAAAAAATAAGTCTTATGTAAATTAGAAGTATTTTTAGACGAATAATCACTAAGAGTTATGATATTTGTGATAGAAAAAGCATACAATAAAGAAAAAGAATATTTTAAATGAGTATAGAAAATACAAATTGAAGGATAATTTTTATCCAAAGATTGAATGTCATGGACATTTATGTTGTCCATTTTGGTAAAATAAATATTTTTTATTTATGAATGATAAAATGAATTTGTTATTTTATTGCATGGTTTATTAACATTATTAAAATATATGGATTATTTGAATTGATTTAGGGTAATCAATTCAAATATTTGTTTAAATAATAAAACATATTTTTGAAATAATTAAAACAAAATTCAATATTTAAAATATATAAGTTAATATTAATGTTAAAAAATATTTATTGTTTTTAAAATTTATTGAAATTATGTAACAATCAAATAAACTTACATTTATATACTTTCTATTAAAATTGCTTAACAATCAAATAAATTTACATTTACATACATTCGAAATTAGATAATTGATTACTAAAGCATATTAATGCATTATATTAATTCACACTCTCTTGTCCAGATGCATTTAAATAAGAGGGACTTCGCCTATGGCAGTTGGGAGTGCCATTATTAACCTCCCCACCCAAGTTCGACAGAAAAAAGTTGTTGTCTATAACGCAACTATGATGTGATGGATGTTGATATATTCGAGCCTCCTCCCAGAAATCCACCCGTCCAAAAAAAAGATACATTTACATGAGTATTATAAAAATGTCTCAATAAATAATAATGGTACCCATATTTATAATGGTAATAAAAAACTCAATAGTTGTAACGAAAACAAAAAATTGCTTACTTTAATGATAAATTACTCAAGTGATTAAAATTACCATATCATTGCCATTACAAATACTTACGATGCAAGTACAAATAAAATCCTTATATGCTCTGTTGCATAAAATATGTTTTTCCGATGACCATAACAATATGTCATACAAATCGATGTTTAATATTGATATTTTCGAGCCCTCGTGTATATAAATGTATATGCATATTGTTGACATGTGAATTGATATGGTTTTTTGAATTGTGTAACACTATAAACCTTTACATAAACTTTCAGTAAAATACACTCTCCTTACAATATTATTATAAACACTTTCTAATGATGCTAACCCCACCGGATGGTTATAATATCAATCTCTTTTTCGGAGCTTTAGAAAATCCAGAAGATAGAAAAATGAGAAGCATGACAAACGCTAGTGCCTAGATCTCATTTTGATTGAAATTATATTTAAAGTCATAAGAGAGATAAACACAACGTAGTTGTTTGCTACATCAACTACCACTGCATAGTGGCAACTATAGAAGTATGCGATTATAGAAGTATGCGATTAAATGTAGTGATGGACACTTAATCCTCTATGGGTTGGTGGAGAATGTGAATAGTCATGAGAGTCCAAAAAATTTTGGGATGTGGAACCTAACGGTAGCACGAATGTACTATAAATGTATATCATTGTCAATAATAAATGAAATCTCATGTTTATCTTTCCTATTTTGTCTCAGCAATGTGTGTGTTTAACATGGTATGAAAGCGGGCAATATCCTTGTCTGCTCATATTTGAGCCACTTGTTTTGTGGCCTCTCTGTGCATGTCAGTTCTACCATCAATTCTGCATTCCATGAATGTTTTCTTAGCTAAAATCCAACTAAATTCCAGCACCGTTCTTGGCTTCCCTCTCTACTTTGTAACTCCCATTCTTCCTATGTTCTGCATCCTTTGCAGACCGACATCTCTGTCAAATTCCTGCTAAATTTCATGCATTATTGGATGGTTCGTTATCATAGCTGCCAAACGACTCTTGGTGCTCTCTCGCCATAAGTTTCTCGGTGTTCTCCTTCTACTTTGATGAAGAATGGAGGATTATGGAGGATTGAGTTGCGATTGAATGGTATATCAGCTTCTTTATATATATATATATATATATATGTTGACTGTGTTGTGCGCTATTGCATGCATTGTATTTTGAAATATGCTGATTTCTTTAAAGCCAGTGTGGAATTGTTGGAACACTGGTCGAAAATAGTGATTTGGAGACATGTACGGTTTGAATGTTTTATTCAGTGTGTTGGACCGATGAGTTGAGCCCCTGTAAGATGGTGCGGTGAGCATGGATTGGATACTGTCGGTTCGTCCAAATGTTTGTGGTATTTCGTTATAACGTTGTTTGGTATTCCAGTTTTGGTGCAGCGATTTGTTTGTTTCCTCCACTGTATAACGTATTCCATCCTCTAGAAACGTTACCATATTGTGTTTGTTGCAGATGATATCCCATTTGGGTTTACATGAACGGCGAAGCAAGAGGTGTTCCATTTTCGAGGAACCAAAGCATGTGGATCTTCTCTATTATCTAAGAAGTCGATAGCAGGGTGATGAGGGGCTTGCCTGTCCCACTTGAGAACACACCATTCATCAAATGAATAGTGTTAGCAATATAAGGTTCTATTCACTCAGAATATCTCTTGTAATGCTCCACTTCATTCTGTAACATGTTTTTACTATACTCGAAGAATTTAAAATGGGATGCGGCATCATGCAAAAAAAGAATATCCAACATGCCTCAAATCAGTTATCCGAATGCCATTCCAAATTACCTTTACCAATCCCTCCTTTTGTCGTTCCAAATAACGATCCTGTAAGTTCTGCTTCTCTTATTCCATCAATAGTTTAATGGAAATCAAATAGTAAATGAGCATGGTCAGAAATCAACAGTCTTCCTTGGCAAGAAAATCGATTAGACTCAAGACTGTTTATCTCTTTAAATAGTCCTGGAAGATGCACAACAACTCCATTCCTAATAACGCATAGGGCTCTTTCATTGAGTATTCCAGAAGGGACAGGAAAAACATAGCGATTCATTATGGGAACCAAATCTCGAATCAAGATGTAATCATGGTTTGGCTACAGAGATGACACGGAGAATCTTTTGATCATGAAATGGTAAATTGATATAATCATGGGCAATCTCCTCCATAATTGCCCTGAGAAGCTCATTATGATGAGCCTTGCAATACGTGTAGAAGACAGTGTTGGTTGCTATATTGTATAGAAACAATACAATCATGGCTGCCAGTATTATAATACTCTGGAAAATCTTGGACAGTAACTCCAAGGAATCCGAAGCACTGGACTGTAAATAATTTGCCCACAAAGCCAATATGAATCCAACGATGGAAAAGAAAATGTTAAGGGAAAAGGACACATGTCTCATTCCCTTTACAAGGTACCTGCTCCTAGCATTGTGCTAAAATGTCTAACACCATTGCAAAAATAAGTTGAGACATGCGATATGCTTCGGTGATCTGACACAGAAGGTAAAGCTTGATATACACCTTTGACTCAATTCAAAACTTGTTCTTAGCTTTGGTCAATGGTGGAAGGCAGATTGAAGCTAGTGCTTGAGGATTTATTTGTGCCTTATGGAGGCATCCACATTAGTTGTCTGCTTGATAGATAAGCTGAAAGAACGAGGACTTCATTTGTTTGAGGGAATTTGGGACAGTATGTTGTTGGCATATTAACGAAGCTGCTTATATTTATCCAATTCAATTTAAAGTTGCTGCTTGTTTAATTTACTTGTTCCTGTTGTGGAGTTTGGGCATAAATTTATGTGCAACAAACAAATTTGTTTTTCTCAATAGGTTCTAATGAGAAGGTTGCTTTAATTTTTTGGGGTGATACCAGTGTCATATGCACCAAGATTGTCTACTATTTGTTTGCAGCAACAATTCAGATTTATGAGTGTTTTTCTTCTTGTTTTCGACATCACAATACAGTAAAGGACAAGCACAGGTATAAATTCCAACATGTGCTAACTTGAAGTGCTTTAAATTTCCTTCAAATAATCAAAATATGAAGCCATTAAATTAAGGAGGAAGGCAATTATTTCAAAGGGGACAACATTGTTTTATATGAAAGATAACCAACGAAAATTTTCTCTCATGAAAGACATAGTCCAAAACTGCAATTAACATTAAATAGTTGCAATTGACCCTATTGCAAGTGTCTACGTATTTCTTTCTAGAGAATTCAAGTGCTTAAAATTGTTGTCATTATTCTGCATTTTTTGGCACTCTTGAATTGGAGACAATGGGGAAAGCTTATGAAGTATTAGAGCTTTTGAAAATTCGGATACAGTCTACTTCTAACGACACAATAAAAATCAACAAATCCTCTCTAGCTGACATTGGAATTTGTGTGCAAAATGCACAAGAAATGATAGAATTTTTGGAGCTTGAATCTTAGCTTCAACAAAAGGAATTAAAACAGAGGAGTCATCATTCTGAACTTGTTTCTGTTTAAAAAATTAAAATAGAATCCCATAAGTAGCAAGTTGATTCAGATCTAGTGCCCAATGAAGTAGCAGAATTGCATGCAGACGCAGAAATTCAACCAACACTTCGCAAGCCAATCATCAAACCTTGGGAAGATCTTGTCCATAACAAGCAAAGAACAGGTCTTGGATATGAGAAGGACGTGTTCTTTCATATTCCAGATTACTCAAAGCCCATCCAGTTTTAGAGTGTTGGATTACTTCATGACAGTTCACCTTCAGCTTCTGCCCCGCTTCCACAACAACAACAAGAGATTGTGAAATGCCAACACTGTGACCAAGTTGGCCATATGAAAGATCACTGTTGTGATCTTCACCCATGTAAGCACTACCATAAAATCAGTCATTCTTCAAAGAAATGCTTAAAAAACAAGCATCCTACAAGAACAAAGATTCATCTTTGATGGATCGCTTCTTGGCAATGGGCATCAACAACCAAGAAGATATTTCAGTCATATGTCAGAACTTGTTCTATAGAATTGAATAGTCTTGCAGTTGAGTTTTCTCCATCATCTCACCTTGTATGTAACAGGTGGGGAAATGATGGTCATTTACAAGCTTCAAAGCCACATCAAGTGAGCCTGAGCCACAACCTGCCATACCAGATTCAGAGTTGTAGCCAGAGACAAAGATGCCCCTGAGCATGCCTTCAATTGGTGATGCCTCTTCAAAGAATTGGGGACACTTCCTCTAGCAGAAGACTTCATCTTCTTGCCAGTTTTGGAAGAGTTCCAGGAATTGCATTAAGCATTCCAGAGTTGGTGGTAATCCTTAAACTATCACAGGTTGAGACCTCCCTTTTCAAGTTGAGGATCTCCCTTTTATGCGAGGTGAGACCTCCCTTTCATGGTTGAAGGTTTCCCTCTTCAAAACATCATGAGCACTTCCTCTAGCAGAATACCTGAGCTTCATTCCAGACTTGGAAGAGTTCTGGGAACTGCACTAAGCCTTCAAGTGTTGTGGTCATCCTTAAACCACCGTCCTTCATACCAACATTTCAGAGAGCACATTCAGCCTAGTGTTGCTATGCATTTTTGCACATTTTGTATTACAGCTCTCTTCTTGGACTCATACATAACCCTTCGGATTAAGGGAGGAATGTTGGACACCTAATCCTCTATGAGTTGGTGTAGAATGTGAACAACCATGAGAGTCTAAAAAATGTTGGGATGTAGAACCACGAATGTACTATAAATGTATATCATTGTTAATAATAAATGTAATCTCATGTTTATCTTTCCTATTTTATCTCTGCCATATGAGTGTTTAACATGTAGAATGTGGACGATGAGGAAAGAGTCTAAACGGGTAGCTACATACACATTCATTACAAATATTCACATACAATAAGATAATTCCTACCCGCTTAAAAAATTAGTATTACGATAAATTATTTAGGTGGCATCAAGTTATAAAAGAGGAATTTATATTATAAAGATATTGAGTGCGGACAGTTTCACTATTAGAATATGGCTTCCTTGTACAGGAATATTAGTGCGTTCGTCTAACTCCAAGCCCATATTTTATTATTTTATATAACTTAGTGATATTTATTATCCTGAGATTATGTCATTCTTTCTTTTTTTAATGGATTGAAGTGTTGTAATATAATAATATACAATTGAAGATTAGTCATATATAGCTGAGTAATATATAACGAATATATATATATATATATATATATATATATATATTCTGAGATTAAGTCAATCGCTTATTATTTTTATTTTGAAGCGTAAATGGAATATATTATAGGGTTTAATTTAACATTGATATTAACATTATATTAATAAATAAAATATTACAAATGAATCATTAAAAATAAAACCAGGTTAATGTGATTAATAGATAAAAAGAAAATGATAAAAAAGACTTTTTATTACATTGGTTTTTTATTAATTATAACATTATATTATGATTATATATGTTTTTTAAATATATTTTAAAATTAATATAATTATTGTTTTAAAATTAAATGGTTATTATTTTAATATTTTATTATTATTTATTTACTAAATATTTATTATTTTTTTTTCTAATTAATATTTGCGAATCCAGAGGAGCTTGTTCTGTATTTCAAATCACCATTATAATTATTATTCTTTCACCTACTCTTCCCAAACCTAGTCAGTGTGAAACAGGCCCAGCACACGTGAATTAGCTATAATAAACAAAATATTAGCTATTCTTATGTAGCGGAAAACCATTGAGAAGTCATCATTGAAGTCAATGAAGCACTAAGAAAATGAGAAGTTCTTTTTCAAAAGATGTATTGGATAGAATTTTAATAATTAGCTTTAACGAAGGGATTTCATATTTTTTCACTACACAGAAGTAGGTCTTTTTATCCCTAAGCAAGAAGATTTTGTACACCAATTTAACATACACTCTCCTATCTTCCAATTTACCATATTTTCAAATCCTCACCTGCACCACTTTCTGCACGTTCTGTTCGAGCATCACGATTCATTTCACCACTGTCACCTTTGAAGTTGAGGAGTTTCCAACGAAAGTATGGAAAACGAACAAGAGTAATCATTCATGATCGTGTCTCTCTAATCTTTTAATTACTTTAATCATTCATGATCGTGTCTCTTTAATATTTTAATTACTTTAATCGTTCATGATTTTGTCTTTTTAATATTTTAATTGTTTTATAACAATTATGAGAATTAAAATTTTTATTATTTTAAAATTATTAATAATTATGATTAGTAATTTCTTGGAATGATTTAGATAAGGATTAAAGATAAATATTACTATAACATTAAGAGTATACTTAACAATTTATAAGCCATATAACATCAAGAGTATAGTCAATAATTTATAAGCCAAATATATTAATAATCTATGATTATCTTATTTACACCTTCAACAAAGGGAAATTTTCTCCTTGAACCTTATTCTAATAATCAAAACATTTCCCTTGGAATTGAACACAAATGGATTGGAGAACAAATCACCTAGTACAATAAATTCTAATGTTTATATCAATATTACAACTTGAGTGAGCCTAATAATTAAGAGCATGTGTTTACTATTAAGCATGTCCCATAAATAAAAGAATCTCATAAATCAATTTCTATTAGAGATGTCCCATAAACAAAAAGCATCCCATACACAAATTTGGTGTTTAACTTGATTTTGATTTTGAAATTAAATTAAATTATTATCATTATTATTGGAATTGTGAATACATAAACAAATGAAAAATTATTATATTATTTAAAGAATATATACTCATCTAATAATAATAAATATATAATATATTGTAAAAAACTAAAATATATAATTATTAAAATATACAAATTTCTATATAGATAAACATAACGTATTAATAATATTAAAAATAATATAACATTATTAAATAATATAATGGAGTATACAGTAATATAATACATACTATAGTAATATAATAATATCATAAATTATTATTATTATTATTAAAGTTTAGTTGGTGAGACATGTCCACATGACTAAATTTATGATCACTTGAATACATAATTGCTTGCCAACATATTTTTTGCCAATTGTATTACTATTAATAGACTATGTTATATTATGTTTGATAATAATATATTATTTTGGTTAGTTTTGTTTAGCCATATTTATTTATATTTTTTTATGGTTGATTATAGTTAAGCTTATTTTATCCTGATGTATTATATTTAACAATGATTTCTTATAATTAACTAGATGATTGACCAAGATTTATTTTGTTTTATTATTTTTAATAATAATTGGGAAATGTTTGATTATGATTGAGCTAATTTACTATTTTGTTTATATATGGTTAACTTTCCCACCATTGTCTACATTAAATTTCACAAAATTCAATAATGGATAACAATGTTTTCCCATAATTGAATATGGTTGAACGTCCACATGGGGTAGCTCAAGTGGCAATGGCTGTGGAAATGAAGTCTCACTGAACCAGAGATCTTGGGTTCGATTCTTGTGCTACTCTCACTCTCCCTGGAATATGTTTGAACATATTTACAATGAAGTCTTATTGAACCGGAGATCTTGGGTTCGATTCTTGTGCTACTCTCCCTGGAATATGTTTGAACATATTTACTAACGATTTAATATGATTAATTGAATAATAAAAATTATATAATATTATAAAAATAAATATTAATATTATATTAAAAAAGTTTAAATCTAATATATATTATAATATTATTAATTGTAATAGTTATCAAAATTATGTTTTAACTATCAATTTATTTATTTGTTAATATAAAATGTTATCTTAGGTCGAAATACATTTTGTAGAGTTATATCCTATTTGTTGCGATAGTTCATTCCTCATATAGAACCTTTATACTACTAAATATTGAACCTTTATATTACTAAATACCAATTGAGAGCACTGAGACTTTGCCATTTCTTGTAACGTTCTATTAGTTTCTGAATAAAACGTCAAAGGAGAATTTGGAATTTATAGATTTCTTCTTGAAAATGTTTTCCTCATGAAACCCACCGTTGTTAGTTGTTCTTTGTTTATGAGTTATTTTTTCTTGTACAACTATGCCATTTTAGCTTTCTCTGCATTTTATCGTTAATTACTATAAAAGAGTATTGTGCACCTATAGATGGGATCTTATTTTTATTTACTTTAAAGACCTTTTGTGTTTCATGAATGTGTGGTGCCATGTTTATTCGCAGCATACATAAGGGGTATATACAAATGCTTTCACACACTTTCTTCGCGAAGTCTTACAAGATGGCCAATGGGCTACTTTACCATCCATATTTACACCATTGAGTCAGGTTAAGAGTTATTATTCTATTTTATTCTTTCTCCATTTTTGGATTTCATTGAATCAACACGTGTGCACATAATCTTGATTATAAAATTATTTAATTAAAAGCTTAAGCGAAAAACTCAAAATATTATTGGAAAAATCAAAGCAAATTCATTAGGTTGTGACAAATCATAAGTAATTTTCGATAATACTAGTATTAATGAGTAAACCTAATATTCGGTAGTCAAAATAGACGCCAATTGAACTATAGTCTTTGTATTTCGTTCTCATGGAGATTGGATTTAAGCTCAGGTGTAAAATGACTATAATCAAGTTATTTTTTAGATTTATTATTAAATTGTGGCAGTAAATGGATGTTGACAAATTACAAGAAGTTACTTGTGATAGTAGCTAGAGGATGAATAAGACCATTTAGGTATACTGATAGATGTACATTCATTATAACCTATAGGTCATCTAATTTCATTGGAAAATAAAATATATCATTCAAATATATCATTCAAATTATATTATTAGACATATAAATGATTAGTGTGAGTACTTGGCTAGACAAAAACAATTTTTTATGAATAATTTTAATAGGGGTCTAAGGTATTTGTTCAAAAGTTGTAAGATCTTATACAATTTTACTTTGCATTTGAATTCAATATTGTATTCATTTAATTAATCTATTTGTAAACATTATTCAATGTTTACTTTCCACATATAATGTGTTGTAAAGTACACACATCTCCCATTGAAAGGCATCATTTAGCATCTAAAATTTTTACACAATATCTTTAGTGAATGATGAAATCTGAACCTTGGGTCGCTTCAAATGCATTAAATGTGGGTTATGGGCCCATGAAACCTCTGACTCCTACACGAAAGAAACTCGCATGAAACCAGGAGAGGCTTGCATGATTCTAAAAGATAACTCCCAAAACAAAATTCCTTGGCACAATTATTTGGTGACACCACTCACGGTTCCCACTACAGAATTGAGGTTGAAGGTCGAGCGCTTCGTGCACTTCTTCACTTTTCTTTCCCCAAGGATGAAACTTAAATTGAAACTAAATAATATTGTTTACCTGAAAGTTGAACTGAAACATCCTAAAGACTGTGTACCTTCAAAGATGTCATTTCTCAAAGACGAGTGACATTTCATTTTCTAAACTCCCTCCTTTATCGATGTGGACAAGAAATGAATACCTTTTATTGAGAAATTTTCCAGAATGACCTCCCCTACCCTTAAGTACTCTGCCACTAAAAAGTTGATTAGGGCCAAATTCGGTTGATTTATAACAGGGAAGTAAAGGATTCCCTAGTAGGATTATAGCCTTGTACAATGCCAAGTCCATGAGACTCTACTCTTTTCAAAAATTTTGAAAATTATGCATGTAAAACTTTGACCATGTAACTTCCTCAGTCATTTCCACCAATAGTTGAAGCGTCATATTCCACATCATCACCAAATATATCACTCTTATCTAAGGCATCTAGCATAGCACTACACAATTGTCACTAGAATTTAAGAAGAGCAAATACTTTACTTTATCTGACAAATAGGAAAATGATTTGATATCAAGAGTATTGCCATCTCAAACACCTTCTCTCAATGTTATTCTCCCTACCTAACAATGTTATTCCCCCAATGGATCCAGGAATTTGTCACTATGTTTACCATAATAATGACAAGAGAATATGTTTCACTAGTTAATTAATCTACGCTAACCATCCTAAACATTTTTCATGGTCAACACGACTTTCATAGTTACTGTTACCCACCAATATTGGGTGACCCCATAAAGGAATTTTTCCTCCTACCATCTCTTCATCTAGCATCCAACAACCCCTGTAGCCACTAGAAGCGAATGATGATGTGTCATTCATATCTCCACCATTTGCATTAGTCATATGTGTTGAGAAATCTAGGGGAACTTGATTAGATCTTATTATAACTTGATTTATATTAATTTGACAATTTCTTGTGAGGTTATATTACTTATTTTGATATTATTATGTTTCTTCATCATCAATATAATTTCCAAACAAATGAATATCACAAACACAAGAAATGAACACAAGATGTAGGCACTCAACCAAGGAAAACCTCTTATGAAGGGGGCAACCCAATCAAACTCTTCCACTAGTAGATTAATATCAAATTGAGACATTCCAAGAGATTATACCAAGACATATTACCTATTTTCTTCACCAAGTCAACCCGACAAAATTTTGGTTCCTCCTTTCTGCAACTTCTGCAATTAATACTTTATCTTTGGCCCCTGCAACTAGGTTTAGACTCATATGCATGGCAGAAAACATAAGGAATCATCGAAACTTCTTCTATTATATTTTTCCTTGAAGTGTCACATCCTTCTCTTCATCTTCACATCCCTTTCTTTCATTTTCCAATAACAGATTGAAGTATGTTTTCTCTCACCAATAGATCGAATGCAAGAGTGTATATATAGTCTCCTTAGGCAGGTCATATCCCTTCATGCAACTGACTTGATCTCTCTTTTGGGCCGACTTGGTGAAGAATACAAGAACGATATTTATGACTTAATAATAATACATTTATTTACAATGAGCCCAAGAGGGGTTTTATATATTATGACATTGAATTTTGATACAAGACACAAACCCTAGAGCACAAAATTGGTTTTTTTGACCTATTGAGCATTGACCTAAACATGAAACCCATGCTTCAATAAGTCAATTTCTTTTTACAATATTTTTTCTTTCTTTCTTTTGACAAATACAATTATCAAGACCAGTACTAGTTACATTCTTGAACACTCCCTCTTAACTAGGGAGGTTTTCATAACTACATATATACATATATACCAGGATAATCTAAAAATGATATGCTCTACGAAGAGTCACAACACACACAATGATACAGATTAGATACATGAACAAGGTATCTAACTGGGTGGGACTGTGGTGTGTTCAAAGCTTCTTCCACTATATGTACCAACAAGATTAAAATTTAACACCAACCCCGGGATGTAGGTATCGTATCCAAGGTCACAGATGCACAGGACCAATGATACCCTCCCTAATTCAAGATCTAGACCATCACATGACATCCAGATATTCCCCAATCATCTTATCACCCCAAGATGCTTCATCTCTCCTTATCAACTAAATCAGATATATCCACTAGTCCAAGCAAGATTCAAACATTCAACTTGCTTAAAGAGAGATCTTGCACAATCTCAACCCCAATTACTAATAAACTTTCAATATATATAAGTTAACTCAAACCTTCAAGGTTATAAAATATACTGATGTGGCTTTGGTCATCATCATATTATCGAAACACATTTTCATCAGAAGATTTCTTCTTGAACTTCTACAAAAACACTAAACTCAGCTTTAACACTTTTTCGAAAACATCCAAGTCTTGATTACAATTTTTCCATTCACGAATATCTATTTTCAATACTTTAATTGTGATATTTATTCTTTCTTCAATAACTTTATTATGCCCTCCCTCTCAACCAGATAGATATACACATTCTTATATCCAAGCTTCCTCTTGAGTTACAAACATTAATAGCTTCACACTCAACAATATTTATAATTAATTATACTTAGTATAAAAAATAAAATAAATTGACATAATTGCTATTAGAGAAGAATGATAACATGTAAAATGATAAATTCCCCAATAATTATGACATTTATTTTAGACATGAAAATCATGTAATTACTATCGTAAAAAGATATATGAACCTTAATATTATTCATATAGAGTGACGATGTACAAGTTCCATTGAAATGATGTTTTATCTATTTTTAATAATATTTTACTAATTCAAAGTGCACACCATATAATAACAATGCATTGATACATTTTTAATTTGGAAATGTCATCTAACGTGATTTTTTTTTTCAAATTACATTTTTTAATGGAATAAAAGATAAAGTAACAACAAATTTATTTGAAATTTATATTACGCAAATGATGTTAGCATTTTTTTTTTTAATGTTACCAGTGTTTATCAACATGTAAGATTATTAAATAAAGAGGTATTTATACCCTATTGTAGGCATCTTTTTAACCAAAATATAATTTTAATTTAAAATTCATTACATAGTTTTTTAAAATAAATTGTAATTGTTGTAATTTGTATATTTCATTAAGTAAAGATATTATAAATAGAAAATAATTGACATATAATTATAGAATAAAATTGTATGGAAAATATGAGTCAAGCATTATAAATTTCAATTAATTTTAAAATAAAAGTAATTTATTTGAATTATTTATAAATTTAAATGTTGTGTATTTGTTAATGTGTATACTATAGAGAAAAATTATAAAGAAAAATATCATAATCGATTAGAATAGAGTATTCAAGGCTTATGAAAATGTAGAAAAGGAAAAATTTAGTAGATAGAAATAATATGTATGTAATTTTTCTTCCAATTTTATTATAATTGTATGTGTTAACAATATATCTAAAATGTTTCAAACATTTTATTTCATATTATTTAAATGTTGGGTAAAGAGTGATAGTAAAGAAAAGAAATAACATTGTACAAAAGTCTAAGTTATGGGTGATGTAAATAATGATGAATTGCTTTTATTTTAAATATAGTATTTGAAGTAAAATTTGTGGAAGTTAGAGACTCATATAAAATTATGAGATTTATAATGAAAATAATATAAATGTTATTTTAATTTGTATTACTAAATTAATGTGGCAACTCAAAAACAAAAGATTATATGTAAAATTTTACGAAGTATTTTTAGACCAATAATCACTAAGAGCTATGATATTTGTAATAGCAAAAGGATACATTATTAAAAAAGAATAATTTAAATGTTAGTTGTGAGACTTTTTGAAAGTTTTTCTAGTGTATTTTTCCAATCTAATTTCTCTAAAATCAGTCAGCAATTTATTGAAATCACAAGCTTGATGGGTAACCCGTCCACCACATAAATGCCCTAAATATTTTTTAAAGTGCTAAATCCATATACATAATAAAAAAAACCACATATTGAATGTCATGGATATTTATATTGTTCAATTCTATAAAATAAATATCTTTTATTTATAAATGATAAAATGAATTTGTCATTTTATTACGCTATTTATTAGCATTATTTAAATATATAAATGATTTACATTAATATAATTAACAAAAACACAATCCGTTTAAATAATTATTTAAATAATAAAACATACTCTTGAAATTGTTAGAACTAAACTTAATATTTAAAATATATAAATTAAGATTAATGTTAACAAGTATTTATTTTTCTACAATTTATTGAAATTGTGTAACAATCAAATAAAATTACATTTATATAATTTCCAAATTTAAAAATTGATTAGTAGAATATATTGGTGGATTGTATTAGTTTAAACTTAACATTATAGTTCATACCTACTCTTATATCAATGCATCTAAATGAGTATTATAAAAATATCTAAATAACTATAATAATAATGTTACACTATTTATAATAAACCATCGTAATAAAAAGCACAAAAATTATAACGCTTACTTCAATAATAACATTACTCACGTCATTAAGAGTACCATATCATTTCCATTACAAATACATACTTACAATGCAAGTACACATAAAATCCTCATAATATAAATGATATGCGCTGTTGCATAAAATATATTTTTCCTGTGACTCTAACAATATGTCATACAAATCAATGCCTAATATAGATATTTTCAAGCCCTCGTATATATAAAGATATATACATATTTTTGGCATGCGAATTGATATAGTTTTTTGAATTGTGTACCACTACAAACCTTTACATAAACTTCCAGTAAAATACACTCCTTATAATATTATGATAAACACTCTAATTATGCTAACCCCACCGGATGGTTATAATATCAATCTCCTTTTCGTAACTTTAGAAAATCCAAAAGATAGAAGAATGATAAGCATGGCAAACGCTAGTGCCTAAATCTCATTTTGATTGAAATTGCACTCAAAGTATTAAAGAGAGATAAGCACAACGTAGTTGTTTGCTACATCAACTACTGCATAGTGGCAACTACAGAAGTATGCGATCAAATGTAGAATATGGACGATGAGTAAGGAGTCTAAATGCGTAGCTACATACGCATTTATTGCAATGATTCTTATCATTATCGCGTTGATTAAAAAAACAGGTAACACTCATATAATGGCATCAAGTTATGAAAGATGAAATTATATTATAAAGATCTTGAGTGCGGACAGTTTCACTATTAGAATATGGCTCCTTATACAGAAATATTAGTTCACTATTCTAACTCGAAGCCCACCTTTTATTATTTTATATAACTTTGTGATATTTATTATTCTGAGATTATGTCATTCTATTCTCTTTTTTCTTTTTTTTATTGATTGAAGAGTTGTAATATAGTAATATATTATTGAAGATTAATCATATCTAACTTAGTAATATGTAATATATAACTGAGTAGTGATATATATATTATTCTAAGATAACTCATTCACTTGTTATTTTTATTGTGAAGTGTAAGTGGAATATATTATAAAATTTAATTTAATATTAATATTAATTTTATTTTAATAAATAAAATATTACAAAAGAATTATTAAACATAAAGACCAAGTTAATGTGATTATTAAATAAATTATAAATAATATTACTAAAAATATATTTTTTTATTACATTAGTTTTTTTGTTATTTATAACTTTATATTATGATGATTATATGTATATTTTTAATATATATTTTAAAATTAATATAATTATTATTTTAAAATTAAATTATTATTATTAAATGTGTTTGTTTTTGTTTTTTCTAAATATGTGTTTGAAGCAGATGAGCCTGTTCTGTTCTTCTTTCACATCACCATTATACTCATCCTTCTGTTCTTCTTTCACATCACCATTATACTCATCATTCTTTCACCTACCCTTCCCAAACCTAGTCAGTGTGAAATAGGCCCAGCAGACGTGAATTAACAAGTGTACATAGGGGGAGGAGGGATGCTAATAGTAGCCAAACTACTAGCTATTCTTAAGGTAGTGGAAAACCATTGAGAAGCCATCGTTGAAGTCAATGAAGCACTAAGAAAATGAGATGCTCTTTCTCAAAAGATGTATGGGATAGAACTTCAATATTTAGCTTTAACGACGGGATTTCATATTTTTCCATTACGCAGAAGTAGCTGAAGATTCTGTACACCAATTTCGTATATTCTCTCCTATCTTCCAATCTACCATATTTTCAAATCCTCACCCGCACCACTTTCTGCACGTTCTGTTCGAGCATCACGATTCATTTCACCTCTGTCACCTTTGAAGTTGAGGAGTTTCCAACGGAAGTATGGAAAACGAACCAGAGTAATCATTCGTGATTGTGTCTTTTAACTACTTTTTCTCGATTCTATTAGGAATAACCCTCATGACAACTAAATATTTATTATTTTAAAATTATTAACAATTATATAGATTTTAATTATCATGAATTAGCAATTTGTTGAAATAGTTTAAGTAAAGGATTAAAGAAAAATTTTGAATTATTATTATAATATTAAGAATGTACTAAATAGTCTATAAGTCAAATATACTAATAATTTATGATTAATTTATGAATACTTTTAATAAAGTAAAATTTAGCGTTTGAACTTTTTTCTAATTGTCAAAACATGTCCCTTGGAATTGAGCCCAAAAAGATAAGATAACAAGTTGTGCTCCCAATCACTCAAATTACTAGAAAATAATAATAATAAGAATAATAATAAATTGTTTGAACACAATAATAGACAGATATCTAGTACACTAAATTCTAATGTTCACATCAATATTACAATTTGAGTGAGCCTAATTGTTAAGAGAATGTGTTTAGTACTAAGCATGTCTTATAAACAAAATAATTTCATAAATCAATTTCTATTAAGCATGTCCCATAAATAGAAAAATCTCATTCACCAATTTAGTATTTAACTTGATTTTAATTTTAAAATTAGATTATTATTATTATTATTATTATTGTGATTGTGAATACATAAACATATGAAAATTTATTATATATTATTAAAAAAATATAAATTCGAATATAGATAAATATACTATAAGAGTAGTATAAAAAATGATATAACATTTTGAAATAACATAATATAGTATACTATAGTATTATATAGTGATATACAATACCTACTCGAGTAATATAATAATATATTATATAGTTATATTAAATTATATTATTATTATTTTTTAAGTTCGGTGGTTGGTGAGACTTGTTTAGGGGGTAGACTTCCAATCACTTGGATGCATAAGAGCTTGTCAATAGGTTTTTTGGCTAATTGTGCTACCACTTGTAGACTATATTATGTTTGATAATATAATATTATTATGGTTGATTTTGTTTAGTCATATTTATTTAGACTATATAATTTTTGATAATATTATATTATTATGGTCGATTGTTTTAGCCATATTTATTTATAGTTGTTTATGGTTGATTATAGTTAGTCATATTTGATCACAATATGTTATATTTAGAAATGATTTGTTATACTTAACTAGATGATTGCTAAGTTTGATTATGTTCTAGTGTTTTTAATCATGGCTGGGAAATATTTGATTATCATTGGGTATGATTTAGCATGTTCTACTATTTTGTTTACATATGATTAACTTTCCTTATTATTGTTTACTTTAAAGTTCACAATGTTCGATAATGGCTAGCAAATATGATTAGTAAATATGGTTGAACATATTTACTAATCATTCGAATAATAAAATTATATAATATTGTAAAGCTAAATATTAATATTTTTTTATGAAATTTTAAATATAATATATATTATAATATTATATTATTCTTAATTCTAATATTTATCTAATTATATTTTAACCATCAATTTATTTATTTTTTTGTTATGGTGTATTAATATAGTTAATAAAAATGCAATATTTACTTAATGTCTCTTTAAGATTAACTATGCTTGATTACAATTGACAATTACTTTTACCATTGCTCACCACGGTTAATTATAGATGGCCATAGTTAAATATATCATTATTGTATGGTTGGATATTATTGACCATGTTTTACTATTTATGACTATTCTTGCTCTTGCTTCACAATTCATAATTATCACTGACTATATTTTCTATGGTTTTCTAACTGGAACTATGTCTTAAGATATGTGATCATAGTTGACCGTGTTTGACTATGATTTGCATTAGATAAATATTACCACTATTGCATTAGGACATGCACCAATTCTAATGTCACATTATGGAATTCATTAGGATTTTTTTGCACCTCAATTTTTGTCGAACCCTTTTGATACACTACGACATTTTTTTTAATGTCAAATAACAACATTCACTAAGGGGTTTTTTCAATTGTAGCATTTATCAAATTTGATGTGAAATTGTTGCATTCATTAATAAAACTATCACATTACAATTTTCAGTGCACATTATGTTATATTGTGACATTATTCAATGGTAATGTCAAATTATTCCATTCATCTTTGCAAGCTTTATGTTCTCTTTCCAAATTCCTTAATGATTATATTTCATTGTGATGTTCATGAAAGTTCATGTTGCATTAATTTGATTGGATATAAATCACATTCTCCAATGGTTACATTAATTTAATTGCAAAATTATTCCTCATTAACTTCTATGGAATTGTTATTTTTCCAATTTGAAATCGTTATCCTACATTATAGGGTAATTATCACACTTATTCTTGTTCATATTAGCTTGTCATTGTTCATTAGGGTTGACTATGGTTCATTATTAATGCACATGTCACATTGCTATTAATTGTGAGATCAAATTGTAACTTTTATTAATGATTTGTATGGACTAAGTATATCTCAAATTATTGCATTGGTTTATGGTTGCATTATATTGAAAAAAAGTTATTAGATTATGTTGTTTGACATTGAGACATTTATTTTGATTGAATTTTTTGAATTTATATGTCCCTCATTGTTTATGTTTCATCACAACATCCATCAAAGATTAATTTTCAATGAAATTGGTTCAACTTAGTAAGTCATGGTTGATTATAGATGGTCATGTTTCATTCAAGTTAAGAATATTTAATTATGGTTGATGGCAGTTAAATGTAATTAACCACGTTTGATCATTGATGACTGTGGTTGACTCTATTTTATCATGCTTTAATATGGTTATACATAGTGGAGAATTTATGACCATGATTGATTATGATTGTGAACATGTAAAATCTCTAGGTTAAATTTTAATGTAATAAATGATAATAAAAGAAAAATAAGACTAGGGTAATGGGACACATTCCAAGTTGAATGATGGGTAAAGAACTATAGTGGGAACCAATTTTTATTTTATTAAAGACTATCAAAATTCACAAAGGAATTGGAAAAGGAAAAGAGGAAATAATAAAAAATAATTTACGAGAATAAAGGAAAATAGGAGAAAAGGAAGGTGAAGGGACAAAAATTTGCATGCAAAATAAATTAGAGGAAAAATGAAGTAAAATGAAGAAAAGGGCAACATCAATTATAAAAGGTTATCAGTGGATTAGTTCACAACTTTTCTCAGTTCAATTTGGCTCTCTCCTTTCATATTTCTCTCTCATACAATCTTGCACACTTAGAGTATTCTTGGACCATTTTGAACTTCACTTGGATTTGGAAAAAGGAAAGAAAAGGAAGGAAAAGGGAAAGCACATAAAAGTAAAGGAAAACAAGGAGAAGGTTGGATCAATAGCTTTAGTAGGAGGATTTTGCAGGTAACAAGTTGCATGTGTGATTTCCTAGTTAATATGTGAATGCATGGTACATGCATTGGTTTATTTGATTAATTTTCTGTCATTGGCATGGGGTTTTCCTAGTCTGAGAATAGTTTCAACCTTGCCTTTCCATTTCCTGGGTAGTCATTATGTGATAGGATTCATTCGTGGTTGAGTTTTGCATTTCTCAAAGCTTTTGGAACTAAGTGAGGTGGTCTTAAGAAAATTCCCAAGGGTGGGAGATGGTTTTCTTAGGGAAGACCTCGACAAGTGGGTGGAGATAGGCGAATTCCTCAAGGTATGGTGAAGAAATGATGACGCATCAAATCTTGGTTTGGTTTTGTGATCATGGGACTAGTTTATGTGAAATCACAATAGCTTGAGGGTGGAGGTGGTTTAGCCTCTAGTGCCCCTAGTTGATAATGTACTAATTTATCCCATGTGATCCCACATCCATGCTTGGAATATGACATGAGGGTGATTGGTTGAAAAGAAAGATTTAGTTCAGCTTAATCTATGGTCAAGAAGTTGTTGGGGCATAGAAATGGTATGCTTCTTCCTTTTATTTCCTTAGTTAATAATATACTTTTTGAGAAATTTACCTTTAGTTTATGATAATTTGAGAGGTAGAAGTTCTAGAAGAGAAATTAATAGTATCTTAGTTACTTTAGGTATTTAAGATATCAAAAATCTATAATCTGAGGTAATTTATGTGCAGAAAGATCTGTTGAACAACTGATGTTCCCTTGGAGTGCTTAAGAGAATTCAAGCGTGGACAGGTTGTTGGCCTAATTTTGGCATGCTGATTGAAGATTTGTACCTACTTGTACAAAATAGTCAAAGAAAAGATATCATTCGCTATTTTGAAATATTTTATTGTTTAATGAGCAATCCCGAGAATCTTCTAATTCTTAGGATAGCTCCATCACAAGAATTAAATTGTAATATATATATATATATATATATATATATATATATATATATATATATATATATATATATATATATATATATATATATATATATATATATATATATAACTTCAGTAAAAAAGACAAGGGAGATTACTATTAATTTTCATTCACTGTGAAAAATGGAAAACAAAACTACTTCAAGGTTCTATAGACTTTTCTATAACTCATTTTGACATTAATGAAAGCTCAAAGTATTTTGTCTCAATTGTTTGTATTGAGTTTTTTTAAGGTAGTTAATTCCAAGGACCTTGGGACCGGTCGCTGGAACGGTTGTTGTCTTCCTTATATTACTATTAATTATTCCTTCATAAAATTGAATGATTGTTGTAGAATTATTAATTGTTCCTTTGCATATTGAACAATTGATGTTCTTTGTGTAGGCCATCTGATCTACAACTCCATTGTGAAAATTCCTAAATTCGTTGATTAGTTATGTGATTTAGATATAAGCATGCTTAAGGTTTATTATTCGGTTTGATGAGTTTTTCGTATGTAACAATCTAGTTGTGTGAAATTCTAGAATTACCCTATAACAAATTGATTTCCCATTTATTGTTAGCATCTTTGAGTACTTGTATTAATTAGTAAATTCCAACTGAAAATCATTAGATATTCTAAAGCTTCGATCTGTAATAAGGAACATTGGATTGATAGAACTTAATGTCTTCTTCCGAGATAGTTTATGATTTATGTATAAGAAGTTTACTCCTATTATAGTTTGATAATATTTGGTATTTTCTACAAGCATTCTTCTTTAGCCTTTGCTTTGTAGTAGTCTTACACATGCTCCTGTAATTTAAAGTGCTATGATTGAATAGATTGTGCCAACATCCTTGCAGCAAAAAGACAAACTCACGTTGATAGATTAACAGGGAGAGGATTGAGTTGATTCCTTAGGAACAACTTAGTACCCAACATTTTGGCACCGTTGTCGGGGAGGTTGTAAAGAAAGTGATATATTGTGTGTCTAAATGGTCGGGTATTGAAGATGAAAGGTAAGAGCCTACACATGCACCAAGTAAAGAGGTTGTGCTAGTGTCCACCTTTGGATGATACATTTAAAGTATGTAGGTGTGTATGGCTAAGAGAAAGAATAGAAATCAGGTAGCTATAGAATAAAAATATCTATCCAAACCCACAAAAACCCAGGGTCTGGTGATCCTTGGGAGACCAAAATTTATAGCCGGAATCATTCAAAACTCTAGATCTCAAGCATTAGTAGGTCGCCAAAAAATATTTGGGAAGGGATCTTCAATTTCCCCTTGAGTAGCAGAGTCATCAATTGCAGCTCACACTAAGATTCACAACAAAACTGAATGACTTGAAAAAATCTTTCAAGATATGACTATCAGACACTTCATTAATTCTAATAGATATGAGGGGAATTCATGTATCCTAAAAGAAGGGGAAGGATAAATGAGTGGAAGAGAATTACAATTTGTTGAGACAAATCCACGAACTCTTGGACTTAGACACCTTGCATCACCTGTTGAGGGAGAAGCATGTGAAATTCTTCATCTAAGTAGTGTTGTGAATCCCCCTCGAGGGTTAAACATTAACCATAACCCCCCTAATCAAATAATATCTCTTGATCATGAAATACCTGAAATCTATTAGTGAGTTTTTGACCAAATAGAAAATCAAGTGTCACAAGATCAGACATCGACCATAGAATATCCTATAGTCAATCCATTGGCTATCTCCAATGAAAGCCATCCCATTACAAAGTATACCAATTTTTCATGGGACAGATTCTGAACATCCCAATAGATTCTTATTCAAGTTTGATGTTCTCTGTAGAGGGTATGATTACACCATTGACCCTAGTAAGATGAAATTTTCTCCTTCTACCTTGAAGGGGGCAACTTTACATTGGTTCATGGGGAAGCTGAAAAATGCTTTTCTTACCAGATATCAAGATTATTATCGATCTTGGGGCTAAAAGTATGAAATATTTAAAATTATTGCAAAGCATAGTGAAACCTTAGAGGAATATGTTGAGAGATTTTAGTACAACCTACAAAGATCACCTTATACCACTTTACCAAAGGAACTATTGAAAATTGCTTTAATTAAAAGCATGAAAGATGAATGGGTAGAAACACTTAATTTGATGGGAAAAGGTGATATTTCTCAATAATAATATGATGATATTGTTACACTATGCATCAGGTGCTCACGAGGAAGTAAGTGCATCGAATATGGAATTAGGGATTCTCTTACTCGAACCAACAAAGTTCCAGGTGGAGGTGTAGCTGGAGCAGAGACAGGTAATCTTTTAGAAGATTTTTAAAATAACATTTTGGGAAAATTAACTAAAAACTTGGATGTATTGTCAGCCAAAAAGAAACAAGTCGAATCAAAACAAGCTTTAGCCATATTCTATTCCTGCTATCAAAAGAAACTTAGCCAAAGAGAATGTCCATTGGATACAGTTGAAACATGCACTATCTGCACTAAAGATTATTCAATAGACTAATGTCCATCACTTCCAAGATAGAATATCATGTTCAAAGAAGTTGAGGAAGATCTAGAAAGTTATCATATCTTATGGAACAATGACGATAATGGAAGGCTCGTCCATGACATATGATGAAATATCCATCTCTATTTTATCCAGGGTAGTATGGTCAACATCATCTTTCTAGATCTACATGACAGGGACAATCATATTTTAACTCCATCTAGAAACCCCAGGCTTATGTCACACCGTCTTGGCCAAATAAACCATTTTTTCAACCTGTGTGGAAAAATAAATAATACTGCACCCCATATTTGCAGAACGTAGCCAATAACCTCTATCTTTCACAATGGAATAATTAAACCGTGCAAAATTCAATGTGGCCTCAAAATTGGTAACTTCCGGTAGGACCAATCAATCTGCCTATCGGGACTCTTCCTCAGCCTCTACCATATTTACAATCTCCATTTCGATTACCACTGAACCCCCAACCCCCGATACATCCACAATTTCTAGCTCAACTGAATCCTAATCCAAATAGCAGACCTATCCAATATGTACAAATTGTTGAAAGTTCAGATTATGAGGTAAATCCTCTTGATGCAATGAATTACAGCTGAGATATGGGCGAATTGTCTTCCTTGAAGGTGAAAATGGTAATCGAGAACCGAAAGGAAATGAAACATGCATGGATGAGCAGCTTGTAGCGAAACCTCTAACTATAGTTATTTTTTGAAACAAAACAAACCAATGCTGCAATCAATGAATAGGGTTTTGATAGAGTTGGAGTTGCTTCTCTTCCATTCCCCAAAGGAATTACCATAATAAAAGAAACTATTTATCCTGATTTTGATCTTATAGGGGAATTAAATAATTTATGTATGAAACCTTTTCTCTTTATGGCTATACGAGACATTCCAATCTATGCTAAAAAAATTAAAGAATTATGTGGTAAAAAGCCTGGAAGGAAACCCAAAGGCCCATCAACAATTCACGTTGTAGGAACAATATCTAATCTCATTTTAGAAAATAGGTAAGTGTCAAGTACAATGACCTAGGAAATCTAGTAGTAACTGTCTATATTTGGGCTTTCACCTCTCCAAATACTCTGGTAGATTTAGGTGTAGCCATCAATATTTTAACTCATGAGACCTATAGTATTTTGGGTATCACAACCTTGAAGCCAAACTCAACTTTATTGTCTCTGTTGATTCTTGGGAATACTGAGTAGAAATTTTGGTTATCAATCTAGGGAATAGATTGGATGGGAACACTCTAATATTAGGGAGGCCATGATTGGAAACAACAAACACATATATATAGTATGTTAAATAGGAAACATGACAATTACCAAGGGAAATGCCTGCAAAAACCTCATACTATATCCACTTGCCCAACACAACATGCTTATCGAAAATCATCAGTCATGCCCGCATAGATACCAGGAAGAAAACCTGCACTCCCCTCTTACATTAGATGAAGCCCTCAAACTTAAAAATAAGAAAGAAGACGATATATTCAATGACTTCATTACTGGAATGTCTACTAGAGGGAATCCAACGTGTCAAATGTTGAAATCTATACTTGATAATGAAACCCAGGAAGATCCTTTATAAATTCCAAATAATGATCGTATACCCGCCAATGCATTTCATAACATCATACCAATTTAAATTAAACTAGGTAAAACCGTTATCATTAATGCCAATCTGGATAACCAACAACAACAAAAATAAATCAAAATACTTCACAGATATAAACACCCATTTTCCTGGGAATATTTCGATATGAAGGGTGTTTACCCATAATTATGTACTCATCACATTTATATAGAGAAGATGCCTTTGCTATTCGATAGCCCCATAGAATATTAAATCCACATTTCAGGGTTATAGTCAAACATGAATTACAAATATTGTTGATGTTAATTTTATATACCCTATTTTAGACATCTAGTGGGTTTATCCAACAGTTTTCATCCCCAAGAAGAACAGGAAGTGGAGAATTTGTGTAGATTATAGAGAACTCAATAAGGATACCCAGAAATACCATTTTCCCCTTCTATTTATAGACCAATTCCTTAACACTCTCACTCGGAAGAAGTTTTTCTCCTTCTTAGATGGTTTCAGTGGTTATAGAAAAATCCAGATTGCTCCTGAAGATGAAGATAAGACCACATTTACCTGCCCATGGTGGATATTTTCCTTTTGTGCCGTGTACTACTCCAACCACTTTTCAAAGTTTGTTGTTGAGTATTTTCTATGATTTAATTAATGAAGGACTTGAGTTGTATATGGATGACTTTACCCCATATGGTGATGATTTTGATCAAGCCTTAAAGAATTTGGAAAAAGTGCTTGAATGATGTATTGCTACTAGATTATGCCTTAGTCATGAAAAATTCCATATGATGATGAGTGAAGGTGTAGTTTTAGGATTATATTTTTTTTGCAGCTATTCAAATAGATACAACAAAGATTGAGGTAATTCTTAAGTTACCCACACCTTGTACACCAACAAATGTACGTAGTTTCCTTGGTTATGTTGGATATTATCATAGATTTATACAACATTTCTAAAAAATAGCTACACCATTATATGTTTTAACAAGTAATGTCAAGTTTGAATGGTCTAAAAATGCAATGTCTATTTCACATATCTTAAGAATTTGGTTTCAACAGCCCCAGTACTAAGAGGACCAAATTGGAATTTTCCCTTCCATATCTCATGAGATGCATCGAACATATAAATAGGCATTGTCCTTGGACATGATGAAGAGAAGAAACCATACGCCATTTACTATATCAGAAAAAATATTACGCGAGATGAATTAAATTATACATTGACAGAGATGGAATTTTTAGATGGTGTATATGATATTAATAGAAATCTTCATTATATAACAAGTTATCTAGCCTTTTTGTACACTGATCATTATGCTATTAGATATTTAGCTAACAAACCTATTACTAATGGTTGGGTAACTCGATGGTTGTTGTTATTATAGGATTTCGATATTACATCATAGATCGCCCAAGAAGAGAGAATATCATTGCATATTTCTTGTCCCATGTACCTAAGATAATTGACCTGTCATGATTGGATGATCAATTCTCGGATGAACATCTATTTACTGTAACAGAAAAGACACCTTGGTATGATGATGTGGAAAATTACTTGGGAGCAAGAAAACTTCCATCACAATTGTCACCGTGAGAAAGGAAATTAATTGTTTAGCACAACACTCGATTTTATTAGATAGGCGGATATCTCTTCCACATAGGCTTTGATTTTCAAATTCACAAATGCATGAGGGAAGATGAAATTTATGATATTCTAAAAGCCTACCGTGATGAACCATGCGGTAGTCATTTTGTTGATGTGGAATTGGACACAAAGTACTCCATATGGGCTATTACTTGCCCATGATATTTAAATACCCCAAAAAGTATGTCTAGGGCTATGATAGCTGCCAAAGAATGGGTAGTCCTTTCTAAGCTAATGAAATGCCTCTTCAACCGCAATTGGTAATAAAGCCGTTTCAGAGATGGGAATTAGAATTTGTGGGTCCTTTTAATTCACTTTCAAACCAAAAACCCTACATCTAAGTTTGCATAAACTACGTGACTAAGTGGGTGGAAGTAGTAGCCCTCACAAAATCCATGGAAGAAGCATACATTAACCTCCTATTTGAAATTTTCATGCGATACATATTACCAAGAGAAGAATAACAGATGGGTGATCACAATTTACTGCTCATAAGATTTCAGCCACCCTTCAAAATTATCATATTATGCGAAAGGTTACTTCTTTGTACCACCAAAAAGGAAAATTGTTAAGTGGAAAGCACTAATAAATTCCTAGAGGCAATTTTAATGAAAACAGTATCTACGAATTGTCAAAATTGGGCAACTAAACTTTTGGAAGCCTTATGGTCTTACTGAACGACATTGCATAAAACTACTGGTCACTCACCATATCATCTTGTTTTTGGCAAGGAACCTATTTTTCCAATTGACTTTGAAATAAAGACTATTAAAACTGCACAAGAAATTGGATTGGATTTTACAGAAGCACATAAGCATCACTTACAACAACTTAACAAATTATATGAGGCCCACCTAGATTCTCTCCAATGCAGAGATCTTATTCAACAATAGAGGGCCAAATGGCATGATCATCTTATTAAAAAGAAATCATTTAAGAAAGGCAACTGGGCGCTCCTATAAGATTTTAGATCTCATAATTTTTCAGGAAAACTCTAGATGAGATGGATTGGACCTTACGAGATTGTTGAAGTTCAAAATAATGTTACAATGACCCTAACTACCATTGATGGATTTGATATGTATTTTCTTACAAATGGACATCGATTGCATCTCTACCACTAGTCACTCACAAGAGATTATTTTACCATGAGATAAGTAATGACTCTAATTCTCAGATCGTAGTTGACTTAGGGGGTAACCTAGATGCTACATCTTCCTAAAATCTAGAGGAATTATTTGCATTTTGTATATAATGTATATATTTTTTATGAGAATTGATTAATATATTTGGTATTAAAAAACTAAGGGAAGAAGGATAGTTGATTCTAAAACAACTTGCTAATTTTATTATAGTGGTGTTTCCATATCATAGTGTCATTCCCTTGGTTACAACTATTTTCCCTTATAGTATACCTTGTTGTTCCTTCACCGATGCTTCCTTATCGAAGTTGTTTTTCCCTTGGTCATAGTTGCGGCTCCTTTATAGAACATTTGTTGGTCCTTTGGTTACATCCATTGTTTTTCTTGACTGCAATTGTCATTTCCATGGTAACAACTATTCTTCTATCAATCATAGTCATTGTCATTCCCTTCATCATAGTCATTGTTTCTTTGATGACAACTGTTGTTCCAATAGGATACATCTGTTGTTCCCTTTATTATGATTATTGTCCTTTGGACATAGTTGTTTTTTTATTTATTGTGGTTGCAGCTCCTATTGTCACATCCATTGTCCCTTTAGCTACAATTGTTGTTCATCTCAGTAAAGCTCTTTGTTTTTCTCTTTTTTGTTCCATTAGGGTGCACTCGTTGTTCCTTCGATCTCAACTAATGTTCCCTCATTCCATATTTGTTGTTTTGTTAATCACAACCATTGTTCCATTTGGCACAGTTGTTGTTCCTTTTGAACACAACTTGTTATTCTAGTAACAATCATTTCCTTTCAATAGCCACCACTCCTTATGATAGTTGTTGTTTCCCTGTCACAACCACTGTTATCTTTCATAGTAGTTGTTGTTCCCTTTGCGCATAATTAATGTTCCTCTGTGTAAATCCATTACTTCCATATGTGATTTTCTTTGCGATTTTGAAGCATTTTTATTTTATTGAACATGGTGATAAATGTGTCATTTCACTCATTAGGTAATGACGTATATTTTATGTTATTTTACAATTCCTATCAAAATATAATTTTTTTCCAAACCCTATTTTTCTAAAGTAACATAAATTTTCCATGATATATTAATACCATGTAAGTAAATTTTCTTCTTCTTCATAATAAATGGTTATTTTCCTCAAATATAAATTTATGGGAGAGAAAAAGACACTTTAAATCGTAAAATTTGTCATAATACTTCTTATGCCATCCCTAACTCTTAAGGAGTTAATAATCCACCCTCTTCTCTAACTCTTCATTAGCTTAAAAAAAAAAGAAATTAATCTATTAAAATATAGAAATTCAGATTATATTTTCTCTTATAAGGATAGGAGGTCTCATCATGAGCTGACCCACCGTGAGTATAACACTTAACACAATGGCATTCCTATCATTGTTGCCAAGCTAGGGTAATGGACTTTGACATTTTAGTCATAGGACAAGAGGTTTCATCATGAGCCGGCTTGTTCACATTGTTAAGATCTAGTGAGTGGCATTGTTATTAACTTGTTAGCACACCAAAACAATGGCCATTGGGAAAAATATCTCTAATAAAGTTATGATTTTTTAGTAAATAGGATACTACCATATCAAGTGGTTAAAAGGAAACCTTGTCGAGACTATGGACACTTGCTGGCAACGGGGGCTCTACGTGTGGTACTAAAGTATACTTGGGATTTCCATATCAATATTGTGTCATTTTTACTTCCTTTTCTTTTAATCAAGGAGGAATTAGCACTACCTATATGGATATCATTTTTAAACGCTAAGGTTGTAAGTCTTAAACTATATGAACAAATATTTATCTTACGTATTAGGAATGCATATATTTTATATATAAATGAACTTTGTTAAATCTACTCTATTTGTATTCTTCAAAGGTATTTCTTCCCTATGCACATTGTTTTATCCATGATTTATTCCATTTATATACATTCTCTCAATCCTGTAAAGATATTTATACGTCAACATATCTTCGTATTAAGTATTCCTTATCATTACACCAAGTGTTCTTGTGTGATTTTACCACCCTCCATTATGGTAATTAAGTGCATTAATGTAATGATTGACTTGCCTTGTTTCCAAAGGGTCAACCTTTTTCTCATTACGGGGGACAGAAACATCACATGCATGATATCACTAGCACATTAAACAAAAATGGTTAATTATTGCAGTAATATTCTTCGCATATGTTATGCTAAATATTTCTACTTTTGGTTTAAACTTTGTACCCAACTATTGAACATTTGCTTGAAAAAAAATAGGTGCAAGTATGGGGGGTCATCAAATTCGAATAAAACAACCTCAACTTTGGGTTACCGAACAAGTTCGGAGAATTTTGGAGTAGGTAGGATGGACCGAATATTTTTCTCAGATGCAAGGATTTGATGACTCTGCTGCTCTGGAGTTTCTATAGAATTTAAGTAATGGAGTAATGACAGTCAGAAGAAGATAGATAATGGTCAATGGGACAATTCTAGGAGAAGTTATGGCTCCTTCAATAGAAGGAGAAAGATGGGTAGATAGGCATACTTCACTACAGAGTTCTATGTTGTTATTTAGTGGATCCTAGTGAGGAATTGGTCAAAAAAGGCAAAGGCTATCACCCTACCTCCTTCCCAGAACCATGGAGGGAGTTAACAAAGATAGCAAAGAGGTGTATTACATGTGATGGCCACTACGATGTAGTAAGACCACAACACTTGAAGCTATTGGTAGGATTGAAACAAAAGGTAACCATAAACTTACCTTTATTTCTAAATTCCCTTTTGTGTGAAGTAGTTGCTAGAATTGCTAAGGCAAAGGGCCATAATTTCATGGTCAACCATCATTGTCTTATAAAGTTGATAATTATCATAGAGTTAAATCAATTACAAATTACTTGGAATAATTTTGTGGAACATAATGAGCTACCACCCCAAAATGAAGCACATGCAATAGAACTGGCCCAACCAGAAGTAGAGAATGTCACACAAGAATAAGTTGAGACCTCAGTATCACAAAATTTAACTCGGGTCGAGATGAGACTAGCATCTCTTCTAGTATCCCTAACTATCAAGTGAAGATGGTCTAATAGATTGGATAAGCCAAGACAATTCATAGAATCTAGAGAACAACTGCTAGAGGAGAACATATTCCAGGAACCCCATGAAGCCCAAGAGGTGAAATTTGTAATTCACCCTAAATCCATGAAGACGATATAGCTCGATTGTTGGATAATATGGGAACCCTTTTCAATTTTGAGGAGGGTGTGGGCTGTTCGGACTATCTGCTTGAAAAAACTCTTACTCCCAATTTTTCATCTCCTACTCCTAATTCCAATGATACTGAGATATTCTAGTCCCCATAACACCCTAAGAACCCCTTTGTCATAAACAATCAGTAGAGTCCATAGAAACTATTAAAGAACCAGACTCTCCATTTGAAGGGATAATTCTATCATCTCCCAAACATCAAGGGATGAGAAATGACCCAATTGATATAGTTCAATTTGATAAGGACCCTATAGACTCTGTAATTTTTCCTGATGATGAAAGAATCACAACCGAGGAACCTAAAAAATTTGTTGTTTCTCCCTCTACTTCTACCACACAAATTGAAAAACCTACTGGAAGAATAGACAGAAGAACTAGGCAAGAAATAATGCTGCTAAAACAAGAAAACTAGAAATTACGAAAGAAAGTGGAACAACTTAGAAAATGGTTAAGAAACAATAGAAGATGTCATAAGAAGAAACAAGAAACTAGGATAGCTGAAATCAAAACTAAAATTTTCCTTAATTCCGCAGAGACACAAATGGAGGAAATCCTTATTATTTCCATAGAAACCCAAACAGGCCCCAGTTCTACTGTAATTACAGTTGAAGCAAATAGGAAAACAGAAACATTGATTTCCATTAATAGCGCTAGAAAATGGAAGTTATACCTCCCTACATTGCATTAATTATGGATGTTACTATCTAGGTGTTGAATAAAATACAAGAGGAACAACAACAGATTCTGAGTCGATACCAAGGAGAAGTGATTCTCTGAAAGGAACACCAAGATTCATTACAAAAGTTTAAAACATTGTGCATCGCTGAGGATGAGTCTTATTCTAAGTTCACGACAACAAAGAAGAAGATAGAAATGGTTCAGGGCCAACTTCATAAAGATTTAGAACAAATCTAGGAGGTTTGCTCCATTTAATCTGATGCTTTGTCTTAGAGGTGCCCAACAAATAATTATGTTTTATCATTACTTGAGTGATATCTACTGCTTAAAATTAAAGTTTTCCAATCCGGATAACCCTCTAAGTTTAATACTGTCTCTGATTTGATTAAATATTCTCAACAGCAAGATTAGCATGTAAAGTACTTTTGTGTGAACTATACATGCATATATTTTTCTTAGAGGATGAGAGGGATAAAAATCCTAGCACTTTTATTGGCAATGTGCAATTCTAGGAATTTATCTCTTTTGCTAAGAATCAAATTAAGTGGTGAAAATCTCATGACATATACCAAAAAGGGGAAAATGTATTTGATCCCTGGGTTAGAGGGGAACCAAGGAGCCCTTTGCACACCCTCATTAAGCACAAATAGTTATGGAACAGTCAAGTCTTATTCCTATTCTTGCACCTATGCATAATGATGTTCTTCAGGTTGGTTTGGAATTTTTTGAGGAAATCAAAATAGAAACACTCAGTGCAACCAAAAAATGATGGAATATGTCCTCCAAGGAGGTGAAATATATGGAACCATTCAATTACTGAAAATTTCAGGCAACAACTAGTAGAGTGAGAGAATATGTTCATTTGGTCTTCTCTGAAGTACCTAATTAGATTTGTTCTAGGTATAGATGCACTATCATTCGGTACCCCCAAGATGCTTACAAGCATCAATATGAGCTCTTTGAAAAAGATGAAACTATGGCCTTCAAGGAAATATGAAAGAAAAATGGGTTTTGGTATTATGGCGAAGAATCTTACCCAACTTATTCCTTAACAGTTCTACATGTTAATCATCTCTTTGCATGAGGACATGCAAAAAGGTAAGATGGGGGATGATGTTGGGACATAGAAATAGTATGTTTCTTCCCTTTGTTTCCTTAGTTAATAATATTCCTTTTATGATTTCTACCTTTATTTTATGATAATTTGAGAGGTAGATGTTCTAGAAGAGTATTTAATAGTATCTTAGTTAATTTAGATATTTAAGATATCTAAAAGCTATAATTGCAGTTAATATGTGCAGAAAGATCTTTTGAATCACTGTTGTTCCCCTGGATTTCTGAAGAGAATTCAAGCGCAGATAGGTCGTTGGCCTAATTTTGGCACGCTGATTGAAGATCTCTACCTATTCGCGCAACATAGTCAAAGAAAACATATCATTCGCTATTTTGAAAGATTTTATGGTTTAATGAGAAATCATGGGAATCTTCTGATTCTTGGGATAGCTCCATCATAAGAATTACATTGTAATATATATATATATATATATATATATATATATATATATATATATATATATATATATATATATATATATATATATATCTATATCTATATATATATATATATATATATATATATATATATATATATATATATATATATATATATATATACTTCAAGAAAAAGGACAAGGGAGATGATTATTACTTTTCATTCACTGTAAAACATAAACAACAAAACTACTTCAAGGTTCTATAGACCTTTTTGTAACTCATTTTGACATTAATGATAGCTCAGAGGATTCTGCTTTAATCTATTGTATTGAGTTTTTCTAAGGAATTTAATTCCAGGAACCTTGGGCCCAGTCGCTAGAATGTGTTAGAAATTATATATTATGGAGCAATGGAACACATAAAATATTGCAGAAATATAAACACAGAAAATGCATAAAACAAGAGAGACACAGATATACGTGGTTCACCCAGTTTGGACTACATCCACCCTGAACAACCAGTCCTTCCTTTCTATTATCCAGCAAAATGAAGAGACACAACCTACTGTAGATCCGTTGTAATATCCTCTCTTTTCTCTCACAGTCTCACCTCTCTTCTTCCCGCTCACAGAATACGCATCTATCACACAGCCTCAAATACAATGCCCTCACACAGAGAGAGGGGTTGCCTTCTAGGGAAAAAAAACCTAAACTAAACATAAGTTCTACCATCAGATCATCCACCTAATGAACGGCCTAGATTGACTAGAAATTACTATACTTTTACAAGGCAATTTTACAGTTGTTTTAGCTTTGGGGGTGCTTCCCCCGAGAACCCCCCCGCTAGGGGGGGGCTCCCAAAGGTCGCAATCGCCCCACTGGACCCCCCCTGTAGTGAATATTTTATGGGTGGCGTTGCCGCCCCCATTTCAAACTGGGATCCAATGTGGTGATACCTTTGAATATAGAAGATAATCAAGCTCCACACCCAACAATCTCCCACTTGGAGACTGATTGTAGCAACTCCACCGCTGCTCCATTTGTTGGACAATGACTCCTCTTTGGACCTAGTTGTTTCTCATCTTCATCGTCATCCTTGAAGACCAATTGAAACTGAGCATATTCACAGTTTCTCCCTCGTTACAACTTTTGTTAGCATATCTGCACGATTCTGGCTAGTGTGTATCTTTTCCAGCTTCAACTCTCCATCTTCCAACACTGATCGTATGAAATGGTACTTGAGCTGTATGTGTTTAGTCCTGGAATGAAATGCTGAGTTCTTTGCAAGATGAATGGCACTTTGGCTATCACTGTATAACGTGCCCATATCATGCTCCTTACCCAATTCACCCATAAACCTTTGTAACCAAATCATTTTTTTACTAGCCTCTGTAGCAGCAACATACTCTGCTTCTGTTGTTGAAAGTGCAACAACACTTTGGATTTTTGAAACCCAACTGACAGCTATTCCTCCAACAGTAAATACATATCCTGTAGTGCTCCTCTTATTATCTCTGTCACCTGCCATATCTACATCAACATATCCTTGTAGGGAGATGTTTGAACAACCAAAGCATAATGCTTGATTTGTGGTACCTTTCAAATATCTGAGAATCCATTTCACTGCCATCCAATGTTCCTTTCCTGGATTGTTCATGTACCTGCTTAGAACTCCCACTGCATGTGCAATATCAAGCCTTGTGCAGACCATTGCATACATTAAGCTTCCAACTACTGATGCACATGGAACTTTAGACATATAATCCATGTCTTCTTGGGTCTTTGGGTACATTTCCTTGCTAAGTTTGAAATGGCTAGCAAAAGGTGTACTAACTGGTTTTGCATTGTGCATGTTAAATCTTTTCAACACCTTTTGTATGTACTCATTCTGAGACAATGTTAATTTACGATTTTTTTTGTCTTTAGTTATTCTCATACCAAGGATTTGTTTTGCAACTCCCAAATCCTTCATTGCAAATGAATTTGCCAATTTTCTTTTGAGCACATTTATTTCCTGCATGTTAGATCCTGCAACAAGCATGTCATCTACATACAATAACAATATAATATAGCTGCCATCATTTTGCTTTTTCAAATAAACACAATGATCAGAGTGACATCTAGTATAACCTTGTTCAGACATAAACTTTTCAAATTTTAGATACCACTGCCTTGGAGCCTGTTTTAAGCCATACAAGCTCTTCTTCAACCTGCACACTAGTTTCTCCTTCCCTTTCACCTCATATCCTTGTGGCTGCTGCATATATATCTCTTCCTCCAAATCCCCATGGAGAAAGGCTGTCTTTACATCTAACTGCTCAAGATGAAAATCTTCAACTGCTACAAGACTTAAAATAGTTCTTATTGAAGTCATTTTAACAATAGGAGAAAATATTTCATCAAAATCAATACCTTTCTTCTGTGCAAACCCCTTCACCACAAGTCTAGCTTTATACCTCTGTTTTCCTCCATCTTCTTCCTTCAGCCTGTAAACCCATTTATTCTTCAGTGTAGTTTTTCCTACAGGCAACCTGACTAGATCCCAAGTCTGGTTATGCATTAAGGAGTCCATCTCTTCTTCCATGGATACCTCCCACTTCTTCCTTCTTTCAACCTGCATTGCTTCTTCATAACATTCGGGTTCATCGGAATCAGTCAACAATAAATAATATAATGAAGGAGAGTATCGTTCAGGGGGTCTACTTATCCTGGTAGATCTTCTAACACCACTTTCAGGTGTTTGGGGTGCCTGTTGTTGTTGTGGTGGTTGTTGTTGTTGTGGTTGTTGATTATTATTATTTTCAGGCACCTTTACTTTTTCAGTGATTTCATCAAGAACTGCGTATTCCTTGTTTTCATTTTCCTGTTTCTTTTCCTGTAAATGATTCTTATACAAGACCATTTCATTGAATACTACATCTCTGCTCCTAATGATTTTGTGATTTTCGTAATCATATAAGCGATAACCAAAATCATTAACACCATATCCAATAAAGGTACATTTCTTTGACTTTGCCTCAAGCTTTGTTCTATTTTCTTTATCAATATGGACAAAGGCCTCACAACCAAAAGGCTTTAAAATAGAGTAGTTTACCTTTTTACCTGTCCATGCTTCCTCTGGAACACCACCATCCAAGGAACTTGAAGGCCCTCTGTTTATTAGATAAGCAGCAGTATGTACAGCATCTGCCCAAACTGTAAAGGCAATCATGCATGCAATCTCATGCACCTTGCATGCTCCATGATTGTTCTGTTCATCCTTTCTGACACACCATTTTCTTGTGGTGTTCCTGGAACTGTCTTCTCTCTGCGAATTCCATGCTCTGAATAGTACCTATCAAAATCTTTGCTGCAATATTCACCTCCATTGTCTGATCTAAGACACTTCAATTTCTTTCCTGTCTCAATCTCAACCAAAGCTTTCCATTTCTTGAAAGTATCAAATACATCAGATTTATTCTTAATACAATAAATCCAAGTTTTTCTAGTTGCATCATCAATAAAAGTAACATAATAATGGGAGCCACCGAGAGATGATACCTGAGCAGGTCCCCATACATCTGTATGCACAAGCTCTAATTTTTCATTCTTCTTTTCTTTCCAAACTCTGAGAAATATGACTCTCTTTTGTTTTCCATAAATGCAATTCTCACAGAAGTCCAAATCAACATTCTTCAAACCCGGCAACGAATTCATTGAGTGAAGAATATTCATCCCCTTTTCACTCATGCGTCCGAGCCTATGATGCCATAATGCTGCATCTGCTCCTTTGGAAGTTAAAGCATGAACAGAGTTAGAAATACCATTACATAAATACAATGTACCAACCTTTTCACCTTTTTCCATTACTAGGGCTCCTTTGGTGACCTTCCAAGCTTTATCTATGAAAGTTGTCACACAACCTTCACTACCTAACTGCCCTGTTGAAATCAATTTTTTCTTTAGATCTGGAACATGCCTTACCTCCTTTAGTAGCCATTGGTTTCCATTCTGCTATTTTACAAGAACCTTACCCATTCCAACTATTTTACAGGGTTTATCATCACCCAGACGAACTTGTCCAAAATCTCCTTGAACATAATCATGAAAGTATTTCTTATCAGGTGTGGCATGGAATGGAGCCCCTGAATCTACCACCCAGGAATCAGTAATATTTTCGAAAGAAAGAATCAAAGCATCTTGTAACACCTCACCTGTCACATTTGCTTCATGATTGTTTTCTTGTTGTGCATCTCCTTCTTTTTCCTTCCGAGATCTAAAATCTTTCTTTAGGTGTCCTTTCTTTCCACATTTCCAGCACACTATCCCCGATCTAGACTTGCATCTGCCTTTCCTTGATTTACTGCGATATCCTGAGCTCTTTCCTCTTTCCATTTTTCTTCCTCTAGACTCTGCACTCAAAGCATTTCCCGATGTCTCACCGGAGCTTTTCCATCGCATTTCCTCGCTAAGGATAGCACTGACAACATCATAAAACTTTAAATTACTAGATCTAGAAACGGTTACTAATGGCCATTACCAAACCATTCTAACTTTCTGGTAATGAGCACAAGAATAACAGAGCTCTAACTTCATCATCAAAGTTTACCCCTATAGAACTTAACTGACTTGTAACTGTATTAAAATCATTTAAATGGTCTGCAACAGATCCACTTTCCGACATCTTCATATTAAATAACCATTTCATAAGAAATACCTTGTTTGAGGGCGAGGGTTTTTCATATAGTTTCGACAACACTTGAATCAAACCCTCTGTCGTGGTTTCCTTCGAAATGTTGAAGGCGACTGACGCAGCAAGGCACAACCGTATTGTTTCGAGTGCTTTTCTATCGAGTAGGTCCCATCCTTCATCTGTCATACCCATCGACATCTTTGATTTTCTGCCCAATGGTACGTATAAATCTTTCTGATACAGATAATCTTCCATTTGCATCTTCGACAGTGAGAAGTTTTGGCCGTTAAATTTCTCGACCCTAAACTTACCATCTTCCGCCATTGCTCCCGCTCGAACCAACAACCCTTCTTTCCTGTGAGTTTATCAGCCAAATAGACCTTCGGCTCTAATACAAGTTGTTAGAAATTATATATTATGGAGCAATGGAACACATAAAATATTTCATAAATATAAACACAGAAAATGCATAAAACAAGAGAGACACAGATATACGTGGTTCACCTAGTTTGGGCTACGTCCACCTCGAAAAGCCAGTCCTTCCTTTCTATTATCCATGAAAATGAAGAGACACAACCTACAGCAGATCCACTGTAATATCCTCTGTTTTCTCTCATAGTCTCACCTTTCTTCTTCTCGCTCACAAAATACACATCTATCACACAGCCTCAAATACAATGCCCTCATACAAAGAGAGGGGTTGCCTTCTAGGGCAAAAAACCCTAAACTAAACATAAGTTCTACCGTCAGATCATCTGCCTAATGAATGGCCCAGATTGACTAGAAATTACTATACTTTTACAAGGCAATTTTACAGTTGTTTTTAGCTTCAGGGGCACTACCCCCGAAACTCCCCCACCAGGGGGGGGCTCTCAAAGGTCGCAGCCGCCCCCCTTGGACCCCCCCTGCAGCGAATATTTTACGAGCGGCGTTGCCACCCCCATTTCGAACTGGGGTCCAATGTGGCGATACCTTTGAATATAGAATATAATCAGGCTCCACACCCAATAGAATGGTTGTTTTCTTCCTTGTATTATTATTAATTGTTCCTTTCAACATTTGAAGGATTGTTTTAGAATTATTAATTGTTGCTTTCTGTATTGAACAATTTTTGTGTTTCGTGTAGACTGTGCAATCTACGACTCCATTCTATGAATTCCTAAATTTTATGATTAGTTGTGTGATTTAGCTATATGTATGTTTAAGGTTTATTATTTAGTTTAATGAGGTTTTCCATGTAATGATCTAGCTTTTTGAATTCTAGAATTACCTTGTAACAAAGTGATTCCCATTTATTGTTAGCATTTCCAAGGACTTGTAGTAATTAGTAAATTCCATTTGAAAATAATTATATATTCTAAAGCTTTGATTGTAATGTTGGAAATAATACTGAGAGGGGGGGTGAATCAGTATTATCAAGTTCTTTTAACAAATCTTCCTTATTTATACTTTGAATTATTTTTGCATATTAGTACCTTAAAATAATGAGCATGAACAAGAAAAATAGACAGTCACACCAAAGAACACCAGATATAAGGTGGAAACCCAATGTGGGTGAAAACCACCTGCTGCAATATGTCTCTATCTTCTTTCAAATTAGAAACTCCTTTTACAATGATTTTGTACTGGTGCAGTCCTTTACCAGTACGCAGGCTGCAACCTGCAGAGAGCTGCAACTCTCTCTTGTTTTCTAGTCACTCCTGGAAGGGAGCTACAACCCCCTACTTCTTTTCTTTCAAGGACCACTTTTCATAAATTTTCAAATTGTATCCATAAACATCAAATGATCATCAAGTACATGTAAATTACACAGTCAACTGCAGTAACCAGATCAACAATAACAGAACTAAACCCAGAACACCTTATCAACAGAAAAATTCAGTCAACAGAAGATCTTAAGATAGATACATAGTTTTTATTTCTCAGGCCTGCGTCGCTACGCATTTCACCTTCTGCTTCCCTGCGTATACCCGCAGAGAGCCTTCTGTTGCACTGCGTACCCACGCACTGCTCCTTCAATCGCGCTGCGTATTGTTACTGTAGGTACGCACCCAGAGACACTATCGCGCCGCGTACTGCTACTGAAACCACGCACTTATAGATACTATCACGCCGCGTACTTTTACTGTGCGTACGTACCTGAACCTCTGTCGCTCTGCGTACCCACGCAGTTCTCCTTCTTCTGATCTGCGTACCCATGCAATGCCCCTTCTTCTGCTCTGCGTACCCACGCAACTCTCCTGTTTCTGCTCTGCGTACCCACGCACTTGCACCGTTAGTCACCTGCGTACTTCTGATTAGGGCTGAATTGGCAGTTCACCAGAGTGCTACAGTTAGTCGGATGCCCAGATCAGATCATGCGCTCGAGAGATCACCCTTCACAGATTTGCTTTCAACTTCACTTTCATATAGATCAAGCTTTTAAAACAATAACCCAATATTTCACATCTTAAGATATTCAATTTGCAAAAGATACTTAGCCAAGTGATCTCCTTTGCTTTATATAGGCAAGCTCCTCCTAAAATCATGGATCAATACCATAGATAACCAATACAAGGGGCCCAAAAACATGGGGCTCAGTAATAATAATAATATAAAACAATACCATGGGCCAAAACCATAGAATCAAGAGCGGCGGGCTAGATACCACGGGCCAAACATAGGAAACCCCACGTGAATGCGCTTCTCTGCCTCGAAGTAAGTGATACTAGGGGTACGCACCTTCGGAACGGGTGACCTGCGTGTCTGGCCGCGGTCCCTTCACGGTGTACATGCGTGTACGCATCTTCTGAACTGTTCTCCTGCGTACTTCTTAATTTTCAACATTTTGAGAGCCTGATCAGAGCATTGCCACTTGAGGGTGTTGCCATCAAGTACAACATCTGTAACATAGAGCCATACCAAAATCATAATGCCAACAATCTCCCCCTTTGGACTTGATGGCAACCTCAAAATCTTTAGCTTCATTCTCCCCCTTTGACATCAAGGGCAAAGGGTTATGCTCCCCCTAAGAACATGCTCCCCCTGAATATGAACCAGATCTGCAAAGAAGAACCATAATTCACCAAACCCCATAAATGACCATGAAAGAGATAGAGACATATTGCAGCTATATTCAGACCAGCTTCCATGATCTCCTTCTGTACATCCTCCATAATGCCAACAATGCATTATATGCTCCCCCTGAACCTGTGCCAATCAATCTTCAACCAATCCCCAACCCAGCACATGTACCCATATACCCCAGATGAACCATGCGTACAACCATCAATCAGAAGAGATTTAACAACAAGATGATGCATCAACAACCCCCAGCTTTTGCCTGAGGTATTCAAAAGTCTCCCTGGGCAATGGTTTTGTGAGTATATCAGCAACTTGTTCCTTAGAAGGAACATACTCCAACTTGACCTTCTGTTCAAGCACTTGTTCTCGGAGAAAATGATACTTGATTGGTATGTGCTGGGTTTTTGAATGCATGACTGGGTTCTTTGAGATGCTGATTGCACTTGTATTATCACATAAGATGGAGATAGGTGGTGTACAAGTGATTTGAAAATCCTGCAAGGTCTGCATCATCCAAAGGAATTGAGTGCAGCAAGATGCAGCAGCAACATATTCCGCTTCAGCTGTAGACAAGGCAATCGAACTCTGTTTCTTGCTGAACCAAGATACTAATCTGGAACCCATAAAGAATGCACCACCACTTGTGCTCTTCCTGTCATCCACGCTTCCGGCCCAATCTGCATCTGTATAAGCATGAAGTGTGAGATCTGTATCTCTAGGATACCATAAGCCATAATTTTGAGTCCCTTGAAGATATTTGAAAATTCTCTTCACTGCCTGAAGATGAGTCTCCTTCAGATTTGCCTAAAATCTTCCAACTATTCCAACTGCATGCATGATGTCCGTTCGGGTACCTGTCAAATAAAGTAAACTTCCAATCATAGATCTGTAGGTTGGTTGATGTACTGCTGCAAATTCATCATTTGTACTGAGGCTACATCCTGTAACCATGGGTGTACATACTGGTTTTGCATCTTCCATGCCATATTTCTTCAAAATCTGTTTGAGATACTTGGTTTGAGACAAAAAGATCCCTCCTTCTTTTTGTTGAATTTGCAAACCAAGAAAATATGTTAGTTCTCCCAGCAAGGACATTTCGAATTCTTTCTGCATCACTAAGGCAAAGCTTTGACTCATAGCTTCTTCATTGCTACCAAAGATAATGTCATCTACATACACAACAAGTATTAGCAATTTGTTATTTTCAACTTTTATATAAAGATTGCTATCTGCTGATCCTTTTGAAAAACCTTGTTGATGAAGATATTTGTCCAAACGATAGTACCAAGCCCTTGGAGCTTGTTTGAGACCATAGAGGGCCTTTTTCAATTTGCATACAAGATTTGGATCATTTCCAAGAATGAACCCATCTGGCTGCTCAATGTATACTTCTTCTTTCAAGTCTCCATTCAGAAAGGCTGATTTCACGTCCATTTGAAATACTTTGAAGTTTTGAAAGCTTGAGAGAGCAAGGAACATTCGGATGGCCTCAAGTCTTGCAACAGGAGCAAAGGTTTCTTCAAAGTCTATTCCTTCTTGCTGCGCATACCCTTTACAAACAAGTATGGCCTTGTTTCTAATTACTTCCCCATTTTCATTCAATTTATTTTTGAAGACCCATTTTGTTCCGATAACATTCTTATCCTTTCGTCTAGGAACCAGCTCCCAGGTGTTGTTCTTTTCGATCTGCTCAAGTTCTTCATCCATTGCTTTCACCCAACATTCATCTTTGCATGCCTCTTTCACATTTTGTGGTTCAGTGGAGGAGAGTAATGCCAAATAGCTTGAAGCTTCTGCAACTGTTCTTCTTGTTTGTACACCTGCTTCTTTCTGCCCCACAATCTGAGATTCTGGATGATTCTTCTGAACATATCTGGATGGAGTCTTCTCTTCTATTCTTGTCTGCTCCTCTGGTTCTTCTTGAGGTTCTTCTTCTTCATCATTCTGTCTTTGAGGGTAGCCTTCATCTTCTTCAATGTCTTCATGATGTACTTGCCTAGGAATGTATCATTTCTCATCAACCACTACATCAATGCTGTCAACAATTTTGCCAAGCCTTTTATTGTAGCACTTGTATGCTTTGCTATGTGGAGAATAACCAAGAAGAATGCCTTCATCTGCTCTAGGTTCAAGTTTGCCAAGTTGCTCATTAGTATTCTTAATATAACATTTGCTCCCAAAGATTTTGAAGTGCTTTACCGAAGGAGTCTCACCACACCAAAGCTCATGAGGGGTTTGAGTGCTGTTCACCCGGACATTTGTTTTGTTGAGAATAACAACCGCAGCATGTGCAGCTTCACCCCAGAACGTTGCGGGAGTTCCCGACTCATCAAGCATAGCACGAGCCATTTGTTAGACTGTTCTGTTCATTCTTTCCACAACTCCATTTTGCTGAGGAGTTCTAGCTGTAGAGAATTCTCTTCTTATCCCATGTTCTTCAAAGAAATCGAAAAATTCATTTGAGGTAAACTCCCCACCTCTGTCGGATCTAAGGCACTTAATTTTGTATCCTGATTCATTTTCAACCAAGGCTTTGAAGGATTTGAATTTTTCGAATGCTTCATCTTTGTGCTTCATAAGTCCTAACCAGACAAACCTGGAGAAATCGTCAATGAATAATATCAAGTATTCTTCTCCTCGAGGTGTCCTTTTCCTGAATGGACCACATGTATCTGTATGAACTAGCTCAAGAGGCATGCTAGCTGATCCTTCCTTCTCTGGAAAGTTAGTTCTGGTTTGCTTTCCAAACTGACATGATTTGCATATGGTGTTGTCTGGAATTTTGATATCTGGAAGATCGCGAACTGCCTGATATCTGCATGCTTTCCTTATTTGTGAAAAGCTTAGATGCCCCAACCTCCGATGCCATAACCAGTGTTCATCATCCTTGCTTAGATAGCATTGTTGTTGTCCTTCTTCAAATATGTATAGATTATTTGGAGTTCTTTTACCTTTGATCACCATTTTACCTGTATCAAGATCACGAACAAGACATCCATTTGTTCTAAATATCACCTCGGTTCCTTGATCACACATCTGGCTGACACTTAGAAGATTATGTTTCAATCCATCAACATACAAAACATTTCCAGCCTTGACCTTTTCTTTTAACTGAGCAATCCCTTTTCCTTTTATAGTTGCAGGAGTATCATTTCCAAAAGAAACTTTCTTTCCCTTTTCTAGATTAGAATATGACTCAAGTTTTTCTTTATCACCTGTCATATGCTTCGAACATCCACTGTCAATGTACCATAGATTTTCCTGTCCCTCTGCATAAAATGCTATCCCACATCTTTCTGTTTGTGGTTCCTTTATTCTCCATGTTTTGGTGCTTGAGGCTTGTTCCTTTGTCTGCTGAAACCTGCTCCTGCATTCAGAATCTTCATGACCAAAGTTATTGCAAATAGAACATTCAACTTCATTTTCAAGAGCCGAAAAGTTTTTATAGGTCCTTTTCGTAATCCTGGTCATACTTCTTTGCTTTTGAGCTTCTCTAGTCATGATTGTTTTATATGCAACACATTGAGCTGCTTTGTGACCAAAGTTATGGCAAGAGAAACATTGTCCATTGAAGAAGCTTCTGCGGTTATCAAATCTACCGGCCAAGTGATTGTAATTTCTATTGTCATCCATTCTTGAACCAAATTGAGAAGATTTTACCTGTGGCTGGTTGTAGCTCTTGTTCACCCTTAAGACGGATTTCCCCTGATAGTCTGTGTTTGCAATTCGTCCCTGCTTTACCTGATGGTCTCCATTGTGCTTTTGCTCATTCCTTTTTGCTGCATCAAGATAACTTTTTGAGGTGGATGCTTGAGAAGTTTCTCCATTATAGCCCAGACCTGTCTTGTTTAGTGGAGAACGCTGTACATTGATAATCTCATCCAGAGTTTCAGATCCTTTGACAAACTTAAGATTAATAGCTTTTGTTTTCTCAATCTCTTTTCTAAGAGCAACAATTTCACCTTCTAATTTTTCAAGATGTTTTTCCTTTTCATCAATTTGAAATTGTAGAGTATCAATGATCATATTCTTTTCTTCTATACATCTCTTGAGTCTAGTAATTTCTTCATAAAGGCTATCCACATCTATAGCATCCACATAATCATCATCTTCAAATGCCATTAAAAGTTTATAGTCATTACCTCGTTCATCTTCATCACTATTTAATAGACCATCACTATCTTCATGAGTGTAGTATCTTTTCTTATTTTCACTCTGTTTCTTGTTCCATCTAGCAGGTTCCTTTCCTTTATCCTTATAAGGACATTTTGCAGCATAATGACCTACTCTTCCACAAGCAAAGCATTTAAAAGGTAACTTACCCCTGAACCTTCCAGAACCCCTTTGAAGATTTCTGACAAAATTTGATTCTTCTTCTTCTTCTTCTGGCACGTGACTTGCTTCATAATACTCTCCTTTGCCTGAAGCCTTGAAAGCAGCTTCTCTTCTGTCTAATGGACCTCCCTTTCTCATTTCATAAGCAGTTAGAATTCCATGTAGCTGAGACATAGTAAGAATTCGTAGATTTTCCTTTTCTTCTATTGCAGACACTTTAGATTCAAACTTGGGGGATAATGATCTTAGAACTTTTTCAACCACAATAGCCTCTTTTATTTCTTCACCCAAGTTTTTCATGCAATTAACAATTTCATCTACCTGAAGAAAATAGTTAGCCACACTTTCATCATTATACATCCTGAGATTCTCATACTGAATCCTGAGGGTTTGAAGTTTAGCACGCTTTACCTGTTCGTCTCCTTCGTAGCTCAAGACAATCTTGTCCCATATTTCTTTTGCGGATTTATATTGCATAACCTTTACGAATTCTGTTTGAGATAAGCATCCCAGCAAAGTATTGACTTCTTTAGCATTTGTTTCATATTTCTTCTTTTCGGCCGTATCTGTAGGAGTAGCTGAAGGAAAAGTGTAGCCTGTATCTATGATATCCCAAACTTTTGTACCAAGAGATTGAAGATAGGCAATAACTCTTACCTTCCAATAATTGAAGTTTGTCCCATCAAAAATTGGTGCCCTGATTGATGCTTCCCTCTCGTAGTTGCTCATGATGAATGATCTTCCTTCAAGCGATCAAGCTTCTCCGAAGGACCTGCTCTGATACCAATTGTTGGAAATAATACTGAGAGGGGGGGGGTGAATCAGTATTATCAAGTTCTTTTAAGAAATCTTCCTTATTTATACTTTGAATTATTTTTGCATATTAGTACCTTAAAATAATGAGCATGAACAAGAAAAACAGACAGTCACACCAAAGAACACCAGATATAAGGTGGAAACCCAATGTGGGTGAAAACCACCTGCTGCAATATGTCTCTATCTTCTTTCAAATTAGAAACTCCTTTTACAATGATTTTGTACTGGTGCAGTCCTTTACCAGTACGCAGGTTGCAACCTGCAGAGAGCTGCAACTCTCTCTCGTTTTCCAGTCACTCTTGGAAGGGAGCTACAACCCCCTACTTCTTTTCTTTCAAGGACCACTTTTCATAAATTTTCAAACTGGATCCATAAACATCAAATGATCATCAAGTACATGTAAATTACACAGTCAACTGCAGTAACCAGATCAACAATAACACAACTAAACCCAGAACACCTTATCAACAGAAAAATTCAGTCAATAGAAGATCTTAAGACAGATACGCAGTTTTTCTTTCTCAGGCCTGCGTCGCTACGCACTTCACCTTCTGCTTCCCTATGTATACCCGCAGAGAGCCTTCTGCTGCACTGCGTACCCACGCACTGCTTCTTCAATCGCGCTGCGTACTGTTACTGTAGGTACACACCCAGAGACACTATCGCGCCGCGTACTGCTACTGAAACCACGCACTCATAGATACTATCGCGCCGCGTACTTTTACTGTGCGTACGCACCTGAACCTCTGTCGCTCTGCGTACCCACGCAGTTCTCCTTCTTCTGATCTGCGTACCCACGCAGTGCCCCTTCTTCTGCTCTGCGTACCCACGCAGCTCTCCTGTTTCTGCTCTGCGTACCCACGCACTTGCACCGTTAGTCACCTGCGTACTTCTGATTAGGGCTGAATTGGCAGTTCACCAGAGTGCTACAGTTAGTCGGATGCCCAGATCAAATCATGCGCTCGAGAGATCACCCTTCACAGATTTGCTTTCAACTTCACTTTCATATAGATCAAGCTTTTAAAACAATAACCCAATATTTCAGATCTTAAGATATTCAATTTGCAAAAGATACTTAGCCAAGTGATCTCCTTTGCTTTATATAGGCAAGCTCCTCCTAAAATCATGGATCAATACCATAGATAACCAATACAAGGGGACCAAAAACATGGGGCTCAGTAATAATAATAATATAAAACAATACCACGGGCCAAACATAGGAAACCCCACGTGAATGCGCTTCTCTGCCTTGAAGTAAGTGATACTGGGGGTACGCACCTTCTGAACGGGTGACCTGCGTGTTTGGCCACGGTCCCTTCACGGTGTACCTGCGTGTACGCATCTTCTAAACTGTTCTCCTGCGTACTTCTTAATTTTCAACATTTTGAGAGCCTGATAGAGCATCGCCACTTGAGGGTGTTTCCATCAAGTACAACATCTGTAACATAGAGCCATACCAGAATCATAATGCCAACATGTAATAAGGAATAGTGATTTGATAGAACTTAACATCTGCTTCCAAGATAGTTTATGATTTATGTATAAGAAATTTACTCATGTTATATTTTGATAAGATTTAGTCTTTTGTGAAAGAATTCTTCTTTAGCCTATGGTTTGTAGTCATATTACAAATGCTCCTATAATTTAAAGTGTTATCCTTGCATAGATTGTGCCGACATCCTTGTAATAAAAAAGATGAACCTCAGGTTGTTAGATTAATGGAGGGAGGATTGACTTGATTCTTGAAGAACAACTTAGTACCCAACGACACTACATGGAAGTCCTTGACTTGGTTGGATTTTTCATATGTTAATAAGAGCTATTTTCCTATTTTTATTTATGAGCACTTGTACTTTTTATTTTGTGTATTCTATGATTTTTTTATGTTTAATATTTTGGTTATATGTTGATTACAAGCATGGTTTATGATGTTCTCTAGTTATCTCTCTTGTTCATGATTTGATGAGTATTTGAATGGTTGATGAATGTATGGGCTAACAAGTTTGGTTACAACTATTTGAGACAACATTAGACATTCTTGGTGATTCTTAGATGAAGTTTAGAGATTGATGATCAGATATGGAATCATGAAATGTAGCTTACATGTTTACCATATGTTTTACGAAATGTTTATCATGTTCTAGGTGCTATAGGTAAAGTTCTAGCTTCAAGTTTAAATGTTTGGCATTTTCGTCATGTTAATTATGATTCTAGAAAGTTATAGGGGGTTATGGGAAGTGGTCTAGAGGCTATCATGAAAAAGTGGCTCAGATCTTGGAACTAAAAGAAAAAAACTACAGGATTTAGGTCATAATCGAATGGAAATAGGATTGTTCATGATGTTGGGGCCTCATAAACACACTCGCCTTTCTGTGCATGCATTTTGGGTGTTAGGTTAGTTAAAAGGGCTCCAGCTTAGGGATTAGTCACCCAAGGTGCTTTTTTAACTCCTGAGTGATTTGTAGTCACTATAGGATGTCACTAAGTTTACATTTTGTAAGCCCCACTTCCTTAAATGGAACTTGTAGGTGGGGTCATAACATATTAGGACTCAACCTCATATTTACCCTAGTAGTTTGTAAAAGCGGGTAAATTTAGGAGGTGTGGTTACATATTGGTATCAGAGAAAGGTTGCAACACTAGAACTCGAGGTAGATGTAATTTTTATGCATGCATGTCAGTCATATGCATGCATTGCAGTGGCTATGGTTGTCTCGTACATAGTCAGGGTTACAATTGAGTTATCATGCATTATCTTGATAAGTTGATATGTTGGTCTCATTATATATATACTCATGTATATTTTTCTAATTTGGATTGATTTGTGTGGACGAGATAAAATCCCCTGAACTTCACTAAGGTATATCTATTTATGTTTATAGTTGATTTATCTAACATTGTATGTTTGTAGGAAGAAGGAGATTGAAGATGACGAGAGAAATGGTGCATTAAAGTTCACGTGAATCCCATTACAGATTACCTGAGCAGGAAGGATATGAGTACTCTCCCAATTTATCATATACTCTAAGAAGCTTCTACATTGGGGTCAGAAGTTGTACGGTAGATAATGGTAGGATAATTCAGTCACAATAAATTCTTTCCAGAGCTCAGCAAAAGCAACTTGAAGTCAACACAGTGATCCTTCCAATCTTATCAGATTTAAAAATATATGGAAAACCACAAATTAGTCATGGATAGGAGGAAAGGACTAATGGGCGTATGGTAGCAGTTCTAGATCACTATACAAGTTAGGCAGGGATGAACAATTAGTTGTGGAAGATGATTTGATACACCTAGAAAGAGAGGTAGTTCTTATGTGTTTTATTCTAGTTCTAGTTTAGAGAGAAATGATTGTCATCGTCATCATCATCCTTACAGGAGGAGCGAGAGGGGGTACTTTCCAAATCAATTCAATAAACCAAGCTTCCAAAATTTGATTGAGAGATGAAGAAACTGGAATATGCAAAAGCATGGCTTCTTAGGATGAATAATTCCTTTGAATTGCATGATTTTATAGAGAAAGTGAGAGTTGAGATAGCTATTTAGTCCCAAAGGAAAAGTAGATATCCTGTGGGAAGACATGAAGCATGTCAAAGGCATGAAGGCAAAAGAATTGAGTTGGAATGAGTTTAAAAGACTCTTTAGGAATAAGTACTTGTCTGAGAGGTACTAAGATGGAAAGGAAAATGAGTCATATGAGCTGAAGATGGGATCTATGAAAAATGAAGAGTACATGACTGAATTTTTGGAGCTATTAAGATATGTGTTTTACCTCAAGGAGGAGAAGATGAAGGTTCACAGATTTATCAGTGGACTACCATTAACATTCAAGGATTGGATTGAGTATGATGAGCCTAAGTCATTATAGGAAGTCATTGGAAAAATGAAGCATTATTATAAGAAGTTGAAGGGTAAGTCTAATACTAAGCATGATTATAAAGGAAATATCATGACTAAAGGAAAATGGCCTCAGAAGCAGGAAAACCCTCAAGATGCAGGTGAGAAAAAATTTGTGGCTCCTTACAAGAAGTTTAATACAATTGCAAAGGGAGATGGACCTCATCCTAGAGAGTAGAAAAACAAATATAGTGGTAGTGAACCATTGTAGTGTTTGATTTGTGGAAAATATCATCACAAGAAGGATTGCACATTGTACTAGGGTGTAAAACCTCACATCTATAATGTTCAAGAGACATAGAAAATTGAGGATGTTGGTCATATCATTCCTCATATTTATGTAACATCGAATAGAAGGAAGTTGGATCATTAGACATCCATTACTTAGATGGAAGGTACCCTCTGTGATCGAGCTATTTCCATTTTGATTAATCCTAGATATAGTTATAGTTATGTTAGTACTGGATTGGTGGACAAGTGTGGCTTGAAAAAATAAGTACATGTAAAGTCATGGCTGGTGCAGTTTGCTACAGGGATCAAGAAAATAGTCCATCATTGGGTGAGATCTTGTGCATTTGAGATAAATGGTATGCTTACATCAATACATCTAAATGTGCTTCCATTGGGTTCATATAGTATGATTTTGGATATGGATTGGTTGTTTACTCACTGGACCAAGGTAGTTGTTATGAGAAGGCTATTGAGTGATTGGATGACGATGGAGTGAAGAGAATATTGTAGGGAAAAAATAAGCCTAAATCAACGAGAATGGTTACAACTATGTAGTCAAAGTTTGTTTGCAGAAAAGGGTGTGTATTGTTTATAGTTCATGTTTCTAGTGACAAGAGGAAGGATGTTGAGGATGATGAATTATTGAAGCGGTATCCTATTTTGAAATAGTTTCAGTATGTGTTTTCTTCAGATATTTCAAAGTTACCACCTCATAGGGAAGTGGAATTCTCTATTGCATTGGTATTAGAAGCAACACCAACATCTAAGGAACCTTACATGATCAACACTCTGAAGTTGGTGGAATTTAAGTTGTAGCTTAAAGAGATGCTTGATAAAGGATACATAAGGTCAAGTGTGTTGCCTTGGGGTTCACAATGTTATTTCTAAATAAGAACGATGGTACTCCTAGTTTGTGCATTGATTACAGGTAGTTAAATAAAGGTGACTATCAGGAACATGTGTCTTTTACTATGGATCAATGGCTTGTTTAATCAGTTGACGTAACTAGTGTCTTCAAAGATTGATTTGAGATCATGATATCATCAGATGCACATAAAATAAGAAAATATATATAAGACTACATTCCATACTAGGTATGGGCGTTATGAGTTTGTGGTGGTTCCAACTATTCTCATGTCTTTGATGAACAATGTGTTGCATTGTTATCTCAACAAGTTTTTGATAATGTTAGTTGATGATATATTAATATATTCTAAGAATGAGGAAGGGCATGCAAAGAACCTGACAACAATGTTGAGATTGTTGAGAGAACATCAATTCTATGCCAATATTAGGAAGTTCAGTTTCCTTCAAACTAAATTTCACTACTTGGGGCATGTTGTTTCCAAAAAAGGTATAACAATGGACCAAGAAAAGATTAGAGCTATCACAGAGTGTCAAAATCCTAAGAATGTGGATGAGGTTAGATCATTCAAGGGACTAACAAGTTATTATAGGAGGTTCATGAGGAAATTCTTATGCATTTCCTATCCTATTACATCTTTGCAGAGGAAATGAAAGAATTTTGAATGGATTGAGGAGTGTGCAGCTAGTTTTGAGAAACTGAAGAATTTTCTTACACATGCTCTAGTATTGAAGATTGTAGATCTTGATATAGAGTTCATAGTATGTATAGATTATTGAAAGAGAGGAATTCTTGGAGTCCTAATGCAAGAACGCCATGTGTTATGCTATGAGTCAAGGTAGTTGAATGATCATGAGAAGAACTATGTGACTCATGATGTTGAGTTGGCAGCTATATTTCATGCCTTGAAGATATGCAGGAATTATCTTCCTGGTAGGAGGTTCATTATGATGATCGATCATAGTGGACTGAGTTACCTATTTAACCAACCTAATCTTAATGCCATGAAAGCTAAACGGTTGGCTACTCTTAGTGATATTGACTTTCAGATCAGGTACATCAAGGGAAAGCGTAATCAAGTTGCAAATTCTCTCAGCAGAAGAGTGCAAGTAAATCATATTGTGGAAGTGAGTTCTTATAGGACATATTTATAGGAGTACATCTTACAAATAGGAAAACATGATGATTTCTATCTGTAGAGGAAGCATAGGTTACAACAATAGGGTGAAGCTGATAGGGGTGAGAAGTATCACCTTCAGTAATATGGCTTGGTGAGAATTAGGAGCAAGATTTATGTGCAAGACAATAGTGTGATCAAGAAGCTTATCTTGAGGGAGTTTCATGTCAAGTTGTATTCAAGATACTCAGGATATAACAAGACATTGATAGTAGTTAAGAAGATTTATCATTAGTTATACCTGAAAAATAGGTGGTATGATATGAGTCAAGGAAGTTGAATGAGCACGAGCAGAACTATGTCAATCATTATATTGAGTTGGAAATTATCATTCATGCCTTGAAGATGTGGAGGCATTATCTTCTTGGTAGGAGGTTCATTTTGATGAGAGGTCATAGTGGACTAACGTACTTTTTTGACTGAATTCCAGGAAAGCTAAATAGTTGGCTACTCTTGGTGAGTTTGACATTGAGATCAGGTACATCAAGGGAAAGGAGAATTGGGTTACATATTCTCTTAGTAGAAGAGTGTAGGTAAATCATATTGCAGTATTGAGTTATTATGGGACATATGTACAGGATCAAATATTTTAGGAAGGACAACATGATGACATACATCAACATCTGAAACATAGGATACAACAGCATGGTGAAGGTGGTAGGATGAGGAGTATCATCTTGCAACATATGGCTTGGTGAGATTCAGGAATAGGATTTATTTGTTGGACAATAGTGACCTCAAGAAACTTATCTTGAGGGAGTTTCATGTCAAGCTTTATTTAGGTCACTCGAGATATCAAAAGACATTGATAACAATTAAGAAGTTCTATCATTGGTCGAACTTCAAGAAAGCGGTTGTATGTTATGAGTTAAAGAAGTTGAATGAACACAAGTAGAACTATGTGACTCATGATCTTGAGTTTTTATCTATCATTCACGCATTGAATATGTGGAGGCATTATCCTCTTGGAAGGATGTTCATTATGATGAGTAATCATAGTGGACTAATGTACTTGTTTGACCAACCCAATTCTAAATGTCAGGCAAGATAGAGACTTGGCTACTCTCAGTACATAAGGGGAAAAGAGAATCAACGTTCATATCCTATCAGTAGAAGAGTGAAGGTAAATCATACTGCAAAAATGATTTATTATGTGATAGATTTACAAGAGAATATCTTGCAAGTAGGAAAACATGATCAAAAGTATCATCAAGTGAAGCATATGTTACAACAATAACGTGTAGGTGATAGGGATGAGGAGTATCACCTCACAATATATCACTTGATGAGATTTAAGAGAAGGATTTGTGTCAGAAAACAGTGAGATTAAGAAGATTATCTTGAGGGAGTTTCATGTCAAGTTGTATTCAGGTCACCCTACATATCATAACACATTAACACTAGTTAAGGAGTTCTATTATTGGCCAAAATTGACGAAATAGGTTGCTGAGTTTGTTGCAAATTGTTTGGACTATTAGTAGGTGAAAGTAGAGTGCAAGAATCTAGTTTGTTTATTGAAACCTATTTCGTTTCTAGAATGGAAATGGGAGTTCAATTCCATGGAATTTATTATAGGTTTTCCAGGTACATCGAAACGACACGATTCCCTCATAGTTGTGGTTGGCAGGTTAACTAAAGTAGCTCACTTCATTGTAGTTATGTCTAAGAATTCGGCTAGTGAGGTAGCTCATTTCTTAATTAGGAAGATTATGAGGTTGCACGGTGTTCCCAAGAACATCATATTAGACAAATATGTGAACTTCACTTCTAGGTTTTGGAAGCAGATGTTCGCATGATTGTGGACAAAGTTAGAATTTAGTAGAAGTTATCATCTACAAAAAGATGGACAAACATAGAGGGTTAACAAGATTCTTTAGGACTTGTTGAGGATGTATGTCACACATCAAAAAATGATATGGGAGGAGTATCTTCCATTGATAGAGTTTCATATATTAATGGGTATGAAGAGTCCTTGACGATGGGTCCTTTTAAGGTTTTTTATGGGTGAGGTTGTAATTCTCCTATTAACTAGAGCAATTTAGTGAAGAGGGTGTTGATTGGATCGAATATGTCGGAAATGATAGAATGGGAAATGTAGGTTATCAAAAGGAATTTAAAGGAAAGGTAAGACATGTAGAATAGTTATGTAGATCAACACGAGGCATTTAAGGGGTTTCATGTTGGGGAGCATGTGTACTTGTGCATCAAGACCAAGAGGATCTCCTTGAGGATAGGATAATATTCCAAGCTATCACCTCAGTATTGTGGCCCTTTTTAGATCCTTGAGAGGATTGGACTAGTGGGATACTAAGTTGCACTCTCCCCAACTATGAGATTCTATGATGTTTTCCATGCTTCATTACTTAAGAGATATTTACAGGATGTTGATCATGTGATTGATTGGATTTTATTGTAGCTGGAATTAGAGGGAGAATTCCATCTAGAACCTGAGTGCATTTTGCAGTGGAAACAGCTCATGCTCCAAAACAAATAAATAGTGAAAGTTAAAGTGTAGTAGAAGTACTTTGGGCTCGATGAAGCTACATGGGAGATGGATGAACAATTGTGGGCTTTGAATCCTTCATTGTTTCTTGGGTCAAGAAAAAGAGTTTTTAATATCTGTATATATATGTATGGTTGTAAATACCACCATGAGTTGTGCTAAAGAACTCGAATAAGTGCTATGTTTATTTCATTTTTAGAAGGATGTAATTGTAAATAATGCATTGATCTATGTTATAAATCTCCAAAAGTAATATGTATTTTTTATAGTGGTTTGTTGGACATAGGTTTCATAGAACACCAAGGATGATCTTTCACTAACACTGAGGGATTTGTAACAACCATAAGTAAAAGTTTCATGTAATAAAGAACAATATAGGAAAAATAAGACCAAGGTCATGGGACACATATTCCAAGTTGAACGTTGGGAAAACATTATAGTAGGCATCAGTTTTGGTTTATTTATGGCTATGTAAATTCGCAAAGGCATTGGAATAGGAAAAGTGACATTAATTGAAATTTGTTTATGAGAATAAAGTAAAATAGGTGAAAAGGAAGGTGAAGGGACACAAATTTTCATGCTAAGGAAATTGGAGGAAAAATGAAGGAAAAGGATGAAATAGGAGACATAAATGATAAAAATGAACCACAGGATTAGTTCACAACTTTTATCAGTCCATTTTGGCTCTCTCCTTTCATATCTTTCTCTCATACACTCTTGCACAATTAAATTATTCTTGGAACATTTTGGCATTCACATAGATTTGGAGGAAGGAAAGAAAACAAAGGAAAAGGAAATGTAAATGAAAGTATTGGAAAGCAAGGATAAGGTTGGATGAACAACTTCAATAAGAGGATTTTCTAGGTAACATGTTTCATGTTTGTTTCCCTAGTTGAGGTGTGAATGAATGGTACATCCATTTATTTATTTTGTTTAGTCTCTGTCAATAGCATGTGTTTTTCCTTGTTTGACAGTGGTTTCAGCGTTGCCATTCCATTTTCTGGGTAGCCATGGTGTGATGGGATTCATTCTTGGTCGAGCTTTGGACTACCATAAGGTTTTGGCACTAGGTGAGGTGGTGTTGGGAAAATTCCCAAGGGTTAGCAGTGGAGATGGATTTATCCATGAAGCCCTCAATAGGTGGGTGGAGATAGGAAAATTACTTAAGGTATGGTGAAGAAATTACAAGTCACCAAAGCTTGGTTTTGTTTTGTGAGATCAGGACCGGTTTAGGTGAGATTATGGTAGCTTCAATGGTGGAGGTGGATTAACCTCTAGAGTCCCTAGTATATTATTTCTTGGTTTATCCCATGAGATCCCACATTCATGGTTGGAATATGACATGAGGGTGATAGGTTAGAAGAAATATTTGGTTTAGCTCAATCTATGGTCGGGTGGTACATGGAAATCCATAACTTGGTTGTGTTTTTCATATGTTAATAAGAGTTATTTTCCAAATTCTATTTCTAAGCATTTGTAAATTGTTATTTGGTGGATTCTATGGTTATTTTTTCATTGTTAATATTATGGTTATATTTTTGTTTCAAGAATGGTTCTATGATGTGCTCTAGCTATGTCCCTTTTCCATGATGTGATGAGTATTTGAATGGTTGATGAATGCATGAGCTAAAAAGTGTTTTGTAGCTACTTGAGAGGACATTAGACATTCTTGGTGATTATCAGATGAAGTTTAGATATTTATGATTAGATATGCATTCATGAACTATAGCTTACATGTTTACATATGTTTGATGAAATTTCTATAATGTTATAGGAAGTCTAGTTCAAGTTCTTTCTTCAATTTTGAATGCTTTTCATTATCATCATGTTAATTATGATTCTGGAAAGTTACAGGTAGTTCCTAGTAGTGTTTTGGAGGCCATCCTAAAAAATTAGCTCAAATATCGAAACCACTAGCACAAAACTAAAGGATTCAAGTTATAATTGCATGGAAGCAGGATTGGGCATGTGATTGGGGCCTCATAGCTACACCCTTGACTTGTTTTGAATGCAGTTAGGGTGTTTGGTTACTGAAAAGAGTTCTAGCTGAAGGCTTGATCACCTAGGGTGGTTGTTTAGCTCCTGAGTGATTTGTACTCCCTATATGATGTCAATAAGTGTTTAGTTTGTATGCCCCATTTCCTTTACTAGAACTTGGAGGTTAGGTCATGTCATAGTAGAACTCAACATTGCATTTACCCTAGGGTCTTGTAAAAGTAAGTAGATGTTGGTTTGCGTGGTAACAAAACACTTAATCGTAATTGAATATGGATGACCATACTTGATTAGGACAGACAACAGTTGGCCATGGTAGAAACATTCAAAGAGATAGATTAATTTTAAAATAGAGAATTAAATGCAAAAAGTAATCTTATTATTGAAATACATACTATAACATACATGCTATTTGGTGCAATTGGTTCATAGTTTCTCAAATTTTCTTCAATTTTTGGGTATTCATGTCTATAAGTTTTTAACTTTAACCTATGATTGAATATGTATGGACTCAAATATAGAAGATTAAGTTTGATTATAACATACTTCCATAAGTATGTCAAATCACAAACTAATCTTTTGCAACTTTATATGAAAGAGTTACCTTGATTAATCCCTAACTTTCACTTTCACATTTGTCAATGTTGATGTGAAATGGTTATGTTGCAATATCATAATAAAAAAATATACAGTAATCCGATAATTTATTAGATTAATTATGAATAATTGTATAATTCATTTGTATATTCCTATGTTCTTTAAGAGTATGTTGTCACATGAATTTTTTAAAAAAGTATTGTTAATATAAAATGTTATCTTATTTGTTTAGATAATCTTCGGCAAAATCACATAATCAATCTTTTGTCGACGCGTTTCGAACCAACCAGTGTGGTTCATCGTCAGGACAACCTAATGTTATCTTATTGTCGAAATACATTTTGTAGAGCTATATTCTATTTGTTGTGATAAGTTATTTCCTTATCTATAACCTTTATACTATTAAATACTCCAACTAAGAGAAGTGAGACTTTGCAATTTCTTGTAACTTTCTTTTAGTTTCTAAATAATAAATCAAGGATAATTTGGAATGTATTGTTTTCTTCTTCAAAATGCTTTCCCCAAGAGACTATTATCAGTTCTTTTTTGTTTATGTCTCATTTTTTAATACAACTATGCCATTTCAGCTTTCTCTACATTTTCTCATTAATTACTATAAAATAGCATTCTACACCTACACATTAGATCATATTTCAATTTACTTCAAAGACCATTTCTGTTTAACGAAAGTGTGGTGCCATATTTATTTGGATGATAGTTAAGCAGTGTATACAAATAATTTCAGACACTTTCTTTTGAAGTCTTACAATATCACCAATGGGATCCTTTACCCTCCATATTTACACTATTGGGTCACGTTGATTTCATTAAACGAACTCGTGCATAGATAATCTTAATTATAAAAGCATTGAATTAAAAACTTAAGGAAAAAATTTCACTGAAAATATTATTGGAAAAATTAAAGTAATTTCATTAGGTTGTGACAAATCGTAATTAATTTTAGAACATCCTAGTACCAATGAACAAACCTAATATTGTCATTTTTATTCATCTGCCAAATTTAAGAGGTAGTCAAAATAGCCGAAAATTGAATTGTAGTCCTTGTAGTTCATTCTCATTCAAATTGGATTCAATTTCATCAGTAAAATGAACATAATGAAGCTATTTGCTAAATTCATTACTAAATTGTGGCAGAAAAGTGGACGTTGATAAATCAGAAGCTACTTGTGGTAATAGGTAGAGGATGACCAAACCCATAAGGGTATATAGCTAGATGTACATTCATCGTAGCCGACAATTCATCTAATTTGGTTGAAAAAAAATATATATTCCAAATTATATTGTTTGACATATAGATGGTTTGTTGTTAGTGCTTGGTTAGACGAATACAATTTTTTATGAATAATTTAGATTGGGGTCTAAGGTATTTGTCGAAACATTCTAATATCTTCTACAATTTTATTTTGCATTTTGAACTCATTATTTTATTCATTTAATCAACATATTTATAAAAATTATTCAATATTCACTTTCAACCCATAATGTGTTGTAAAGTGCACACATCTCCCATTGAAATAAATCATTTAGCATCTAAATTTTTTACATAATATCTATAGTGAATGATGAAATCCAAACATGATGTCACTTCAAATCCATTAAATGTGGGTTATGGGCCCACAAAACCTCTTATTCCTGCAAGAATTAACCTTGCATGAAACCATTAGAGCCTCACATGATTCCAAAACATAACTCCCAACATAAAATTTCTTTGGCAAAATTCTTTGGTGACAACACTCATGGTTCCCACCAAAGAACTGATGTTAGACGCTTCACGCACTTCTTAATTTTTATTTCCGAAAGGTTAGACCTACTATGTTGAGGCCTGACCAGGCCGAATGAGTCCCACTTGAGTCAGAGGCAAGGCTGTGGACAAGGTTAGAGTGTTCTTTGCGCTTGGTGAGTTCTTTTAAAAGTTGAAGGTTCGACTATCGTTGAAATGTTGTTGACAAGATTTCATGCCCCTCTTGAGTTTGGTCTAACTTGGGATTAGACCACCCTTCTCTCAATTCTTAGTTTGACACTCTGAATTGTGGAAAGTCAATGAATACACACTTTATCCTGAACATACAGCCAATGCCAAATTGTGGCTCTTATCCCTCGACTAATGAATGATAGATGAACATGAAACCATTACACAACATTGGTGAAATAAACACACAAAGATTTAACATATGAATATTGAAACACATAGAAACATGAAATTAAAATAAATAGATTACATGCTATGAATCTTCAGGGCTTGATGACCTCTTATCCCAGGTTTGCAATAAACTGGACGCCCTTACATGACATTGGCTGCCCCTGACACAATGGTATTCTACTCAATTTAAAACTAAGGAAAACTCTAATAGAATGACTACTTCATTCTCTACTAGCACCTGCCTTTTATAGGCTAACATTTGTGATTAAAAGTTACATAAGGTTAAGAAAATTGTGTCTATTCCTTGAAGTTTTCACACCACTTCTTTTAGACACATTTGGATTAGAATTCACTTAAAGTGGGGGCATTGATGTTCCTTCATAAAACTCCTACACCTGAAAATCTTCATCATATCCCAATCATGCATCTTCATTGCCACATATCATTCACTTGCAACCTAGGTCTTATTTTCCATATGTATCTCTTAATCTTCTCCTCTTGTTCAGTATTGAGTTGCAACCATAGCCTCCACATAAACCTCACTAACTCTCTTCTATTAGTATGAAAATTCTTAGAAAGTGTGCCAAAAATACTTCACTTAAGTCATTGGTGACAAGTGACTCTAACAACAAGATGTGGTTGTTTATGCTTTATATATGCAATGAAAAAATAAGAAAACCCTGTAGTAAAAGTATTGTATAGAGCCCAAAACATAGAATAGTAAGAAAAAAAACAATGTAATAACCCAATAGAACGGTTGAATGAATAATATTTTTCTTAGAAAAAACCTGGTGGAGAGGATTTACAACAAGGGTCTGTAAAATCCTCCTCTGTGGGATGGGTCCTTTTATGTCCTTGTGCTTCAACAATCTTTTCTTCTCTCTTAAAATGTAGAAAACTCAAAAGAAACGTGGAACTCTAGTGGGGGCTCAAATGAAATAAAACGGTAGTGATTAAAATGATATTGATCATGGTGAAGAATGAATGGAAAACCGTCTTATTTATAATAAATTATTAGGCTCAATTAGGAATTGGAAAATAATAAAATATTATTGACCAAATCAAGATCTAACCATATGGAATACTTTATTATATTTTTTGGAGAGGGAAAAGATATTCAAAATTGTCAAATATCATTATTTAGAAAATGGATGAAGTAATTAACAAATAAAATGATTCATTAATCACTTTTCAAGGATTAAGAAAAGCGTGAAGTTTAAATAATTATCAAATAATAGTTTAATAATTATTCCAAAAAATAAGAATAAAGAATATTAAATAAATAGTGATAAATTTAATTATTACATCTTGATTTAGTCAAATGTGTTAAGAAATAATTATCAAACATTGATTTAATAATTATTTCTAGATAAAATTAAATAAATAATTATTTATTCAATTATTCTCATGGGTTTTTTTATTTTAAAGATAAATCATTTACCAAATTATTTCCTATGTTGAAATTTATTTTACTGTGGTAAAATTAATCTTACATGTTGTATTTTGATCCACCTAATTAGAAAAGGTGATAAAATATTGCCCCCCAATGTATGAGCATTAGGAGGAAATCATATGACCAAAATACGTTGTAGGTACACTTCCATGATACACGAAAGGGGACTCTAAGAGAAAGACATAGAGATAAATCTGAAGCAATGCAAGGATAGAGGAAGGGAGGGGGTGAGACCTACTATGATGATATATGTTTCCTTTTAGTTTGGAGCACATGATCTAAAATGAGGTGGGGGAGGCATACCCATACTCACCGGGATAAATGACTACAAATAATAATGGTGTGCCCCATAATTTGGGACTGAGCTAGAAAGTACATGATACGCTATCATCAATGGGCTAGAATGTGATACAACAATAAAATGAGTCCCATATACATAATGTGATTAGAAAAAAGATCTTAGAACTAAATGTAATATCATTTGTTGATCTATGTACATGAGACATAATGCCCCCAAGCTAACATGGTGAGGGGGAATAACAACCAATTAATCCCTACTACATAGGATAGGGATCTACAGATTTGGATTTGTAATCCGAATGAGACATGCATGTTGTGGGTGTTGCAAGTGGTAGGAACCAAGCCAATCAAATTTATGGAACTGCATCTGAGGCTGGATCATAGTCAGCTAACATTCGGGCATGTGGGCGGATACCTGAAGGTCCATCCCCTCATCATGTTTGGAACATCTCACACACACCTAAGAAATACTGGTATAATCTCCTGGATCACTAGACCGTCAAGTGTATGATTCTCAATCATGCAGTAGTGAGTTGAAGTTGAGCACGTGAAAAAAACCAAGTCAAAGGGAAATGATGATTCCCTTTTCATGACTTGAGGCACCGAACAATGATGAAACATGGAACTAAGGTACACATCCCTCTCAAGCACTATTAAGGAATAAATGTCTTGAAGTCATCAAAAGTGGGCCACCAAAGTTGAGGTGATGACAATTATAACAATGTGACTGATGGAATCACACCAGGGATGATGATTGAAGGATACAAGATGAGAGGTGGACTAACAATGTCTCTTCTCATAGCATGATATGCATGGTTGACCTTGAAACGACTGAATCAATTCTAGAGGTGATGGTCAATTAGTCAAATGAAGGTTTTTCAAATACAAAGTATTATATCTAGAGGCCAAATATGAGCACAATGGGATGAACGTGAAACAAAGATGGATGATACATTGTAACATGACTCAATGGGACTCTAAATAGACTTCATGGATGTAAGGGTGACTCGATGATCCTGCCACATGGGGGAGGCCCAAAGTGGACCATCAAAGCTTGAATAAAAAAGGGTTAATCATGACAAAAATTGACATGTGAGTCGACCAGTGCAAAGGTAAAGTGGCACCAGAGTACAGGCGACTCATAGGAAGAAATTTATTTTTAATAGGTGGTAAAGTGAGATTGTGTGGAAAAAATGGCCTCCTCATGAAGTGTTAAATTACAAAAAATGAAGAGAGACTCTTTATAGAACTCACTGATAATTTTTTGATGGTGTTGACAATTCGTAAAACCGAGCTATGGTTTGGTCATAGTGGGCGACAAAAAAAATTATGGATTTTCCTATAAAGGGATTTTCCCCCCAAATCCAATTCATTTTCATAATGAGCTGTTGGAGAATTGGGAGAGGGGGAGGAAGCCTTAAATCTTGAGCAAATTGTAGTGGAAAAATCTATTGTTGTAATTGGAATTTGTGAGTTGTAGGTAGGTGGCCTAACCTTTCTCATCAATTTTGGTAGGTTAAACTTTTAGATTAGGGCCTCATCTCAACTGTAGAAACCCCCCTTTTCTACATTATGGAGTGCAAAAATTGGGGAAAAAAGTGCATCCAATGCAGTTTTGGTGGTAAAAACTGTGTTTTGGGCTTAAGGGAAAAGTAGGCCTAGGGTATCTGTTGAGATGAAGCTATGAAATAGGATTAGATTCTTTTTATGTAAACTGAAAAAACATAATGGTATTTTGCAGGTATGGTAGAGCTAAAGATGGTATGGTGAGAATGAGAATTTGATACTCTTTGTGCTAAGATTCAGGGGAACCAAGTAGTTAGAGGTACTCTGGCATGATATGGGTTGTTGAAGTTCTTGGAGAACCAATTGATAAGGCATGTCGAGCTACTATTGTCCAAGATTGTGAGTTATTGGGATCCACATTAGAAGGCCTTGCTGGTACAGAGGCATAGGATTGATATCACTATCCAGGACATATACGTTTTTACAGGATTGCCACCCTTGGGGATGGTGGGTAATATACATCTCACGCTGCCTCTTGGGAGGCATGGAGGGAAGTTCATGGAGTGTCATTGTGTACCAGGTGCTCGTAAAAAGGGTACAGCCATCCAGATTCATGACTTAGAGAGACTCGAAACACAAGCTGCAACTACAGCAGTGGTGCAAATCTTGGGTAGTCATGCCTTTCATCACATCACTAGGGGTAGATGATGCTTGTAAAGAGTGTACTAGAAGAGACCTACTATGGGTGGGCCCAGATGACATTGTTATCACTGAAATGATAGTTAGGAGTTTGCATGAGATGAATAAATGATAATTATTCATTTGGGACAGTTGTGCGCTCAGTCTTCTTTGAGAATATCCTAGCTATCCATCCACATGTATACATACGTGATGGCAGCCTACAAGAGCCTAGGATGTACCATTAGTGATAGCTACTATGACGAGGCGGCATAGGGCGATTCATAGTGGGTGTTCTGACCTGAATTATTTGGTCATTAGGGCCATATGCCACTATACATATATGAATATCCATATAGTGGGATGAACTTTCAAGGGCATCCTCATGTACCATTACTGTTAGGATGAGCATGGGGTGTATATGGTAAGTAATAGTTTCTATATGTTGGAATATTGTAAATTTTAGAAAAAATATGTATTAGCTACTAATTTTTAAAGTTGTGGTGTGAAGATATAGAAATGGTAAGGCCGGCAGGATATGTAGGATGAGCCGTGACATGTGCGGTTGTAGATTATAGGGGTTTGACATCACGAAAAAGAGTGGATAATGATGTGACACTCAAAGGTATCTAACGTAGGTTTGACGTGCTACTAACTAAGGTGACAAGGCGCAAATGGCATGAGATAGAAGTTTATTATATGGATGAGTGCACTAGACTTCCCTCGTAATGGTGAGGTATCATGAGGTACATAACAATTTATAGTCAGGAAATTCGAGACTAATCGGTAGGTGGGATGCATCCATTGGCATGGGATCCTCCATAGGATAGTGACTAGGCATAGGGACATTTGGGCCCCTATTTTTGTTTTAATTGTAACATGATATGGCAATGTTAAATGTATATAGAGTAGTGGACTCCAAAAACTATATGTTGGATATTATCATATATAATAATTATGCATATTTTTTAATGATTGTGGTTTGCCATTTCTTTATGTTATGGATGCTGTCTTGTATATCCATGTGATAAATTCCAATATATAATGTTATTTGAAATGGTATATACATGGTTATTTTCTGCTCTAGGAACATGATTGAATGTATTGGATTCAAATTCACATGTCAAAAATATTAGCCCGTAGATATTTTCTAAATAGGATAGGATTACACACATGATAAATGACATTTAATTGCATGACAAGCAGAGAGGAATCAAGATAAAATTGAAGGTGCAGGATGTGATTATCAAGGGCATCCTTTATAAAACCTATCACTGCATCATATTAAGGTTATTCGTGGAAGATTTGATGCATACACCTTTGGAGTGAAGTAATGAATGCAAAGTGGTGAAAATGGCTGAAGATACAAGGGCTAGGTTCGTAGAGAAGTGACTTGCAGTATTGGCATAATCGATATGTGGTGTCAATGATGGATCCATTTGAAATATGCATGAAGACGATGATTGCAATTATGGGGAATGCAAGCTACCTAGAAGAAAAAATTAAAAGGATATGCATTTCAATGGGAAATGCTATGGGTAAAAAATATTTAGGTAGAGTGCATTATGAGGGTTAGGAAGGATTTCACCTTCTGGACCCTCTAAGAGGTATGCCCCCTTTCCTAGACCTTTATGGATGATGTAAGGATTGATCCATAATGGTTCAAACTTCCCATTCCCCAATACATCATAAGCTTGGTCATAAAAAATAATAAGGCCGCCTTCATGGAAGGTAAGAGGGTGGAATTTATGGTCATACTAAGCTTTGGTGCACTTTTTAGACACTTCAATGGTTTTCAATGCAACACAATGGTATTCATTGGTGTGCTCAAGCATCATGAGTCTTTGTTCTAAATGTTGGGTGTTTGGGAGAACCTTGATATCAAGGTGAAGGTAGAGTATTTCACACTAAAGCGATAAGACTACCTCCCATCCAAAACAAAGGCGGAAAGGAGTAAACCTGACGAAAGTTTTGGCATAGGTCCTATAGACCCACAATGTAGGGAAGAGCATCAGGTGCCATTTGTTCTTTTGTTTATTCAGTTTTTTCTAAAGGATAGTTTTAAGAAATTTATTGATAACATCAACTTGGTCATTTCCTTGGAGGTAATAAGACAATGAATATTGGTGTTCAAAGCACAACAGTGAGGATAACTCATGTCAAATCTCATCTTTGAAGTGTCAACAATGGTTAGAAACCATTTTCTTTGGAACCCCAAATGAGGTGATGCCACGGTGAATGAAGAACAAGGTTGTAGTAACTATAATTTTATTGAATGTGAGCATGGCTTAAACCAATTTTGTGAAATAGTCAACGACCATGATAATATACTTATGGTTTATTAGAAAATTGGGGTCAACACTCTATAAAGTCAATAGCCCATTTATAGAAAGAAATAGTTGCGATTACAGGATAGAGGGGAGCAAGTGGAGCTTAAGCCTTAGGGGTTTCTAAACGGAAATTAGGATAGTGTTGGACTGCCTCAATGTAATCGCTAAAGAGAGAAGGAAAAAAGTATCTGATGCACATGTTTTTCTATGAAGTGGCCATTATAGAGAGATTAACATGACAAGCGCCACCATGAAATGAATTTAGCACTTGCACAACTTCAGCCTGAGTGAGACAATCAAGGAGGACAATATCAACACCACGATGATAGAGATTTTCACTTATGACAAAATAGTGAGGGGCTTGATGTCATATCATAGGAGTAATTAGAATTATGACATAAAACATTTGGCAAGAGTTGCAAAGGTGGAATGAGAGGCATGTGGTTGGTCGGCATACCACTTAGCAGCAGCTCCAGTAAGGGTGCATTGTAAAAAAAGAAGACGGAAAAAATCTTCAGTGATGGAATTAGATGAACATCACATATGAAATGAGGGAACATGATTTGTTAGATCTTCTCCAGGATTACCTTCAAACTTGGGGATGTTGGAATTAAGCTTCGTAAGCTAAAGGGCCTATTGGGGTCATGGAGAAGAGGATCATTGATGAGCTGGCTAAAATTAGGGAGGCTCAAACCAACCATATAAGGGAATTTTTGGAGGTTAATAACCATATCGATAGAGGTTCTTCCTATGGGGTTACCTTGGTTACCAACTTGTTTCCTTCACCCACATTGATGCTTGACATGGTGGCAGTACAGTTTGGGAATACGTGGAATGAAAGGAAGAACTGGAAGAATCAAATGAACTAGAGTCATAATGTGGACTCAATGGAGGACTAGGAGGATGAAATCTAACTCAATGGGGAGGAGTAACTGTCCTAAAGGAAACTAAGAGTGAAGGCCATGAAGCATTAGCGACAAACTCCTAAGGGGTGTAATGATGTCAAGACAAAGATGACTTAACAGATGAAAAGGTGATAATAGGAGGAAAAGAGTAGAAAACATCAAGAAAACACCTATTGCAATGGTGCCATGTGTAAACTAGCTATATTAATATGCTATTCCAATTCAAGAAAACATGTCCAACAAAATAAAAATGACCTCCAGCTAGCATATAGATGGTTTAAACCCTAAAATAAGTCCTAAATATATTGTTTCAAGTGGCCTTATAAAGGAATTCTTACTTGACATAATCTGATCCCACAAGCAGTGATGTTAAGAGAAAGGTGGGGTAGAGAGCTAAGTACTCCCCAAAACCAATTCTATAGGGTTTTTTATTATGATTGGTCACTATGGTTACCTTCATCCCATGAAGATTGTTGAGTCTTGAGATTCTTGGTGATCATCTAATGCACAGGATGCCCTTCCATGGGTTAGGTAACTGTGAGGAGAATCGCTCGAATGGTAACCTAGCCTAACCCCTTTTGAATTAGGTTTCTGACACACTTCGGTTTTCGACCATGCGATGTTGAAGGATTTTAAGCTCCCTAATATGTCAACCTCTATGTCTCAATATAATTTATTTATGGATGTTATTGGAATCCTATTCCACTAATCCTACACCTAATTACATAAATTATTTTGGCCCTAGTGCCCAAGTGGGCTTAATCAATATGTGTTGAATTATTAAGGTATAGCGCTTCAAGTCTTGGCTTGGTGATGTTAACCAAGATCACATTCACTTATAGTGTGTGTGTGAAAACTATGTTTCAAGTGGATGATTTAAATGAGCATGTTTTATGATTCCATGTGTTGTCAAAAATGGACAAAAAAATGAACAACAAATCCAAGCACACAAACCCCCACCCAAGAAGGCTATTAAGAAGCTAAAAAAGAGGAGGAAAACAACCTACTCAAAGACACATTTATAGCCAAAGGATCTAATTTCTAAGGAACTATGATCTGAAGGCACTAATCTATTGTTAATGGTGTAGTCAAATAACAAAAACCAGAGGTGAAAAATGTTGCAACGTATATCCAAGAAGTTCCAGAAAACTAGAACACTCAAGGGGATCCTAAGGGGGAAGGATACACCAAATTCTAAAGGCAGTAAAATGATGAAGAAGCATATCTAAGAGATTTGTAAAATAGCAGAAATAACCCTATAAATTAGAGGTTGAAAGTGTTGTACCCTTGACTCCTTTACTCAACAATTCCATTCCTAAATGATGGAGGTGTACTCTAAACCCTAGGTGGATTTTTCCTTCCTCGGTGAGAAATTACTAAGAGAATTTTGGCTTAGAGGTGGCTTAGGGAATAATAGGAGCCCTTCCCATTACACACACTACATAGTCAGAAAAGCTAAAAAAATCTGAAAAAAAAAAATAAAATGACAAAATGCAGATTTTGACTTCAAAAGTGCGTTGGAATGCGAAAAATGGTCCAAAAAGTGCATTTTTCTACAACTATCACTCAACATATTTCACCTAGGTTTTATCATCTCTTGCTCAGTTGTTACCCATGATCTATAGAAAGATTCGGAAAACCAATAGAAACCAAAATATTTCCCAGAGAAAAAAGTGGCTCTAAAAATGGAAATTGATAGGCTAAAAATAGCTAGAAAAACCCTAAATGACAACGAAATTGTAATCACCAAGGATCTGAATTACTACACCAGTGGTGTTAACATTTGTCGATGATAATGTAGCTAACGACCCAATGGAGTCATCATTTGTTACTATGAAAATTCTTAGCAACTATACCAAAACTACATCACTTAAGTCACTGGTGATAAGTGACCCTAAAAATAAGATGTAGTTTTTTACTCTTTAGATCTATAATGACAAATTAAGAAAACCATATACTAAAAAGATCATATACAACCCAAAAAATAGAACAACAAGAAATAACCTATATAATAACCCAATAGAAGCTTTGAATAACCTATTTAATTATTCCAAGTTGATTTAGTCAAATGTGTTAAGAAATAATTATCAAATAATTATTTAATAATTATTTCTAGATAAAATTAAATAAATAATGATGTAATCAATTATTTCCATGGGTTTTATTATTATTTTAAATAGAAATAATTTTTAAAAAATGGTTTACCAAATTATTTCCTATGGTGAAAGTGATCTCACTATGGTAAAATCAATCCTACATGGTGTATGTCGATCCACCTAGTTAGAAATGGCTAGGTGATCATTTTTTAGGTGATAATGTCTACTATGGCTCAAATTTTTATCATCATCAGTTCACCTCCATTGGAACCTCTTGAGCTTCCTCGATCATTTTGTTGTTACACATTTTCTCACCTCCTTCGACAATTCTTCCCACAACCAAAACTATGTAATTGCCTGCTTGTAGGAAAACACCCCTTCTTCTTGTGCTCTGATGCCACTTGATGAAATTTGAACTAAGGTTCACTTCAAGTATATCAAATTTGGGTTATGGGAACATAAAAACCATGATTCCCATAGCAATTAACCTCACATAAAACCAACAAAGTCTCACATGATTCCAAAAGATAACTCCCAAAAAAAATTCCTCGATATAATACTTCTGTGATAACATACACGGTTGACATCAGAGAACAGAGGTCATACGTTGGCTGCTTCAGAGGCCTCCTAATTCTTATTTCCCCAAGGCTATCTTAACTACATTTGGGACTAACCAAACCGACAGGGTCCCACACAAATTGGAGGTTGGGCTATGGATAAGGTCAAAGCATTCTTCTGAGTCAATGAGTTCTTTTAAAGGCTAAAGGCTCGACTACCGTTGGACTATTTTTGTCACACATTTCCACACCCCTCTAATTCATTCTAACTTTGCACTAGACCACCCTTCTCTCAATTCTTAATTCAAGACTTTGAATTATGGACAACTAATGAATACAAACTTTGTCCTAAACATGTAACTAGTTCCAAAATTGTTGTGGCTCTCATCCCTTAACTAATGAATGATAAATAGTCATGAAACAATGACAAAACATCTCTCAAATAAACAAACATAGATTTAACATAGGAAAATTGAAATGCATGGAAAAATGAAATTAAAATTAAACATAGGTTTGATGCCCTCTCGGCTTAGGTTTATAGTAGACGGTCTATCATTACATCATATTGGATTCTCATGACATAGTTGTACGCTACTCAAAATAGAACTAAAGAAAACCCTAACACAATAAAAACATCATTCTGTACAAGCACACGCCTTCTAGTGGCTTACATTTTTAATTAAAATTTACATAAAATTAAGAAAATCGTGCCCATTACCTTTAACTTCCATGTTTCTTTTCTCGGAAGCATCTAGAATTGAATTTGGTTGGAGTGGGGATGTCCATGTTCCTGTATTAGTGAATCATGCCAATTATGTCTCAAAAATATCTTAACTATTTATTTTGATTTCCACACAAAATATTATTGTACTCGGTCTTGTACTTAATAGGTTTTACCATGGAAAAATAGAGATTATTTTTCACACAAAAATCATTTTGTTATTTTAAATTATGACTATAATATATAGTAAAATAAACATATGTAATGTCCCAAGTGAACATATATTGAAATTAAAATGGACTATTAATTATTCGAGAGATTGAAGTCACAAAATAGTTTATTACATTTTCAACATGATGGTTATGAATGGCTGTTGACATATCATTTCTGACATGTTTAGAAATCTTATTGGAAGAAAGTTCCAGGTTGCAAGAAAATGTCAAGTAGATTGAATAGGATGGGTCGGCCATACATTCTAGCAATTGGTTGATTAGAAACTTTACATTTAGGGTTATAACATATTAAGCATTTCTTTCTCACACTTCATTGAATAAATGGGTATTCTATTATGGATACACTCCTAATATGGTGAAGAATGATTGTCTATTATGCTCCTTAGATAGATCTATTAAATGTAATATTTTTGTTGTATGTTATTTTTATCCTTAAGTTGATAGTGATGGAGATAGTGCTTGTGAACATGGTAATATTGTTAATGTCTATCATGTGCCTAGTGCAAGTGAAAATAGCATTCCACTTTCTCAACTAACATAGACTAGTAAGATGGTTGAGTTCTAGAAAAAATAGTTCATTCTTATAGTTGTGAAGAATGATAGCTTAATTGCTTCCCAGGTATCTTTTAGTATAATGATGGAATATAAATGTTGCATTATCTATTTTGACTAAATCCTAAAGAAAATGATCTCATTTCCTAGAACAAAAAATGGAGCAGACTTAGACATGAATGGCCTCGACATATGAATTTTCAATGTTTAAAGTTTATGGTAACACAAAATTTGGATGCTCATTTACCCATTTTTATTCCACTAGATGAAGACTGTAGAGCACATTTTTTGGGAAAATATCATAATGCCCCATTTAAATATGGAAGAATGTGGCATGCAAAGACGCCACTTTTACTCACTAAAAAAAATATTGATTACATCAATAAACCTTCATTGGTAGGTGCAAAGTATATTTTAATGAGTATTGATGATTTATCTAAATTGAATTTGGTCTATTTCTTGAAGAATAATAGTCATGTATTCGATAAATTCAAGTAAATTCAGGCATTGGATGAAAGATAATGTGGTTTATTTATCAAATTTTTTAGATTTAATAATGGTGAAGAGTATTTAAATGGAGAATTTCAATAATATATTTTTTAGTAAGATATTTCTTCATAGTTGCCTATTCCTCATAGACCTGAATAGAATGGTGTAGTAGAGCGAAGGAGTCATACCTTGGTCGAAATCACTTAGTTCATGTAGTAAACTAGACATCTGTTGACTAAGTTGTGGGATGAAGATATTTATTACGCTAGCTATCTTTTAAATGTTTTTCTAACTAGAGCTATCCATTCTATCAATATAGTTAAGAAATGGTGTAAAATAAGTGCTTAGCCGGTTAGCTTACAACCTTTGGATGCATTTCCTAGACAGTATTTATGATGAATACTATAAGAAATTAGATGCAAAGAGTTACGATTTATTGTGATAAGATATGGAAAATAAAATAAACCCTCTTAACTATTTTACCCTCTCAAATAGAATATCATTATGAGAATAAATGTCATATGTGATGAGAATTATTTAGGTATTAGTTTTTTTATCACTCTTTGCAATTTTAAATAGTCATTCATTTGATTTTTTTTCCCATAATTGATCAACTAATATACTTTATTGAGTTTTGACCAGTTTGTCAAACTATAATCTTTAGTCAACTAGTATTTAGTCTACACTAACTAAATTATTGATTCTCTAGATTGACCTACCGAGATGAATGAAATTGCACCCATTCCTTGTTTACTTTGGTGGGACATGAGGACAATTAAAGCTATTGGACATGATTTTGGTGATATATCTTCACACCAATAAACTAATTGTTAGAAGATCCCTACTGTTGTTACATCGATGGCTTGAATTATTGAACCTTGAGACCATGTGCTTGATGATGTGGCGAAATGACAACCTAAATGGATAGAGGCCATGATAGCTAAGATTTATTTTGTTTCCACGAGTTGCACTTGGTAATCATCCCCTTTAACTTCAGGGAAGAACTTCTTTACATTTCAATGGGTTTTACTTGATAAGTTTTACTTTTAAAGGTGCAATTGAGGGACATAAGTATTCTTTGGTCATAAAATGTTTTAATTCATAGGAAGGCATCAAATATATTGATACTCTTTCCCTTGCATAAAAATGAACTTTTTTTGAATTTTTTTAGCTAATTATTTACCTTTTTTCTTTCTTCAAATGTTAGATGTAGTAAATGGATGTTAAAAGTGTCTTTATTCATGGGAGCTGTCTTAAGAAATTTATATGGAGAAACTACATATCTTTGTGATAGATTCTATCTTTTTATTTCTAATTTTATTTCTAATTTAATTTAATTTAATTTATTTTTTATTTATTTTTTATTTTTTTAATTTTAAAAGTATCTACATGCTTTGATTTAGGCCCTTGCAACCTAGTATACAATTATTGATCACTTGTTTCTAAATCTTATACAAATGCTATGATTATGATCATAATATCTATGTATAACATAATCATGGTGACACTTCGATTGTTGTTGTATATGTTCATGAGTTATTCATAACTAGTAACAATATTGAAATCATTATTAGATTGAGGAAATAACTTGATACAACATCTAAGAGGATAGCTCCTGTCATTATACACTACTTTTTTCGTCTTAAAGTTTTTTTTTAACCTAATTATTTGTTTGTTTCTCAATATAAATATGTATTGGATCCAGGAAACCACTTTAAAATCAATTAACATAATCCATATGGAAACCCTTTTGAATGGGGTATTAAGTTGACTAATTATTTTATGACTCCCACATTCCATGCCACTCCTTATGCACCACAAGTTGGTATCCTTATATATTTAACTCATCTTTTACTTAATATTTCCTTTTATATTATTTTTTCTTAGTTCATTTAGGACCCAAAAGAAAGCCATTGAACGGATGTGAATACAATTGTTGGCTATCTCAAGAGTACCTCTCACCTTGGTATCAAGTATGTCACATTGCAAACATATTAGTAAACTTCACTCGCATTATTTAAATAGGTGATAGCTATGATCACAATTCCACATATATATATGTATTTAACTTCAATTCTAGACCCCTAGTCTATCCATGTAAGAAATAAAGCATATTCTCAATAATGACTATAGAAGATCACTATCATTGTGTAATTAATCTAGTAATGAATGAAGCCCATATCTGTGAAAGATTAATGAGATTAGATTTACTATTGATATCTTGAATATTATTTATTGTGATAATAAATGATTAATTTAGATTTCTTCAAATATTGTTGTCCAAAATAAAGTGAAGCAAGTCAAATTTTATATGACAACTAGTTGATCATAAAGTTCTTACTATTCAAATTTTTGAGTTAATGATAAAATAATTAAAATATTCATCAATATTATATTAGAATCTAAGTTATTAATATCTAAGATATTTTTTGGCATAAAGTAGCTACACTTGTGGGGTGGTGTCATTTAGACATAATTTCACCTTTTGAAACTTTATATTATTGTGCCAATCGGGGGGTGTTAGAACTTTTGTCAAAATCTCAAGATATGTTCATTCATAACAGTTTTACTAGAGAAAGTCACTCAAACTATTTTTCAATGATTTTATTTATTAGAGAATTGATGAAAATTTTATCTAGACACCACTTATTTCTGATATCCCTAGCGCAATTTCTTTTGCATACTTTATTATAAAAGTGTACATATTGGCTATGGGGCAAAGAATAAGTCAAATTAACATATGTAAACAAATTTTACATTAATATATAAATGTTTCTTTCTTTTTGGGTGTTATTTGGGAAGTAGCACATGAGTAAGGTGGGCTTCCTTGTTTTCCAAGTGACTGTTAAGTGGTTAAGTAAAAATGGTGTACCTTCCCAAATTCTCCCAAAATTCCTAGGAGAAGGAATGCAATGTGGAAACAACATAAGTGGAGAGAAATGTTATGTTGGATCAGCATATGAGAAATAAAGGCATGTTTATCAAGGAAAAAGGAAATATTTTTTAGTAAATTGAAAAATACTACTTAAAGTAAAAAGGTAGGTAGACCTTGAAAGTAGCATGCTACTAGGAAAAATATATTGGGAGGAAAGTAATAAATACCACTAGGTGAAAACGATTTGGAAACTTTTGGTTGTGGAGAAACTAAGACATAAGAAAGGACTTTACCCTCAATGGGAGTCGTAAGGTGTGAAACTTGTTGATTAGGAGGAATTTTCATTTCCCTATATCATTCCCAAAGGAATTCTTGTTCCTTGAATAAGTTTTTATTATTTTAGAAAGTAAGATCGATTATGTTTTGATTAGAATATTGTTAAAATCATAAGGTATGGTTATTTTTCCTATGTATCTACACTAGTTAATGTTAAAAGAATTAAGTGTTAGTACCATTTATTTAGGTGTTTGTGTCCTCATGAAAATAATTGTGTAGAAAATAAAGGTTATATATACTTGCATTCATGGAAATAAGAATTTGTAACTAATTTTGCAACCTAAACATTTTAAAAATGCATGTGTAATTCTAACTACCTTACCAATAAAGTTGAGAAGTAATTAACGCAAAGGAAACATGGAATAATAAGATAGACCTTAGGTAGCCTATATTATTGGTGGAAGCAACCCTTGAGTGAAACATCTGTGTAAGTCCTAAGTCATGAGACTTACATTTGGTTTACTGCTACAAGTCCTTTATGGAAAACTTTACGAGATAAAATTGTTTAACATTGTTACATATATATATATATATATATATATATATATATATATATATATATATATATATATATATATATATATATATATATATATATATATATAAGAAGATTTGGGAGTGCTAAATAGTTCTACACAAATACATAGTACCCATATCATGGTTTTATATAAACTATAATATGAATAATAGAAGATAAAGGTTGGGAGAATTGTGTTAAAAAAGATCGTGATTTGGTAGCAGCTGGATCCATATCACATATATGATTAATATCACACCTTACATATCGTTGGGAGTATCCATGACTGTGATGAAGTCCATATATACTCAGAAGCCTTGATCTTATAGGAAAATTTGTAGTAGAATGTGAAATAAGTAGAAATACCATAAATAGGCATGAAATTTGTCTATATTCATCAAATTAAGTGTCTTTTAAATAAGGATCAATTAACCATGCTCACACATAAACTGTCAACCAATATAGGCATTTTTATTTCAAGGCTATTGTGCAATCTATATGCATGAAAAATGTATAACTACCTCGAGTGACATTAATCCTTAAAATAATCATGCAATCGACACTGTAAAATTTCATAAATCAACACTTTCACACTGACACAAATCACTTGATAACTCTTTTCATAAGAAAAGAGACAATCATCCACTCGAACCTTAATTGAATAAAAGAACACATTTAGTCAACTAAAAATCACTCTATAATTGTTATAAAACAATGCGTTGATAAGAATATTTAAACATTAATAATGAATTAGCACATAATACACATGATCACAAGTGGACTAGTCTGGAACTTAAAATGTTACATAATTTATTAAAACCATTATTCTGCAATCCAATCAATCAGCAGTTGCAATGCATTGAATTATCAATAGTAGTAGCAATGAAATAGTCACAAATCAAAATTAAGAGAAACTCAACATACATCTATACTACCTTACTGACTCAAAAATTTGTGCCAAAGAGGACAACCCTTCCTCCTTATCATGAGTCTAGTACACACATCTCTTGAGCTAATAGTAAAGAAGTAACATGCTAGAATTCATAAGAGTTGGACTAATATTAGGAATGATTGCAATTATATATTTTTCTCAAAAATTACAATGTTGATGTCGCCCCTCGGTAGGAAGAGGAAAGTCTCTTTTATAAATTACAATACATATATATTAAAAAAATAATCAATCATGAGAATATCATGATTCTATGATTACTCAAATAATGTAAAATATTACAACATTTTTTTATGAATATAAAATACCGTAACAAACTTTGCAAAATACAAAAACACCACCAGCTAGAAGACATAAGTATTTCATCCAATCTTAGTTGTATTATCCATAAATAAATTTCTTTTCTGGCATAGTAGAAGATGTTGAATTGATGAAGTGATAGCCCATGTTGACTATTTCCATCATTGTTGGAGAAATAGAGGACCTACGAGACTGAATATCAATGCAACAAAAATAGTATCAACACATCTTTGGTTCAGGAATTGCGAGGACAAAAACTAGAACATAATGTTTGTGCAACCAAACCTTTAGCAAGAAAAGCTTTCGTCTCAAATATTTTCTTCTCATTTTTGTTATTAAAATTTCCTAAAACAGTGAGCCTCACATTAAAATACAAGAAAAAACTAATAAAGTAAGGTGACAAATAAAAAAAATGTACAGTGGTCAAAGGGAGGTGAATAACGTAACAAGGTATGGCTTATAAGCTCATAAAGGTGAGACACCTAGTAAACATGCATAAAAAAAGGTCATATTTCCATTTCCTAACATGTCCCCCCAATAGAAGGAAATACATGTCCTCATGAAAACCTCTTCAGTTAGATTTTGATGTGTGTTGTGAATATAATTCAAAGAAATTGTATGTTATTGTTGTATCATCCATGGGGGATTTGTAACCATGGGAAAGAAAAAATTCCAACCACCATCCCGCATTTGATGAATCAAGTTGATATGAACAATGATTTTGGATTGTAGGACGCCAAATAAATAGAAGCTTGAATATAAGTCCCAACCAACTAGATCCACATTTTCTAACATAGTCGAAATACTGATGGATCCTAGAGAGTGCATTCACAACGTTTTTAAAATAGTATGGGTCATTATTTTTCATATTTTTGTCATAGGCCTCCTATATTAACCTACTCCCATCAAGTGCATTATTTTTCATCAACTCAATACTTCTCGAACAAAATTCCAAAACTTTATTCCTTATTTCCATCATTTGATTCTATGCTTTAGGAGACAACAAAATTTTATTGAGCACTCTTGATACCACATAAGTAGACCCTAGTTCATTTCGAACATACAATGAATTAGTATTCAAATTCATTATTACATTATATTCATATGCTTTCCAAAAATCCATGTTCTACATGAAAGAAATAAAAGAACTCAATTAAATTTCTCTTACATCAGGTGTAAAATTGAGATTTTTCTCTCTAAAACAAAGATACTAATGGAGGTTTATTTCACACAAGAAATTTCGTTCCACAAAATTGGCCTACTGAAATGTTTCTAGGCAATTATGGGGATCAATCATTTTATATGGCCTTTGTTGCTTAACGACTGTCAGTCTAAAAGGGAAAAGTTTCTTATGTAGGATAAAAGGGTAAGAAGGAGAGGAGTTCCTACAAGTCAATATGTATAATTCCAAATCATACATTTTTCCTTCACCCTTCTACAATAATTGAACCTCCTCATGCAACTCCCTTATTTCCACTCATTCTTTCTTCCTTTCTTCTTCAACTTATTTTCTTCTTAGTATCTAGCGTATTAATTCCTTATCCTAGGAATTCTTAATTACGTGAACTATATGTCATGTTCATTCCAATGAATTAAATCTTCCTACAAGGACATCACCAATTGCCTCCATTTCCATAACTTAACAAGAAGAAAAGCCATATATGTTGCCTTAATTGCTGTCACAATTTTTATTTCTGTTACAATGGTGGCTTCAATGGATTCCTACAAATATTCTTGCTCTTACAATTACTCTCCTAATTCCTCTGTATGTACTACCTCGACTACTTGTTCTTATGTAATAGTAGTGTCATCAGTAGGTTCTTATATATCAATACTCTACTTCTTCTTGAGCTACTCTATTTCAATTGTTGATTGTTGTGTAGCAAACATATGGTCAATAGTTTCTTTTGTCACAACCATTTCATGCTCCTTCAACTTCTATGTTTCAATTTCTAGTTCTGTTTTTGACAATAGTGTCAACTTTTTATTATGGTGCAACTAATTCATCCTTCTCCAACTACTCTATTTCAATTTTTGGGTCCTACGTGACAATAGTGTTATTAGCTTTTGGTGTTGCAACTGGGAATTATACATGCTCCATTTAAATTTTAACTTGTATTCAAACTAAAGTAGTCATTGGTTTTTGAATTCTAGATTCCTTAAGAAGCTCTGTACACCTTCTACGAAGGGCTTTTCACTCTATACTAGTTTTAGAAAGTGTGTTGGAATTTCACTGTCTTAACCAAGGTTTCTAACTTCGATTTTTTCTTATATTGAATTTTATTTTTAAGAATACAAATCAGAATTTTTAAATTTTCATTTTATTTTATCAATTGATTAATTTGTTGAGATAGAGTATTGGTTTTAGACTTACCAAGTGGGGGAATATCTTCTTTGTTTTTCTTGATCTAATATAACAGTTAAAAAGATTTATTTCACTTTTGCAATGATATTAGGACACCGTAAACAATTCATTCACATGACCATGAAATGAAATAATATCAATAACATAATGCACAAATAAATTCTTCAAACTTATCTTGAATTCCTTCACATATCAAGATACAACTTCTTGTTACAAATTCCTCTAGCTGCAACCAGCGGGAAGCTACAACTCCTTTATTTATCATCTACAACAGAATGGATCTACAACCCCAAATACTTATGAATAGCGACTAGATGGAGCTACAACCCCTCATCTATAAGCTACAACTTCCTTGACATCAATGATTCATCTCTCAGTCATTTTCAAACTCAAACCATGATTTCCACTTATGCTTACAAAATAAATCAATTTTTCCAACACCGCCTTCAACAATCTATGATTGCTAAGAAATACACCATCACACTAGCACCTCACTCCACCACCATGTCTTACACCCAAAATCTTACAAAAGTCTTGCATAATTCCTCAAATTGATTCTGCGTATAAAGAATTTTGCTTTGTTATTGTTGGCCTCTTTGGTTTTCTTTCGTTCTTGCATGAATTTTTATTTCTGGCTTTCTCTTGCATGTTCTAGTATTTTAAAGTGATATTCAAGTTATAAAACTTTTCTCTACTATTATAAGCTCAATATTTGAGATTTTCTATATATATATTTTTTTGCTATTCTAATATTTTAGTAAGGTTTAGCAAGACTTTACTAAAATTAGTGGGCTTTAAACTTTGGCTTATCTGCCAATTCTTCTAGTAAAACATGTCCATGTGTTATAGACATTTTTGGGCACTGTAACCCCAAGCATAAATTTCCATAAACTAAGGGCTCCTAAGTCCCTAATAGTGTTGTGCCAACCTCTGAAAGAACAAGGTCAACTGATTACAGCTTCTCCCAGAAGTTCTCCATGAAAAACTGCTCAGAACTGGTCAAAACTGGACCATTTCACCTACTCCATAGGCAAAGTGCGTTGCATCTCACCTAAATACACACAGTGGGTGCGTTGCATTTCAAAAATTCCTTCTATGGGGTGCGATGGGCGAGAAGGGACAAATGGCAATGTCAATCCGCAAGGTGGAGAAGCATGGAATATTCCAGAAACTTCTCCTGTGACACTTGCCTCTCCGAATTCGACAAGGGATGAGTAAGAGATCATCAATCTCCAAGTGGAAGCAAGAACTATTAGAGGGAAGACACTAATCAAATCAGAGGCTGACTCATCTCCCTTGCAGACATCTATATATGGATCCCTCATCCTAGAGATCCAGAGGTTGGAATTTTGCATCTTGTAAGGAATTTTTGTTTGTTTCTTGAGGCAACATCATAGTGTTGGGTGATCTAAGCTTTTCATGAGGTAAAGAGGGGCTCACTTGCTGAGAGGATGATGTTGGGTCAGAACAATTAGTTGTAACTCTCTTGGCTCTTTCTTGATTATCAATAAAGCTATTCAAGTTTTCCTCCATACTCTTGTGTGACTTATGTTTTATGCATTTGTATGGTCAATTTACATCTGATCCTAGATTGTTTATGATAATAGATCCATGTTCTCGTATAGTGTTATGCTGCTTTGATTCTACAGGTACTCTGTGAAGCTGAGTATACAAGAAAGAAAGCAGCAAAGGACTATCAGAAGAGAGAGGAATCGGGCAAGGAACCAAGCGCAAGACAGAGGTTGGTCTCCTTTATTCTTCTCTCATCTATCTTTCATAAAGGAAAACGAAAGTAGTTTTACTTTGTTTGTTTCTAAGGTAGCTACCACCCTTACTGGGATTAGCAGTTCTACATAGACACTTTTCCCTGTAACACCATGTGACCAATCTATATTTTAATCCTTTATGCACTAGCCCCATGTTTTTTATCATCCCATAACACCTTGTGTAGTGACATTTGTCTCAACCTTTTTAAGTGCTTAACTAATTTTAAGCTTCTAAGGGCTAATTCGTTTTATAACTACCTTCGTCACCTCAATCTCTTTGCTACATTGGACTAAGTGTTGGAGCTTGGTTCGTAGCACCTTTATCCTAACTCTCTTTTTATTCCCCCATTTAATCCTTCTAGGCTCCATTGACTAGTATGAGATGTCATTGGGCTTCATTCGCTCTGCTTCTCATTAGTAATTGATTGCCTATTTCCAATGTCATTTCTTTATGTGCCTTTTGAATTCCTTTAGGGTTAACTAGTGGAATGAGTTTTCCCAGTGTGGTCCTCCTGCCTTTTTTCTCATTGGTAGGTTCTATGTCCTGTCTGGCAACATTAGAATGAAGCCTATATCCTGGCACTTTCGATGCGTGCTTGCTATAGGAGAGAGAAAGGGTCCCTGAACCCTTGGTTTTTTTTCCATTTTTCCTTTATAAAAAACCTATATGGGTCTCGACCCTTTTAACTTTGTGCTACCTTTCACCATCTGCCATATTGCCTACTCCATTGAAAGACCACTTGTGGTTTTTTCATGACTACCATTAGGATGTTTGTGGTTTAGAAGGGTAGGGGTTGGGGTGTGCAATGTTTAGTTGTCATTCATATTTGACCAGCGGTCTAGGGAAAATTCTCATTGTGAGACCCTCTACCTATTAATGCTCAACTTGTGTACCCCCACACAATTCCTCTAATGTGTTGGTGGGTGAAAAATGGCGGCCAATCTACCTGCAAAATTGTAAGTCATTTAAATTTTCACCTACCACTGATGTCCAACCTTCTTTCAAAACCATTGAATGGAGGTTACATGTTGGTGGGTCGACCTAGTCCTCTTGCTTTGTAGTAGTTTTTTCCTCCAACTTTCTTCTAGGCCCGACTAGCTCAAAGGTTATGACTGTTAGTGCTTTCACCATGTAACCTGGAGTCAGAACCTCATCATTATAAGTTCAGGCTAGAATGAGGTTGGGTATTTTTGTTATTGAGTTCTCTACTAGAACATTTTAACCCGACGATCCACCAAATATCACTATTGTTATGGTTCCTCCACCAAATTTAACTCTGCATTTTTTACTTTGGGAATTCCACCTTTGATTGGCTATATCTACTATTCTAGGAGGCCATTTCTAGACTTCCACACACCACTAGGAACATATTTCAAATCTCTATCCATCTGAGTGGGTTTCATTTGATTTTGAGGTGATTTAATACACTATAAATGGCTTGAAAATTATGTGCACCATTATCCACTAGTGTTAATATTCATACATGTTAATGTCCCTATTACTAAACACTTGTGTCCTTATTTTCTATATTTGACATACTTTTCCATCTTTTTCCATGAATGACAACATACTTCTAACATCTTCACTATTGCATGTGGTCTAGTACATTGAGAAAAATTAATATGACACATTGGCCATATGTCCTTGTAGGTCGAATAATAATATGTTGTGTTTTTTCAATTGAAATGCTCACCTATGCAACAAGCTAAATATTTTCCCAAGTATTACCAAAATTAACAATGAATATCCCATCAGAACGTCTCTTGTACCCATAACATTCCTTCTAAAAGTCATTGGTTTTGGTGTTGAGATGAAAATCGATAGCAAGCAGCATATGAATATTCAACATCTTCTAAGAAAAACTATCTATCCTCTACACTGTCAACCAATTCAAGAAATAAGTGAAAAAAATAATATTGGTGGTCTTAGACAAATTGCATCGATTCAGGAAGCATTAGTTTCCATATTGGAGGGTTTCATGATGGTTTTGTTTCTAAGTTTTAATTGAAATACAATAGTATATATTGGCATAATGACACTATTATAAAAATCCTTTCATTCATTTAACTCACTTCACATAAATGGTTGATCCACATCTCAATGATGCATGTTTTGGCCAACCACTAGATAGAAAATGATGACTATGATTTCAAATGAAGGTTATCGATGTGATCACTATGAATTTCAACCCATTAAAAAATTTATTCTTGGAAAAGGAATAATTTCATAGCATTTATTTTCATCAACTTCGAAAATTTCACACATAATGTGTTGTTTTCGTCCTTGCTAAAGTGATAAAAACTATTTTTTGTGATTTTCTCACTTAATTTAATTCTTTTCCATTGTCTAGTATTTCCAACATTCTATAATCAATGCAAATTTCTTGCAAGAATTTGTTGAAATATTCTTCCTTAGTTCCTTCTTGTTGGTCAATTTACATATATTCTACCTCATTTGGGCCATCATTTTTTATTTTCTCTCTTCTCTGAGTCCTATTATGCAACTTCTTGAATCAATAATAATCACACATAAAATTTGGTGGCTTGTCTTCATAGTTTCTCTAGTTTTCACCAATGACCCCATCACATGGCCCTTGGAAGTTTCCTTTGGAACCAAACCCTAGAGATCAATGCCTTTCCTACAATCCATATGTTCCTTGAGACCATCACATGTCCTAAGTTCTTAAATTTTGAACTTGTTTAAAAAGTAAACATGTGCTAAGGTTAACCCACATTGGACAATACTACAAATGCTATAGTAGTAGTTGCTTTAATATGGATTTTTAGTAAAATTCCATTGTGAATACAATGAGAATTTGGAGGCTCTCATGCACTTATTGCATTGGCATACAAAATTCTCCAACAAGTTTTGTACGTTTTGAGTGAGAAAGAATTACAATGTTAAAGTAATACTCAAGCTACTTCATGGTTTGGTTCAAGTATCTTTCACACTGTTGGCACACATTTTGTATGTGATATTATCAAATTGTATGGCCATGTATGGAGGAAGGTTTTGAAAGGATTACATGCTTCATTTACTAAGCTTCAGTTGTTGTGAAATGGCTCAAATTAGAGAAGCATGAGAGCTATTGAATACTATAATACTCTCCACTCTTGATGGTATGGTAAAAGTTAGTGAAGTGACTATTTCTAATATTTGAACCTATTTTCAAAATGTAGAAGATAAGATTTAGTTTTTTTGGCTTCAGTCACAACTACAACAGAAGAGTCATCATTACAAACTGGTTTTTGTTTAGAACAATTCTATTTTTTAGTCTATACTTGACTCCCATCAACATCCAAGAACTTATCAAAATAGTGAGGCCATTCAGGAGAAACTTTTATGAAGATGCAGAGGTTCAGTGAACACTTCCAAAGTCAATCATTAGACCTTGGGAAGAACTTGTAAGAAGTAAGCAAAAAATCGGTCTTGCATATGAAAAGGATGTGTCCCTTCCTATTGCAGATTATTGTAAACCCATCAAATTTGGAAGTAATGGGATTCTTCAGGGTGATTCAAATTGAATTATTCGACATCGTCCTCCTTTTACTCAACAACATTGTATTTGTTGTTTCCAACAATATGATCAAGTTGGTCATGTGAAAGATTAATTATTTGATCTTCACCCGTATGAAAGTTGTGGTAAAAATGCTCATCATTCCAACAAATCTTCCAAAAAAAAGCCTCTTGCAAGAAAAAAGATTCACCTTATATGGATTGTTTCTTGGAAATCAGATTCAACAACGAAGATGATATCTTTGTCATACTTCAAAGATAAGTCTCGAGTATTGACACATTTTGCAGTGCATGTTTATTCATCTTCTCACTTTGTATCTAAATTGATGGTTAGTCACCTGATTCGAAACCAAAAATCAAGCAAGCATGAGCCACATGTTGAACTAGAGCTAGTTTTCATAACCTAAAGCTAGAGTAAGCGATATCTAGATCTAGAGTTGTAGAAAGGGATAGATTCATGCTCCATTAGCATGAATTTTGGTTGGTGTCCTGCCTTAAACCACCACCAACAAAAGACTGGTTTTTTCTACATCAATTTTTATCATATTCAAACCATCATCGAGGATCACTCTCATCAATAGAAGAATTTAGCTTCTAGCCAAATTTGGAATTGTCCTAGGAACTACATCAATCTTAAGCTCCAGAATTGGTGGTCAGATTTAAACCACCATTTGTAGAGATGTTGACTTCTCCCACCTCATTTGGTTTGTTGTATTCCTTAAAGCACCATTTCATAGAAAATAGACAACCATTGTATGCCATGCATTTTTTATTTTATCTCTCTTCTTGGACTCATATACCTCCCTTTGGATTAAAGGGGGGGATTTGGAAACCTAACTTGTTATGGTTGGTGTGGATGAATGTGAACTATCATGAAGTTCTAAGAGACATCTTGGAATATGAAACCAAGGGTCAACATATTGGTATTTATATGTAAATCATGTCATTATAAATGTATCTCACATTCATCTAATTTGTTCTGTAATAATGTGAGTGTTTATAACAAAAAAATTCCTAGTCATCATGGAAAACTAATTAATGAAACCACCACAAGTATGGTAGGAATAAAAATTGAAAGTTGAAAGAAATCCCATAGGCCCTCCTCCAACCTCCATGCCCTAGACTTTCTCGAGTTCATATTTAACTCAATGGAAGATGAATGTTACTTTGATGTGAAGGAAGAGTAATGATAGGATTTCAAGTGGTGTAGATGAGGAAGATCATCCTCCCATACTTTCCCCTAAAAGGTTTTAAATTGTTCATTCAACTAAAGGCAATGGCTCAAAGGAAACACATAGGCAAAAGAAATCATGGATGTTGAATTTGATAGCTCTACACTTCCCAATTATGTGTCAACCTGCATGGCTAAAAATGAAAGAATTATAGAAGAAACTGTTGAAGGTATAGCCACTTTTTAATACCACCCTATCACCTTAAAAAATGAAAATTATGATAGGAGCAATAAGAAGTTAAAAGTTGATTGGTTTAAGGTTAAAAAAAAAGAGTTACTAGTGAGACTCAAATGGAAGTTGATGTTTTAGAAGTTACAAAAACTCAACTCTAGAAATAGCATCATGCCATAAGAGAAGAATTGGCTCATTTTATCAAGATGGAGGAAGCATAGTATTCAAGATTAGAAAGGATAATACAAGATTTGGAAGAATCTCTTAATCATGTTCCTTTATTTATGACTCTTATTTCCATACAAGCACAAGTAGTAGTAGTAGTATCCACCCCTGGCACACCCCACATGATTAAAAAAGGACCCCACCTCCTTGATGGAGTAAAATACTATATTGTTAACAATATTAGTAAAATGTTGAGGATTATTGAAGATTTATGGGAGATAACTTACCATTTGAAAACTTTGGCACAAAGTATTTCCTCCTTTATTGACTACCTTAAGGAATACCTCAATCATGATAAGGACTTCGTAGAAAATGAATTATCTACTTTTATTCAAAATTTTAGTTTCCTCAAGAAATTAAATAGATCAAAAAAAAATATTCCTAGACCTATACAACTGAAGTAGATCCAAGCTAGATGGTATGAGAAAATTGATATACTAGAGGAGTTTGTTTCTAAATGTCATAAAATTAGTGATATAATAAGTAACAAATTTCTCAAGGTAGTGAAAGTTTTTAATGATATACATGGTCCTCAGATGATACAATGCTCTACATCTATCCCAAAGGACATATTGGAGGTTGCATTGAGTGATGTAAACAACTCAATGGTGTCATAATTCAACAATATAATTCATCTTTTTGGACATGAAATTAAAAAGTGGTTTCTTACTCTTGTCAATATAAATGTTGATCAATCTACCCTAGATATACAATTACATGAGGACACCCAAGAAATCGAGGAAGAAATATTGAATCAATATGTCAAAATGGAAATCACAATTCCTACAATGAAAGATTACATTGAAGACTCATTGAGGTAGTAACTCCAAGAAGTTGGTAACCCAATGTAACTATCAAACAATTATTAAATGACTTCGTCTTCAATAATAAGGCACATAAGTGAATTAAACATAGAGAGACTCCATCCTTCCATATTTTATGAGTATTTTAATTGTTGAAGGATTCAATTCCTTCCTCCCATTATTTGATCATTCAAATTACTTCATTGTATTTTTCATCATTTAATTTAATCCCTCAGTGTAGCTCTTCTTTCCTTTTAGGTATTTTATTAATTTTATGTTTCACAAGAGCCCAACCCCAGTCCCCCTTGAGATCAATGCATTTTAAATTTGTGATTAAGTATCTGGATTTTGTTGAATGCCTTAAGCACCAAATATTTTCAAAAAATAAATCTTTAATATTTTTTTACTTTTGCAGAGAGCTCCTTATTGAGAGAATAATTCATTTATGGTTCAAAAACTGGTTTAAATTTCTATGAATATCATGAATGTTTTTCCCATGCTCTTGATGACTTTACATGAATGAAGTTATTCTATATCTATTTTATATTTGAACTTCATTATCTTTTTTCTACCCTTAGATAGGCTTCAATGATATTTTCTTACTGCCATGGAATGGATGGATATCATGTTTTAAATTTTTAGCTTTGGTATCTTTTGTCTTTTATTTCCTCGCATTATGGAAATAACACCCGATCCACTCATAGTTTCAGATTTTAATGTTTTAATTTTTTACTTTAGTATATTTGTGTGAGTTATTAAAGAGGAATAACAACTCTCTAAAAACATAGAGGAACCTACATTCAAGCCCTAGGAGATTGACTATTTCCCTTAGTTGGAGAAAAGATCAACATAAGGAATAGGCATAATTCTTTACCTCATTCTATAAATATTTTAGGGACCAAGAGGCTACCTAAATGGGGATATATTATTTTTATTATTTCATAATATAATTCATGATCAATATTTATATATCTTGGTGGAAAATTGAAGTAATTAGCAAGCAATACCCATTTTAGAGAATTATGGTCTATAACCTTCCAAAGCCATTTTCAGGCATCAAATGATGCTTTTTTGGGTTTTTATTGTATAAAACTTGCAACCACATCCTTGATTATGGTCTACACATCGATACGTTTTTAATAGTGTGAGAAAATTTATCTCAAACATAGTATGTGAAAACTATGCCTCCCACAATTTGAACTTGCTTATTGATCATCATGGTATGAGTGGATGCCATGTCATCCACCACTTACTCACACATCTAGGGATATCCACATGTGAACTTTCAAGAATATTCTCTTCGATCCAAAACCTTATCACAATTGGGGGTTGAGGAGGCCAAAATATTACCTCTAAATAGCTATCAAACTATATTAAATACTAAGTTTCTAGGAGGACCATTATTTACCGTTATTTAAATGGTTCAATTATTTACCATTATATCCTATTCTATAAATAGGAAAATCATTTGAAAGAGATATTTTACAATCATCATATTGAAGTAAGAGGATGTTTTGGAATCTATTTATGCCACAATTTCGAAAGGTAACTCATGGTGACTTCCCATTCCTTTGTATGTGCATTTTACAATTGAAAGAAAGAAAACAAAGCATATGCCTCACCTTCTAGGTAAGATTTTTCCATTAAGTTTCTTTATATATATATATATATATATATATATATATATATATCATTTTTTATATCTTTTTATTTCATAAAATTTAAGCAATGGTTTTAATTAAGTAATCTAGAATGTAAGGAAAATGTAATTTGTGTAGACTAATATTTCGTAATATTATAACAACTATCGTGATGAAATCTTGCAATGTAATTCCCATGGAATTTTACAAATTGGGTTCCTTTTTGACCGTGAAAACTTGAAAAATGTATATTGTGAGATCTATATTTCCTTTGCATGGTATATTCAATGGATTCTACATTGAATGAAAAATTTTAGTTGGAGTTCAAGGGTTCTAGATGTATGTGTTACTTTATAGTATACTATGGTAGTGATTCATGTTGCTTTAATGTATAACTTTGTGATTTACCTTTATTTTCATCATCATAGAGTTGAACATATATCTATTCCATGCGTTTGGCACTAGTCATTTCATATAGTCAAATGGAACATTGGAATATAATGATAAGGGAAAATTTTGCATATTAAGTTTAAGAAGGTTTTTTTTGTTGACACATATTCTTGCAGATTAGCGAAATTGTAAATAGTTTAACAAACAAAATAAGAAGATGAAAAAAATTGGAATATGAATTTCAAGAATATCTCAATTTATATATCAATAATTTCTCTTGATCCAAATTATTCATTTCTGAAGTTACTCAAACCTATACTAAAATAGTATCAAAGCAAAAGGTCCCAACTTAGGATTTTTCTGCCATGGAACTCCTCACTCTTACTAATTTCCTCAAAATTGTCCCTACATTGTCATTGATGTTTCTCTCTACCTCTACCCTTGAATAGTGCACTAATTCTCTCTTTTGAGTTCTCTGCATTTGAGTTAAGTATTAATTTCAAGTTCGTGCATTGCAATACATTGAAGCAAACTTGTGGTACATTGTTGTTTTCTGGTCTCTCGTCGTTGAAGAAATCGTTGAAGAAATCCATTGTGCAGTGATGATACATACAAAAATATCCTATGAATTTCCTGTGGTGATGTGGTCGTATATATCTCTGGCTTGAAGTCCATGAGTTAATTCTCAAGTGTGATTGTTATACGTTAATTAAATTCCTGAATTGAGGAAAACCATATGCATCGACAACATTTAAGATTAAACGCTACGTTGATTTGGGTTGAAACTCTTAGTGCTGCGTTAATTAAATGTCGGTATCATATGTTTAGAAGTTCATGCAATGTGGTTTATTTAGGCGTTGACTTGGTATGTATGTTTCGTTCAAGCGTTCGAAAAAGTATGTTATGTGTTCATGTCATTTTATTTAATGCGTTGATTTTAAGACCATGAGTTTGGTGTATACGCTGTGTATGCTGCATTATATTGCTTCTGTTTCATATTTATAACACTATATGGATTGCATTGAATTTGGTTGAGTCTTTGAAGTCCATGCTTTAAAATTTTGAAAACCATTTATGTTGAATCCATGTGTGGTGCTCTCCATATGGTTGGTATTACATGTTGGTATTTAGTTTGACATGAAAATAAATACAAGCATTAATTATATATAACTTGAAACCAAGAGCCAACATTATATTTTTTAATTAAGTGTTTATTTATTAAATTTTGAAGAAATAGATAAGAGATTTCTTTATTAAAGATTTCTGGTCCAAGGATTTTGTTTATTTAAGGCTCAATAGAGAAGTTTTGTAGAGGTGCATTTAGTCATCTCCATAGTTTGACTAGTTCTCACTCGCAAAGAGAACTTCCATGAATTGTCTCGTGATATAAAACATACCCTCATTTTCAATGAATTGTGTAAAGGAGTTTGTGTAGGAGAAGTTGAGAATCCACTTGAAAAGCCCACATTTGGCAAAGAGCTCAGCATATTGGAAAAGAAAAAAAACAAGGCCTATGCCTTGATTTTTGCATTAGTGAATGATGAGGTGAATCATCATATTGCACCATTTACAAATGTCTTTGAAGCTTCAAAGAAGAGGAAATACTTATTTAACTCACATTATTAGCTTGAAATAGTTCAATTAATGATCAAATTGTTCAATCATGAATTAAAAGATGATGATGCCCCTCCCTTAGCCTTTGAAATAAGAGCTATTATGCATGATATACAAGTTACTGGAGTTAAAATAAATGTTCCTCTCACATCTTTCTCCAATGCACTGTATCCCACTTATTCTCACTATCTTGAGTCATTGCAAGCTAGTGGAAAAATTAAGGAGATTTCCTTTGACCCTATTGTGTGGAAGATTTCTGAAAGAGAAATATTTTTTGAATAAGAATATAGATGCTCAATCTTTTAATGAAAGTGTACCTTGCATATAAAGGGAAGAGTCAAACATAGGATTCTTCTGGGGGAAGAGATGGAAGAAGAGGTCATGGAAAGGAGAATAATCGAGGCAAGGGGGGTAGACCTTATCAAGGAGAAGGACATGATATTCATTATATATAGTGCAATAGAAGTGGATATGATGCTTCCACGTGTAAGCTCTCTTGGGACAGAATTAGAGAGGAAAGGAATAAAGAGAAACGAAAATCAACAAATCAAGGGAAAGGTAAAGCACCTGAATCTGCTTATTATTTTATGGCACATTGCAATATTGGAGTAACGGGACACTTGTTTAGTGCTTCACTTTCCTTGTGGAAATACGCATGGTTGTTTGGTTGAGGAGTAACTTACCACATGAACTTTCAAACATATTTCTTTAAATATTTCAATGAAAATGTTGATGGAGCATTCTACCTTGTAGATAAGTTAAAAATCAAGTTATCTGGTCTAGGAACCATCAAGCTTAAACTATTTGGTCTCCTTCAATTTCTTTTGCAAGATGTTCTCTACCTCCTATAGTTTTAGAGAAACTTACTATCCTTGGTTCACCTCCACCAGCAAGGAAACACCATTCACATGTTGGATGGTAAGGTAGAGGTGAGAAAAGGATTAGGAAACTTACTTTTCATGACTGGGACAAAAGAAGAAAGATTCTTGAAGCTCAAAGGAACCTCTACTCGTGCACAAAAAATTTCATATAGTTCTCAATTTGATGGAGGTACACTACCATCCAATATCTTATGGAATTCTAGATTTGGATGTATGAACTATGAAAGTCTTCATCTATTGAAGAGAAATGATGCTACTGGTTTTACAACCATTCCTAAGAAGCTTAAGCAATGTGATGCTTGTATCTTAGGAAAACACAACAAAAAATATTTTCATGATTCTTATTCTAGACCACATAGGAAGCTTGAACTAATTCATTCTAACATGTGTGGCCCTATGCCTATTCAATCTATAAATGGTAATAAGTACATGACGACTTTTATTTATGAATATTCTAGAATGGTTTTGGTGTATCCATTGAAGAAAAAATTTGAATCTTTTGAAACTTTCAAAAAATTTCATGCATGCCATTGAAAATGAAACACAATCTCATATTGGCTCTATTTGTACTGAGAATGGAAAATGATATCAAATAAATTTCAAAGCTTTCTTCACCAACATGGGATCAGACATCAAAAAACCATGCCTTATAATCCTCAACATAATGGTATAGCCGAAATAATGAACAGGATAATATTAAGTATGGTACGTTGAATGATGTTTTTCAAAAATGTTAAGCTAATGTTCTGGTCTAATGCAATTATATGTGCAATTTATATTAAAAATAGGTGTCCATCACATGCTCTAAAAAAAAGATTGCTTATGAAATGTAATATGGAAACATTCCTTTAGTAAGGCATCTCAATTTTTTTGGGTCCACCTATTATGCCTTGATACCTAAGGAACAAAGAAACAAACCTGATGCAAGGATTCAAAAATGTATCTTCCTAGGGTACTCAAATACCTCTCAAGCATATCGTCTCTCTGATAAAGTAAATAATAATTTTATATTTCCCATAGATTTGATATTTTCTTAATATTCCAATACTGGCAATGGTGTTGAGTGGCAGCTTGATTGCTTGGATAGATTCAAGCATTCAATATATTGTCAAGAATTTGATAATGAGATTTCACATCTTGAAGGGGGGATCCCTATCCCGATTCAATCTATGGAATCTCCGTCTGAAGAACTCTCTCGCACTCATGAAGCTCTAATTACTAATCAAGAAGATATTTTGAGCGATGTGATTGAGAGAATTGGAAGGATAAATTTTGATTCAAACTTCTAATTTGTGGAGTTACTCAAGCCTCGCCCAACACTTCTACAAAGTTCCTTCTTATGGGATACTAATTTGAGTCCTTTATTAGTAGAAAAACTTAAGTTTGCATATCTTGTGCATTCCCATCTTTAGTAGATGTTGTGGAATCACATTTTGGGTTATATGATGGTTTTATTAAGACTAGATATGTTGGAATTGCATTTAGCTTCATCTATAATATTTTATGTTTATGGGTGAACATGGTACATCATGAACCCTTAACGTAATATTTTTCTTCTTCATCTTAGCAAACCTTGAAGGATATCACATGGTGAGTTTTTGATAATGATAAGAAAGGCCTGTCCTTGTTGATCAATCCCTTATCATCTTGATTCATAAAGTTATTTTTTAAATTTGTGAAAATAAAGAGAATTTATTGTGTGTAGGGGGGGGCGCGGGGTGGGTGATGTGGGGTACAAAGGGGTCTATATGTAATGGTGCATATGAAAATGGGTATTTGAAAAACTGTAGGGATATCTAGTAAAAATAAAGGCTTTATTTATAGAAAATATTTATTTGGAGTGGGATTTAGCAAAAGGACTATAAGAGGCATTTGTCAATATCTAGTGAAATTTGAGGTCTACTTTAATATCCCATCAATGCATATGCTATTATTAACTAAGAATAGAACACTTGATAGTGATGGGTTTTTAATTTTAATAGATAAATACACCATACATTATGATATAGAACATTTATTTGTGTTTAAATAGTCATTTTACTTCTGATCAATGCCTTGATTATATATGAATTACAATTCTATGTTTCCACTACATCAGACTAAAAGGAATTTTTAACTACAACGAAACTTACAAGTAAAAAATATACTCAGTGATCTTTTATAACAATGATATCTTTTGGCTTTTGTATATTTTAGATCATTTTCTTTTTGTGAAGGATATGCTATAGGTTCCTAGATTCCTAAATGTGCTTTGTTGGATGTTTTTAACCTAGAATAATAATGTGAAGGCATTTAAAAATACTTGCCATTTTTTCATCTTCTTTTCTCTGAGAACTTAAGATCCATTTATATTTTTCAATTATTACTTATTTGCTGGTACTTTATAGAGGATTTCATAACCAAGGTCATCCATTTTCTTTATAGACCATGGCTCTTCTGGGAAGAGGTTTTCAATCCAAGTTTTGTTCTAGATGCCTCTTGGGAGGTTTTCAACCAAAAAACGTATTGCTTCTTTTAACTTTTGTTCCATGTTATATATTTTTCATTTTTACTTTAATGGAAACCAAACCATATTTGATGTTAGAAAATTATATATTATAGAGCAATGGAACAGATAAAATATTATAAAAATATAAACAGGGTAAATGCATAAACAAGAGAGACATAGATATACATGGTTCACCCAATTTGGGCTATATCCACATAGAAACGACAAGTTATTCCTTTATATTATCCATAAAAATGAAGATATACAACTACAACAAATCCGTTGTAATTTCCTCTTCACTCTCACATAATCTCCTCTCTCTTTTGTGGCTCGGAATACAGACCTACATAGACGTAATACAATTTTCTCATATATAGTGAGGTGTTTCCTTCTATTGGAAAAAAAACCCTAAAGTAAACATAAATTCTACCATCAGATCACCCACCTAGTTAACGACTCAAATTGACTATGGACCCCTTGGACCCCCCTGGCAGCAAACAAATGGGCAGAATTATCACCCCATTATAAACTGGGAACCAATGCGGTGATACCTCTGTACAAAGATGATAATCAGCTCCACACCCAACATTTTGGACTACCACCATACATTAGAATCATTCTTTCTTTCAATGCAAATCAACTCTTTACTCTACCCTTTTCTTATAAATTCCTCTTTTGTTATTGGAATGTTATAGAACTTTAACTTGTTTCCATTGACCAAGAAAGGTAGTTTCAGCTCATTAATTACCTTTATGTGGACAAAGCCAGTTTCAAAACATGTGCCAATTCCATAGAGTGATATCCACCTAGTTCTCAATTTACATTGAAATTTTTGAAACTTGAATTATATAGAAGGGCCTAATTGACTACCCTGAATAAATTTGACTTGAAGAACCTATCATGTTTTATTTTCCTCTACTACTTAATTATTTCATTATATAATAATAGTCATTACCTATATCGATGTAAGCTATTCATTTCTCATAGTATCTCTTGTTGAGATGTAGATAGATATAGGAAAATATTTCATGATATTTTCAATTTCTATCTCAAATTCTTAGTAAAATTACATTTTTAACATGTACCAAGTTATAGGTTTTGAACCCTTTGGTGTTTTCCATTTTTTTTTATGTATCTCTATTTGTATCTTTTGTTGCTCCCTACTTGTCACATATACTTGACCATTTTCTTAAGGGTGTTTTTTAAATTATTTGTGTAAGGAACTTTGTATAATTTCATAAAATTTTAATCTTAATTTTAGGTGAACTAAGGTCTTAGATCCATTACAATCTTTATTGACATTTTTTACTTAGTGAAGAAATTTTGATCTAGAAATTATGCTAACATCTTTCCTTTTGATTCTTCATATCATTTACCTTTAACCATTTGGTTACGTAATCAATACAAAATAAATATTTTTAGGTATGTTTTACATACCTTATATAGTAAACCCCATGTGCAATATGTGAATGTTGGGTGTAATACCTAGGTAATATTGGTTGGAAAAAATAATGAAACATTTGCATTTGTTTGTGGCACATATTTTTGTATCTTCTAGGTTTCTAATTGTATTTAAGGGATAAATCTTGCGCTTGAACTTGAGTTAATGAATGATCATTTTTTATGTTATAAGATCATATATATTATATTGTCAATGTTGAAGTTAATATAATCAAGGTTAGGGGTATGACTCTATGACCCTAAACAATCTGCTAGTTTTCTCAATTGAGAGTTTTGGGTGTACATCTCTAAGTGCTTTGTTTGTTTACTATTTCTTACATTTCTATTTATGAAGAACCTATGTGTGAATTGTTTTATTATAAATGTTTAAAAGCTACATTTGGTATCATAATGGTTATTAGGTTTACAAGGAACCCTTTATTTATAAGGGATTAGTTAACTTAGGTTTGTTATAAACCTATTTTCAATCGGAGGAATGTGTTGGTGTTTCATCAGTTTGGTTATCTCGGGTTATGATAAACCAAGTTTCAATGGGAAATATGAGATGATGATTTTTGTGCTAGAAGAGAATGACGAGGAATTCTGAAATCAAGATCAAGAAAATTAATGGGAAAGGATTTAAGCTATACAATCTCTAGATGGAATAACTCCTTGTTCTATGGGACATCAAAATTTGTAAAATATACTTAAGGAAATGTTGGAAAAGGGGTAAAATTAGGAATTACAAGAAGGATTGTTGATCAGAAGATATTGAGAAACTAAAGGGATCTAACGAGGCTCCTTTGATAGAAGGGAAATCCTCCTCAAAGGAAGGAAAAAATGTATATATAGCTTCTTAAAGAACATGTGCCAAACATAATGTATGGGTATTTGAATCAGGTTCTTTCATTTATATGACTCCTGATAGGGAGTGGCTTAGTGAATATGAAACGTATGATGGAGGTGATTTCTTCTTAGGAGATTCGTTTATATCCAAAAAAAGGGATGGGGAAACTAAAATCAATTCTCAATAATAAAAGGATAAGAAGACTTAATGGGGTTACACAAAATCCAAAGATAGTTATTAACCTTATATCTATCATCAAGATTAGTGATGAAGTTGTAAATACAATGTTTGGAAGTGCAACTTGAATGACAGTTCAAGGAGAAATGTTGTTTCTAAGGGGATTTTAGTCTACAAATATCTACAAGCTTATCAAATGTGTCATATAGGTAAAATGTTAATAATATAAATCTATCTCAAAGTTTTGAAACCTTGTTGAATATTACTAGTCCTTAATATGCAAATTGTAAAATGTTTGACAATTTTTTTCTAAAAATCTTCAAATTTCTAATGATTTTATATAGAATCTATAAAATTTTTATTATCTTTAAGGTTGAATAATTTTATTCTATAAAAACTGGGAAAATAAATTTTAGAGGAAACAAAATGTGGTAATGTTTTTTTGGAAAAATCATGGAAAATTAGCCTGCTTGGGAACATTAGCCCCTAAAAATTTCCCTACAAGCATTATTGATGTTTATAATAGTTTTGTTGCTCATAGGGTGGAAATTAGGAAGGAAAAATATCTATTATCTCTATAAAAAAGGCTATGAGATGGCAGAAAAGGTTAGTACATGATCTGAGAGAAGGGACTTCGTGAATTATATGGTAAAGGTGTAGTTGAATGTATGTCTAATTTCAATATGGAGCTTCACTTTTGTGAAAATTGCATATCTAGTAAATGGGAATATGTATGACTCTAATTGGGTATTATAAGATCAAAGTGAAATTTAGAGTTAGTGTAAAGTGATGCATTTGGGCCTATCCTTGTTCCATCATTAGGTAAATTTTTGTATTGCATTCCACTCATAGAATAATTTTTAAGGAACATACAAAATTATTTATTCCAAAAGAAATATTGTATTTGGTAAATTTAAAGAGTTAAGGTTATGGTGTAGAATTAGACTAAGAAGAAAATTTGGATTCTAAGGACAAACAATGGTGGGAGGAGTTTTTTGTAATGAATTTAAGGAAATTTGTAAGAGGTGCACTACAAAAAGGTGCAAGACTACTACATACACACTTAAATGGAATGAATTTGTAGAAAGGATGAGTAGGGTATTAGTGGATAAAAAATAAAGTATGCTCATCAATGGTGGGATAGGATAGCAAATTTTTGTAGGAAAATAGAATATTGGATGTTACTTATTGAATTTATGGCCATCACCAATGTTTCCTGACAAGACCCCATTCAAGGCATGGATTGGTTAGAAATCCCTCTCTTAAACATAACATATTTTTTTATTGTAATGCTTATGTACTTGTTGGAAAGGAAATAGGAGCAAGATAGATAATCAAGATGAAAAAATTATTTTTGTTGGTTGTAAATATGGTTCAAAATGTTAGAAACTATGGAAACTAAAAAATAAGAAAATTGTGTTCCATTGAGATGTGTTATGAAACCAGCTCACAAAAAGATAGAAAAGATAGGTCAACGCCTTAGAATTCAACCTCTTCGAGGGGAAAACCTCCTTTACATTACACAAATGAACAATTCTTGGATGATTCAAATGGCAAAACCTCCTTTCTATATATAAGAGTCCAAGGGGACATAATATAACCAAGCCAACCTAACAATAATAATATAAAGGCACGAAAATAACAATAGTGGGATTCTATGGGGCACAATAATAACAATATGGGGACAATACAGTTATAACAATAATAATAAGGGATACAATGAAAATAATAATGGGGGAATCACTAGTATTATAGGGACCTAACATGCCCCTCTCCTTCAAAATAGTGTTGTATTCAATGGTTGAGTAGTTCTAGGTGCTTCTGTATAAAATTCCCATCCTCCCATGTTGAATCTTCAATGGATAAATTCTTCCACTTGATGAGATACTCTGAAATTAATCAATTTCGTAACTATTGAGTTCTTGTTTCTATGACTGCTTCAAGTTCCAATATGATATTTCCTTCCTCATTAAGTTATGGAAATATTGTTTGAACTGGAATCTTGTCACCTATAACCTTCTTTAAGCATGAAACATGGAAAACTGGGTGCACTCGTGAAGCTGTAGGAAGCTCCAATTTCTAGGCCACACTACCGATCTTTTGCAACACCTTGTATGAACCATAATGATTTGGTGATAATTTATTATCCTACTTAGCTTGCTTGAGGGACATTTGTTTATATGGTTGTAGCCATACGAATACCCAATCACCTACACCAAAACTTCTTTTGCTGCGATGTTGATCTGCCTGCTATTTCATTCTATTATGCGCCAAGGTGAGGTTATCCTTTAAGAGTTGGAGAACTTATTGTTGGTGCTTGATGTGATCTTACACTACTTGAACCTTAGAATTTTCTCTTAAATATGATCTTATGGATGGTGGATGATATCCATAAAGTGCCATAAATGGGGTCATTTTTGTTGCAGTATGGAAGGAAGTGTTATACCACCATTCAGCTAGAGGCAACCATTTGACCCATTGTGTCTATTTATCAGACACAAAGCAATGAAGATATTCTTCCAAACATTTATTTACTATATCAGTTTTCCCATCAAATTTAGGATGATAAGATGAGTTATGAGCTAACTGAGTGCCAAGGCAAGAAAATAATTCTGTCCAAAAATTTCTAGTGAAAATGGGATCTCTGTCGCTTACAATAATCTTTGGGTTTCCATGTAGCTTTTGAATTGTTTCCATAAATGAAGTAGAAACTATACTCTCTTTAGATGGATGTGATAATGCACAAAAGTGTGCATACATGGTAAGTCTATCAACTACCACCATGAAAACACTCTTTCCTTCGAAATTGGGTAAACTTGTGATAAAATCCATTGAAACCTCCTCCCAAGGTTGGCTTGGAATGGATAAAGGTTGTAATAGTCCTCGGGTCTTAATTGTTTCAACTTTATTTTGTTGTCAAACCTAACATTCTGCCACAAACTTTTGAATATCCGATTTAAGGCCATCCCAAAACAAATCCTTCTTAACCTTGTGGTAGGTTTTTAGAAATCCCGAGTGCCTTCCTAAGGGAGAGGTGTGCAATTCCCTAAGAATATTTTGTTTGAGTTGGGAATTATTACATAGGCATAACCAATCCTTATACCATAACGAATCATTTTTCCAGCTAAATGTATCAGATGTATTGGGATCTTATTCTATATTTTGAATGAGTGCCCACACTTCCTCGTCATTCTTCCATTCATCCCTTGCTTCGTTTATCCAATCTGGTTGGATAATAGAAATGGCACAAAGAAATGTTTCCACATCCTCATCCTTTCTTGAGATTGCATCTGCCACAACATTTTTCTTCCCTTTTTTGTAGATGATTTCAAATTCATATCCCAACATCTTTGTGACCCATTGTTGCTGCTCTTATGAAGATAATCTTTGCTCTAAAAAGTATTTAAGACTATCATGATCTGTTTTTACCTTGAAGTGTCTTCCCATTAGGTCTTAAGTGCATGTAGTATTGCTAAGATTTCCTTATCATAAATAGCTTTATGTAAATACTCTCCTTTGATTGGACAACTTTCGAAAGCAATGGGTCTATCTTCTTGTATTAAAAGAACAACAATTCCATTTCTTGAGGCATAACATTCCACAATAAAGGTTTTTGTGAATTCTGGTGTAGCTAAGACTGGTTCTTGGCACATTACCTCCTTAAGATGTTCAAAGGCCTTTGTTCCTTCTGGATTCCATGAGAATGCATTTTTCTTCAATAATGTTATTAGAGGTGCTACTATTCTCCCATAATTCTTAACAAGCTTGTGATAATACCCTATCAACTCGATAAATCCTCGTAGATGCTTTATGGATGTGGGGATTTTCCATTCCTTAATGGTTTTAATTTTTCTAGGGTTTACCTTAACACCTTCATGAGATACAATATGGCACAGATATTCCACCTCTTGTACTCCAAAGAAACATTTGGATATTTTTGCATATAATTGTTTCTCATCCAATAGTTTGAGCACCATGTCAAAATGTTGGACATGATCCTTCCAAGACTTGCTGTAGATTAGTATATCATCAAAAACTACTAACATAAATTTTCTAGGGGTTTTAAAATGGAATTCATCAAACCTTGAAATGTAGAAGGTGCATTAGTAAGGCCAAAAGGCACGACCAAAAATTCATAATGACCCTCATGAGTTCTAAATGTTGTTTTTGGAATGTCTTATGTCTTCATTCTGATTTGATCATATCTTGAACGAAGATCCAACTTGGTGAAGTAATTTGATCCATGCAATTCATCCAATAATTTTTCAACGACAAAAATGGGAAATTTAACTTTAATAGTGAGCTTGTTGAGCTTCGTATAATCTGGACACATGCACCATGATCCATCCTTCTTGTGAACCAATACTACTGGAGCAGAGAAAGAACTTTGACTAGGTTGAATTATACTAGCCTCTAGCATTTCTGCAACCATATGCTCAATTTCACTTGTTTGGACATAGGGATATCTGTAAGGCCTGATGTTTGGAGGAACAATTCTTGGAATCAAATTGATAGCATGATCATGGTCAAGAATAGGTGGGAGGCCTTTGGGAATGCAAAATACCTTGGAATGATTTTCCAAGACTTTTTGGGGATCTAGAGAAATGGATGACTTCTATGTGGGAACCTCTAGTGAACATAATTGTGCAATTATGCCTCATTGTCCTTTATTTAGAAGCTTTTTCATTCTATTAGATATGATTATCTTTCACGGTTTCCTTGCGATACCCCTTAATTCAACTTCCATTCCTTTTGAAGAGAATTTCATGAAATTTTCTTGAAAATTAAAAGCTATTTTACCCAAGGATTGTAGCCATTGGACTCTTAGTACAACATCAGCACCACCCATTGGAATGGAAAGAATTGGGCTATTCAATACATATTCTCCCATGGATAGCTTGATATTATGGCAATTTCCTGAGAGATTTATGGTTCCTCCACTCGCAACCATAACTTGACACTTTGGTGCTGGAAATAGGAAGCAATTCAATTCCTTTGCTATCTTATAGTGAATAAAATGATGGGTACTTCTTGAATCAATCAACACTATTACCCTTTTCTTCTTGATATGGCCTTCTATCTTGATAGTTTGAGGAGTGGTAATTCTAGCCAATGCATTACAATATATGGTGGGATTCATTTATTTTTTTTATACGGTTTGTTCCTGGTGTATATCCTCTTCTTTCAACATTTCTTGTTCCTTTTCTTCCTCTTCTTCACAATCTATGTAAATTAATTTCTTCTCAGCACATTTATGACCTTTAGTGTATTTTCTATCACAACTGTAACAAAGCCCTTTTTCTCTTTTTTCTTCCAATTGTTGTGGCATCAACCTTGTAGGTTGTGGATGGCTAGGGGCAGCAACACTTCCATCTTTATTATTGTGAGTGGTAGGCTTCCTTGTTGCCATAATTTTGCTTTCCGTTTTTTTTGTTAACTTGAATGCCTTCCCCAATGAATTTGGTTCCCAAAGGTGAACCTCATGTTGGATGTTATCTTTCAAAGTCCCTATGAACACATAAATCCTATGCTCCTATGGAATATCTTTTACCCTTATCTTCAATTTTTGGAAGTTCTCAATGTGCTCCATCATTCAACCCTTTTTTTTGAGATTTATCATTTGGCTTAAAATAGTGTTTCTTTTTGTATCCTCATAATGTGCTATCATTTTATCCATAAAAATAGCCCAAGTGAAAAAAAATTTATGAGAGCAAAGCCATCGATACCATACAAACTGATCTGGTTCCAAATATAAAGTTTCAATACATACCTTTTGTGTGTTTTGCACATTATGGAGATCTAAAAATTGTTCCATCTGTAGTATCCATGTTTCGGGATCCTTGCCATCAAACTTCCTCATATCGATCTTTGGAACATGTAGGTTCTTCGATCCAATGTTAGAGTCTATGAAATCATGATTAACATTTCTTTTGTTCTCATCATGAGTTTCCTTTACTACGCTTCGCCATTGGTAAGCATTTCTTATAGAAACTTTTTCAAACCAGTCTTCAAATCTTCCATGCCTGTCTTCAACTCTATCTTCAAATCTATCTTCAAATCTGTCTTCAAATTATGCATCTTAGTTTCCATGCCATCCATCTTAGCTTCCACGTCATCTGTTAGGCCCCTATACTACTAGTGTAACCCCATATTGTTATTAGAACAACCCCCTTATTATATTGTTGTACCCATGTAGTCCCCATATTATTACTATTGTGCCCCATAGAAGCCCACTATTGTTATTATTGTGCCCTTATATTATTATTGTTATGTCGGCTCTGATTATATGACCCCTTAGACTCCTATATATAGAAAGGAGGTCTTGTCATTTGTATCATCTAAGAATTGTTCATTTGTGTAATGTAAAGGAGGTTTCCCCTCGAAGAGACTGAATTCTAAGGCGTTGATCTACCCTTTATATCTTTTTCTGAGCTAGTTTCATAACATTTGGTATCAAAGCTTTGGATTCTAGAGTTTCGCTACTCCAAACAGGTCATCGTGGCATTTTCACTATAAATTTTTTTCTACGATGTTTCGAATGCTACAAAAAAACCCGTTTGGACTAAAATCGTTCTGAACCTCGGCTCTGAATTTCAAAGCTTTTTGTGCTATATTTGCGGAGATATGATCTGAGGAAGCTAGCCTTTTTGCAGACTCCCGAATTCATCCCAAATAGGTGACCTAGGGAAAATCGTCATAACTTTTGTTTTGAGCATCGAAATGAAATTTCAAAAGAGGTTATAAAAGGAGGATGGACTATAGTTTCCTATGAATATTTTTTAGATCCAAAGTTCAATACAGTGACACGTGGCACTTCATACAAGTTTTCTCTTCTGAAATGGTCTATAATCAGGTCATCTTGGGAGATTATGCATAACTCTTTCTTGGAGAATCTAAATTTGATCAGACTAGTGGCATTGGAAACAGGACACAAAGGGCTACTACAGGTCGCAATTTCAGAATTGGGAGAACCGAAATTACAGAGTTATAGTCATTTCAAGATCGAGCTCCTAAAATCAAGAAAAAGCAAGATGAGGAAGTTTTATGGCAAGGATCGTGTAAATTGGATACTAAAGATGGAGAAATATTTTGATCTACATGGTGTACCACTATTACAAAAGGTATGTATTCCATCTTCATATTTAGAAAAAGATCAATTTTTATGGTCTAAGGGGCTTTTTTATCGTAAACAACTTGTTACATGGTCAATTTTCACGGAGAAAATTATAGCACATTATTAGAGTACAATGAACAACACCTTCTTTAGAGCAACACCACAACAATTGGAAGAAAGAAGAGAAAAAGGGCTTTGTTAGAAAGTGGAAAGAAAAATTATGGCAACAAGGAATCCTACCTTTCACAACTATAAATATGGAAGTGTTGTTTCTCCTAGCCTTCCACAACCTACAAGGGTTACACCACAACAATTGGAAGAAAAAGAAAAAAATGGCTTTGTTACAATTGTGATAGAAAAGGCACTAAAGGTCATAAGTGGGCTGATAAGAAATTATTTTACATAGAGCATGAAAAGGAGGAAGAAAACGATCAAGAAACATCAAATGAAGAGGATATGCGCCAGGACCCAAGCCCGAGAAAGAAGAAATGAATCCGACCATATCCTGTAAAGCATTGGCAAGAATTACCACTCCTCAAACTCTCAAGATAGAAGAACATATCAAGAATAAAATGGTTTAAGAAGTGAAATATCACATCGAGAAAGAAGAAATGAATCCAGCCATATCTTGTAATGCATTGGCTAGAATTACCACTCCTCGAATTATCTAGATAGAAGGACATATCAAGAAGAAAAATGTTCAATAAGTGAAAGATCACATCAAGAGTCAAGAAATGAATCCGACCATATCTTGTAAAGCATTGGAAGAAATTACCACTCCCCAATCTCTCAAGATAGAAGGACATACCAAGAAGAAGAAGGTTCAAATAGTGAAATATCAAGAAGAAAAGTATCAAGAAACATCAAAATAAAAGGATACTCACCAGGAACCAACCCCAGAGAAAGAAGAAATGAATCCGACCATATCTTGTAATGCATTCATCAGAATTACCACTCCTCAAACTGTAAAGATAGAAGGACATATCAGAAAGAAAAAGGTAATAGTGTTGATTGATTCAGGTAGTACCCATAATTTTATTAATTGTAATATATCCAAGGACATGAATTTCTTCCTAGATCCAGCACCAGAGTGTCAAGTGACGGTTGTAAGTGGAGGAACCATTAAATGCTCTGGAAAGTTCCATAATATCAAGATATCGATGGGAGAATATGTATTGAATAGCCCTATGTTTTCTGTTCTAATGGGTGGTGCTGATGTTGTACTAGGAGTCCAATGGCTACAATCCTTGGGTACAATAGCTTTTAATTTTCAGGAATGTTTTATGAAATTTTCTTTGAAAAGAAAGGAATTTGAATTGAGGGGTATCACAGGGAAACCAGGAAAGATAATCAACTCTGACAGAATGACAAAGCTTCTAAAGAAAGAACAACGAGGCGTAACTGCACAATTATGTTCTCTAACTCTTCGTACATCAAAATCATGTATTTCTCCAAATCTCCAAAAAGTCTTGGACAATCATTCCAAGGTATTTGAGACTCCCAAATGTCTCCCATGTATTCGTGATCATGATCATGCTATTCATTTTATTCTAGGATGTGTTCCTCCAAACGTCAAGCCTTATACATATCCATATGCCCAAAGGAGTGAAATTGAACATATGGTTGCAGAAATGGTAGAGGTTGGTACAATTATCCAACCAAATTTGATAAATAAAGGAAGGTATGAATGGAAGAATGGGGAAGCAGGGTGGGAACTCATTCAAAAGTTTCTGAATATCCTAGTTCCAACAATATTGCCAGAAGTTGAAAAGGAAGGAAAAACGTATTGGAACCTAATGAATTTATAGAACCAAGAAGTCTATAGCTACGAAATTGATCAATTTCAAAGAATCTCATAAAGGAGAATAACTTACCTGTTGAATATTTCACAAGGAAGGACAAAAATTTTATACAGAAGCATAAAGAACTACTGAAGCATTGAGGACAACACTTTTTGATGGAGAGGGGCATGTTAGGCCCCTATACTACTAGTGCAACCCCTTACTGTTATTAGTACAACCCCCTTATTATATTGTTGTGCCCATGTAGTCCCCATATTGTTACTATTGTGCCCCATAGAAGCCCATTATTGTTATTATTGTGCCCTTACATTATTATTGTTATGTCGGCTCTAATTATATGACCCCTTAGACTCCTAAATATGGAAAGGAAGTCTTGTCATTTGTATCATCTAAGAATTGTTCATTTGTGTAATGTAAAGGAGGTTGCCCCCTAAAAGAGGCTGAATTCTAAGGCATTGATCTATCTTTTCTATCTTTTTGTGAGCTGGTTTCATAACATTGTCCATATTAGCTTCCACTTCATTCATATTAGCTTCTACGCTTTTATTTAAACCATCCATATTAGATTCTACATCTTTCTTTAAATCATCCATCATAGCTTCTGTTACTTTTTGTGCGAGTGACATTTATTGTACGTGGTCTTGTAATTTTGATATATCATGTTTCATTTCTTCCTCTTCTTCATGAGTCATGCTAGAGCTTTCAGGTTGCTTACTAGTTGTTTCCATTTTCATTCTTCGGGGCATCAATTACCGATAATAATTTTTCACTATGACCTTTCAATTCCTTCAAACTAATTTTTCAAACCAAGCTTATGCAAAAATTGAAAAAAAACTACATAGTTTTTTTTCACTTTGTGGGAGCTTGATATTGAATCTGATGTATTTCAGTAATTTTGGATCTCCAAGATCTGAAATTTCTTCATGCAGTAACCCTATAAGTATTATTTATAACTCCACAAGTCTGATCATGTTTGGATTCTCCAATGAAGAGCTATGCCAAGTGTCCCTCAATGACCTGAGTATAGACTTGTTCAATAGAGTGAACTTGTATGACGTACCGTTGGTCACTGTTTCAACCTTACGTTCTGAAAATGGTACCCAAGAAACTACAGTCCATTATCTTTCTGTAACTTCTTATGAAAATTCAGTATGATGATTAGAGATAAAGTTATGATGATTTTCCCAAGGTGACCTGTTTGGAGTGTAATTCGGGGGTCTCCAAAAACCCTAACTTCCTTAGATTATGTATCCTAAAATATAGTGATACGGGATCTCAAATTCAGATCCGTGGTTTAGACAGATTTCCTCTCAAATGGGTTTTCTTTTTAGCTTCTGAAACTTCGTAGCGAAAGAGATAGTGGAAATTCCACGATGAACTATTTTAGATGAAATTCTGGAGCTTGAAAAAAAACCCTAACTTCCTCATATCATATCTCCAAAAATATAGCTAGACAAGACCTGAAATTCAAACACAAGGTTTAACACGATTTCTTCTCAAATGGGTTTTGTTTTTTGCTTCTGAAATGTCATAGAAAAAAATTTATAGCAAAAATTCTATGATGGCATGTTTGGAGCAAAAAAACCCTAGTATCCAAAGCTCTAATGCTAAATGTTATGAAACTAGCTCACGAAAACATAGAAAAGATAGATCAATGCCTTACAAGTCACCCTCTTCGAGGGGGAAACCTCCTTTACATTACACAAATGAACAATTCTTGTATGATTCAAATGACAAAACCTCCTTTCTATATATAGGAGTCTAAGGGGACACAATATAACCAAGCCGACCTAAGAATAATAATATAAAGGCACAAAAATAAAAGTAGTGGGATTCTATGGGGCACAATAATAACAATATGGGGACAATAGGGGCCACAACAATAACAATAAGGGATGCAATGACAATAGTATGGGGGAATCACTAGTATTATAGGAACCTAACAAGATGTTATCTTTAGATAGGTGAAATATCTTTCCAGAAAGGAGGTCCCACAAAAGGAAATAATGTATGAGTTTAAGGATAATGAATCTAACTATCACACACCCATCCCCCCATTTTTTTATTAGGGTTTTGGGGCATAATTATTTGACCTTCTAATTTTATTATGAATATGGATTTAGCAAATTTCCTATTTATTCCATCACCACAAACAATAGTCATTATACCACCATTTTATTTTCCTTGTCAAGAGATTTCCAATACTATAAATTGCATCTCATTCTAAGCTACCAATACAAATTTATTCCCATTTGAAGATTCACCCATCAAGGGCCATCTCAAAATTTGTACATGAAATTTGGCTAACACATGGTATCCCTTTGTCATTTCTTTACCCTATAATGGCCCTTGTCCTCATTGCACTTGTCATATTAGAACTCACCATATTGGTGGTTTCCATGAAATGATCCTTATCCAAACCACAATGGGTTCCAATATATTGATACTCTAGTATGGCTATCATATGTCGATGTGGGTGTAAAAAAATACAATATTTGATATGGGTGAATTATTCCAATGTATCGATATAAAATACCCACACCCCAACACCTCAATATGAAGTACCAAAGTATTGATAACTCTTTATAACTGCAAAACTTCTGCAAAATTCTTTATAGGTCGATGGCCTATAGAAAATATCATCATGCCAACTCATTCATTTGATAGCCAATAATTTTAATGTATGGAGGATGTTGACATGCTAGACACATGACATTATTGATGTGTATATCATGATATCAAAATATCAAATATTTTCCAACTAAAAAACATCATGACATCTTGAAATATCGATATGAAAAATCAACCTACCACATCATCATTGAGCATGAAATCAACACTTGACATGTCATATATGTTTATACGTCCCCTACCATTCGAAGCTACCTATGTCTGCCATGTGGAGCTCATATTGGCCTAGCTAGCATGCTCAAAATATTAAATCCTAGTAACATGTGCCTTGCACTTGGAACTTCCACATCATCATCTATGATTCCAATGTTATCACTCTCTAATTTCTCCCAATATTATGATTTTATGGTATTTGAGGTTGTCAACTAATACATCTAGTTAATAGAGTGTTTATCATCATGTGTCTATATATCAACCAAAGTTGCACCATACAAGAGATTTCCTAAGACTTTGTTTTTTCCAAATCCTTGGTAGCTCAATATCCAATAACCCCCTTTGATCTATCTCTTGTTCATTTTAGCCATTGACCAAGTGCAAAGACCAAAATCCAAAACTCAAAATTTCTAAGGATAGCATGAAACAAATTCTTGGTTCCACTTTTGAGCTCTCCACCCTCTTTAAAGTCCAAAACGTTATCTATCCTTAACTATGAATGTTTGTAAATTACTAATCTCTACCACTTATAGAATAGGGTGGGCAGATTTTGGCTTATCTCCACCATCTTACAGGGACATCAGATCCTACCATCATATAGGCATCACTATCCAATGATAGTACATAGTAACTAAAAAAGACAACATTCATTAAATAGTAGAGAGCCACATCCATTATAGCCAAAGCTAACTACATAAATGAGGAGAATATAACATGCAATAATGATAGATAACATAAGTGAGAGGCATTTTTTTTCATACAACATTATTATGAATAAAATGAATTCATATCGTCATTTAAGAATATTGCATATTATACTCATCTCACTTCTCATACACATTCCAAAATACATTACAATAGATCTCAACATTTAATTGCATGCATACACATTGAATTTAGCATAGTATATAAAATGATGTATTTAAAGACATTTATCTATCATTTCCAAGGAAGAAACACATTTACTTATTCCACTTGCATTTGATAGTGTGCCACATTCCATTTGGCCCATTAGAGAAAATTTGAGGTCTATAATGGGTCTCCTAAGGAATACTATAAAATAATAGTGGAAATAAAAAAATAAGATTAGATTACATCATCATGTTTTGAGGGAAAAAAATGACTTTTACAACTCATATTTGTTGGCATTATGACTAATGTGTTGTCTATGATAGAAACTTACCTGATAAAGATGTCAACATTATAGCAATAGGATGATTATGTAGGCTAGAACATATGTTACATAAGTGATGAATAGAGAAATTACAGATCAGAGATAGATAAATGTTGAATATGAAGTTTGGGAAAGTATATGTGGATCCTATGCATAAGGGTCACGTACATACGTAGTTATTATGAAGAAAAGTCACACACAGAATCCGTACCATGGTAACTTGAATAGTTATTTACCACGGTATTGCCCCATAGTAATGAGTGTGATATTGGTTATTTGATCCTGTCAAATAATTCCAACAACGTTACTAATGTATTGATCTAAGGTATTGGCTAAGGCTAAATCTATATAAAGAGATGGAGGTCAATGTGTTATGTGAGAAAGTATTGTCTTGTCTATGAATGATTTGATTTGAAACATGTGTTCACCAAGGAGCAAGGATAAGACTCAAATCTAAAGATCTAAAATATGTTGATATGTATGCTTTATTTGTTTACTTGCTGCAAATGTCTAACAATGGTAAAATTGTGATGCTATGATATAAACAATTTATTTCGGAGTCTGTAGTATTGACAGTCAAGATTGTGGAAAGTGAAATTGTGTTTGCAATGAGCTCTCTTTAGATCTATACACTTGTATGTTTAGGTATAGTCACGTACATAATTGGATCCACCTTTGAAGGGTCACGTATATATTTTGTGAAATAGTTTTTAGTATGCATAGAATGTACATGGGTGTTGTGCATAGTAAGTGTGTACATACACTGATATTCCTTATGTAAATCGTAAACATAAAATAGGGTTTGATATGTTGATTGATGCTTACAGATCTAATAATTAATCTTCTTAGCTGATGTTATCTGGTTTACATATTGTTGTCTTTCGGTGATGTATTTATCATGGTTAAGGTTTCTTCGTTGAATTGTTCAATTTTAATGGCACATATGTTTTACTAAGTGTATGATCTGTAATTGGTTCAAAAATTTATGATTGATTCAACAATATGTAGTTGGTGAAATGATCTATGAATGGTTCAATGATTAAGTATTTAGTGTCCAGTATTTTGAGATTTGTACACACATTTTATACAATTAAACCACATATATACATGAGTCTTATTTATTACAGTGGTGTACATAATTTGATATTTATTATTTCTGGTTAGGTCTTACATTCAGTGACTTGATGCTTCAGAATTTCCGTAGATTTACAGTTTGGCAATGTCTTAGATTTAGGGCTTGATTTTTTTTGGGTTTATGGTTGATATGGGTCCAACTTTAAAATTTGATGATATGTGGCTCATAGGTTGTGTGATGATTTTTTGATAGGTGGATCCAGTCTGAAACATTCTAAAAAGTGGTCCACACGAAGTGGAAGGTAGAATCCTTCAAAAAGGGGGTAGTAGCTCCCTTCTAGTAGGTGTCAGTAAACACGTTCAAGGGGTTGTAGCTCCCTTCCAACTGGGTGTTGGAGAACACAAGAATGTTGTAGCCTTTTTCAACTAGGTTACTGCATACTAGTTAGAGTATGTGCTAGTACAAGGTTGTAAGAAGTTTTACTTTATAATAATATAAGAAGCTAAAGATGACGACAATAGTAGTTTCTCCCACATTGGGTTTCCACCTAAAATCATGATGTTTGTGTGTGTTGATATATTCCTGTGTTGATGATCTATCTTCTCTTTACTTCTTCTTAATGAATGAATGATACACTGGTTAAAGATGAACAACTAATTAAATTAATGATAAATTAGTTATTTGTATATACGCAGTTTGCATTCACCACAATTGTGTAATAGTAGCACACAAAAATTAGAATAAGTATTTCAAAAGTTGATGTGTTTGAAATATTGATTCACCTGCCCCCCTAGCTTTTTTTCCTAACAATTGGTATTAGAGCAAGCCCCTTAGGAGAGTCTTGGTCACTTAAAGGGAGATCCATAAATATGAGCAATCGAGAAGGAGTATCTTCTATCTAGCTTGCCTTGTTTAATGAAACTAACTTGCTTTTCTGGGAAGTGAGAATGAGGGCATATTTTCCATCACTTCGAGCTAATGTTTGCGAAATCGTTGAAGGAGGCTATCAATATCCATCCTTCATTCCTGAAGATCATGTAGGGAACAAACAATATGGGACCAATGCAAACGAAGTTAATGATCTCTTAGGAATTTTGGAAGAATAAGAATTCTTTAAGGTTATCCAGTTGAATACCACAAAAGTTATATGGGACAAGATTATCCAAAGATATGAAGGTGACAATAAGGTAAAGAGAGCTAAACTTCAATTTTTAGAATTCAATATGAAAGTATTAGAATGTTTAATGATGAATGTATTACAATTTTTTCCTTAGGGTAGATTCAATTTTTGTTAACAAAAGTCTAAGATCTCTAACCTCAATGTTCGATTCCAATGTTTATGCCATTGAATAAATGCAATATTTGAAGAACCTTGAGATAAAACAACTCCATGGGATCTTAACAACTTATGAAATGAGAAAAGGTGGCCTATGAAATATCAAAGAAGTAGCATTCAAATCTAGATACAAAGGAAAGGAAGAGGAAGAGCTTAAGGAAACAAGTTACATTTCAGGCAAAGAAGAAGTGAATTTTGTGAAGAAAATCCAAGTAGGAACTAGGAAGTTTAGAGGTAAGCTTCCTTTCAAATGCTTTGTTTGTGGAAGGGTTGGTCACTATGCTACTAAATGTCCTTATAAATAAAATCATGAGAAATGAAAAAATTATTCAAAAGGGAATATTAAAGGAATGTTTGATAACAATAAAAGCTTTTACAATCAGGAATATGGCGAATATTCCTCCAATAATAAGGATGTTGAATTTGATCAAGATTGTCAATTACTTATGGCATTTGAAGAAAAATTTATAGATGAGTCTAATAATGTTTTTATGGATGCTCCAGAAGGAAAGATATTTGTAAGGAAAATAGCCTTATTGAAGAAATAACTTAGCTAAAAATACGTCTAGAAGAAGATAAATTAGTTGAAGAAGTTTTGAAGAAACATGTTCTAGAAAAGGTAAGACATAATGAAAGTTTAGAACTTGAAATAGTGGGTCTAAGAAGGGAACTTAAGAAAATAAGGGCTTTAAATATTAAATTTTCTAAAGGATCTTAGAATTTAGATGAAATCATCAAAGTACAATTCTCCTCTAACTATCATAGTTTTTCAATATAATTCAAATGGTGAATCATTAAAAACTATAAACTCTTATGAAACAAGTACATGAAGCTATCTCAATGCAGTAAAAGGAAGTGGTCACCAGAATTATAGCTCCCAGCAAAAGAGTGAAGAATAAAATATCTCTCAAGCAAAAAAACTTACCATAATCAAAGCAAAAGATACTCAAGAAAGTATTATACTTCCACGCACTCCTACTTCAATGTTCAGTGTGTTTCTTATAAAACTATTATGACTAGAGAAGAAAGAAAACAAAAGAATGAGATCAGGGAAAAAAATATTCTTATAAATTTTTCTCACTTCTTAGAGATGAAATTGAATGTATTATCTTTGCAATAACATTGGTCATAAAGAAATTGAATCCACAATCATAATGGAACCATCTTACCAACATGAGTAGAATAACATAATACCCAAGTTATGGAAAAAGAAAACAATAGACTCTGAAAAATTTGGTTTAGATTTGTATGTAGGAGACCAAGAAAAATTGTGGTATATTGGCAGTCAATGTTTGAAGCATATGATAGGTGACAAAGATAATTTTATGTTATTTAATGAAATAAATAAAGACAAGAATGTAACTTTTGGTAATAACTCACATTCTGCTATAAAAGCGAAAGTAATTGCACTGTTAAAGAAAAAGGTCAAGGATAGAAATGTTTTATTTGTTGATGAGTTACGACATAACTTGTTGAGTGTTACTAAAATGTGTGACCAAGGGTGGGAAGTTGTTTTTAGATCGAAGAAATACTTTGTAAGAAATATGGACACAGTTAAGATCATAATAAAGGGAACAAGAACTCCAGGAAATGTATGTGTCTTGGAAGACAACCAAGAACATTGTTACCTATGAAAATAAGAAGAAAGATGGCTTTGACACAAAATGTTGGTACACCTTAGATTTTATTAATTGTACAAATAAATCAATATGGGATTCGTTCATGACTTTCCCAACATTTCTCCACCTGAAAATAAAATCTGCAAATCATGTCAATTTGGTAAGAAAACCATAGTTCAGTTTAATAGTAAAGAAGGTACCTCATGTAAGAAAGTTGAACTTATTCATACATATTTGTCTGGTCCTATGAAAAGAAATTATCCTCATCATGAAAAATACTTCATATTATTCATTGATGATTTTATAAGAAAGTGTTGGATTGGCTTACTAAATTATAAAGATGAACCATTTGATAAATTTATAGTACTGAAGGCTCTGGTAGAAAATGAGTTAGATTTGAAAATCAAATGTCTTAGATATGGTAGAGGAGGAGAATTTATTTTAGATGAGTTTTTCAGTTTCTGTGAAGAACCTAGCATCAAAAGATAGTTTTCTATAGCTAACACTCCTCAACAAAAGGGAGTAACAGATAAAATGAATAGAAAAATCCAACAAATGTCACATGCCATGCTTGATGAATAAGTAACATTGCATACCTTCTGGAAAGAAGCATCACATACAACCATGAATATTCTTAATAAAGCTCATCTTCGAATAAATAGTGATAAAACTCCATGTGAACTATGGTATGGTAAGCCTGCAACTTTCAAACACTTATGAATTTTCGGAAGAAAATGTTACATAATGAATAATGATGATAAGATTGGAAAATTTGAATCTAGAACTGATGAAGGAATCCTTCTTGGATAATTTTCTAGAAGAAAGGGATATAAATTTTATAATTAAAGTCTTCAAAATATTGTTGAATACATAGATGTTGTAATTAATGAAACATCCATAGGTACCAAAAGGGAAGAACCAATAGATGATGAACCCCTCCCTGATATAAGCTAAAAGGTTGTAGGAGAAGGAAATAGAGAAGCATCAGAAGAAAGAAATGAAGATATATATACATCAAAAAAGACTCCTTTAAGGTATGCTCATAAAATTCATCCTGAATCTCAAATTATAGGTGAAAAGGAAGCAAGAATACAAACTAGAAGAACTCTTGTTGGTACTTCTAGTCACCTAGCCTTACTATCCACAATTGAACGTCAAAATGTGAATCAAGCAAGAAAAGATGATTATTGGGTTAAGGAAATGCATGAAGAAGTTGATTAAATAGAAAATAACCATACATTGAAATCAGTACCAAGGTCTTATGATAAAAATATTATTGGGACAAAATGTGTGTTAAAAAAAATTGAATGAAAATGGAGAAGTAATTTGAAATAAAGAAGGACTTGCATGCAAAGGCTATGCTCAATAGGAAGGAATATACATTGAAGAAACATTTACACATGTAGCTAGACATGAAGCCCTAAGAATGTTTCTTTCGTTTTCAAGTTTTCATAGCTTTAAAGAATATCAAATGGGCATCAAATATGCATTCTCAAATGGGGATCTAGAAGAAGAGGTATATATATAATAATATGAAGGATTCATTCTAGGTAATCATAAAAAACTTGTGTGCAAAATTAAGAAGGCATTGTATGTATTGAAATAATCTTCTCGTGTATAGTATTATTGTCTTGAAAATTACCTTTAGCAATAATAGTTCAAAAAGGGGTCTACAGATAGAAACGTATATATCAAAATGGATAAAGATAAAAAAATTATAGTTGTTGTTTATGTAGATGACATCATATTTGGAAGCGATAAAGAGTCCATGAGTAAAGGATTTACTTTAGTTATGCATCAAGAATTTGAAATTTCTCTAGTTGGTGAACTAACATCCTTTATTGGTCTTCAAGTTCAACATACTAAGAATGGTATCTTTCTTTCTCAAACTGAGTACCTCAAATAGATTTTCAAGAAATATGGAATGGAAGACTGCAAGCTGGTATGCACACCAATGGTAATAGAATGCAATCTTAATCAAAATAATGATTCTCCTTAAGTTAATCAACCAAAATATAGATCTATGATTCACAACTTCCTCTACCTTACAAGCACAATACCAAACATTATGCATGTAGTTGGAATTGTTGGATGATTTCAAGCCAATCCTAAGGAAACTCATTTCCATGTGGTTAAGAGAATATTCAAGTACTTACAATGAACCTGATAATTTTGTCTATGGTATCCCAAAAATGCAGACTTTTCACTTCATGCTTATATAGGCACAGAATAGGCAGATAATATTGATGATCGCAAGAGTACCAGTGGAGGAGAATTTTATTCGGGACCCCACTTGGTGCCATGGTTTAACCAGAAATAAAGCTCCATCGCTTTATCTATTTCTGAGGAAAAAAATGTTGTTGCATCTTGTTGTACTCAACTTCTATGGGTGATCCAAACATTGCAAGTCATTGAAATCACATATCCTCAACCTGTACCTATTCTCTGTGAAAATACTAGTGCCATAAGTATCTCTAAAATTTTTTTCATGCACTCAAAAACCAAGCACATTCCAATAAAATATCATTTTCTAAGAGAACATGTGCTTGAACGAAAGGTCAAACTGGAATATCTTCCTTCAAAGGTACAAGTTTCAAATATATTTACAAAGCCACTTCCACATGATTCCTTTGAATATCTTAGACAAAAATTAGGAATGATTCTTGATTCATCATTATGCTAATTATTCTGACATGTATTTCATTTTTAGGTGGGATATGAGACTGTAAATTACTATATTTTATGTTCTATATGTAGATATTGTGAAGTATGGTCACTTATGTATGTGATTTCTAAATTAGGCAGGTGCATATACATATCAAAGATTTGTAAAAATGGAAAAAATTCATAGGGAGCTTCCTATATGCATTCATCATTATGGTATTTTGTTGTTGAAATTGGTTTGTTGTAGTTTGTTGGTTCAAGTGGAGAAACTTTTATAACCATAGATCTCCTTATTAGCATTATGGTTCCATAAGCATGTCTTTTTGCATATCGTTTCTCATGTTTGGATACTTCTACTATTACTGCTACAAATTTACATGTTGTTGTTATATTGATGTTATCAAATATTCATGTTGTAGGTTCCTATATGATATATGGAGGTTGTTGATAACTATCATGATCTTACAACCTCATTGTTGAGGACCTGGTTATTGGTTATATATGTCATAGTTGTCCCTTGATGTAAAGGTCATGTGAAGACCCATGATGTAATCATTGTAATATTTAGTCATGTATGGGGTATTGGGATCAAATCAAAATTTGTATGTAATCCCATTATTTTTGGAATTGATGTAATGATGAGTTAAAATGTAAAACCAAATGTTAGGTACCTAATGTAATAATGAACCATTGACGTTAGGAAATTTCATTTTCAGTTTAGTCATTTGAATATATTTAGCACATGCTTAGGGGAACCATGGTCAGTATGAAACTTCTACAAAGGGGGTTCTTAATTTAGCATTGGTCAACCCTTTTCCCTTGATGTCAAAGGTGGAGAGAAGCTTGGTGTTTGGGAAAAAATTCTTGGAGGAGCTTGGTAAGAAGCCTTGGTATTTGTAGGTGTGTCTGTAGGGGTTTGTAGATGGTGACCAAACACCAAAGTGGTTGTCATCAAGTCCAAAGGGGGGGATTGTTAGCATTATAACTAATGTGTTGTCCCTGATAGCAACCTACTTGATAAAGACGTCAACATTATTGTAAGAATATGGTTATGCAAGATGGAATAGATGTTACAGAAGTGATGAACAGAGAAATGATTGATCAGAGACAAATAGATGTTGAATATGAAGTTTGGGAAAGCATACACATATCCTATGCAGAAGGGTCACGTACATACACAATTATTGTGAAGAAAAATCGCGTAGAGAATCCACACCATGGTAACTTGAATACTAGGGGTATTTACCATGGTATTAGCGCAAAGTAATCAGTGTGGAAATGATTATTTGACCCCATAAAAGAATACCAACAGCATCACTAAGGGATTGACCTAAGGTACTAGCTAAGGCTAAATCTATATAAGGAGATGGATATCAAGGTGTTACGTCAGCAAGTATTTTTTTGTCTATGAATGATTTTATATGAAACAAGTATGCACCAGGGAGCAAGGATAAGACTCAGATATGAAAGATAGTAGATAGGTTGATATGTATTCTTAATTGGTTTACTTGCTACAAATGTAGAATATTGATTAAATTTTGATGCTATGATCTAAACAGTTTATTCAGAAGTCCCTAGTATTCACATTCAAGGTTGTGGGAAGTGAAATTATGTTTGCAATGAAATTTTTTCTGATCTATAAACAGGAAATTTTGGGAATAGTCATGTAGATATGCAGATCCACCTCTAAAGTGTCACATATAGATTTTGCGATATAATTTTCAGTACATGCATATATTTACATAGGTGTTGTGCATGCTAAGGGCATGTAGATGTTGATATTCCTTATGGAAGTAAAATACATAAACCAAGGTTTGATCAATTAATTGATGCTTACAGATCTCATGATTTACATTAATATTTGATATTATCTAGTTTACTTGCCGATATCTATCAATGATGTATTTATCATGATGGAGGTGACTTGGTTGAATTGTTCAAGTTTAATGGCACAAAACTTTGACTATCTATGATCTGTAATTGGCTCATATGTGAATGATTCAACAATCTGTAGCTGGTGAAATGGTTTATGAATGGTTCAGTGACTAAATATTTAGAGTTCAATATTATGAGATATGTACACAGATTTTATGCAAAGAAAACACATATATACACTAGACTTATTCAATTCAGTCGCATGCATAATTTGATATTTATTGTTTATGGTTGGGTTATGCATTCAGTGACTTGATGCTTCAAAATTTCATTTGATTTACAATGTTGCAGTGTCTTAGATTCAGTGCTTCAATTTGTTTGGGTTTATGGTTCATATTGGTCCAATTTGAAGATTTGATGAAAGGTGGCCCACAAGTTGAGTGGTGATTGTTTGACAGGTGGGTCCACTATGAAACATTCTAAAAAGTGGTTCACAAGGAGCTAAGGGTGGAGGCTTTCAGAAAGAGGGTAGGAGAACTCTTCTGGTAGGAGCCAGTTGAAAAGTTTAGGGGGTTGTATCCCGGTTCCAAGTGGGCACTGGAGAATGAGAATAAGAGAAGGTTGTAGCCTTCTGTAGGTGGGTTCTTATGTACTAGTCAGTGTTTATGTATTACAATATTCTAAGAAGGTTTCCTTTATAATAAAAGAAGAAGACAAAGATGACAACAATGGTGGTTTATTTTGGTAAAGTAGTTGTTGTTAAATTACTTACATGAGTTATCAACCAGGGCTAGTAAACTAATGAAATCTATGTGCATTGTTTGTGCTAGGAGTCTTTATTATTTAAACAATTGCTATGTTAATTTGAGATATTGAAATGCACATGTTTTTATACATCTATGCAAGTAAATAAATCACTCATAAAAATGAAATTGATTCTATCTTAAAAGTAAAAATCACACTCTTTTTTAAATGAAAAATACATTTATTTCACACTTATTCAAAGTAAACTCAAACACACACTTTGGTTTTAAATATAATCATACATATACTTTTATTGAAATGAATTCACACACACACTCTTTCTTTAAATGAAATCACACGCTCACTTGTTTTTAAATGAAATCACACTTTTTTAAATTGAAATCACACTTGCTTGGAATGAAACCTTAATTTGTAAATGAGATCTATTCTTGACAAAAAGAAGGATTATCTCGGAAAATTAAAATCCTATCTACACAAGTGTAATGTAAAGTTATGCTATTGATCTATGTCAACTTATATTCTGTCCATGTTCACAAGAGAACTCTCTTCAGTCAAAAATAAAATGATTAAATGAACCTTCTCTAAAATAAACTTAAACTTAACAAAAAAAAACACTAACAGAATCCTATAGAAAATACATAACGAAATACACAATTGCAATTAAAATGAAACCTTACTATCTCGAGGGGGGGCTCCTATGAGAAGTGGGTATCAATATGATGCCTTCACAAGATGATTAACCATGCATTGGAATCACAAAGAAGCGAAATAAGAACGAAACCAAGTTTGTATATAAAATAAAGTGTTTATTACATAAAATTCCAAGTCTGTGTCTTCTATGCCGAGAGACATATTTATAAAATTCTTGTGTATTAAATGTTTCAGAGTACTACGCCTTATGCTAATCGACACTAGCTATAATTAACGTTAAGATATAAAATAGTGTAATTTCCTCATGATTTTGTATCATGGAAGTAAATCATGAGGCTAAATATCTACATTCACTAATTCCCCGCTTGCTTTATTCGCCTTCCTTAGTCATTAACTTCCTCTTTACTGAAGCTACCATGGTGCTTTCCTTATCGATCCAGGTTATGAAGGTAGGAACAAGTCATTGTACCAACTAATTTACACTTGCCCATATGCCTTGTTCTTTGGTTGAAGCTTTGCAACCCATCAAACCTTGGTCTTAACTACAGAATCATGCATTAGTTATAGAATTATTGTAATTAAGTAGCTCAGGTAAATATTGAGTCAAATAATAAAGGAAAATGATATTTATGAAATAGAATATTATTATGTATTTTCTATACCATAAACCTTGTAAATTAGTACCAAATTGAAGCTATGAGGGTCAAAAAGGGGAGAATGGAGTATATGAAGGTTGTCCAAAAGAAGCAATTTTTGAGTTCAACATTCCCCCACACAGAAGACATTGCATGTACACATGCAAAATTTCAAAAAAAAATATTATTTTTTGTCATTGAGCTTCTTCAAATACTTGGGGCAAGAACATCCAATTTATTCCTTCTTTCTTTCTTGATAGTGACTGCCATCCTCGATTTCTTCATCAAAATTCTATGTTGTAGACTCATAATCTTCCTCTTAAGAAGTTTTTTTTTAGCTGTCAATTTCTTATTTTTCTTATATTATAAACTAACATGTAGCATGATGTTTTGATTTTGGGTTCTTTGGATTTCATTATGTGCCTTTACTGTTTCAATCTCCTATTTCAAATGTCTACTCATTATTTCCAATTCATAAATTGCTTGCTTGAGGGTGTCTTCAACTTGGAGTTTTCCTGAAATATTAGAATGAATTCCTTAATTTTCTTCTTTGTTTGAGGATGATGCAACAAATTTTCATGTAACTCTTCTTTCCAAAGGCTCTATATAATCATAAATTTACTGATGGATGGGATCGATCTCTAGAGTTCCTCAAGATGTACTAGAGATTGGTGATGGAAATCTTTGTTCCTCTTCTTCTAAATTAATAAATCCTAGTGATGCTGAGATTGTTCATGCACATTTTTATCAAGCCTTGAACTTATTCTTATAATTGATGGTATTTTTTTAGTATTTTGGGGATGCTCCTTAACTTCTTCTTGCTCTGTTTCTTCTTTTGATGAACTTTCCCTTTTATTGTTCACTACCTTTCTTATAATATTGTTCTGTTTATGATCCAGGTGGATATTGTTGGCCACCTTCCAAGTCCCCTTGGACACCCATCATTGTTTCTTTCGGCTTTTCAGTTTCCTTAGTTGTAGCATAGTTTACTATTTTTAGCAATTTTTTGGGTCCTGAACATCTAGAGCTATTTTGAGGCCCTAAAATATGGTTTTTGGGAAAACTGGGAGCAACATCAATCCACAAACGATGTTGCTCTCCCCAAAGTTACAGTTCTCAGATAGATATTTCTAACAAGATATTAGGCGCATCAAACAGAGATCGTATGCCAAAGTTATGACCCCAGGAAGTTGATATACCAATTTATCCAAACGAAGCCCACAGTTTGGTGTTTCATCTTCTAGGGTTAGGTTTCTGGATGTTTATGGATTTCCATTATTTCTAAACAATAAATAGGCCTTCAAGCCTCATTGTAACACAGTTTAGAGGAATGTAGCTACCGCATCTCTTCTCAGAGATAAGCTACCATCGCCCTAGTTAGTTTATTTCCATTTCTGCTTGTAAGTATATTTCAGCATTTTATAGTAATGAAATGGAGTATTATTGTTGTGGCATCTCCATATGTATGGTTATATCTGTAATTTGTTGCATTCTTGTTTAAATCTGGATCAGTGGTATCATAGCGGTCTGCTCTTTCTCTCTCTTTCTTTGCATCTCCCCAACAAGGTTGGGCTATAAGGAGTTAGGGCTTGAACTGTTCAAACCTTTGCAAGACCAGCCTCACAAATCCAAAATAGCCTCCCATGGTGGATGAAAAGAAAGATGAGGGGGTAGGAGATCCTATCAAAATCCTACTCGAAGAGGCCCTCGAGCGACAAATGAACGAGATGATGGACAACATTGCCCAAATCCTTCAGTGGCTACCCAGGGGTGACACATCTACTTCCGATAGTTACTCTGGAAGCGCCACACCCTTTAAGGTACAAGTTAACTTTGACATTCCCACATTTGAGGGTCAGATAGATACAAACATCATAGATAAATGGTTAAATCTACTAGAAGGGTATTTTTTTGTTCATGATTTTTCCAGCTAGGAAAATATTACTTTCGCTCTTCTCAAAGCAACCCCCCATGTCAAGGACTGGTGAGAAACCTACTGTGAGCAGAAGGATGAAATTACAGCCTCACTGTTTTCAGCTACCCCCACTTGGAATTCATTCCAGACTACCATCAAGGAGCAGTACTACCTTGTTGGAAGCTATAAGGATCAATACATAAAGTGGACCACACTACAGCAGGGAAGGGACCAAGGCATGGCGGAGTTTACCAATATTTTCCATACCCTTCGCACAAAGTTGGGTATCAAGGATTCAGAGTAGCATTTAGTACTCAAATATTGTGGCTACCTGCACAAGTACATCTAGGAAGAATTAGAATTCCTGAACATCTCCTCACTCATCACGACATACCGATATGCAGTCAGGATCAAGGAAAAGTTTAAACATAATAAGCGAGACGTTGGATTTTCGAATCTGAAGCAAAGGAATGGTGCCCCCAAACTATAGAACAAAGGACAAAGCCAAGGCAGGGTGGCCCAAGACAACCTGCCAAAGCTGCAAGCAAATAACAACACTGCCAAGCCAAAAAGAGACACGAGAAAGTGGTGTGAGTTCCATAAGAGCTCCACTCACAACACAAGTGAGTGTCGGGCCAAGCAGTCACTGATGGCTGAGCTAAGGGTTTCTAAATCATATGCATGTTTCGACTCTGAGTCAAAACCTAACAAAGGGAGTCACAAAGAGAAGAAAATTATCGATGAGGAGCCCAATGCCACATTGCAACAATGAATATCGAGAAGGAGGAACCCGAAGATCTAGAGGAGGAGGAGCATCTCTTCCACTCATAGATGTGGGTAAAGGGCTCCCCACTACAATTCACTGTCGACAACGGGAGCCAAAAGAACCTCATTTTGGCAGAGGTCATGAAGTGGCTAGGCTTACTGACCATAGCACATCCAAAACCATACACCATTGGGTGGCTTCACAAAGGATGGGATCTTCGCGTGAGCCAGTAATGTCAGGTTCCATACAACATCGAGCTCTTCATAGATGAGGTATTATGTGATGTTATCCCCTTGATGTTTGTGATGTATTATTAGGATAACCATACTTTTGGAAGCGACATGTTGTGTATGAATCAAGGGCTCGTGTTGTGATTGTTACTTTGGGAAATAAGTTGTACAAGATACCAGAGGTAGCACCGCTTGCCGCAATCTCTTTGTTGACTGCAAAACAATGCAGTAAGCTCATTTCTAAAATTGGGAAATTTTTTTTCCTGATGATACACCCTCAAGGAAAGAAGAAGACAGTGGCCACGACCTTCAGACAGGGCCCCTCTACATGACAATTACAGATGGACAAGGTCGTGGAGGAGTATGAGGACATCTTCACCTCCCCCGCAGGGGTTCCTCTGCAATGTCAAGTCAAGCACTCTATTGATCTGACCCCAGGTGCACTTCTACCCAATGGACCAATCTATTAGTGCTCCATTAAAGAGAGTGATGAAATCAAGAGACAGATTCAGGAGCTGTTGTAGAAAGGTCACATTTGTCCCAGTTCATTGCCTTGTGGATGCCTGATTGTGTTGGTATAGAAGAAGGATGGGACTTGGAGACTTTGTATTGACTATTGGGCACTGAACAAGATCATTGTCCATAATAGGTACCCAATCCCATGGATTGATGACCTCCTGGACCAAATGAAGGGGGAAAAATATTTCAGCAAGACCAATTTGAAGTCAAGATAACACCAAGTACCAATTGAACCCTCCAATGTGTGGAAGACTGCCTTCAAAGCCAAGGAGGGCCTTTCGAATTGTTGGTTATGCCTTTCGAATTGATGAATGCTCCTGCAGCCTTCATGAGGATAACGGATGACATATTGTAGCCATTCACGAACTCATTTGTAGTGGTATACTTGGATGACATCCTCATCTTCATCAGAGTTGGGAAGAGTACCTCCACCACATCCGACAGGTTCTCTAAACACTGTGGCAACACAAGTTATGTGTCAATTTGGAAAAATGCTCTTTTGGCATGACCCAGGTTCAGTATCTGTGATACATTATTGATCAACGGGGGGTGCATGTGGATCCATCTAAGATCCAAGTCATTCGGGATTGGCCATCTCCAACCATGTTGATAGAGCTCTGCAGCTTTCTAGGTCTTGTCAACTTCTAACGCAGGTTCGTTTTGGTATATTCTCATATAACTTGGCCCTTGAGTTAAGTCACCAAGGGAGGAGTGAAAGAAAAATTATTCTGGTCTGAATCTCAATGGAAGGCATTCATAGAGTCGAAAGATTACCTCTACTTGGCACCAATGCTTACATTACAAGAGATGTAACAACCATTTGAGGTCGAGACAGATGCCTCTGACTATGTTATTGGGGAAGTCCTTACTCAACACGCGCATCCAGTGGCATAGCATAGTGAGACAATTTCAGACAGTCTGGAAGTATCCCACTTATGACAAAGAGATGTATTCCATTGTGTAGGCCTACCGACAATGGAAGCATTACATTTTTTGGAAGGAAATTATCATCCATATAGACGACTGGCCCTGTAGTTCATACAGACACAAGGGAAATTGCAGAATGATCACCATCAAAAGTGGTCCACATACCTACAACAATTCCATTTGAATATCAAGTATAAGAAGGGCAGCACCAATAATGTTGCAGATTGCCTCAGTACACCACCGATCATGGTGTTAACAACCATGCTCAACTCTTGTGGGCACGAGACTTCTGATTGGCCACTTCTCTACAAAAGCAACCTAAAATTCAACCACACATATCAGACACTCTTGGAGGTTCAACACGTTCCATATTCCACCTCCAAGATGCCCTGTTGTGCCACCTAGGTCACCTTTGTGTTCCTTCAAGCGAGTGTGCCAAGATGATTTCTGAAGCACACTGTAGTCGGGCTACTAGGCATTTCGGGGTTAGGAAAATGGTGGCAGTACTGCAGAGGTATTTATGTCGACTAAATCTTTGACAAGATGTCAGGAAGTACATTAGATCATGCACTACCTATGCCATTTCCAAACTGACCATTAACAAGAAAGCCCTCTATACCCCACTACCTACCCCTAGTCAACCTTGGGAATCCATCTCCATGGATTACATGTCGGGCCTTCCTTCTACTAAGCATTGAAATGACTAGTTTTTTTTGTTTGTCGACAGGTTCTCGAAGATGGCCATTATGGCGGCCTGCAAGACGAATATCACAGTAGAAGCCACTGCTAAAATTTTCTTGAGAAAGTGTATGTACACTTAGGGATCCCAAAGTCTATCATCTTAGATTAGGACAATAGGTTTTTTAGTACATTTTGGTCCAGTCTCTGGTCAATGCTGGACACCAAACTCACTAAGTCGAAAACCTTCCATCCTCAAACTGATGGTCAGATAGAGGTGGTCAACAAGATGATCGTACAAATTCTGTGCATGTACAACTCAAAGCATCCATGCACATGGGATGAGAGCCTCCCCTATGTTCAGCACAACTACAACTGGGCTCTCCACAGCTCGAATGGACACATCCCTTTTCAAGTGGGCTTGTGATACCAACCACTATGTCCCATCGATGTGGCCATGCCATTTGCAGCTACTCACACAGATTCGGCTCATGTCTAGTCCGAAATAGATAAGCCAAAAAAATTCATTGAGCACATCCAACATATTTGCCAGCAGGTCCATGAAATTCTAGAGAAATCAAATGCCAAGTACAAGAAAAAACATGATCAACATCAGTGCCACACAAGTTTTAGGTGGGCAACAAAGTCTAGTTGCATTTTCAAAAGGAACACCTTACCGGAGGCTATCAAAAACTAAGATCACTCTGATGTGGTCCTTACAGCATTACCAAGACTGTGTCAGACAATGCATTTGAGCTCAGCATTCGCCCATTCCTTGGCTTGCACCTAGTGTTCAATGTGGATCGCCTTTGCTCATACTTTCCACCATTACTAGACACATTCAACATTGCATAACAACTCACACCCACAGAGTTAAATCCAAATTGCATGGAACAAGCTACAACTAATTAGATGATGGACACAGAGATCAAGCACAATCACTATCATAATATCCAATGGTATCGAGTTGTCAAAGCATGCCAAATCCTTCACCAGGGCAAGTGGCTCAACACACAATTTTCCTCATCTCATGGAGGAATTCAATGCAATGGAGACCATTGCTTCCTAAGGGGGGAGGAATGATACAGGTGGATATTGGTGGCCACCCAGCAAGTCCACTTGGAACCCCATCATTGTTTCTTTTAGCTTTTCATTTTCCTTAATTGTAGCATAGTTTACTATTTCTAGTAGCTTTTCAGGTCCTGAACTTCCAGAGCCATTTTGAGGCCCTAAACAATGCTTTTTACGAAAATTGGGAGCAACATGGGTCTATGGACTAGTTTTTCTCTTCCCAAAGTTGCATTTCTCGAATAGATATTTCTAACGAGATATTTTGCACATCAAATGGAGATCGTATGCCAAAGTTACAACCACGGGAAGTTGATGTACGAATTTACCCAAATGGGGCCCACAGTTTGGCGTTTCATCTTCTAGTTGTAGCTTTCTTGACATTTAGGGTTTTCCATTGTTTCTCAACAATAAATAGGCCTTCCAACCTCATTGTGACATAGTTCAAAGGCATGTAGCCAGCACATCTAATCTAGGTGGATATTGGTGGCCAACTGCCAATTCCACTTGGATGCCCACCATTGCTTCTTTCAATTTTTCTGTTTCCTTAATTATAGCATAGTTTACTATTTTTAGTAGTTTTTTAGGTCATAAACTTTTGGAGCCATTTTGAGGCCCTAAACCGAATTTTTTTTAGGAAATCTACCACCAATGATTTTATATCTGAAATCATCTTTTTCGTCGTAGTCCTTGGAGAGATCTTTCCAAGGGGCTATCATCCGCGTCAAACGGAGATAATATGACCAAGTTGCAACCCCGGGAAGTTAGCTGTCCAACTCACCCCAACGGGGCCCATAAACTCTTGGTGTTACATCTCCTCGGGTTAGGGTTTTAGTTTTTTAGGGTATGCTCTTATTATTTAATAATAAAGAGGCCCTTGAGCCTCATTGTAAGACAATTCAGAGGCATGTAGCCACCACATCTCTTCTCAGAGATAAGCTACCATCACCCTAGCTGGTTTATTTCGATTCCTGTTTGTAAGCATATTTTAGTATTTTACATTAATGAAATGAAGTAGTATTTCTGCTCCATCTCTGTGTTTACGGTTATCTCTATAATTTGTTAGGTTCCTATTTAAATCTAGATCAGTGGTATCAGAGTGGTCTGCGTTTCTTCACTATTTTTCTTTGCATGTCCCCAACAAGGTCGGGATATAAGGAGTTAGGGCTTGACCTGGTCAAACCTTTGTAAGACTAGCCTTGCAAATCCTGATGGCCTCCCATGGCGGATGGAAAGAAAGACGAGGGGGTAGGAGATCCTATCGAAATCTTGCTCAAAGAAGCCCTCAAGTGACAAAGGAACGCGATGATGGACAACTTTGCCCAGATCCTTCAGTGGCTATCCAGGGGCAACACATCGGCTTCCAACAACAATTTTGGAAACACCACACCATTTAAGGTACAAGTTAATTTTGGAATCCCCATATTCGAGGGTCATATAGATGCAAATTTCGTTGATAAATGGTTAAATCTGCTAGAGGATTAATTTTCTGTTCATTAGTTTTCCAGTTGGGAAAAGATTATTTTCGCTCTTCTCAAAGCAGCCCCCCACGTCAAGGATTGGCGGGAAACCTGTTGTGAGCAAAAGGATGATTTTAGCTGCACCAACTTGGAATTGATTTCAGGATGCCATTAAGGAGTAGTACTACGCTATCAGAAGCTATGAGGATCAATACATAAAGTGGACCATGTTGCGGTAGGGAAGGGACTAAGACGTGCCAAAGTTTACCAATATTTTTTATGCCCTTCCCACAAAGTTGGGTATCAAGGATACTGAGTAGCATTTTGTACTGAAATACTGTGGCTGCATACACAAGTACATCCAGGAAGAAATAGAATTCCTGAACATATCCTCACTTATCACAACATACTGGTATGCCATCAAGGTCGAGCAAAATTTTAAACAGAGGAAGCAAGACTTTGGATCTGCGAATCCGAAACAAAGGAAAGGTGCCCACAGACTACAGAAAAAAGGACAAATCCAAGGCAGGGCAGCCCAAGATGACCCGCCAATGCTGTAAGAAAATAAAAGTGTTGCAAAGCCGAAAAAGGACACGAGAAAGTGGTGTCAGTTCCATAAGAGCTCCACTCACAACACAAGTGAGTGTTAGGCCAAGCAGTCACTAGTGGCCGAGCTAAAGGTTTCAGAATCAGATGCATGTTCTAACTCTAAGTCAGAACCCAATAAGGGGAATGACAAAGGGAAGCAGATTATCGATCCAGAGCCCAATGCCACCATTGCCACCACGAAGATCCAGAAGGAGGAACCCAAAGATCCAAAGGAGGAGGAGCATCTCTTCCACTCCTAGATGTGGGTAAAGGGCTCCCCACTACAATTCATTGTCGACAGCAGGAGCCAAAAGAACCTCATTTTGGCTAAGGTCGTGAAGTAGCTGGGCTTACCGACCATAGCACATCCACAATCGTACACCATCAAGTGGCTTCACCAAGGATGGGATCTTCGCATGAGCCAACAGTGTAACCTTCCATACAACATCAAGCCCTTCACTGATGAGGTATTGTGTGACATTTCTCCCCTTTAATTTTGTGATGTATTATTAGGACAACCATACTTGTGGAAGTGACATGCTGTGTGTGAATCAAGGCCCCATTTTGTTATTGTTACTTTGGGAAATAAGTTGTACAAGATACCAGAGGTAGCACCGCCTACCACCATCTCTTTGGTTACTGCAAAACAATGTAGTAAGCTCGTTTCCAAAACCAGGAAATTTGTTTTCCTGATGATACGCCCTTAAGGAAAGAAAAAGATGGTGGCCACAACCTCCAGACAGGGCCCCTCCACATGACAACTACAGATGGACAAGGTCATGGAGAAGTACAAGTACATCTTCACTGCTCCTATGGGGGTTCCTCTGCATTTTCAAGTTAAGCACTCCATTGATCTGAACCTAGGTGCGCCACTACCCAATGGACCAATTTATCAACGCTCTGCTCTGGAGTATGATGAAATCAAAAGGCAGATTCAGGAGCTGCTGCAAAAAGGTCACATCCATTTGATTTCATCGCCCTGTGGGAGCCTGACCGTATTGGTACAGAAGAAGGATGGGACTTCGAGACTATGTATTGACTATCGGGCACTGAACAAGATCACTGTCCATAATAGGTACCCAATCCCATGGATTGATGACCTCCTAGACCAACGGAAGGGGGAAAAATATTCTAGAAAGATCGATTTGAAGTTAGGATATTATCAGGTACCAATTGAACCCTCCTATGTGTGGAAGAGTACCTTCAAAGCCACGGAGGGGCTTTTTGAATGGTTGGTTACGCCTCTCGGATTGACGAATGCTCATGCAACCTTCATGAGGCTAATGGATGATATCCTGTAGCCATTCGCCAACTCATTTATAGTGGTATACTTGGATGACATCCTGATCTTCAGCCAAAGATGGGAAGAGCACCTCTGCCACATCCGACAAGTTCTCCAAACATTGCAGCAACACAAGTTATGTGCCAATTTGGAGAAATGAACTTTTGGCATGACCCAGGTTCAGTATCTGGGATACATTATTGATGAGTAGGGGGTGCATGTGGATCTAGCCAAGATCCAATTCATTCGGGATTGGCCATCTCAAACCACTCTAACATAGCTTCACAGCTTTCTAGGCCTTGCCAACTTCTACCGCAGGTTCATTTTGGGATTTTCTCATATCACTTGGCCCTTGAGTCAAGTCACCAGGGGGGGAGTGAATGAAAATTTCTTTTGGTCTGAATCTCAACAGAAGGCATTCACAGAGTTGTAAGATCACCTCTGCTCGGCACCAGTTCTTGCATTACCAGACTAGCAGTTCCACCATTTGAGGTCGAGATAGATGCCTCTGACTATGCTATTAGGGTAGTCCTTACTCAACACTCGCATCCAATGGCATATCGCAGTGAGACACTTTCAGAAACAGTCTGAAAGTATCCCACTTATGACAAAGAGATGTATTCCATTGTGCAGGCCTACCGAAAATGGAAGCATTACATTTTGGTGAAGGAAACAGTCATCCACACAGACCACCAACCCTTGTAGTTCATACAGAGCCAAGGGGAATCACATAATGATCACCATCAGAAGTGGTCCACATGCCTGCAACAATTCCATTTGAATATCAAGTATAAGAAGGGCAGCACTAATAATGTTGCAGATTGCCTCAATTGACCACCGATCATGGTGTTAACCACCATGATCAACTCTTGTGGGCACGAGACTTCTGATTGGCCACTTCTCTACAAAAGTGACATGGAATTCGGCCACACATACCAGACACTCTTGGAGGGTTAGCATGTTCTAGATTTTCACCTCAAAGATACCCTGTTATGCCACCTGGGTCACCTTTGTGTTCCTTCAAGTGAGCATGCCAAGATGATTTGGGAAGCACACTACAGTCAAGCTGTTGGGCTTTTCAGGGTTGAAAAAATGGTGGAAGTACTACGGAAGTATTTCTATTGGCCGAATCTTCAACAGGATGTCAGGAAGTACATCAGATCATGCACTGCCTACTCCATTGCCAAACCAACCATCAAGAAGCAAGGCCTCTATATGCCACTGCCTACCCCTATTCGACCTTGGGAATCCATCTCCATGGATTACATGTCAGGCCTTCATTCCATTAAGCATGGAAATGACTGTGTTTTTATGGTCATCGACAAGTTCTCGAAGATGGCCATTATGGCAGCCTGCAAGAAGAATATCACAACAAAAGCCACTGTGAAACTCTTCTTTGAATGAGTGTGGGTACACTTTGGGATCCCACAGTTTATCATCTCATATCGGGATAGTAGGTTCCACAGTACATTTTGGTCCAGTCTCTGGTCGATGTTGGACACCAAACTCAATAAGTCCGTAGCCTTCCATCCTCAAACTAATGGTCAGACAGAGGTTGTTAATAGGATGATCATACACATTCTGCACATGTACAACTCAAAGCATCCACACACATGGGACGAGAGCCTCCCTTATGTTCAACACAGCTACAACCGGGCTCTCCATACCTCGACTAGCCACAACCCTTTTTAGGTGGGCTTGGGATTCTAACCACTATGTCCCATTAATGTGGCCATGCCATTTGCAGCTACTCACATAGATTTGTCTCCTATACAGTCCAAAACAGATAAGGCAAACAACTTCATTGAACACATCCAACATATTCGCCAGTAGGTCCATGACATTCTGGAGAAATCAAATGCCAAGTACAAGAAGTGACATGATCAACATCAGGTGCCCCATAGGTTTCAGGTGGGCGACAAAGTCTTGTTGCATTCGCAAAAGGAACGCCTTACTGGAGCCTATCGAAAGCTCAGACCACTCTGATATGGTCCTTACACCATTACCAAGGCTATGGGAGACAATGCATTTGAGCTTAACATTCCCCCATTCCTTGGCCTACAGCCAGTGTTTAATGTGGACCACCTTCGGCCATACTTTCCACCATTACTAGACACATCCGACATTGCAGAACAACTCACACCCACATAGTTGAATCCAGATTGCATGGAACAAGCTGCAACTGATCAAATCATGGACACATAGATCAAGCACACTCGCCAGCAGAATATCCAACTCTATCGAATTGTCAAAGCAGGCCAACTCCTTCACGAGGGCAAGTGGCTCACCATCGAGCAAGTTCAGCAAAAGTTCCCTCATCTCATGGAGGAACTCAACGCAATGGAGACCATTGCTTCCTAAGGGGGGAGGAATGATCTAGGTGGATATTGATGGCCACCTACCAATTCCACTTGGACCTCCACCATTGCTTCTTTCAGTTTTTCAATTTCCTTAATTATAGCAGACTTACTATTTTTAGCAGTTTTTCGAGTCCTAAACTTATGGAGCTGTTTTGAGGCCCAAACAATGTTTTTTGGGAAATTTACCACCAGTGAATTTTTTGTATAAAATTGTATTTTTTGTCATATTCCTTGGAGAGATATTTCTAATGGGCTATCATGCACATCAAATAGAGATAATATGACCAAGTCGCGACCCTGGGAAGTTGGCTATCCAACTCACCCCAACGGGGCCCATAAACTCTTGGTGTGACATCTCCTCGGGTTAGGGTTTTGGCTGTTTAGGGTTTTCTCTTATTGTTCAATAATAAAAAGGCCCTTGAGCCTCATTGTAAGACAGTTCAGAGGCTAGTAGGTGTCACATCTCTTGTCAGAGATAAGCTACCATTGCCCTAGCTGGTTTCTTTCGATTCCTATTTATAAGCATATTTCAGTATTTTACATTAATGAAATGACATAGTGTTTCTACTGCATCTCTATGATTACGGTTATCTCTATAATTCGTTGTGTTCCTGTTTAAATCCAGATCAACATCTCTTCTCAGAGTTAAGCTACCATCGCCCTAGCTAGTTTATTTCCATTTATGTTTGTAAGCATATTTCAATATCTTACAGTAATGAAATGAAGCATTATTTTTGCTGCATCTCTATATGTATGGTTATATCTGTAATTTGATGCATTCTTGTTTAAATTCGGATCAGTTTAAGAGTTTCTAACACATTTTTAAGAGGGTTTCATTATCGAAGTACTATTCTTAATGTTTTTCTTGTGCTAGTGAGTTTTCTTTAGGGTTTGAAAATAATTTTATTCTACTCCTCCTAGTCTTACTGGTAGGATCTTGTTTTTCTTCTTCCTTAAAATGATTTCTAATAAAAAAATCTTCCAAATTATCTCCTATGTTTCTCAGAGGGGCCTCAGTAGGATTTTCGCTAGGCCATGATGGTAAAGGGCATTATTTGTAGATTGTATCTTCCTTTGAATATTACCAGCCATTTTTCTGAATCTATGAAGTAGGAAATATTAGAGGATAATTTCATTCTTGTCAAGAAAATTCATCATTAAGAATGCATGATAAAATAACATGTTTCTGAATCTTCCTTCACAAGTTATAAACTTTTGAATGATCAATAGTGAATTCCTCCACTTAGTCTTCAAAGTTGTGACTCATATTCCCTTTTTAAGCAGAGAAGCATCCATATCTGGATTCTTGATGAAAATTTTCCATTCTTTCTCTTCAATTTTTTTGTTCTTAAACCATCTCTCTCCAATTCTTAGTGATTCAGTAGCTTCTGCTATGAAATACTCTGTCAAAACCACCTTCATGTCCCCAACTTTTGCTTCAATTCCATTGTATTCCCTGGCGAAAGAATTTGTTACCTCTTTCTCGTGCCCATAAAATTTCCCCACAAATTCTAGCCACTGTTCTTGCTGCAACAATTATCTAACATGTGGGTAGCCTTCAACAAACTTAACCCCATTCAGCTTTGATATTACAATGACCCCCATGTTAGAGAAGCTTAGCCCGTAATTTCTCTTTCGACAAGGTGAAGGACTTGAAGGAATTTGTGTATGGATTGAAACAGAGTTTAGGTGAGGGTCATCTCGACAATCAAACAAAACACAGTGAAATGGTTAATGGATGTATTTCACATGAAGTGGAATGACGAATGGAGAAGAGAGGGAAAATTTCAAATTATATCAAGGTTCATGATTGTGTTGGTGAACAAGACATAGATATTTCATTAAGAACGAAGGCATGTGATAGTAATAAGGGTAATCATTATTCAATATAGAATTACAACAATTACTCATCATTTATTTCATAAGTCAAATGTTTTACTATAACTCAATTTTAAGATACCTTAGATCCTTTGTCTTACTAATTTTGATTTTCCTTTTGTAGTTTTTTATTTTTCTTCAACTGCAATCTTCATCAAAATTGATTCTACCATGATATTTATTTGCCCTGGTCACAATTTGTCAAGTCAACTGTAGAATTCTATTAGAGCTGTGAATTGTTGACAATTCTGTAACTGCTTTATTTTTCATAAGAGAAAAGAGGGTTAAAAAGAAAATGGGACTAGAATAGGGAAAATAAAATATAATTTGCCAAGAACTCTTGGTTTTCAACCTCGATATGTTGGTTTTCATGTCTATATATATATATATATATATATATATATATATATATATATATATATATATATATATATATATGAAAAATAAAGTAGAAGGCTAAGTTGGAGAGGAAGAAGAATCATCCTTGATCAAATTCAAATCAAGATTATCTTGTAGATTTCTTATGAATTCTTCCCTTGTTAATGGCTTATGATATATTCCTAGTCTATGACCATTTACAAGGAAGGTTAATTTTTATTCATCAATGGTTCTGATTATGAATGCTCCATTATCAAAGACTTTTTCAATCTCATAAGGAACAAGCCAATGAGTTTGAAATTTTCCATGAGAATATTTAAGTTTTGAATAAAAAAGCAATGCCCAATCAACAGTTTAAAATTTTCTTTCTTTGGTAAACTTATCATGCCATGTAGATCTTTGTTGTTGCACTCTATGAATAGCATCCTATCGTATCTCATTAATTTCATTCAATTGTTCTATTCTTTGTCTTTCCACTTCTGATAGATCAATACCCAACTTGGTTGTTGTTTTAAAAGTATTCATCTGGAACTCAATAGGAAATAGGACTTTCTTTCCATAAACAAATGTGTCATGTTCTATTTATTGATGTGGTACGCTATGCCCATAAAGCTTCTAGAAGCATTTTTTCCCAATCCCTTCTATGCAGATGCACAGTCTTGGTAACAATTGCTCTAACTACTTTATAGGTAGATTCCACTTGTCCATTGGCTTGTGGATGATATGGAGTTGACTTCCTATGTTTGATTTTGTATTGCTCCATTATCTTCTTTACTGGCTTGGATGTAAATTAAGTTCCTTGTTCTGTCACAATTTCCCTAGGGACACCAAAACGAGTGAAAATATCCTAAGAAGGAAATGAAACTATAACATTTTCAACAGCAAAAGGAAGTTCTTTAGCTTTTACCCATTTTATGACATAATCTGTACAAGCAATAATGTACCTTTTTTTTCTTGACGGTTGATTGATTGGACCAAAATAATCCAAAGCCCATTTCTCAAAAGGTTTAATAAGTACATGAGAATGTAGAGGAATTTCATCTGAAGGAAAAGGTTTCCCCACTATTTGACAATTGTCACACCTCTTAACATATTCCTTGGCATACTTAAAAGGAGAAGGCCAATAATATCATAAGAGAAGGAGTTTATAAGCAGTTATTTTAACATCGAAGTTTCCTCCACATGGTTCATCATGACAAGACTTTAATATTTCTGGTACTTCATCCTCTCTACACATCTTCAAATGGTTAAGTTAGGTCCTACCTTATGTAATTCTTCATTTATCCATGAATAAGATGCACTAGATTGAATAACCTTCCTTTTCTCTCGAGGAGACAAGTATGATGGTAACTTCCCTGTAGCTAAATAATTAGCAATATATTCAAACCAAGGAGATTTAATAGATAACACAAAAAGATATTCATCACGAAAATTATCTTCTACAAGAACATCATTATTATAATTTTTGATTCTAGATACAAAATGAACAATAGTGTTTTCTTTTCCAGGTCTATTCAAAATAGTAATATTGAATTCTCGTAATAACAAGATCAATCTTGTATTTTTTCCATTAGTAATTGATTTATTCATTAAATATCGAATTGTGGAATGATCTATGTCGATGAAGGTTTCATAACCAGTGATATAATGTCTAAATTTATTGATGGTATGCAAAACCACTAAAAACTCCTTTACTGTGAGAGTATAATCAAACTCCATAGTAATATTTTTTCTTGTGTAGTAAATGGCATAACGAGTTAAATATTTCTATCCTAATACATCTCCTAAAGCTATATCTAAGGCATCAATCGAAATGTGAAAAGTTATTTTTCAATTTGGTCCTCTTAAAATGGGTGCTTAAGAAATATTTTCTTTCAATGTTTCAAAATATTTTTGGCAGTCATAATTCCAGATGAATTCACAATCTTTTGTAAGCAATTTGAAAAGTAGAGAGGCAATATTTGTAAATTTTTCTATAAATCTTCTATAATAGACAGTAAAACCAATAAAAATCTAACATCGCTTTGACACATAAGAACTCATAACTTGGAAATGTCTTCTACCTTATATTCATCCACTTTGATTCCATATTGTGGAATATGGTAGCCTAAACAATTCCCCCAATAAACATCAAAAAATATTTTTCATGGATTAGTGAGAGATTTTCTTCTTTACACCTAATGAGAAATTTTCCAAATTGTTAAGAGATTCTTCAAAATAATTTCCATAAACAGTGAAATCATCCATGTAAAATTCCAAAGAAGCATGAATTAGATTAGAGAAAATACCTGGAATTGCCCTTTGCAATGTTGCAGGTTCATTACATAACCCAAAAGGAAGTACTCTATACACAAAGGTTCCCCATGGATAGGTAAAGGTTTCTTTATCTTAATATTCTAGAGCTACTTGGATTTGGTTATATCCACTAAAACCATCCAAGAATGAAAAGTATTCTTTCCTTGCCAATGTGTCAAAAACTTGATCTATGAAGGGAAGTGTAAAATGATCTTTTAAAGTAGATTTATTCAATTCCCTATCATCAATGCATATTGTCCATTTTCCCTTTTATTTCAGAACAATTACCAATTGTGAAACCCATTGGATGTCTCATATTGGATAAGTAAAATTCACATTTAACAATTTTTGTAATTCCTCTTTAACAATTTTCCTTAGATTTGAATTCACTCTCCTCTAGGGTTGTCAGATTGGTCTAGAATTTTCTTCATTATATATAGGATGCATACAAGTGTTAGGATCAATTCCTTTCATATCATTGTATTCCCATTCATAAGCAGAGGAATGTTCTTGCAACATCTTTATTAATTCTTTCTTTTGAGATTATTCTAGATTATCATTAATATTCAAAGTTTTCCCTAGAATTTTTTTTATTAAATAATAGCCAAATTTCTCCATAGAATGTAAATCCATCTGACAAGATGATACATTCAATATTGTATTGTTCTTGAAAACTATGGTTTTCTTCACAATATGATGAATCATTATTTTCCACTAAATTCAAAATTTGATCTTCTTCATATTTTTCTGAAGTGGAAAAAATTGGTTGTATATCAAAGTTTTCATTATCATATTCTATCCATGCTTCACTTTCTACTTCTATCATTGCTTTTTTAGGAGGAAATAATGTGAATTTATTTGTCGAACTTCCATCAAAGACAATAATATCACTGGATCTACAAATTATAAAAGCATCACTTGTATCTAACCATGGTCTTCCTTGAATCAATGCTAGATAACACACCATCATTTTTATAATAGATCTATTTGCTAATTTCAATAATGTAGGTGTATATTTGATATTATGAAGTTTCAAATGATTCATAGTTTGTTTACTCATGATGTCGATAACCACTCCTAAATCGACCAATGTGTTTGGAATATAGACACCATTGATGTGTCTTTTCATAATCGCACTTTTTGGATCTAGATATTTTTTAATGGTTGTCTTTCCCATCATGATATCTATAGTTTTTCCAACTAACTGAACTCTTTTAACTTCTTTCCTTTTTCTTCCTAGTTTTTTAATACTTAACTTCATCATTGTCTTTGAAAATATTGGTATTTATTTTATAACTTTTAAGAAAGTAACTTTTATACAAATATTCTTCATTTCACCTATCATATCATAATCACACAATACAATTTGTTTTTCTACCGCTTTTTCAATTTTCAATCCTTCAGGAGAAGGTGGATTTCAATTAGAGATTGAAGATTGTTCTATAATAGGATTTTATTTTATTGGAATATCATTCGAATATACAGGGATGGCTTTTTTTTTAGAATTTTCCTTTTGATGAGAACATGTCTCTTTCAAACTCCTGGATAACAACGAATGGAGACTTCTTTTGCAATACTCTACGAGATCTAAGTTGGACATTGTTTAGATCTAATGGAGTTATCATTTAAGTTTGGAGAGTATCTCCTTCCATGTTGTAAACAAGCTGTGAATTTTTATTATTTGGATTTGGAAGTGTTGAGAAAGTAGTTGATTTGGTTTTTGTTGAAATGGCAGTGAAAGTTGTGGGTCTGGATTTTGTGGTTGAGAGGGTTGAACAGGATGAGGAAAATACTATGGTGGAAAAGCAGGGTAAGGTTGAGGATATTGAGGATTTGGATAAAGTATTTACCAAAAGGATTTTTCCATCCTTTTGCCCAATGTTGAGGCCAAGGTTTCGAAGCCATGGGTGTAGTCCAATTACATTGTCATGGTTGTCCATATGTTTGAGTGTTGAAACCTTTGATCATATTCTATTGTGGATTTTTCTATGGTCTCTTGTCAATAAAACAAAGAGGTTCTACTTGATTTGGTATTACTTCTTCTTGATAGACAACTTTAAGACCCGGTATTGATGGACATTACTCTGTATCATGATTTTTTGCACATATGACATAGGTTTCCAGACATTTGAAGTCAAGAGGGCATTCTCTCAAGTCATGCTTCTTTCCACATTTTGGAAAAAAGATAGATAATGTAGCATTTTCAACCTTTTTTTTTTTGTTTTTTACTTTAAGGGTATCTATTTATACATTAAGACTCCCCAAAATATGAGTTTTAAGGTTTTCAAGCAAATTTCCTATTTCAGCCCTACTTACTGTCCCAACTGTAGATTTATTAATCCTAGACATAACAGGATCTCTTGGATTTTTCCCAATTCTCTCCTTTCCTCTTGAAATGTGTATTCATAACTCAAAAATATCTCCAAATGATAACTAAGAAATATATCCTTTACCCATTAAATTCAAAATATATATCCACTCATCTCGGGTATATTTTAGTAAGAGAGGTTTCAAAGATTCTTCATCTAGATTATGTATTTTAGCGCTTTTTACATTATAAGTAAATATTTCAACAAAATCTTCAATATTTTCATCTTCCTTTACCATCATTTTAAATACTTCATCTTTAAGATTATGAGGCATACAATAATCCTTGTATTTTTTTAACAGTGCCGTTTTCCTTTCTTCCCATGTTCTTATAGAATGTACTCTTAAGCCCATAAACAATTTAATGTTGCATCCTTAAGAGTGGCTGGAAATAATTTCAACTTTTGAGTATCAAGCAAGTAGTCATAAGATCTACACAATACTTCAAACTCAAAGGGAAATGTTTTAGGATCATCATTTCTTAGTCCATGAAAATTAGGAAGGATGGAGGATGAGATATGTTTCGTTGTGGCTGTGGTATCTTCATTGAAGATGGGAAATCCAAAAGGTTTTGAACCTCCTCTACCACTTAATATTCCTCTTCCTCCACCTCTGCCACCTCCTCTATTTCCTCCTCTTCCACCTTCAATCCTAGGTTGTTGACCATTCACATTATTTACTTCTCCTTCCCCTTATCCTGTCATTGTAGATTCCTTAGAGCTAATTTAAGGTTCCAAAATTGGATTTCCTAGTTCCTCCTCTAGCTCCTCTACTTCTTCTATCAATGGAATTTTAAAATATATTTCTTCTTCTTCCTCTTCATTAGGGATTTCTAGTTCTTGTCTTAGAAGTTTTTCTCTAGTTGAATATAGAAAAATTACTCCTTCAGTTAGGGATGTAGGATATTCTTCTTCTATTACAACTTCAGTTGAATAATTTGGTGAATCTTTAGGTTGGAATTCATATCTAAGTACCTTAGGAAGTCTATGTCTGCCTGCAATTGATGGAATATTAATTTGGGTTGATGGTGTGGCACTATGAAGTCATGATGGGGAGAGTGGTGATGTTGGAATCAAACTCTTACCTCTGCTTACAAATCTACCTCTAGAATCTCTTTCCTTATGCATATCATTTTTACTTTTTTTTTATTTTTTAAATGAAAAGAAAAAAGAAAATATTCCTATGTACACTTCCCTCAAAACGACACCAAAATGTTTGGTAATTTAATTGATGTTGAATTACTTACATAAATTATGAACAAGTTCTAGTAAAATGATGAAATGTATGTGCACTGTTTGTGCTAGGAGTCTTTATTCTTTAAACAATTCCTAAGTTAATTTGAGATATTGAAATGCACATGTTTCTCTACAGCTATGCAAGTAAATAAATCACTCATAAAAATGAAATTGATTTTACCTTAAAAGAAAAATCACACTCTTTTTTAAATGAAAAACACACTTATTTCATACTTACTCAAAGTAAATTCAAACACACACTTTTCTTTTAAATAAAATCACACATATACTTTGCTTGAAATGGATTCACACGCACACTCTTTCTTTAAATGGAATCACACACTCACTTTATTTTAAATGAAATCACACTTTCTTTAAACAGAAATCACACTTTCTTTGGAATGAAACCTTAATAGTGTAAATGAATCTACTCTTGACAAAAAGAAGGATTATCTATGCAAATTAAAATCCTATCTACACAACTACAATGAAAAGCTATGATACTAATTTATGTCAACTTATACCTTTTCCATGTGTATAAGATATCTCACTTCACTAACCAATGAAATGATTAAATGAATCTGCTGCAAAACAATCTTAAACTTAAAGAAAGAAAAAAAAAAACTAATAGAATCCTACAGAAAACACAGAATGAAGTACTAAATTGAAATTAAAAGGAAACCTTACTATATCGAGTGGGGCTTCCTACGATAATCAGGTATCAATATGATTCCCTCAAAAGATTATTAAACATGCATTGGAATCGCACAACATATAAATAAGAACGAAATAGAGTTTGTACATAAAACAGAGTGTTTATAACATAAAATTCCATGTTTTTGTCTCATATGCCGAGAGGCATATTTATAAAACTCATGTGCATTAAATGTTTCAGAGTATTATTGTTTATGCTAATTGACACTAGCTATAATTAACATTAAGAGATAAAATAGTTTCATTTCCTCTTGATTTGCTATCAATGAAGCCAATCATGAGGTTGAATGTCTGCATTCACTAATTCCTCACTCGCTTGATTCACCTTCCTCGGTGGTTGACTTCTACTTTGATCAAGCTACCATGGTGCTTTCCTTATTGATATAGGTTATGCATGTAGGAACAAATCGGTGTACCAACTAATTGCCACCTACCCATATGTTGTGTTCCTCGGCTGAAGCTTTGCAACCCATCAAACCTTGGACTTAGTTGCAGAATCATACATCAGCTGCAGAATCGTTGTAATTTAGTAGCTTAGGTAAATGTTGAGTCAAATAATAAGGACAAATGATATTTATGAAATATAATATCATTATGTACCTTCTATGCCATAAAACTTGTAAACTCATACACAAATTATAGTTATGAAGGTCAAAAAGGGGAGTAATGGTGTTTAAGAAGGTTGTTAAAAAATAGTAATTTTGGGGTTCAACAGGATTTATCCCACATTGGTTTTCCACCTAAATCCTGGACTTCATGTGTGTTGATATGTTTCTTGTGTGTTGATGATCTGTCTTTTCTTTACTACTGCCTAATGAATCAATGATGCATTGGTTAAAGATAAACAATTAATGAAATTAATGATAAATTAGTTATCTAGATATGCGTGGTTTGAATTGATCACAATCACGTACAAACATTGGTTTCCTTAATGACAGTAGTGTACATAAATCATAAAATTTAATTCAAAGGTTAAAATGTGTTAAAAATACTCATTCACCCCTGCCCCCTCCCACCCTCTTTTAGTATTTTTTTCTTAACATTATTTTCAACTTATCTCCCTATAATTTTACTCAAATTTCCAGTGGGTGCACTCTTTGGATGCAAAATTTAATTTTCCATCCAAGGAGTACTAGTGTTGCATAGCTTCAATGGACTCTACTAAATGGAAAATGTGAGATACATGAAAAACATTATTGCAATAATTAGTTTTCATGTATTTCACATTTTCTATGTAGTAGGGTTGATCGAAATTATGCAATATGGGTACTCTTTGGATGGAAAATTAAATTTTGCATCCAACGAGTGTTCCCACTCGAAATTTTAGTAAAATCTTAGGGAGATGGTTGAAAATATGAGTTGAAAAGTAGTTTTTCTTTTTTCCATCCAAAACTTGATAACATAATCTAATATTATTTTATTATTTCCACTATTATTTTCTATTAGTACTTAGGAGGCCCATTTTAGACCTCAAAATTTATCTAATGGGTTGAGTGGAATGTGGTGCACTATTAAATCCAAGTGGAATCATGTCTTTCCATGTATTTCACTTTTTATAAGTAGTAGAGTTCATCAAAAGTATGCAACATGGATAATCATTATATGAAAAATTAAATTCCTCACCGAACAAGTGTTTCTGCTTGAAATTCGTAAAATCTTAGGGAGATAAGATGAAAATATGAACTAAAAAAAATAGTTTCTTTTATCTTTTTACCCTAAAAGTGGTGAATCATCCCCGATGGTTGGCATTATCATATTGAATCTCATTGTTTCTTATAAAGTTTATTTATGTTGTACATTTTTGTTTTGAGGCCTATTTTTTACCTAACAAATCTCTAATGATGGGTGTAGCTACAATATAATACTTTTTGTAGCTAGCCACCCCCATTCCATATCTAATGCGTCAAGGGAAGCTTCAGTAAGGGTTACGAAATTTCAAATAGGTTGGATGACATGAAGGCCACTCTCCTTCAAACAAAGAGAAATCAACTCTCACAAATTCAATTACTATTTTGGGGCTAGTAAACATTACAAGAAACGCTAATATGTGCCTTTTAATATTCAATGTACATCCAATCTAGCTTGATACTACATGGAGGAAGTCCTACATTGAACTCATATCCTATTGAGACTTTCATCCTACATCATATGTCCTACCCAAATCACAATATATGGAAAATTCTTATTATTGCTTGCTCAGAATGAAGGTTTCCACACTAATCTCCTGAACACATTTTATTTTGCTTCATATAATTTACTATTTCCTTAAAGTTTTCAATATCTTTTATTTCCTACTATTAAGTATCACCCAATTGGGAATGCTTAGGTTCATTATCCTCTCCTCCATGTGTCCTCTACACACATAACATGAGGTATATCTCCTCCCTCACCTTTATATCTCTCTCTTCCATGAATATGTTTTGCACCTCTTGGAATTTAACAACTTCTTTAGGTTGTGTGGACACTAAAACTATAGAATAGATAACTACGTAGCCCATAATCTTAGGGACTTTGGTACCACTTCTCCCATTGATCTGATGATAAGATCTTTGACAATTAATAAGGTATCACAGACTCATGTGCATGGATATGCCTATGTTACTTTGTGTAATGGATTGATGAGATTGCAATATACATAGACAATGAAGCAGTAAAAAGAAACATAATAAATAACACACATAAACACAAAAAGTTTAATAAGGATTTCACCGCACACTCCTGGGCTACATCTCCTGGTCTAGCCTTTAGTGGTGATGCTAGGCCCCTATAATACTAGTGTAACCCCTTATTGTTATTAGTACAACCCACTTATTATATTGATGTACCCATGTAGTGCCCATATTATTACTATTGTGCCCCATAGAAGCCCACTATTGTTATTATTGTGCCCTTACATTATTATTGTTATGTCGGCTCTGATTATGTTATGACCCCTTAGACTCCTATATATAGAGAGGAGGTCTTTTCATTTGTATCATCGAAGAATTGTTCATTTATGTAATGTAAAGGAGGGTTCCCCCTCGAAGAGGCTGAATTCTAAGGCGTTGATCTATCTTTTCTATCTTTTCTTGAGCTGGTTTCATAACATTTGGTATCAGAGCTTTGGATTCTAGGGTTTCGCTGCTCCAAACAGGTCATCGTGGCATTTTCGCTATAAATTTGTTTCTGTGATGTTTCAGAAGTTGCAAGAAAAACCCATTTGAGAAGAAATTGCGCTGAACCTTGGGTCTGAATTTCAGAACTTTTCACGCGATATTTGCGGAGATATGATCTGAGGAAGTTGGTCTTTTTGCAGACTCCTGAATTACATTCAAAACAGGTGACCTGGGTAAAATCGTCATAACTTTCTCTCTGGGGATCGGATTAAAATTTTGTAAGAAGGTACAGAAATTGGACAGATTGTAGTTTCTTGTATGCATTGTTTGGATCCAAAGGTCGAAATAGTGACTCGTGGCACATCATACAAGTTCGCTCTTCTGAATTAGTCTATAATCAAGTCACTGTGGGAGATTTCACATAACTCTTACTTGGAGAATCCAATTTGGGTCAGACTTGTGGCATTGGAAAGAGGACACAGAAGGCTACTGCAGGTCACAAATGCAGAACTAGATGATTGAAAAGTACAGAGATACATCAGAGGCAATATTGAGCTCCTAAAATCAAGAAAAAGCATGATGAGGAAGTTTGATGGCAAGGATCCGGTAAATTGGATACTTCAAATGAAGCAATATTTTGATCTACATGGTGTACAACTGTTACAAAAGGTATGTATTGCATCTTCATATTTAGAACCAGATCAATTTTTATGGTACAAAAGGCTTTGGTCTCATAAACAACTTGTTACGTGGTCAATTTTCACGGAGGAAATGATAGCACATTATGAGGATACAAAGAGCAACACCTTCTTTAGAGCAACACCACAACAATTGGAAAGAGTAAAAGGGTTTTGTGACATATTGGAAAGAAAAATTATGGAAACTATGAAGCATACCCATCACAACTATAAAGATGGAAGTGTTGTTTCTCCTAGCCTTCCACAACTTACAAGGGTTACACCACAACAATTGGAAGAAAAAAGAGAAAAAGGGCTTTGTTACAATTGTGATAGAAAATGCATTAAAGGTCATAAGTGTGCCGAGAAGAAATTATTTTACATAGAATATGAAGAGGAGGAAGAAAAGGATCAATAAAGGTCAAAAGTAGAGGATATACTCCAGGAACAAAGCCTAGATGAAGAACAAATAAATTCGACCATATCTTGTAATGCATTGGCGGGAATTACCACTCCTCAAACCATCAAGATAGAAGGACATATCAAGACGAAAAAGGTGCAAGAAGTGAAAGATCACATTGAGAAAGAAGAAATGAATCCAACCATATCTTGTAATTCATTGGTCGAAATTACCACTCCTCAAGCTATCAAGATAGAAGTACATATCAAGAAGAAAAATGTTCAAGAAGTGAAAGATCACATCGAGCATCAAGAAATGAATCCGACCATATCTTGTAAAGGATTGGAAGAAATTACCACTCCTCAAACTCTAGAGATAGAAGGACATATCAAGAAGAAAAAGGTTCAAGCAGAGAAAGATCACATCGAGCATCAACAACAAGTTCTCCAACTTTTAAAGGATAACGCCACTTCGGTGCAAAATCAAATGAAACAACAGGTAGATCAACATCGTAGTGAAAAATGTTTTGATGTAGGTGATTGGGTATTTTTACTGCTACATCTCAAGCAAGCTATTTATGAGAAGGAAATGTTGGCAATACTACATGCACTTAAAAAATGGCGACGTTACCGAATGGGAAGACTCTTCAAGGATGAGGACGTGGAAGCATTGTTTTGTGTCATTTCTATTATCCAACCAGATTGGATAAACGAAGCAAGGGATGAATGGAAGAAGGATGAAGAAGTATGGCCACCTATTCAAAAGTTGCAAAAGATCCAAATTCAAACAATATTTCCAGAAATTAAAGAGGAAGGAAAAATCATATTGGAACCAGGAGCAGTCACAGAAACAAGAACACGACAGCTACGAAATCGATCAATTTCTGAGTATCTCAGCGAGTGGAAGAACTTACCCGCTGAAGATTCCACATGGGAGGACAAGAATTTTATACAGAAGCATCAAGAACTACTCAAGCATTGAGGACAATGCTTTTTGAAGGAGAGGGGCATGCTAGGCCCCTATACTACTAGTGTAACCCCTTATTGTTATTAGTACAACCCACTTATTATATTGATGTACCCATGTAGTGCCCATATTATTACTATTGTGCCCCACAGAAGCCCACTATTGTTATTATTGTGCCCTTACATTATTATTGTTATGTCGGCTCTGATTATGTTATGACCCCTTAGACTCCTATATATCGAGAGGAGGTCTTTTCATTTGTATCATCGAAGAATTGTTCATTTATGTAATGTAAAGGAGGTTGCCCCCTCGAAGAGGCTGAATTCTAAGGCGTTGATCTATCTTTTCTATCTTTTCTTGAGCTGGTTTCATAACAGGTGACCTCTCTATTATGTCTTCAAAATAGAGTTTTACAATAGTGAGATCAATTTGAGCCTCACACAACAGATGTAAAACAATAAAGCTTCACTTGGATCCCCCAAGTCTCTTTTGAGTACACAGACTCTCCTCACTAAATCTCTGTCTCTGTTGCTCTGTCTCAGCACTGCCTTCAATATTGCATGCCTTTGTCTTATAATTTCTATGGCTTTAAAGCCAATCTACACTGCTTGTTCATTTCCTCTTCATGGATTTTTGTCGCTCGACCTCTGTCCACTCAAATCCCTCTTCTGGCGTTAAATAATCATTGTATAATGGCTTCAGGAAAGGTGTCCACCTGTTCCATAATGGATGAGTGCATTGGGCCTTTGAAATCCTTGAGACAGCCATTCTTTGTTTACACAAAGAAATGCGTTCAAACATAGGAAAAACCGCCAAAGCACTATTCATCTAGACTTCAAATATTCATAAATTCATCCTATTCTCCTATTGGTCTGCCTATAAGTTGCAATATCACATCTCCATCGTTGATATGGGAGATGCAGATCCAATAGTTGTTGTCTATTTTTGGCATCCCTTCCATACGGAGGTTAACCACCCGATGAGGGTGGTTTTCTCTCTCCTTAGCCTAGACACATGGAAGCCAATGTATGGGCTCGGGCGGAGCCTGGCCTAATCCACTTACCACCTTTGGCACTCCTGAAATCTCACTTATATCGTGATTTCCTTTTGTATTTTAAAAATACATTAAAACACTGTATTATCCCATAAAAATGGCTTTGGATGGATTTGAAATATTATACGTTTTTATTCCGAAACTCCTTCGGGTACGGGTTTCATCGCATTAGTGCTTCCCTTTGTATTTCATTTAATAAATGAAATATATTAAAATACATTAAAATGCTATTTGACAGATCTCAATTCTTATGAAGTGGTTTATATTTCCATCAGGTCTGGCTAATCGCATATATATGTATGCATATAGCCATGATCCATTGTGTTTTTTGATTGCGATATCGCAATGAAATTGATCACAATCGCATATCATGATAACCCTGCGCTATTTGGTGAGCACTCTATTATTATTTTCCAATGCAATGTTGCGATGCAACATGGGCCGTTGATCTACGCATTTGATCTACAGTCCTCATTGACCCCGCTGATCGTTGTCACGCATACCAAGTGGTCTCTGCCAATACCCTTCACTTGCCACTGCTGATTGTGATTTGCATTCACTGTTCAAGCCGCCGATAGCTCTATTTTCATTGTTTTCTTGTGTTTTTTTTCCTGCCGATAGTGCTTTCCAATGTTTCTAAGGGTTCTTCCCATGCAATTGTTTTGATCATTTGAATGATTTTTAAATATTTAGAGAGTATTCTAGGATCCATTTGGATCACGCCTTCCCATTGAAAAAGGCTTTTGGACCACCAAAATTTGGTTTTTAAGCATCAATCAAGTGAGGATACAACTTCCTCACTTGCCCAATCTCTATCCATCCTGCAACACTTGGCTTTGAACCTTTCACTCAATTTTTGAGATACTCAACATCTCCTCTGCATGTAGTTCTCACCTTCATGTCCAGAGTTGTATCTTCCTGCAACTCATTAAGATATTCAAGCAACAGATCATCAATAGAAGGCAACTAACTTTGCTCTTCGAGATCTTCAATCAAAGAAGGTTAAAATAGTCTCAAGTTCTCTGCATTAACTACTGAATAGATGTGCATGTAAGCTGGCAAATCAAGGTGAAAAGCGTTCTCCCAATTTTCTCAAGTATCTTGAAAGGCCCATACCTTATTGGCTTCAGCTTCTTTCCTTCACCTTGCATTTTGTCTTTGCTGATGTACAACCAAACTTGATCACCAACTTGGAAGTTATGCTAAATTTGATGCTTATCATGCCTTACCTTGTACTTGGCTTGGCTCTTTTCTAGATATTCCTTCATTGCTTGGTGAATTTCTTGGATCTGTTCAATCAAATTAGTTGCTTTGTCCACATCACTGTGTCCATCAACTATTATGTCTTTACTAAAGAAAAAATCCAAGGGAGACCTTGGTGTAAAACCAAAACAAGTCTCAAAAGGAGATATTTGTGTAGAAGAATATTTGACACAATTGTAAGCATGTTGCACATAACACAAATGTTCATCCCAAAGCTTGGGATGCTTGCTACAATAGACCCTGAGCAACTCGATCACTGTCCTATTGACCACCTCTATTTGGCCATCTCGTTCTAGATGAAAGGTTGTGCTTTTTTTTACTCTGGTGTCCATTAACTCCCATAGACTTGACCAAAACTTCCAACAAATTGGGAACCTCGATTAGAGACAATAGAAGCAGATAATGTTGAAAATGAAACAAGATGATGGAGCTTAGTGAAAAGAGGTTGCCCTCACTAAGTGGGCCCACAGGCTATTTTTGGTGGAAAGTCTATTTTTAGACTATTTCTATTTTTAGACATATGGATTATGGTCTATGAGTTGCAGGATGCTATTTGTGGATGATTGGTCATGCTGGTAAAAATGGATGGACTTCTACTTTTATACATATGGGGAAATCTATTTTTAGACTGCCAGTCTAAATATAGAACAGTCAAATATTATTAGCTCTTAATAATATTTGGACTATAAACATTATCTTATCCTCTTGGAGCACTTCAGTTCGAGCTACGGATGTGGCACATGCAATTTCCAGAAGGAAATACGCTTTTCTTATGGGTCGGTTGAGCTATTGCATGATGGACTTCAGTTAGAACTCAAGTGATTGAATCTGGTGGAGTTGATTGAGGAGTTGATGGAGTTGTGTTCAGTTTGACTTGGTTGAACTAGTTGTATTTAGTCTAACTGCATAATACACTAGTGATGAGTGGTGTGAATTAATTATTAATTAATTCACTAATTATTAACTCATAAATCAACTAAAGAATACATCAGTTAACTTAGTGCATGGATAGTTCAGTGGAGACAGGTGTTAGAAGTGAGTGAAAGGGCAAGACAACTGTCAGTTGTGACTATAGTTGTGCATGAGATTTGCACAATCAATGGATTGAGTATTTCCAATGAGGATTGTGTGGTTCAGCCAAGGTAAATACAAGTTTGGATCAGCCATTCTCATCCATTCTTATGTAGGATTGCACAGTGGAGACAGGCAAGCAGCGAAGGAGATTTGAACCTGTGATTGATTCGGATCTGAGCTAGTTTGTGTGTATCAGGTGGAGATAGTACTGAGTACTTGTGAGGAGTATTGTATTATGTATTGTTACATGTTCTCAATCAATATAATATATAGATAGTTGGGGGTTTTTAGCTTATTTCTTTCCCCGTGATACACTGTGTTGATATGTGTGATTGATGCTTCAATGTGCGCATGTGATTGTCTCTGAATATTGCAAATTGATGATCAATAGTAGAGGAGGTTATGTATTATACATGCATTCTGCAAATAGTGTATAATCAGGATAATCTCTGTGAATAAGTGTTATATTATTCAAAATTTCTACATGGTATCGGAGCAGAGTTGATCATCAGATCTATTATTCAGAAAGTGTTTACATTTTATTTCTTTAGGCAGAGTCTGTAATCGGGCCAAGTAGCCTCTGGATTCATCCTTCTTTTGGAAGGTGAGATATCTGGTGAATGCCCATATAGTCAATCTCTGTATGAGAAATACTTTGTTCTCACGAATTCTAGATCGGAAGCGGTTGAGTTTTGAGCTGGTGGAATTCGAATTTGCAGTAGTGCTTTCTTGGTGTCAAAGTTGAAATGTCTTTCAACAGATTGCGATTGGAGTATGCTCTTGAGGGCAGGGAGTATTGCATGGAAAGACAGGAAGGAGGCGGTGTTAGATGAAAATGGGCTGAAGGAGTTCATAGAGGCTGAGGTGCCAAAGCCTTCTGATACTGCTCACGTTGAGGCTTGGCAAAAGAAGACAGCAAAGTGTCAAAGGATTCTGTTGGAGGACATGAAGGATCACATTGTGTCCAGCCTGCATGGAAAGGCTTCTCCATACTTGATGTGGAAAGCATTGAAAAATTTATTCCAAAGCAAGAGCGACCAGAGGAAGTTGGCGCTCAAGGATAAACTCAAAATCATTAAGTGTGAGAATGGAGACAGTATGCCCGAGTATCTCACGAAGTTCACCCAATGCCGGGATGAGTCGGGAAGTGTGGGGGTGACTGTAGATGATGAGGACTTGGTGAGCTTGGCTCTCTTTGGTATTCGAAAGAGTTGGCATTCCTATTAGGACTCTGTCAATGGTCGGGAGAAATTGCCAAGATGGGAGAGACTTTAGTCAGATCTTGTGCAAGAGGAGATCAGGCAGAATACCAGGGACAGATCTTCATCAAAGGCATCTGATGAAGAAAATTGTGCTGTGGCTACCAAAGCAAAGAAGGGGAAGGAGAAGGGTTCTCTTTTAGAATCTTGTTATTCTAATGATGGGAAGAAGGTTGACAAATTGAAAGTGCGATGCTTTCGTTGTCATGAGGTGGGCCATTATGCTGCAAATTGTCCACGGAGGAAATCCATGCATGAGTGAGTTGGATTTCACACTCTTCGCATTCATGGTTTCATCCATGGTGGGAAGTGGTTGGTTTCTTAACAGTGTAGTTTCATTCCACAGGACTAGTGATAAGAGTTTGTTCAGTACTTTGGAGGAGAAAGATCTTGAGATACTCATAGCGATGGGTAATGATGAGAAGTATGGTGTCTCATGTGTAGGCACGGTTATTTTTCAGTGGGAGCATGGAGCTCGCCTTACCTTGACCGATGTCAAGTATGTACCAAGACTGAAGAGAAACTTGGTGTCGATCATGATGCTAGAAGACAGAGGCTATGATGTAGTCTTCAGTAAGGGAAAAGTTTTCCTTAGACACATCATCACTAGACAGGTGAAGCAGATTGGTTCACGGTTCAAGAACCTGTATGCTCTTGAGGTTCAAGATGCATGCAAAGCCTTGAGAAACGAGGCAACTGATGGAGAGTTGATGGTTAAGAGGGAGCGTATATTACCTCTCAACATGCAGAGCCAGAAGAAGTATCAGACGATTGTGGAGGAGCCACGATTGGTGCATCAGCTTAGGGAGATTGTGGAGCAGCCACAACAAGGGAAGCTGAGAGGAGATCAAGTAGAGACATCTACTCATGCAGAGATCTCCAGTAGGGGGAAACTTCGAGCCAAGTGGGCTGAGGGATCACATGCAGCCATACCTCTAGGTACGAGGTGCGGCGATATAGAGTGATCGTTCCAAGGAGGAGGGGCAGGATCCTTGAGGTACCCAACCTCTTGGATGAGACCTTTCTACGGGAGCCCCGATGTGGAGTAGCAAGAGCTGACTGATTGGGTAGAGACAGATACAGATGGAGCAGCAAAGAGAGCGACAGTGTAGGGAATCCCAGGACAATGCATAGCTAGCAGGCTACAGCAATGCGAGAGGCACAAATGTTTTGCACAGTGCTAGGTGGCACAGAGAAGTTTGCAATGGTGTGAGATGCATGGAGATGTTGCAGTAGCGTAGATGTCAGAGAGGGAGCACTTGTCAGCACTAGGTAGAGCTTCAGCATCAAAGTATGTTCCTAGCCCAACAGAGTGGTCAGTTGGGAGTGTTGTTGGAGCAAGTGGACCGGGAAAATGTGTTGCATGTAGAACATTCCAGAGTTGTAGGATAGGGGTTGCAGATAATCCGTATCTTGTTGAGAGGGAGCGTTTAAAATGCAACAAGATGATGGAGCTTAGTGAAAAGAAGTTGCGCTCACTAAGTGGGCCCGTAGGCTATTTTTGGCCAAAAGTCTATTTTTAGACTATGTCTATTTTTAGACATATGGATCATGGTCTATGAGTTTCAGGATGATATTTTTGGATCATTGGTCATGTTGGTAAAAATAGATGGAATTCTATTTTTAAACATTTGGGCGAAGTCTATTTTTAGACTGCCAGTCTAAATATAGAACAGTCGAATATTATTAGCTCTTAGTAATATTTGGACTATAAACATTATCTTATCCTCTTGGAGCACTTCAGTTTGAGCTACGGATATGGCACATGCAACTACCAGAAGGAAATACGCTTTTCTTATTGGTCAGTTTAGAAAGTGTTTACATTTTATTTCTTCAGGCAAAGTCTATAATCGGCCCAGGTAGCCTCTAGATTCATCCTTCTTTTGGAAGGTGAGATATCCGGTGAATTCCCATACAGTCAATATCTGTACGAGAAATACTTTGTTCTCACGAATTCTAGATCGGAAGCGGTTGAGTTTTGAGCTAGTGGAATTCGAATTTGCAGCAGTGTTTTCTTGGTGTCAAAGTTGAAATGTCTTTCAACGAATTGCGATTGGAGTATGCTCTTGAGGGCAGCGCGAATTATATTGCATGGAAAGACAAGATAGAGGTGGTGTTAGATGAAAATGGGCTGAAGGAGTTCATATAGGCTGAGGTCGCAAGGCCTATTGATACTGCTCACTTTGAGGGTTGGCAAAAGAAGACAGCAAAGTGTCGAAGGATTCTATTGGAGGGCATGAAGGATCACATTGTGTCCAGCCTGCATGGAAAGGCTTCTCCATACTTGATGTGGAAAGCGTTGACAGATTTATTCCAAAGCAAGAGAGACCAGAGGAAGTTGGCGCTCAAGGATAAACTCAGAAACATTAAGTGTGAGAATGGAGACAGTATGCCCGAGTATCTCACGAAGTTCACCCAATGCCGGGATGAGCTGGGAAGTGTGGGGGTGACTGTAGATGATGAGGACTTGGTGAGCTTGGCTCTCCTTGGTCTTCCGAAGAGTTGGCATTCCTATCAGGACTTTGTCAAAGGTCGGGAGAAATTGTCAGGATGGGAGAGACTTTGGTCATATCTTGTGCAAGAGGAGATCAGGCAGAATACCAGGGATGGATCTTCATCAAAGGCATCTGATGAAGAAAATTGTGCTTTTGCTGCCAAAGAAAAGAAGCGAAAGGAGAAGGGTTCCCTTTCTGAATTCAGTTATTCCAATGATGGGAAGAAGGTTGACAAATCAAAAGTGCGATGCTTTCATTGTCATGAGGTGGGCCATTATGCTGCAAGTTGTCCACGAAGGAAATCCAAGAAGGGATCTGGGGAAGGATCTGAAGGTGAGGCACTTGCTTCACAGTTTGAGTTGGATTTCACACTCTTCGCATGCAAAGTTTCATCCTTGACAGTGGAGATTCTTTCGACATGACCGATGACAAGAGTTTGTTCAGTACTTTGGATGCTTTCATCGTCATGAGGTGGCATTATGCTGGTCCATGGATCCAAGAAGGGATCTTTGAGGCAATTGCCTCACATTTTGAGTTGGATTTCACACTCTTTGCATGCATGGTTTCATCTATGTTGGGAAGTGGTTGGTTTCTTGACAGTGGAGCTTCTTTCCACATGATTGGTGACAAGAGTTTGTTCAGAACTTTGTAGGAGAAAGATCTCCAGATACTCATAGCGATGGGTAATGATGAGAAGTGTAGTGTCTCAAGTGTAGGCATGGTTATTTTTTATGGGAGCATGGAGCTCACCTTACCTTGACCGATGTCAAGTATGTACCAGGACTGAAGAGAAACTTGGTGTCGATCGCGATGCTAGAAGACAGAGGTTGTGATGTAGTCTTCAGTAAGGGAAAAGTTTTCCTTAGACACATCATCACTAGACAGGTGAAGCAGATTGGTTCACAGGTCAAGAACCTGTATGATCTTGAGGTTCAAGATGCATGCAAAGCCTTGAGAAGTGAGGCAACTAATGGAGACTTGGTCGTTGAGAGGGAGTGTATATTACCTCTCAACATGCAGAGCCAGAAGAAGTCTCAGACGGTTGTGGAGGAGCCATGATTGGTGCATCAGCTTCAGGAGGTTGTGGAGCAGCCACAATAAGGGAAGCTGAGAGGAGATCAAGTAGAGACATCTACTCATGCAGAGACCTCCAGTAGAGGGAAACTTTGAGCCAGGTGGGCTGAGGGATCACATGCAGCCATACCTCCAGGTAGGAGGTGGGGCGATAAAGAGTGATCGTCCCAAGGAGGAGGGGCAGGATCCTTGAGGTACCCAACCTCTTGGATGAGACCTTGCTACAAGAGCCCTGGAGTGGAGTAGCAGGAACTGACTGACTGGGTAGAGACAGATGTGTATGGAGCAACCAAGAGAGCGACAGTATAGGAAATCCAAGGACAGCGCATAGCTAGCAAGCTGCAGCAATGTGAGAGGCACAAGTGTTTTGCACAGTGCTAGGTGGCACAGAGAAGTTTGCAATGGTGCGAGATGCATGGAGATGTTGCCACAGCGCAGATGTCAGAGAGGGAGAACTTGTCAGCAGCAAGTAGAGCTTTAGCATCAGAGTATGTTCCTAGCCCAACAGAGTGGTCATTTGGTAGTGTTTTTGTTCCAAGTGTTGTTGGAGCAAGTGGACCGGGCAAATGTGTTGCATGCAGAACATTCCAGGGCTGTGGGATAGGGATTGTAGATAATCCATATCTTGTTGAGAGGGAGTGTTGAAAATGCAACAAGATGATGGAGCTTAGTGAAAAGAAGTCTCCCTCACTAAGTGGGCCCGCAGGCTATTTTTGGCGAAAAGTCTATTTTTAGACAATGTCTATTTTTAGACATATTGATCATGGTCTATGAGTTGCAAAATGCTATTTGTGGATGATTGGTCATGTTGGTAAAAATAGTTTGACTTCTATTTTTGGACATATGGGCGAAGCCTATTTTTAGACTGCCAGTCTAAATATAGAACAGTCGAATATTATTAGCTCTTAATAATATTTGGACTATAAACATTATCTTATCCTCTTAGAGCACTTCAGTTCAAGCTATGGATGTGGCACATGCAACTGCCAGAATGAAATACGCTTTTCTTATGGGTCAGTTGAGCTATTGCATGATGGACTTCAGTTAGAACTAAAGTGATTGAGTCTGGTGGAGTTGATTGAGGAGTTGATGGAGTTGTGTTTAGTTTGACTTGGTTGAACTAGTTGTATTTAGTCTAACTGCAGAATACATTAGTGATGAGTGGTGTGAGTTAATTATTAATTAATTCACTAATTATTAACTCATAAATCAACTAAATAATACATCAGTTAACTCAGTGCATGGACAGTTCAATGGAGACAGGTGTTAGAGGTGAGTGAAAGGGAAAGAGAGTTGTCAGTTGTGACTATAGTTGTGCATGAGATTTGCGTAATCAATGGATTGAGTATTGTAAATGAGGATTGCGTCTTTCAGCCAAGGGAAATACGAGTTTGGATCAGCCATTCTCATCCATTCTCATGCAGGATTGCACAGTGGAGGCAGGTAAGCAGCGGAGGAGATTTGAACCTGTGATTGGTTCAGATCTGAGCTAGTTTGTGTGTAGCAGGTGGAGATAGTACTGAGTACTTGTGAGGAGTATTGTACTATGTATTGTTACATGTTCTCAATCAATATAATATACAGATAGTTGGGGGTTTTCAGGTATATGCTTTCCCCGTGATATACTATGTTGATATGTGTGATTGATGCTTCAATGTGCCCATGCAATTTTTTCTGAATACTGCAATTTGATGATCAATAGTAGAGGAGGTTATGTATTATGCATGCATTCTGAAAATAGTGTATAATTAGGATAATCTCTATGAATAAGTGTTATATTATTCAAAATTTCTACATGGTATCGGGGCAGTGTTGATCATTAGATCTATTATTCAGAAAGTGTTTACATTTTATTTCTTCAGGCAAAGTCTGTAATTGGGCTAGGTAGCCTTAGGATTCATCCTTCTTTTGGAAAGTGAGATATCCGGTGAATGCCCATACAGTCAATCTTTTTATGAGAAATACTTTGTTCTCACGAATTCTAGATCAGAAGCGGTTTAGTTTTGAGCTGGTGGAATTCGAATTTGCATCAGTGTTTTCTTGGTGTCAAAGTTGAAATGTCTTTCAATGGATTGCAATTGGAGTATGCTCTTGAGGGTAGCGCGAATTATATTGCATGGAAAGATAGGATGGAGGCAGTGTTAGATGACAATGGGCTGAAGGAGTTCATAGAGGCTGAGGTGCGAAAGCCTACTGATACTGCTCACGTTGAGGCTTGGCAAAAGAAGACAACAAAGTGTCAAGGGATTCTGTTGGAGGGTGTGAAGGATCACATTGTGCCCAGCCTACATGGAAAGGCTTCTCCATACATGATGTGGAAAACGTTGGCAGATTTATTCCAAAGAAAGAGCGACCATAGGAAGTTGGCGGTCAAGGATAAACTCAAAACATTAAGTGTGAGAATGGATACAGTATGCCCGAGTATCTCACAAAGTTCACCCAATGCTAGGATGAGCTGGGAAGTGTGGGTGTGACTGTAGATGATGAGGACCTGTGAACTTGGATCTTCTTGGTCTTCTGAAGAGTTGCCATGCCTATTAGGACTCTGTCAATGGTCGCGAGACATTGCCAGGATGGGAGAGACTTTGGTCAGATCATGTGCAAGAGGAGATCAGGCAGAATACCAAGGACAGATCTTCATCAAAGGCATCTGACGAAGAAAATTGTGCTTTGGCTACCAAAGCAAAGAAGGGGAAGGAGAAGGGTTCTCTTTCCAAATCCAGTTCTTCCAATGATGGTAAGAAGCTTGAAAAATTGAAGGTGTGATGCTTTCATCGTCATGAGGTGGCCATTATGCTGCAAATTGTCCATGGAGGAAATCCAAGAAGGGATCCGGGGAAGGATCTGAAGGTGAGGCAATTGCCTCACATTTTGAGTTGGATTTCACACTCTTTGCATGCATGGTTTCATCTATGTTGGGAAGTGGTTGGTTTCTTGACAGTGGAGCTTCTTTCCACATGATTGGTGACAAGAGTTTGTTCAGAACTTTGTAGGAGAAAGATCTCCAGATACTCATAGCGATGGGTAATGATGAGAAGTATAGTGTCTCAGGTGTAGGCACGGTTATTTTTCAGAGGGATCATGGAGCTCGCCTTACCTTGACTGATGTGAAGTATGTACCAGGACTAAAGAGAAACTTGGTGTCGATCGCAATGCTAGAAGACAAAGGCTGTGATGTAGTCTTCAGTAAATGAAAAGTTTTCCTTAGACACATCATCACTAGATAGGTGAAGCAGATTGCTTCACGGGTCAAGAAATTGTATTCTCTTGATGTTCAAGATGCATGCAAAACCTTGAGCAGCGAGGAAACTGATGGAGACTTGGTGGTTGAGAGGGAGCATATATTACCTCTCAACATGCAAAGCTAGAAGAGGTCTCAGACGATTGTGGAGGAGCCACAATTGGTGCAGCAGCTTGAGGAGATTGTGGAGCAGCCACAAAAAGGGAAGCTGAGAGGAGATCAAGTAGAGACATCTACTGATACAGAGACCTCCAGTAGGGGGAAACTTCAAGCGAGGTGGGTTGAGGGGTCACATGCAGCCATACCTCCAGGTAGGAGGTGGGGCGATATAGAGTGATCGTCCCAAGGAGGAGGGGTAGGATCCTTGAGGTACCCAACCTCTTGGATGAGACCTTGCTACGGGAGCCCCGATGTGGAGTAGCAGAAACTGACTAATTGGGTAGAGACAGATGCGGATGGAGCAGCAGAGAGAGCAACAGTGTAGGGAATCCTAGGACAGCGAATAGCTAGCAAGCTGCAACAATGCGAGAGGCACAAGTGTTTTGCATAGTGCTAGGTGGTACAAAGAAGTGTGCAATGGTGCGAAATGCATGGAGATGTTGCAATAGCGCAGATGTTAGAGAGGGAGCACATGTCAGTAGCAAATAGAGCTTCAGCATCAGAGTATGTTCCTAGCCCAACAGAGTGGTCAGTTGGGAGTGGTTTTGTTCCAAGTGTTGTTGGAGCAAGTGGACCGGGTAAATGTGTTCCATGCAGAACATTCCAAAGTTGCAGGATAGAGGTTGCAGATAATCCATATCTTGTTGAGAGGGAGTGTTGAAAATGCAACAAGATGATGGAGCTTAGTGAAAAGAATTCACCCTCACTAAGTGGGCCCGTAGGCTATTTTTGGCGGAAAGTCTATTTTTAGACTATGTCTATTTTTAGACATATGGATCATGGTCTATGACTTGCAGGATGCTATTTGTGGATGATTGGTCATGTTGGTAAAAATAGATGGACTTATATTTTTAGACATATGGGTGAAGTCTATTTTTAGACTGCCAGTCTAAATATAGAACAGTCCAATATTATTATCTCTTAATAATATTTGGACTATAAACATTATCTTATCCTCTTAGAGAACTTCAGTTCAAGCTACGGATGTGGCACATGCATCTGCCAGAAGGAAATACACTTTTCTTATGGGTCAGTTGAGCTATTGCATGATGGACTTCAGTTAAAACTCAAGTGATTGAGTCTGGTGGAGTTGATTGAGGAGTTGATGGAGTTGTGTTTAGTTTGACTTGGTTGAACTAGTTGTATTTAGTCTAACTACAGAATACACTAGTGATGAGTGGTGTGAATTAATTCTTAATTAATTCTCTAATTATTAACTCATAAATCAACTAAATAATACATCAGTTAACTCAGTGCATGGACAGTTCATTGAAGACAGGTGTTAGAGGTGAGTGAAAGGGCAAGACAGCTGTCAATTGTGACTATAGTTGTGCATTCGATTTGTACAATCAATGGATTGAGTATTGCCAATGAGGATTGGGGGTTTTTATTTGTATTCTTTCCCCATGATATACTGTGTTGTTATGTGTGATTGATGCTTCAATGTGTGCAAGCGATTGTTTCTGAATACTTCAAATTGATGATAAATAGTAGAGGAAGTTATTTATTATGCATGCATTCCCCAAATAGTGTATAATTAGGATAATCTCTATGAATAAGTGTTATATTATTCAAAATTTCTACAGATAACCCAAAATGCACCCAGAGATGCTGAAAGAACAACTTTGCTATTTGTTCAGCTATAATTTCCTTGTTACAAGGTATTAAAATACATGTTTTTCTTAACTTGTACACAATAACATATAAATAGTCATGACATTTTCTAGATTTTGGCAGTCCCCCAACAAAGTCCATGGAAACACTTTCCCAAGGATGAGAAGGAACTAGAAGTGGGGTGTACAAACGTATTTTTCTATTACTGGGCTTGCTTTTAACACACATGGTACACCCTTTAACATATCTTGAAATTGTTTCTTGCATTCTTGGCCAATAGCATAATCTTTGCAGTTGTGCAACTATTTTACTTACACCAAAATGACCTCATATTAGAGAAGTGTGTGCTTCTCGGATTATGTTAACTCTTTCAGTCTGAGGAATGCATAACATTCCCAAATGGTACAAGAGTTGGTCCTTAATATGAGAATCCAATTCTTCTACTTGTTTTCCATGACTTAAAGTTGCATATACATCCTTAAAATCTACATCTTGAGCATATTTTTCAATGTAGCTTTCATGCAACATTGAATTATGCTTAAGTATAGTAGATGCATTTATAATTAGTGTGGACAACATATCTGCAACTTTATTTTGTATGCCTTTCTTATATCTGATGACAAGATGAAGTTGTTTTAAAATTACCATCCACCTATAATGTCTTGATTGCTGCAATTTAGTTTGTGAGTGCAAATATTGAAGTGGTTGATGATCAGTATGTATACATTTTTCTTTGCCCAATAGGTAATGTTTCCACATTTTCACACTTTGTACTAATGAATACAATTCTTTATCACATGTGGGATAATTAACTATTGCATAATTAAATGTCTCAAAATGATAACATATGGGTTTACCATGTTGCATCAACACTGCTTCCATGGCATAGTCACTCGCATCTATTTCAATCTCAAATGGTCTTTGAAGATCTGGCAATGCTAGTACTAGTGTTGTACAAATTTTTTTCTTTCAAGTTGTCGAATGCTCTCTACTGTTTTCCTCCCCAGTGAAACACCTTGTTCAATCCTGTCAAAGCATGTAAGGGAGCTGCAATAAAGGAAACGTTAGCAATAAACTTTCTCCAATATTGTGATGCTCCTAGGAAGTTTCTAACTTCAATAGCAGATTTGGGTTTAGACCAGTTCATAATGACTTTGACCTTAGAGGGATCTATATTCAATTCACCAACCCCTACAATATGACCCAAATGATTCAAAGATTTTTTGCCAAATTGACATTTAGATAGCTTCACTTAGAGATTTTATTTTTTCAAAACATATAGAGTCTGCTTTACATGCTTCAATGTTCTTCCCATGTTTTACTGAAAACAATAATGTCATCTAAATATACAATTACAAAATCATCAATAAAAGGCCTGAGTACATCATTCATTACTCTCATGAAAGTGGCAGGACCATTAGTTAATCCAAAAGGCATAATCAGCCATTCATACAGCCCTTGCTTTGTTTTGAAAGCAGTCTTCCATGCATCTTGTTCTGCTACTCTGACCTGATGGTAGCCACTACGCAATTCTAACTTGGAAAAGTAAATAGCTTCTTTCAGCTAATCTAATAGATCATTAATGTGAGGAAGGGGATAACGATTCTTGATCGTTATTTTATTCAGTGCTTTGTAATCAATGCACATCCTCCACGAGCCATATTTCTTTCTCACAAACACAATTCGAGATCCACATGGTGATGTGCTTGGCCTTATGAACCCTTTCTCGAGTAGCTCTTGTGCCTTCTTCTTGATTTTTTCATTCTCTAAAGAAGATAACCCACACATTCCAATGTTAAGCAATGGAGCATCTTGCTGCAAATGAATATCATGTACAATTTCCCTTTTGTGTGGCATACCTTTAGGTTCTTGGAATAAGATATCATATTCTAAAGAAATGTTTTTCTAAATCAGCTTTCTATTTAGCATCACAGCCTTGAAATACATTGGTTTTATCAAGGGTCTTTTCCTTTACAACCATTAGTAAAACTTTCTTGCATGAATTTGCAATTCTTTTCACCTACCCTGAGTTAATGAGAGTGTAGTTATTTTTGAGCTGATGAGCTCTTACAATATATTCTATTCCATCTTTTGTGAGTTGATACTTATTTTCAGCTCTATAGAAAATGGCTTTTCTATCATACAAGTAAGGACTTCCTAAAAAAATACCACATATATCCAAGGGAACTATATCTAACTCAATCTCATCTACAAATGTTGACCCAAATGCAAACCTAAGTTTACATTGTCTAGTCACTTGTAGCTTTGCTTTATCACATACCCAACCTAATGGATATGGCTTCTTGTGAGGTGTGGTTAGTAGTCTCAACTTCTTTACAATTGCCTCAGAAATCAAGTTTACTTGTGAACCACTATTAAATAAAGTATCAATCTTTTCATGCTTGGAAATAACTCTAATATGAAAAAGCTCATGTCTTTTCCTTTCATTTTCTTCCTTATCAATAGTTTGTGTAGAATTACTAGTAGATGCTTCAAAAATTTTACATTTTATACATATATTTGTGATTTTTGTTTCATCACCTGAGTCTAACCCCAAATCTTTCTGAATAATAGCAACAATATTCTTCTTCTTGCCATCAAACTTCTTATGTTTCAGCTCCGAATGTAAAGACCAGCAATGTTCATCATCATGTCCACCCTTCTTGTAGTGAGTGCATGAAGGTTTGTCTTTCTTTACAGTTTTTTCCTTCCTCTCTTTCCATTTCTGCTTCCTCTTTTCCTTGTTCTTTCTTGCAATGGGTTTTGATGATCCCCTAATCTCTGGGTTCACATTCTTGCCTCTAGCCTCTAGATGTGTCGCTTGAACAGATACCTCATATATGCTAGTAGGGTTAAACATGAGAATGGTGTGCCTCAAATAGTTGTGAAGATTACCTATATACTTCAGCAAAGTTTCAGGTGAGTATAAAGAAATGCCTAGAATTAACTCTCTTTTTCTAAATTCCTGGGTATAGCATTGTACACTTTGCCCTTTAATTGGCGAATAGTTTGTCAACTCATTGTGGCTTGCTACATATAAGCTAGTGGATAGAACTATTTTTTAATGGTAGAAACAAATTCACTCCAGGTAGAAATAATTTTACCATGCTTCTTCAAATCAGCTTGGGTCCTAATTCCAACCACACTAAGGCAGTTCCTCCAAGGCAAAAGCTGGCCAGCTAAATCTTTCTCCTTTCTGAATCGATGTTTTGCACTCTGCAATACACATCAATCTATCTAATCCAGTTATCTAGCTTTTCTACATTTAATTCTCCATCATATATTGGAAAATCAAAATTTACATCTAATATAATCAAAGGGCTAGAAGGAAGTGTTGATAGAGAAGGTTCTTTTCCTTTCCCTTTGCCTTCTGAATGGCCATCTAGAAGAGTTTCCTCAGCTCCTTTATCTTTTTTGGAGGTTGAAGTATCTTCAGCTCCACCTTTCTTAAACTCTCGATACATCTCCTCCACCATGGCTCTCATGGTCATGAAACTGTCCATGAACTGAGAGTCTGATTCCAAGGGAGTTTCTTCTACCATTTTCCTCCTAGGATAGACTCTTCCTATTTCTGGATTAGTCTTAAGCAGTTCTGCTTCTCCTAATTTGAGCTTTGACCTAGTTAGCATTTAACAATCCAACACAAGCTTTTCTAACCTTACCAAACCTAAAGCTCTAATACCACTTGATCTGATGATGAGATCATTGACAATTAATAAGGTGTTACAGACTCATGTGCATGGATATGCCTATTTTACTTTATGTAATGGATCGAGAAGATTGCAAAATACATATAAAATGAGGTAGTAGAAAGAAACATAATAGATAACACACATAAACATAGCAAGTTTAATAATGAGTTCACCCCACACTCTTGGGCTACATCTCTTGGTCTAGCCTTCAGTGGTGACCTCTCTATTATGTCTTCAAAATAGAGTTTTACAATAGTGAGCTCAATTTGAGCCTCACACAACAGATAAAAAACAATAAGGCTTCACTTGGATCCCCCAAGTATCTTCTGAGTACATAGACTCTCCTCACTGACTCACTATCTCTGTTGCATTGTCTCAACACTGCCTTCAATACTACCTACCTTTGTCTTCTATTTTCTATGGCTTTAACGCCAATCTATGTTGCCTATTTGTTTCCTCTTCTTAGCTTTCTGACTCCCAACCTCTGTCTGCTCGAATCCCTTTTCTACCCTGAAATAATCATTGCATAATGCTTTCAGGGGACATGGCCACCTATTCTGCAACAGATGAGTGCATCGAGCCTTTGAAATCCTTGAAACATAAATTCTCTGTTTACAGAGAGAAATGTATTCAAACACAAGAAAAACCACCAAAACATTGTTCATCTGGACTTCAAATATTCACAAAATTGTCCTATTCTCCTATCAGGTCCACTTATAAGCCACGATATGACATCTCCACTGTTGATCCGGGATATCCAGATCCAACGGCTATGGTATATTTTGGGCATCACTTACATACAGAGGTTAACCGCCCGATGAGGATGGTTTTCTCTCTCCTTGGCCTGGACACGTGGCAGCCAAAGTATGGGCTCCGGCGAAGCCCAGCCCAAACCACTTACAGCCTTTTGCCCACTCGAAATCCTACTTATATCGTGATTTCCTTTTTTATTTTAAAAATACACTAAAACACTGTAATATCCCATAAAAATGGCTTTGGACGAATTTGAAATATTATACGTTTTTATTCCCAAACCCCTTCGGGTCCGGATTTCATCGCATCAACGCTTCCCTTTGTATTTCGTTTAATAAACGAAATACATGAAAATACATTAAAAATTCTATTTGATGAATCTCAAATCTTATGAAGTTGCATCTATATTTCCATCAAGTTCGGCTAGTTGCATCGCATATATATGTGTGCATATAGCGCTGGTCCATTGTGTTTGTCGATTGTGATATCGAGATGCGATTGATCACAATCGTATATCGCAATAACCCCGTGTTGTTTGGTGAGCACTCTATTGTGGTTTTCCGATGTGATGTTGCGATGCAACGTCAGTTGTCGATCTGCGTGCTTGATCGATGATCCTTGTTAACCCTGTTGATCGTTGTCATGTATACCATGTGGTCTCTGCTGATAGCCTTCACTTGCCACTGTCGATTGTGATTTTCTAATCAAATCTGGACTGTTGATCAGCCAGATCTAATGGCTCTTGTGCATTCACTGTTCAAGCCTCTGATAGCTATGTTTTCATTGTTTTCTTGTGTTTTTCGCCTACTAATAGTGTTTTTTGATGTTTCTAAGGGTTCTTCCCATGCGATTGTTTTGATCTTTTGAATGATTTTTAAGGACTTAGAGAGTATTCTAGGATCCATTTGGATCACCGATTCCTCATAAATATTATAAGTGTGTGTAGTTCATGTAAAAAACTAGGAAAATCAAAACATTAATTTACAAAGATAGGAAACATCTCAGTTCCCCTTTAGAACATTCCCCTTAAGCAAGCTCCAGTACTAGGTATTTGGATCTATGTTTTCTTCCCCTCCTTCTTTGGCTTTAGAAATATATTAATAAATGTATAATGAAATTGCTTCATGTCTCAGACACATTTACCTTTACATACCTATACTAGCATCATTAACATAACTAAATACAATATTAATAAAGATTAATGTTTTGATTAAAGGAACATCATCGTAAATGTTTTCACCATCTTAGGTGATTTTTTTTCATTTTAGTAGTACATAGACTACTCCCTTTCTACATCAAAAACTTACTTGCCCATTTATGTTAAATCCAAACATTGGGAGGGATTATCATTTCAATGTAAAAATTTCAAGTACAATGTGTAGAGTTCCGTCGAGATCCACATCACTCAATGTTAAAGATAATCAAGGACTTTCACCAAAGTTGATGTCTTAGCCATTATGAAAAGGATGATAGCATCATGAAGAAGACTAGGAAGTTTGTTCTAAACACTGGCCAATGTAGTGGTGGAATACATAGCTTGAAGCTATATTATTTAAATTTTTTGTTGGTTTCCCTTGTCTCTTTGTCAATTTCTTGCCTTTACAACAACTATTCACTTTCCTCACCCTTCCCTTTCCTCAAACTCAACAGGTCTATGGGAAAAAAGCAGAATTTTATTAATTTCTATCATGATGAAAAAATTTAGTGGCTCCCCTACCCTTATGTTCACTCTGTTTATCTTCAAAAATCTAGGCCGAGTTATTTTTATAGTGATCAACATCCTCACTAATATTTTGTGTAGTGGAGGTCATCAATTTCCAAGGAATTCTCACAGCTTTCTTTGCTTTTAGTTTAAAATTCATCTTGGTCCATTTCACTTCACTCATGTGGCCAAATTCGACATCTATCTTCTGCTTGTTGGACCTTCTTCCTCATTTTCCTTCTTTGTACTATCATTTGGTAATTCTTTTCTTTACATTCAGAATTTATTACCTTCAAACCACTCTCAATTATATATGTGATTATAAATCCAATTGGGCTTATCTCCATTATTGAGCCTTTGATCCTACTTCCAAAGAATTTCCCATGACCTTGTTTCCCTATCCATGGATTTTAGCTTTTGTGGCCTTATCGCATTTTGGTCTAGTTCTTGTTGTAACGATATGGAACGTGGATGTTCAGGGGTTAGAGGCATAAACAAAAAATTCAACATTTTCGCCCAAAGTCTAGTAGAAATCATATTTTTAGGTGACAAAGATGATGTCGTGCAGTCATTTGTTGGTCAAATTCTGCCTGAAGAGTAGATATGCTTCAAGACTTGTTATATTTTGTTTTTGGGTTGTGTTATATTCTTCCCATGACTACCCCACATAGTTAACCGGGGGGTTAGAGGGGGGATGCAACCCCCCCTTCTCTACACCAATTGCATAGCAGGGGTGTAACATGGGGTTTGAGGGGTGCAGGTAACCCCACTCTATGGGGTCTGGGGTAGCGCCACAAAAAAATTTGGTCTTCGTCCCTATCTTAGGTTGCGCGAACCCAACTATGGTTTTCTGCATGATTTTCACACATGGTTTTAGACATGATGGTTTTCGGTCAATGGCTTTGGACGCAATGGTTTTTGATGCATGGTATTGTATGCTTCGACATGTATAAATGTGTATTGTAACATCGAAAGAAAAAGTGAAAAATCAAGCTGGTAGTTTCGATTTTGGGATCTAGGGGAAAATCTCTGTGTATATGTGTTTTATGTGTTATGCTATCACATTGTTTACTTTCTGTGTTTTATAATTCGTATGGAGGTAATTTATGTACGAAGATAAAATCAACATTTGGAATCAGAGGTATTTTGGCTTCAAGGGATGCCTTTGTTGCTGAGGGGTTTCGCTCGAGCCTGTGGTAGACCCTCTTCAGTGGGAGATCTACGGGATCGATTCTAGCGGTGAAAGAAGATGGCGAGAAGTGGAAAGATAAAGATCAAGAAATTTAATGGTTAGAGTTTTGAGTTATGGAAACTCAAGATGGATGATCTGTTGGTGGATAAATATTAGTGGGTCACAATAGTTCCAGGTACTTAACCTGTTATGTTCCTATACCAATAAGTGTCATATATCATGATTGACTCGGTTTAGCTTTGTAATATGTACATACCTTTTCTTGTTGCAAATGTTTTCCATATTCAAAAATTCAAAAAATTTAAAAATGTAAAGAGGGTATGTCCTAGAAAAAGAATAAAAGGACAAAAAGAATAAAAAGGTAAAAAAATATAATAAAAAAATGAACCCCAAGAGAAAGAAAAAGACCAGGAAAGTGTCTAAGCCCAAATTCCACTATAATTTTATTTTTTGTACAATAATGGTTGTGTCCAACTTGTTACTTATGCCACAATCCATGGTAACCAAATAGTTTAATCTTGGTTATTCCATGTTTTTAATTTCATGCTTAGAGATAGAGAATAAAATCTGACCAAACAATGTAATCTTGGCAGATAATTAGATTAGGTAGAGTGAATAGAAATAGCTGAAGTGTTTAATCTGAGCCCCTAGATATAATAATGATAGACTTAGATAGATTTCCCTCGTAAAAGAGAAGAAAATGTTTTGATAAGGGTTTGCCACTTTAAGTGCACCCTAATAAAAGAACAAAAAATGGTAGGATAAATAGGTAGGGTAAGTAGATGAATGTTGCAGAATTATGTATGATGAATGTTTAAGTTAAAAAGCTCAAATCATTTTCTTTCATCATTACATTACTTTGGAAAAGATATGGATTACAATGAAGACATTTACATCATGGACAAAAGTCAAACGAATTAACTTCCTCACTCATTTTTTCCCTAAATTTTACTAATTTCCCATAAGTACTAAAGACACCAAAAACATGAAATTTAAAGGGGCTTAGAGCGTTTTTCTGACTTCTGGAGGGACCGGACCCTCAGCCCAATAACTTGTAAGGCCTAAGTTCTAAAACCCCTTCATCAAAATTCACCTCCTCCATAATTCATTCATTCGCTTCAAATCCTTTTCCAAGGGTAAAATCACTCTATTACTTAGGAAAAATAAATGCTTCTTTATAAAAACCCCCAAACACATTTTAGCCTAAGTCAAAATGTTGGATGATGAATGCATTTTCGGAAACATTTAGATAGCACATTTTCTTTTCCCATATTCATATTAACTTTTAACTCGTATTATTTAAATCCTGAAACAAATTACCCTTTCCCTTATATATTATTAATAAAAATCCCAAAATAAATAAATATCCCACCCCCGAGGTTTGAAACATAAACCATAATAAAGTTAATAAAATTGGATAAATTAATTCAATCGCGATTAATTAAGATTCAAAACCCCCGACGCATTCAAAATGGATTAATTAGTCACCTGGATTAATTAATAACCTCTCCGCTAATACAATCATCCTCGATATAATTAAAGTCATTTAATTATGTTGATTATACCATCGGGCCCCCTCCATTAAATCCCTAACACCTTCCGCTGTCGACCACCGTTCAATCTGCCTTCCTGCATCCAATGACTCTCGCTCGTATCGCATGGGCCTTTTGGTTGAACTTTAAGTACCCGATACAAGCTATTTTGACTCTTCGCCAATGCTATGTGTCATTCAATTTGTGGCATCACGCAACCCTTTGCCAAAACCACCAACCTCCCATAAGCAGTGCAATCAATCCCACTTACCGCCTCCACTAAATGACAAAGTGTCCCGTCGGTTACTTGATTCCAATTGTCATTTTCCCATTCACCTGCCAAAATTCTTTGACTTTGTGCATAAAAACAAAAATATTCGTTGTTTTTCCTATTTTTTGAGAAAAGAAAACTTTTGTTCCATTTACGCATAGAGTACGTCTAGACCAACAACTTACTTCCAACTATCAACCACCATCAGTCACTGAACTCCAAGCCACTGCAAACTACTCTGTGCACCTAGCAAAAAATTCACCACTACCATTTGTCCCTTCAGTCACCATAACGAGGTATTTACCGCATTTCCTTCTCAGAAACCCTATTTTTTTGTTGAAACCTCCACCAAATTTCTTTAACCTCAAGTAGTTCAGTACAATTAAACTATTTCTTAGTCACAAGGTTTCCGCAAGCACCTGTTTTACCTGGAATTTTTGAAAACCCCAACTTTCTTTCTTGAATACACAAGAACCAAGGATGGAAGCTCATGTCACCCTAAATTTCACGCCAATCACTACTCCCGATAGGGATTTGGACCACCTTCCCTTTGTTGATAAAGATTTTAAAATCAGGGAACTTACTTTTGAAGAAAACCCCTTGAAACTGTACTGCAAGCATCAGGACAATTATCTGAACAATGCTGATAAAATAGGTCTTTGGGAGTCAAACCTACCTAAATATCAATTCCCACTATCCATATTTGCCCATATATTTTCCACCAATGCCATGCAAACTACAAACCCAATATGAGAGCTGTAATATCCCCTGATCAGAAAGTCCTTTTTACCATTACAACAGAGTCTATAAATGAAATGTTGCAATTACAGCTTGGCTAAGACCTCACTCCCCTTTCCATTTCCAATTCACTTAAGAAATCTTCAAAGTTGTCTAGTTCTGAAATTAACCAAATATGTTAGACTTTCATGGAAGAAAAATACAGGCCAAAAGAACCCACTCCTTATATGTCAAGATTCTTTACAAGTCTGGGCAAGGATATCACCACCATGATTGCTTGCATTTTTGGTTTTACTACTAGTGAGTATGTAAACGAATTGACCTTAGCTTACATGTCTATTTTCACCCTTGGTCAACCTCTTGCAGCCAAATTTGACTGTTCTTCATTCATTGTTGATAAGATGCATGACCAATTCATGAGATTAGAGAACGAAAGAGTATGTAAATATTCTTCAGTCCTGTATCATCTCATCCCTTACTGCCAAACTGATAAATTCCCTTTCTCTGTGTAAAATATTGACACCATAGGGAACACTAGGTCAGTCATCTTTTGGACTTCCATTTTTCACAATTCACCTTCTTCTCCCCATCCTTATACAAATTTTATTGATAAGTTTGTGCATCTAGTCACTACCATGTTGATAGGAAGTCCCCCTCCCAGAATCAATGATGATATTAAGAGAATTCTTCAGTTATCCAGACAATACAATGTTGCGGACTCATACTTGTACTAGAACCATACCAAGATTAGAATTTATGGATGTGAACTACCTCCCTTCAAACTGCCCAAGTACCTTCCCATGAGATTATTTTCCCTAGAGTACTACAGGCAAATGATCAACTCTGATGAAATCCACTTTATGAAGGCTAAGAAGAAAGCTCAGTTAAGGATAAAAGACCACCTAGGACCATTCATTTGCAACAACAGAAAAGCAGGGAAAGAGGCAGAGGAAATCCTTGAGAGATTGAGATTGAAAAAGAGTTTCATCTAGCCTTATGATCCTCATAGCTTCATCTGTGACAGAAGGCAGAAGCATAAACTATCCCCCTACATCCATCATAGAATTCCAGATATAGAAGAGTATGCAAATCAAAATGAATGGGTGGAAGGAACACTTATAGAACAAGATAGTACATAAGTTGAGGTAGAAAATGTTATGAAAGATTTGGAAAGAAGACTTGATCTGGATTCCTTTGTATAGGTGCCTGAAGAATCTTCACAGAGACCAACAAATGAGCAAAGTGCATGAAGATTAGGAAAACCGGAGACTTCAGAACAAGGAAAAGATTCAGGGTCGTAGAGTATTTCTAAGGATTTGACCTAGACTGATACAAACATGAGCAACCCTCCAGTATTGCAGACACATCTTAATGAGGAAAGAATTCAAAAAAGAATTTGGAATGAGGCTAGCCCCTCTACAGTGCCATTAGACCAAGTATATGTAAAGAGGCAGAGATTGAATCCTCTTTCCGAGTAGGAATATGAAGAAACAAGAAGTGACAAAGTGCAGACAACACTAGTATGGGAGACACCATCTACCTCCCAAACATAGGCACTAAGAAGGAAGCAAACTGTAGAAGTGTCCTCACTGAAAACAGCTTCAGAGCAGAGCCAAGATTTGAAAGAAAAATACAAAGAGATTAAGGCTAGGAATGAGAAGCTCAAAGCTCAAACCTATGCCCACTATTTGAAAATGGCACCTACAAATCAGACAAGGTTGATGTTAGCCCTTGACATCAAAGAGGGAAAGATGGAAATGAGCTTTTTGAAGCCAACAATATAATAGCCAAAGTCCATGGATGATTATTTCAAAACAAATTTTGAAGTTATTTCCAAAGATATCCACCCAATTGATCAGATTGAGCTCCATAAGCAAACGGGTGAGATGGTCTATTCAACATTGATTAGTAAAGCCATCACTGCACATCGGTTGGAGAATTCTTTGAGTAATACTACAACATAGTTACAATTGGAAAGAGCCTCTTCTCAGGATAAGGATACCAAGATAAAATCTTTAGAATACCTGGTGATTGAGTTGGGACATGATCCCAAAGATGTTAAAGCAGCTAAGAGATTGATAAAGGAAAAGAATGATGACATTGTTGCACTCAGGAAACAACTCAAACTCCCTCCCCTCGTACATTCAAAAATAGCATATGTAATTGAGAAACAAAACGAGGAAGAACTGATGGACTTGATCCTTAATTTGAATGAGCAGTTGAAAGAAATAGAGAAAGAGCTGGAAAAAGCTTTGCAGTCCAAACAAGGTGAGCTAACCACCATTCCTCAGACTAAAATACCCATAATTTCTACAGCAATGCCATCTGCCATGCAACATATTTGGCACCCAACATTCCCCTAGCAACAACTCTGCCAATAACAACAACAGTAGGTACATCAAAAGAAGCAACAACTTCAACAAAGCAAATAGAGGACTTCATAAAGTCCATGGGGGAAATGAAAATCCAAGAAACTGAAATAAAGAGACTAAAAGAAATGGTTACTAGCTTGGAGAACAATTATGAGCTATCACAGATTAATTACACTAAAGAAGAGAGAAAAAATAAAAGGATGACTAAAAGAATCAGAACATTAGAAAGTGACTGAACATTGGAAAAGCCTTTGAGAGATACTAGAGATATTTTATGGACCAATATGATTGACTCTATCAATGATATTTGGTCTTCTATTCAAATCTTTTTGGAACACACTGAGTTAGTTAAACTAGCTATGGAAGCTATATAGAAGATCAGGGAAGAATTAGGAGAAAAAGTTGAAGAGGCAACCCAATTGATCAATTTTTTGAATAGGAAAAGCAAGCACCAGCTGGAACAATGGGATATCGAGGATCGAACTGCCACTATCGTTGAAATTAAGAAAGTTCTTACTAAAAAGAGCTTAATTCTTAACCTGGAAAAAATATGTCAAAGTATTCAGGAGGATATAGATGATTTTATGTCAAAATATGACATTATAAGTGATAAAGGACTTCCAAGCCCACTAGACATAAACGACAAGCTGATGACTCATGAAGACTACGTTGAGAAACTACACAAACAAGCCAAAAGTCAAACAAGCTCTTCCACAATGAAAGCACTACCTATAGGAAAAGTGATGTATGATGGTTTAGAAAATATTTTCTATGTTGAGCATGAAGTGAAACACCTGTTTACCATTCAGCCCAATTTTGCTAAGTACATTGAATCCGACAAAGTATACAGGAAATTGATCAGGACGAATATACCAAATGAAGAATGGTGGACCAATATGACTGATATCCTATAATTTACTATGGTAACTTTGAGGTAAATAGAAAATATTTACTGAGGTAAAGGTTGGTAAACAGGTAAAGAGTATCAGAAACAGGTAAACAGTATTAGTAGGGAAAAGTAAGCAAAGATCTAGCACATAATTACTACAACAACAACAGGAGGCAAATCTAAGTTTCAACCTCCAGCTCATTCATAAATAAACGGACAATAGCAACCAATTTTCCATCTATCTCTATCTTTTTCTAAAAGATATTTTGTATTTCCTAGAATAAGTCTCATATAGTTATAAGATATTTTTGATGTAATTTTTGTATAAATACTTCCCCATTCGAAGTATTGGGGGGTGGATTCTATAACATCTCTGTAAATCTATGTTGTCAAGCTAAGAAAGCTTTTGTACTCAAATCTGGATTTTTTCTGGAAAAGAAATGAAAGTTGAGGACATTTCATCAGATTCTTATGCATTATAAGTGCAAATAAGTATTCTATCCTTGTGATTTTATGTGTTTTATATATGTTTCAATGTTTCATGCATCTTAAATCTAAATGGTAAAATAGTCAAAGTGTATCAGAATTAGATTTATTGCTTTCTGCTATCAACAGTTCACCATTTATATGTTTTCTTCTAAGCTATCTTGATAAAGGAATTCTTAATTTCTCCTCTATCCCCATAGCTTTTCTCTAATAAGTCCCTGGTATATGATTCTTAATTGCCCTCTTCCAGTTGACCTATCTTCCTTTCCTCTTTCTGATCCTAACTTGAGGATTCTTGATTGCCCTCAAGTTTTGAGCAGAACTATCACCCATTCAAGCTCCAATGTTTGTTTTTATTCTGTTATCTTGCCTGTTGAACTCATACCTCATCAATTTGATTTGATCCAATGAATTATCCCTAATTGATTCCATAGCCCAATGGCCTAAAAGCCTAGTTTCCCCATTTGTTTCAGAACTCCACCACTCTCAAACAAAACAACCATACTGAGCATTAATAACTAGCCTAATATCATATCAAAATAAATCTAAATCATAGAGAGAGCCCTCTCTTAGTATAGATTGGCTAAGATATGTACTTAAAATATTGGTTTATAGTTACCTTGGATCCTTTCCTTCTTTCGATAACTTCTAAGGAAAATATGAGTGATAACAAAACCTACAGGAGTGCCCTATGGAAAATGGAAGAAGTCGGATCATAAGGCTAAGAGAAAAATACGATTGTGTGTCTCAGATTCAGTATTGTTGAATGTATCAAGGGAAGCTACAATGAAGGATTTTTGGGACAAGCTAGGGACTTTGTACCAATATAAGTCTCTGGTGATTAAACTATTCCTACGGAAAAAGTTGTATAACCTAAGGATGAAAGACGGAGACTCGGTGAAAGAACATATGAACGCATTTAATACTATGGTAAGCCCGTTATTATTTGTTGATATTAAAATTTTAGATGAAGATAAGTGCATTAGTTTGTTGTGTTCTCTACTAGATTCGTGGGATAGTCTAGTTACTGCAATAGGTAGCAATGCAACTACCTTGCAGTTTGATGAAATAGTCTCATCCTTACTAATGGAGGAGATGAGACAGAAAAATATGGAGAGCCAAAATGGTGATGTCTTTTCTGTACGAGGATGGTCTGATCTAGGTTGATATTGGTGGCCACCTGCCAAGTCCACCTGGACCCCCACCATTGTCTTTCTCAACATTTTCAGTTTCCTTAATTGTAGCGCAACTTACTATTTTTAGCAGTTTTTCGTGTCCTGAACTTCTGGAGCCGTTTTGAGACCCTAAACGACGTTTTTTGGGGAATCCGGGGGCAACATGGGTCCATGGAATGGACCGATGTTGCCCGTTCCAACAATGATAGTGCTCAGATAGATGTTTCTAATGAGCTATTGTACACGTCAAACGGAGATCATATGCCAAAGCTACGACCCCGGGAAGTTGATGTACCAATTTACCCCAAAACAACGCCCACAGTTTGGCATTTCATCTCCTAGGGTTAGGTTTTGGAATGTTAAGGGTTTTCCATTGTTTCTCAACAATAAATAGGCCTTGGAGCCTCATTGTAACACAGTTCAGAGGCATGTAGCCATCACATCTCTTCTCAGAGATAAGCTACCATCGCCCTAGCTGGTTTATTTCCATTTCTGATTGTAAGCATATTTCAGTATTTTCCATTAATGAAATGAAGTATTATTTTCGCTGCATCTTTGTGTATATGGTTATCTCTGTAATTTGTTGCGTTCCTGTTTAAATCCCGATCAGTGGTATCAGAGCGGTCTGCTTTTTCTCTGTTTTTCTTTGCATGTCCCCAACAAGGTCGGGATATAAGGAGTTAGGGCTTGAACTGGTTGAACCTTTGCAAGACCAGCCTCGCAAATCCCGACGGCCTCCCATGGCGGACGAGAAGAAAGATGAGGGGGCAGGAGATCCCATCAAAATCTTGCTCGAAGAAGCCCTCGAGCGACAACGGAACGCGATGATGGACAACTTTGCCCAGATCCTTCAGCGGCTACCCAGAAGCAATGCATCGGCTTCCAGCAGCTACTCTGGAAACGCCACACCCTTTAAGGTACAAGTTAATTTTGAAATCCCCATATTCGAGGGTCAGATAGACGCAGATGCCGTAGATAAATGGTTAAATCTGCTAGAGGGTTATTTTTCTGTTCATGAATTTTCGAGTCGGGAAGAGATTGTTTTTGCTCTTCTCAAAGCAGCCCCCCACGTTAAGGACTGGTGGGAAACCTACTGCGAGCAGAAGGATGAAAGTACTGGCTCACTATTTTCAGCCGCACCCACCTGGGATTCGTTCCGGGATGCCGTCAAGGAGCAGTACTACCCTGTCGGAAGCTATGAGGATGAATACATAAAGTGGACCACGCTGCGGCAGGGAAGGGACCAAGACGTGCCGGAGTTCACCAATCTTTTCCATACCCTTCGCACAAAGTTGGGTATCAAGGATTCGGAGCAACATTTGATACTCAAATACCGTGGCTGCCTGCACAAGTACATCCAGGAAGAAATACAATTCCTAAACATCCCCTCGCTCGGCGCAGCATACCGATATGTCGTCAAGGTCGAACAGAAGTTTAAACAAAAGAAGAGAGACTTTGGATCTGCGAATCCAAAGCAGGGGAAAGGTGCCCCTAAACCACAGAACAAAGGACAAAGCCAAGGCGGGACAGCCCAAGACAACCAGCCGAAGCTGCAAGCAAAGAACAGCGCCGCGAAGCCAAGAAAGGACACTGGAAAATGGTGCGAGTTCCATAAGAGCTCCACTCACAACACAAGTGAGTGTCGGGCCAAGCAGTCACTGGTGGCCGAGCTAAAGGTTTCAGAATCAGATGCATGTTCCGACTCTGAGTCAGAACCCGGTAAGGGGTATGAAAAAGGGAAGCAGATCATTGATGCGGATCCCAGCGCCACTGTTGCTACCGCAAAGATCCAGAAAAATGAACCCGAAGATCCAGAGGAGGAGGAGCATCTCTTCGACTCCCAGATGTGGGTAAAGGGCTCCCCGATACAGTTCATTGTTGATAGCGGGAGTCAAAAGAACCTCATTTCGGCAGAGGTCGTGAAGCGGTTGGGCTTACCGACCACAGCACATCCACAACCATACACCATCAGGTGGCTTCACCAAGGACGAGATCTTCGCGTGAGCCAACAGTGTCGCCTTCCATACAACATCAAGCCCTTCACGAATGAGGTATTGTGTGACATTGCTCCCCTTGAAGTTTGTGATGTATTACTTGGACAACCATACTTGTGGAAGCGACATGCTGTGTATGAATCAAGGCCCCGTGCTGTTATTATTACATTGGGAAATAAGTTGTTCAGGATACCAGAGGTAGCACCACCTGTCGCCATCTCTTTGATTACTGCAAAACAATGCAGTAAGATCATTTCCAAAACCAGGAAATTTGTTTTCCTAATGATACGCCCTCAAGGAAAGAAGAAGACAGTGGCCGCGGCCTCCAAATGGGGTCCCTCTGCACGACAACTACAGATGGACAAGATTGTGGAGGAGTACGAGGACATCTTCACCTCCCTGGCAGGGGTTCCTCTGCACTGTCAAGTCAAGCACTCCATCGATCTAACCCCAGGTGCGCCGCTACCCAATGGACCAATTTATCGGCGCTCCGTTCTGGAGAACGATGAAATCAAGAGGCAGATTCAGGAGCTCCTGCAGAAAGGTCACATCCGTTCGAGTTCATCGCCTTGTGGGAGCCCGATCGTGTTGGTACAGAAGAAGGATGGGACGTGGAGACTCTGTATTGACTATCGGGCGTTGAACAAGATCACTCTCCGTAATAGGTACCCGATCCTGCGGATTGATGACCTCCTAGACCAACTAAAGGGGGCGAAATATTTCAGCAAGATCGATCTGAAGTCAGGATATCACCAGGTACCAATCGAACCCTCCGATGTGTGGAAGACTGCCTTCAAATCCAAGGAGGGCCTCTTCGAATGGTTGGTCATGCCTTTCGGATTGACAAATGCTCCTGCAACCTTTATGAGGCTAATGGATGACATCTTGCAGCCATTCACCAACTCCTTTGTAGTAGTATACTTGGATGACATTCTGATCTTCAGCCAGAGTTGGGAAGAGCACCTCCGCCACATCCGACAGGTTCTCCAAACACTGCGGCAACACAAGCTATGTGCCAATTTGGAGAAATGCACTTTTGGCATGACCCAGGTTCAGTATCTGGGATACATCATTGATGAACAGGGGGTGCATGTCGATCCAGCCAAGGTCCAAGTCATTCGGGATTGGCCCTCTCCAACCACTCTAACAGAGCTCCGCAGCTTTCTAGGTCTTGCCAACTTCTACCGCAGGTTTGTGTTGGGGTTTTCTCATATTTCTTGGCCCTTGAGTCAAGTCACCAAGGGAGGGGTGAAAGCAAAATTCTTTTGGTCTGAATCTCAACAGAAGACATTCAGGGAGTTGAAGGATCGCCTCTGCACGGCACCAGTGCTCGCGTTACCAGATTTAAAACAACCATTTGAGGTCGAGACAGATGCCTCTGACTATGCTATTGGGGCAGTCCTTACTCAACATGGACATCCAGTGGCATATCACATTGAAACACTTTCAGACACAGTCCGGAAGTACCCCACTTATGATAAAGAGATGTATTCCATTGTACAGGCCTGCCGACAATGGAAGCATTACATTTTGGGGAAGGAAACGGTCATCCACACAGACCACCGACCCCTGCAGTTCATACAGACCCAAGGGAAATTGCAGAATGATCGCCATCAGAAGTGGTCTACATACCTGCAACAGTTTCACTTGAATATCAAGTATAAAAAGGGCAGCACCAATAATGTTGCAGATTGCCTCAGTCGACCACCGATCATGGCGCTAACCACCGTGCTCAAATCTTGTGGGCACGAGACTTCTGATTGGCCACTTCTCTACAAAAGCGACCCAGAATTCGGCCACACCTACCAGACACTCTTGGAGGGTCGGCATGTTGTAGACTTTCACCTCCAGGATGCCCTATTATGCCACCTCGGTCACCTTTGTGTTCCTTCAAGCGAGCGTGCCAAGATGATTTGGGAAGCACACTACAGTCGGGCTGCTGGGCATTTCGGGGTCGAGAAAATAGTGGCAGTACTGCAAAATTATTTCTATTGGCCGAATCTTCGACAGGATGTTGGGAAGTACATCTAATCATGTACTGCCTGTGCCATTGCCAAATCGACCATTAAGAAGCACGGCCTCTATACCCCGTTGCCTACCCCTAGTCGACCTTGGGAATCCATCTCCATGGATTACATGTCAGGCCTTCCTTCCACTAAGCATGGAAATGACTGTGTTTTTGTGGTCGTCGACAGGTTCTCGAAGATGGCCATTATGGTGGCCTGCAAGAAGAATATCACAGCAGAAGCCACTGCTAAACTCTTCTTTGAACAAGTGTGGGTGCACTTTGGGATCCCACAGTCTATCATCTCAGATCGGGACAGTCGGTTTCTTAGCACATTTTGGTCCAGTCTCTGGTCAATGCTAGACACCAAACTCACGAAGTCCACAGCCTTCCATCCTCAAACTGATGGCCAGACAGAGGTTGTCAATAGGATGATTGTGCACATTCTGCGCATGTATAACTCAAAGCATCCACGCACACGGGACGAGAGCCTCCCCTATGTTCAGCACAGCTACAACCGAGCTCTTCACAGCTCCACTGGCCATAGCCCTTTTCAGGTGGGTTTGGGATTCCAGCCACTATGCCCCATTGATGTGGCCATGCCACTTGCAGCTACTCACATGAATTCAGCTCATGTCCAGTCCGAAACAGATAAGGCCACCAGCTTCATTGAGTGCATCCAACATATTCGCCAGCAGGTCCATGACATTCTTGAGAAATCAAATGCCAAGTACAAGCAGCGACATGATCAACATCGGGTGCCACACAAGTTTCAGGTGGGCGACAAAGTCTGGTTGCATTTGCAAAAGGAACGCCTTACTCGAGCCTATCGGAAATTGAGACCACTCCGATATGGTCCTTACACCATTACTAAGGCTATGGGAGACAATGCATTTGAGCTCAGCATTCCCACATTCCTTGGCCTGCACCCAGTGTTCAATGTAGACCGCCTTCGGCCATACTTTCCACCATTGTTAGACACATCCGACATTGCAGAATAGCTCAAACCCACAGAATTAAATCCAGATTGCATGGAACAAGCTGCAACTGATCAGATCATGGACACACAGATCAAGAAGACTCACCAACAGAATATCCAACTGTATCGAGTTGTCAAAGCAGGCCAACTCCTTCAGCAGGGCAAGTGGCTCACCAGGGAACAAGTTCAGCAGAAGTTTCCTCATCTCATGGAGGAGCTCAACGCAATGGAGACCATTGCTTCCTAAGGGGGGAGGAATGATCCAGGTGGATATTGGTGGCCACCTGCCAAGTCCACCTGGACCCCCACCATTGTCTTTCTCAGCATTTTCAGTTTCCTTAATTGTAGCACAACTTACTATTTTTAGCAGTTTTTCGGGTCCTGAACTTCCGGAGCCGTTTTGAGGCCCTAAACGACGTTTTTTGGGGAATCCGGAGGCAACATGGGTCCATGGAATGGATTGATGTTTCCCGTTCCAACAATGATAGTGCTCGGATAGATCTTTCTAATGAGCTATTGTACGCATCAAACGGAGATCATATGCCAAAGCTACGACCCCGGGAAGTTGATGTACCAATTTACCCCAAAACGGGGCCCACAGTTTGGCGTTTCATCTCCTAGGGTTAGGTTTTGGAATGTTAAGGGTTTTCCATTGTTTCTCAACAATAAATAGGCCTTGGAGCCTCATTGTAACATAGTTCAGAGGCATGTAGCCATCACATCTCTTCTCAGAGATAAGCTACCATCGCCCTAGCTGGTTTATTTCCATTTCTGATTGTAAGCATATTTCAGTATTTTCCATTAATGAAATGAAGTATTATTTCCGCTGCATCTTTGTGTATATGGTTATCTCTGTAATTTGTTGCGTTCCTGTTTAAATCCGGATCATGGTCCCAGAAGAGAAACAAAAATAATTCATTTAGTGGGAGATATAAATCTAGAGGGAGATCTAAATCTTCAGGAAAACCTATAAAGGTGGTGTGCTGAAATGCGGAAAGGAAGGGCACTACAAAAGGGATTGTAAATCTAAAGCTCCTAACAAAGGAAAGGGATCTAATGATGCTCCTTCTGCAGAGGAGAAAACCACCTCAGATGAAGGTGGGGATGTGTACTTGGCTTCTTCAAGTACACATGTAGATCATGAGGCATGGTTGATTGACTCAGGTGCATCCTTTCACTTCACTCCCCATAGAGAGTGGTTCTGCTAGTATGAGAAATATGATGGTGGTGATGCCTTCTTGGGGGATAATAGGAAGGCTAGAATCATTGGTCTTTGAAAAGTAAAGTTGAAGTTGCAAGGTGGAAGGATTAGAACACTTTTGGGTGTTATTCATATTCCTACATTAGCCAAAAATATGATTTCTATAAGCAAGCTAGATGATGCAGTTGTAAAAACAGTGTTTGAGAAGGATACCTGCAAGATGGTTCGGGGGGCACTGATATTGATGCAGGGAGTTTGAATTGGAACTCTCTACAAGCTGCAAGGTAGCACTGTTGTTAATGGGTGCAATAGTTCTATGGTTCCTGAAAGTGGAGCAGAAAATATAGTGGTCTCTAGAGAGAAGACCATGTTGTGGCATCAAAGGCTTGGACATATTGGAGAGAAAGGCCTTCGAATACCTCATGGTAAAGGTATGGTAGAAGGTATGAGTAATAGCTCTCTGGATTTCGATTTCTGTGAAAATTGTGTATATGGGAAGTAGAATTGGGTGAGTTTCCCTTATGGTGGTAAGAGGGTGAAACAAATATTAGAGTTTGTGCACAGTGATGTGTTTGGACCTGTGAAGGTTCTATCACTAGGTAATTCTATGTACTATGTATCATTTATATATGACTTCTCAAGGAATACATGGATATATTTGCTTAAGAAGAAATCTGAAGTATTTGACAAGTTTAAATAATTTAACGCTCTGGTGGAAAACCAGGAAGAGAAGAAGATAAAGGTGGTGAGGACAGATAATGGTGGAGAGTTTTGCTGTAAGGAATTTTAAGAATTATGTAAGAAGTGTAGTACAACACGACAAAAGACTACTCCATATACACCTTAGCAAAATGGAGTTGCAGAAGTAATGGACAAGACATTGATGGAAAGGGCAAGAAGAATGTTCAGTTGTGTCGGGTTATGACATAAATTCTGGGTAGAAGCCATGGAAACAACATTTTACCTAGTTGACATATCACCTTCATCAATGTTGGAGGATAAGACTCCACAAGAGGTATGTACTGGTAAGAAACCCTCTATTTCACATCTGAGGGTATTTGGATGTGATGCATATGTACATGTTCCAAAGGAGAAACGAACCAAGTTGGATAGTAAATATGAAAAATGCATCTTTATTGGGTATAAGGATGGTTTAAAGGATTATAATCTTTGGAACACAGTAACAAGGAAGGTTGTGTATAGTCGAGATGTGGTGTTCAGAGAGGTAAAAGATGTTATTAAACATGACGTCCCATCAAAGGAACCTGAGAAGATAGAGTTTGAGCTAAAGGAGGAATATTTAGACTCTATAGTAGAGGAGGAATCAGAAGATGAAGAGCCACAAAATCTGGGTGTGAGAAGATTAGTTCAAGAAAGAAGGTAGTTGGAAAGGTATATTCCATCTGCTTTCTATTCAATTTTTTCTTTATCTGTTACTAATGATGATCCCAGAACTGTGATCGAAGTAGTAGATTTAGAGGATGGAAAACTCTAGAAAGAGGCCATGGTTGATGAAATGGCTTCTTTGCACAAAAATGAGGCATGGGATCTAGTGGAACTGTCAGCTAGAAAGAAACCCATTGGCAGCAAATGGGTGTTCAAGAAGAAGACAAATGCAGAAGGAAAGGTGGAGAAATAGAAAGTTTGGCTGGCAGCAAAAGGTTATTCTCAGGTGCCGAGAATTGATTTTGGTGATATTTTTTCTCCTGTTGCAAAGGTAGCTTCTATTAGATTACTTCTATCTGTTCCTATTGCTTTTGATTTTTAGGTAGATCAGATGGATGTGAAGACAAAATTTCTTCATGGGGATCTTTAAGAGGAGATCTACAAGAAGTAACTTGAAGGTTTTGAGGTGAAGGGTAAGAAAGAACTGGTATGCAAGTTAAATAAGTCTTTGTATGGTTTAAAACAGTCACCAAGGATCTAGTATCATAAATTTGATATGTTTATATGGGGACTTGGCTTCACCAGAAGAAAAGTAGATCACTGTGTGTATTTTAAATTAATTGGTGACTATGTTATTTATCTGCTCTTGTATATGGATGATATGTTGCTGTTTGGAAATGACAAAGAAATTATCAAGGATTTGAAGACCCAATTGTCCTCCAAATTCGACATGAAATATCTTGGTGCTGCAAACTATATTTTAGGCATGGAAATTAAAAGAGCTCGAGAAAAGAGGAAGCTTTGGTTAAACTAGAGGAAGTATGTCGAGACAATATTGCAGAGGTTTAATATGTAGGATAGTAAACTGGTGAAGGTTCCTATTCCTGTAGGTGTGAAGTTATCTATTGAACAGTGTCCCAAGACACAAGAAGAGGAAGAGGACATGTCCCATGTTCCATATGCAAGTACAGTCGGTAGCTTGATGTATGCAATGGTCTGTATTAGACCAGACATTGCACATGCAGTGGGAGTATTGAGAAGGTTTATGTCAAAACTAGGAAAGGAGCATTGGACAACAGTGAATTGAGTTTTTAGGTATTTGCGTCGCACTAGTGATTATGGTTTGTACTACCAATGAAGACTAGGATTGAACAGAGTATTGGATATTCGTGGCTTTGTTGATGGAGACTGGGCTGGAGATCTGGATCAGAGAAGATCTAAAAGTGGGTATGTGTTTAATCTATTTGGAGGTGCAGTCAGTTGGATGAGTAAGAAACAATCTATAGTGGCACTATCAACTACAGAGGCAAAATACATGGCAACCACTCATGCAAGCAAGGAAGCAGTTTGGTTGCAGAGATTTTGTTCAAGTATGGGGTTAGTACAGGGAGCCATAAGGAGAAACTGTGACAACCAAAGTGCAATTTTCTTGGCAAATAACCCTACATATCATTCAAAGGCAAAGCACATTGATGTTCAGTATCACTTTGTGTGGCATATGGTAGAAGACATAATGGTGTTGCTGGTAAAGGTGGACACTTTGAAGAATACTGCAAATGCATTGACAAAATCCGTGATCTCTAAGAAGTTCTCTTAGTGTAGAGAAACAATGGGCGTTGTAGGGTTGGATAAATGACTAAGCTCTCTTGTGGCCCCCTATGGAAAGAAAACACCAAGTGGAAGAATGTTGGGTTGTGTTATATTCTTTGCACGACTAGCCCACGTAGTTAACCGGGGGTTTAGAGGGGGGACGGAGCCCCCCTTATCTGTGACGATTGCGTAGCGGGGAGGTCACTTGGGGTTTGAGGGGTGCAAGTAACCCGACTCTATGGGGTCCCAGGCAGCGCCCTGGAAAATTTTGGTTTTGGACCCTATTTTAGGTTAGGAGAACCCACCTATGGTTTTGTGCATGATTTTCGCACATGGTTTTGGACGCGATGGTTTTTGGCCCATGGTTTTGGATGCGATGATTTTTGGTCTATGGTATTGGATGCTTCCGCATGTATAAATATGTATTGTAACATTGAAAGGAAAAAATGAAAAATCAAGATAGTAGTCTTGCTTTTGGAATCTAGGGGAAAATCTCTGTGTATATGTGTTTAATGTGTTATGGTCCATGGTATTGGATGCTTCAGCATGTATATATATGTATTGTAACATTGAAAGGAAAAAATGAAAAATCAAGCTAGTAGTCTCGGTTTTGGGATCCAGTGGAAAATCTCTGTGTATATGTGTTTAATGTCTTATGCTCTCGCATTGTTTATTTTTTTTGTTTTATAATTTGTATGCAGGTAATTTTTGTATGGGGTTAAAACTTACACTATTTTGGCCCATGCTAATGATTATGACCATGCATTCTGTAATCAATATGTATCTTGGCATGTTTTTCTTAAGTCTACATCTTTCTGTTGACCAAATATCCTAACTAAGTGAGGTTATACAACCTTAGAATTTTGAACTTGTGGTACTAGTCTACTTCTCATTTGGCAAACCAACAATTGTCAATTTTGTGTTATGTAAATTTCTAATGAAGTAATGAAAGTGCCGAAATTTAAAATAGTAATAATAAAAACAACAATAATAATAGAAACCAAATTATGTAATACTACTTTTAGATTCACAATCAACTTTATGCTTTTTATTTTCAATGGTGTTAATGGTGAAGTTCGTAATGTCAATTAATTGTTAACTTAAACACTCAAAATAAAATAAAATAAACAAAAATTGAAAAACACTTAAAAATAAATATTTAAAAAAATAATGAGAGAAGGCAAACATGTATGATGTTTGATCTTAATGCCACAATTGAAAAATCTTTGAATTTTAAACCTAAGTGTGTGGGCGAGATGATAATACATCAAGGTTTTTGCATTTCAACGTATTTTTCCATTTTTTTGTAGTCAAGATATTTGGTTTTAATGTCATTATTAAAAAATGTTTGAAATTTGATGATGAAAAACAACGAGGTAACACAACAACACTGCTTTTACATTTCAATGTGTCTTTTCATATCCTTCGAAATCATAATATTTGGCTTTTAGTGTCATGGTTAAAAAAAAATGGAAATTTAACATTGAAATAATAATAAAATATGATGTTACATCACCCTGTTTCAAAATCATCATAAAAATCATAATTTGATGTAACCCTTAAAAGATGAAATTCAATAAAATTCTCAATAATTTTCCAAACTCCTTTTTGATGTCTTATATATTAAAAAGGTGGATTGGAAAATTTTTCATTTTCCAATCTCCTTGTGTTGTGTACAATTTTAAGCTCCTTCCTAATGTCTACAATTTCAGAAAGGTGCATTGGAAAATTTGTCATTTTTCAATCTCCTTGTGTTGTCTATTGCTTGTGAAAGATGTATTGGAAAATTTGAGAAGTATCTCCTCCGTAAATTGGATCGATAAGAAATCATATCTACACGTCTTTTTCTGCCTATTCTCAATCGGAATTGAATCAATTTCTTTTGTTATGTCATGAGTATGTACCAAATCCTCGAAACAATTTTACGCATTCACTATGTTTGGAATATTAGATTGTACAATAATTACTACTAACCGTTTTGGCCAATTTATGAGACGTAGATGTTAAGAGCATGTTCTAATAAGTAAATATCTTAGACTACGAGGCACAAATATCTGATCTATTGAACTGGGAGATTGATATGTTGAATACATGGTTTATGCTTAACACACATACATATAAAATAGTTGTCATACAATGTATATAAAGTACACATAGACCTAGAATAGATCTACAAATGATCAACTATTTTACGAACACATATCATGATAATATCATGATACCTTGTTCCAACTGTTGTCATAATGTGAACTAAACCAAATTCACGTTTAAATTGTTGGATAATCATCCATATAATTATCATAACGGTTATTGTTGGCTGATCATCCATATAATTATCACATCCGTAACATATTATTTGAAGTGTAATAATTTATAGAAGTCTCAGATACTCAGACCGGAGACTGTTAGATGTGGAAGTAATAACACTCCTATCGAATCGACGATTTATTATAATTAACAAAAAGAGACAGAGATACGTTAGCGGTAGATAATATTGTTCTTGAAGGTGTAAGAGGAGCGAGCAATAATAATTTAAATTATTATGATTGTATGTACCATAGCTCAATATTTAAAAAATTTGTTATATCTCAAAACTTTAAATGATAGTTGTTCTTAGTGTAATATCGTAAATCCGAGTTGATGTGTAAGTTAACTCAAAATATGATAATAATTATAATTACAACCACTTAGCTACATATCGTGACTTGGTGGTTCTATTTCGAATTCTGTCATGTGTGTGTACAAGCGTGTTTCAACATGGTTAGCAACCATAACTGAAAAGGCTGGCTAATTTTCCATTTTGTTTTCCATTTTTATAAAGTTGGGTGTTTATGCAGGGGCTCCTGTCACAAGCTTGCAACTTGTTGTGCCTCTTCGTTAGTGTTGATGGCCAACTCCTGGTGAACCAGTGGTGAACCTATTCAGATCTTTCACACTCTTTCCGCTTACACAACGGCTTCCACGCCTCTCAACAGCCATGGTGTCCTTTCGATCTTTTGGCGAACTTCCTGCGAACTTCAGACGAAAGCTCAACAATACTACTATCACAGCAGACTTTTTAAATCACAGAAATACTCGATTGTAGAAATATAGTGTACTCATTTTATTGCAGAAACTCAAAGTATTACAAAGAGAGAATTTCTTTACAGAGATTGATTGTCGTCGCTTTTACCAGACTGGATATCGTTCATAAAGAACAAGTAATACTGGAGGCTTCCTAGCGATAGACAGACTCTACCTCAGAAAACTATGGCAAACATCTACAGGCTGAAAGGATCTTACTAATGGTTCAGCCACTTTAGGTTCTCACCAGTGCCGAGCACACTAATGAGTAGGCTTCCAAACCACATAATGACTTGAGTGAATCTTTCTTGGTGCAAGTAGATTAGACCCTTGGGTCCACAGATGCAGAGCAGGAAAATGCACTCGACTCAGAACTCACAACGCTCAAGACTCCTAAACTCTCCAAAATCTGATGCCAAACGTATGAGCATTACCCTTCTTATATAGGAAGAGAAGGGGGGACAAGCATCCTATTGGTCAGTACAAAGGAAAGACATAAAGCTAAAGGAATCATTGCTTTCCAGCTTTTATCAGAGCGACGTCCACACAAAGATTTGGGTCTAAAAGATGGACTGAATAATTGCTTTCGGGTAACGCTAAGATATTATCTGTAAAGTAGATTCTTGTACTAAAAGTAAATATGACAGGTATCATGAATCTCTTACACAGTGGATGCTTTTGTACTAAAGCCCATGAGAAAAGACTTTAATGGAGAATATTACACTGTGGATGCTTTTTGAACAGTGAAGCCCACAGGAAAACTGGTCACAATTTAGCCCTTATGACTGGTTCACATCAGAATATCTTGAGATTCGGAAAACGATCCAGCTTGTATGGCATAATGTCCCATGCTTTGGTGTAGATTCGTCGGACAATGATAGGTTTCCCCAGCATGATTTGATGTTGTACTTTGGTGAGGATGAGCCATTCCATGTGCTCTCTCATATATTCTTCAAGCGAATTATTGTACGGAGAGGATTGATAAGTTGTCCATTCAGTGCCGGCCATTTCCTTTACATTATGATACACTGGGTGATTGCATTCTTTGTTACAATGCATAATACAGGTTTTTCCCATATTTTTACAATATTTTTCATGCTCTACAGGATCCATGCATGTTATGTTTATCCCGTAGTCTTTCCACCAATCCCTGAACCATTCACATTGCTGGTAACCTTGATAATGCCCGACTGTGCTGAACTTGATTCTGGTATAATGAGTTTCTATTTGATCATTAATGTTTAAAAATTTCCACCAGAGTTTTCTGTAGTCTGTAAAATCATAAATAGTGTTAGGAAACATGATATGAGGATCATTTCTGGGCCATCGTGCTACTGGGTGAACTTTGCAATGACCAGGTTCTCTCCATAAATCTCTGGTCCTATAGATACAAACATGTCTTTCATATATTCCTGTGTCTCTTCCTCCATGATACCAATGGTAGCAATATCATGAAAATTTTATTCTAGTGCTATTCTTGCCACTTTAGCATCTCTTCTTACCTTATCATAGACCATGTCATGTATCCATTGTCTTCCCTTTGAGTAGACTTTTCTCTCTGGTACATGATACTGCAGATCTGTATGAGGCTGCAAATTCGCATCCAAAACTTTGGTATTACGAAGCTGCCAAGTCGGCTTCCAGTCTCTTTTGTAGGTTTCCCACTCCAATTCATCTAGCACAGTTTTCAAAACTTCTTGTCTCTGGTTATTATCCCATTCAGTGATAATCATCATAACATGTGTTTCCTTTTGCTCAATATATTCTCGGCTAAGGAAGTGAGGGAGGCTGTTATATTTTCCCTTGATGTGCTCTACTGTAAAATCAAAATTTGCAAAGAGCGATTGCCATCTAGCAAACTTTGCTTCTCCAACTTTCTTGATATCTTTAGATAAAACTTTCTGCATAGCTGAGGCGTCTGTTCTGAGAAGAAAAGGCTTGTTTATCAGATTAACTTCAAATTTGCTAATAAAATTCCATGCTGCTTTTACCTCTCTTTCAATGATAGAATAGTTTTGCTCCGCTGGGTTCCAGACTCCCGAAGCAAATTGAACAACCTGTTCTTCTTTTCCAATTCTTTGTTTCAAGATTCCTCCCCATCCAACATTGCTTGCATCAGATTCAACTATTTTAAAAGCTTCATCATCGGCTACATATAAAATAGGTAAAGATTTTACCTTGGCTTTGATTTCTTGGACTGCTCTGGTATGAATATCTGACCATTCAGGGGGGTTCTTTCCAAGCCTTTTATTGAGCACCTTACTGTCGTTGGCACAATCCTGGTAGAAATTGCTGACATAGTTTAGGCAACCCAGAAATCTTTGCAGTTGCGTTTTGTCTTTAAGCACATCTGGGAATTTATCTGCAAATTCAATGGCATGTTGTTGCAGAGAAATTTTTCCGTTGCAAATTGTGTGTCCCAAGAATTTTATAGAAGTCTGGAATACTTCTATCTTCTTCATGCTCAGCACTAATCCATTCTTTTGAACCAATTTCAAGAAAATGTTTACATGTTTGAAACTGTCATCAATATTCTTGGAAAAAAATAAAACATCGTTAATATAAACTATTAGCCAATCAAAGTATGTCTTGAAAATATCATCCATGACTTTCTGGAACTTTGAGGGAGCATTTTTGAGGCCGAATGGCATGAAATTCCATTCATAATGCCCTGCTGGAATACTAAAAGTAGTCTTGAATTTATCAGCTTCATCAATGGCAACCTGTGAGAATCTTGCTTTGAGATCAAATTTTGAAAATACATTGGCGCCTGCAATCCTTCTAATCAAGTCTCCCTTGTGTGGAATCAGATAAGTGTCATCGGCTAGAACTAAATTTAGAGGTTTATAATTTATAACAAGCCTAGGAATTCCTCTAATTTGTTCAGCTCTCTTATTCACATAGAATCCATAGCAATTCCAGGGGCTATTAGATTCTCTGATCAGTCTTCTATCAAGAAATTGTTGGATTTCTTTTTGGAAAAGATCCCTATATTCTTTGCTCATCGGGATAGCTCAACTTTTGTAGGGTTTTCCAGTGTATCCCTCTTTATATGGCAGTTTGATAGTATGCTACTTCCTATGCCAGAAGGCATTTGGCTCTTCTAAGCATCATGTTTCCTCCAATTTTTCTTTCAGCTCTTAGATTTTTCTTTTGACTTGGGGTAATTTTAGTTGTTCCTCAACCCTTAGTGTGCCTTTTAGATCTTTGAGATCTGCTAATTGAGATTATGCTTTTTCCAGTTTTTGCATGGCTTGGACCATTGTTGAAATCCTTGGAATTGAAACATAAGGGAGTTCAATTTTCTTTCTCCTACCTTTTGATGTAGGAACAGAAATGAAATAACCGACTCTCCCTCCTTTTAGCCTGGCTGAGCCATGAGGCTCTACTGCAGCTAAAAAGACATTTCCTAAAATATAGTCAACAGGAATGTCTGCAATAGAAAACTTCATGTGCACTCAATGAGTATCGAAACATAATGAAGCTTTGGGAATTTCATATTGGAGTTTCTTGTTCCCAAGGCCTACCACCTCCCTTTCAGCTGAAACCCAGTACTTGGATGGAATATTTTTGATATTAAGGATGTTAATATCTACACCAAAATCCAATAATGCAATCATTTGAAAAATTTTCCTTGGATGCAAATTTTTACCTTAACATGGTGTTGCTGGTAGGTGATCATGAACAACCTCATATCTTTAAATCCAAAATGTGGATCTTGCATTCATTCAGCAACCTGTACTTCTTGGTGATATGCAGTAGGATTCCATGAATCATCTCCATTTTCTTCTGCACATTGTTTTCCTTTCTGTATTTTTGCAATCTGAGCTTTGATTGCAGAGATTTTTGTTTTGAGATGGTGGATTTCACCACTTACTTCCCCAAGAGTAAGTGATCTCACTTTTCCTGGCTTTTGATGATGCATTTGCATGATTTAGTATTTCTTTCATACGATGCATCAATAAATAAAGGCTTCTTACCTGATTCTTTGGAAGCTTTGTTCTTGAGCTGGTCAGTGAATGCTTCAATCAGGCGATTCTTCATATCTCCTTCTTCCATTGCCCTTATTTGGGATAAAATATTCAGTTCTTCTTCTTCTTCAGTAGATGCCATAAGAACTTTTTCTTTTGGCGGCTTAAACTTTTCTTCTTCTTCACTAGAGCTAGTGTAATACTGAAGATCACTTCTGTATATAGCATGATAAGCACACTGATTTGAATCTGAGCATGGGCATTTTGATGAGTCTGATTCAGAATACTGGCCCATATAGACCTGCACGTCTTCTTCTGATGTAGTGCTAGAAGAATCAAGAGAAGATTGTTCTAGTTGGTGTTGCTGGGTTGTATCTCTGATGGAAAGATTTGGGCATCTTTCTATGACATGTGTCTTGGATTTTCATCTGAGACAAAAAATAGGTCCTGAATGTTCTTGCTTGACTTTCTTAGATTTTTGATCATAAACAATAGTTTTCTTTCCTTTATTGAGCTTTGATTCTTCTCCTTGGGGACATCTGCAAGCTGTATGCCCATTCTGGCCGCACAACCAACAAGTGATTTTATTCCATTTTTCTTGTTTGGTTGAATGCAAATGAATATCAGAGGGGTTGTAGTAATGAGTCTTTGGAACATAACTGTAATAACCCTTCTTCTTATATCTTTGTTTTTTATCTTTTGCAAGATACCTTCTCTTGTCCTTCGGATAATTCTTTTTATTTCTATAGAAATTCTCTTTAAATTCTCTTTTGGCTCTCTTTTTGGACTTTCTTTTCTTCACCAAAGGATCATCTACTTTGATTCCATACTTGCTGCAGATAGACTTTTTATCTGGTAATCTTGATAATTTTTCCAGAGACTTGTTAACCTTTGAACTAGTACAAAGACTCACCAATGTCTTTGTAATATGAGAATATATCTCACCCCATGTGTAAGATTCAAAGGTAACTGAAAAATCTCTTGCATTCTGATATAATCAACAAATCTAGAGGGTAAAGTAGCAAGGTATACCTATTTCCATAACATGTTTTTGGAGTCTTTTACCTCATAGATCCGCTGCATCCAGTCTCTATGGAAATCATCAAACTGCGACAAATCAACCCTCTGCCAGATGGGAATTTCCCACTATTACCCCCTCAGAATTCTATAGCGACTTAGATCCTTTTCATTTAATTGCTGCTTCTAGAATAAGTATTAAAGAATCTGTCAGTCAAGTTCAAGAAAACTTCGATCGTATCCAAACCATACCTCTGCTTAATCCCAAAGCCTTACAAGCAAAAGCCAAGAAGCTGAAGACAAATTATTTGCATTTAGGGTGCATTCGGATTGGAATCAATCCTTTAATTCATAAACGATTACATACTTTTGTGCTTGCTACTGTAAGAGATATGACGCACAATAGTATACAGATTCCATTATTGGCGGGATTGTGGCTCCTCTGTCAGATGGACCAGTCTATTTCGACTGCTTTCCTAATTTTTCTGTGTATGCCTATGACGAAACCATTGAGGAAATTCTGCAGTTGCAGATCCAAACCATGGGCTTTGATATGAAGAAAAAGAGGAATAATATAGCCATACAGACTAAATATTGTTTCCGTCATACAAACACTATGTGGCCAGCCATTCATCATACACCCAGTAGAGACTCCAAGTCCAGTGTTGTAGTCAAAACAGATCCCAAAAACCAAAAGGTTGAACATCTGTTAATCAAATGGGAAGACTTGCAGTTTCCAGAACATTGGGTTGTCAACCATTCTAGGCCTCATGTACCAAGAAATATCACCTCTGCATATATTACTAAAAATTATTCCGATGCAATCATTTCCTTTCCTCGAAGATCAACTATTTACCGCCGAAGAATTGATGCTGCTTGTAAATCTTCAAAATACTACAAAGATCCTTCCACTGTAGATACCGCCTATTCATCCTCGTCCTCCTGTAGACATAACCAATTATATGAATTAGCTCAGCTTGTAAATTATTCTTCTTTAGAAGTAAAATGTCCAGACTGTGAAGATACCATAAATCTGCTTACATTAGCTGAACGAAATGTTCATCTGCATCATAATCCCCAAACTGGTATTGCTCCACCTTCTACTTCTCTAAATTCATGTCCGAATCCCAAATTCTCTGACATTCCCTTCCCACATGAGCCAGAGCTAGATTTAAACCATGTCCTTATGATACATACAATTGAAGAAGAAGATCCTAGACTTACTGAGATGATCTGTTTGATGAGGCCATCAAAACCAAGATATGGGCTAGGAAAACTTGAGCAATCACAATTGATTTCATAATGCAGATTTAAACAAATTCCTTTTGATTGTAAAAAGCTAGCAGTAATGGAAATGCGTAAGTTCTTTTCACTTATGGATGGATGTCTGAAGTCAGAAATTAGTGCCAAGTGGATGAAAGACATGTTGAATTGGGATTTGTATACAAATTCCCAAGCAGAAGAATTTGACCAAGCATACAACCCTGAACAAAAGAGACAATTGGCAATAGATTGGAAACATTATATGGAAGAAAATAACACTTGGATATCTTTCTATTCATGGAAAGATAAGGTTGCCCCTATAAATGTTTTCACTGGAACCACCTCTAGCACTACAACTGATAAGCATGGGTGGACTGCAGTTGATGGGTCAAAAGTAGAAACTCCTACTACGTTTCCTCCTTATAAAGGAATCATTTTAGGAGAAAATACTAATGCAGCCAAAGCCATTACTCTGGTCCAAAAGGATGACAATGCTTTAGGCATTGATGGAAGAATCCAAAAAGCCAGTGAACAATTAAATTGGACCAATACTGCTATCAAAGGCCTGGAGATGAATGTAGCAAAAACAAAAGAGGCAAAGAAGTAGATAGATGTTGTACAGTCTTCATTGAATAGTGTAAATAGTTGTTTGAATAATTTGAAGTTTGATTCCAGCATGACTCGCTCTTATACCAGAGAATCAATAAGTAAGATAGAAGAAGTAGGAGAAAATTTAGTTGGACACATAGGTGTAACTAAGACTCTCCTTACTGGCTTAACATCAAAAATTGAAAGGATACAATTGTCAAAAATTGAAAAGCGAGTTCCAAATTCTTTTCTGCTAAAGAGAAATATTAATATTGAAAATCCTGTGAGAAACGTCCAGAAATTTCCTTTATTGTTTCCTAAAGAAATTGCCTCATCATCAGGAGTTGATGAATCAGAACATATCAGTATTGCTTCCTTCTTTAAGGAAACAGAGGCAGAAGCAGAAACATAGATTCTTCCCATCTATGAGCCTCTGGAGCATAGATTTACTAGATATTCTGCTCCTGATATTGAAGGAAAAGGGAAAATGCCTGAAGCTGATACTTTCTTCCCTGATTCTCACAAAGAATGGAAAATAGATAACATGAGCATTGGCCAAATATGCTAAATGACAGATTTGATGTATACTGAATATAAGCTCATGTGTCTCAGAGGCAAATCTGAAATAGATGCTTGCAGAACCACCGTTTAATGTTTCATAGGTACACTCCTCAGGTGGTGGGAGACTGAATCCTCTCCTAAACTCATTGAAACAATGGAAGTTGAAGTTCTCAATCTAGATGGCACTGTCATTAGTAACATGATTGGTGCACTGACATCAATAATTCTAGAGCATTGGTGCGGCAGTGAGATCGAGATAGCCAATAAACATGACGTTATTCTGATAAACCTCAAGTGCCATAAAATGTCGCAATTTGATAATTTCCATAGAGAGTGGATGCAGCGGATCTATGAGGTAAAAGACTCCAAAAACTTGTGATGGAAACATGTATACCTTGCTGCTTTACCCTCTAGATTTTTTGATTATATCATAATGCAAGAGATTTTTCAGTTACCTTTTGAATATTACACATGGGGTGAGATATATTCTCATATTACAAAGACAATGGTGAGTCTTTGTACTAGTTCAAAGGTTAGCAAGTCTTCGGAAAAATTATCAAGATTACCAGATAAAGAGTCTATCTGCAGCAAGTATGGACTCACAATAGATGATCCTTTGGTGAAGAAAAGAATGTCCAGAAAGAGAGCCAAAAGATAATTTAAAGAGACTTTCTATAGAAATAAAAAGAATTATCCAAAGGACAAGAGAAGGTATCTTGCAAAAGATAAAAATCAGAGATATAAGAAGAAGGGTTATTACAGTTATGTTCCAAAGACTCATTACTACAACCCCTCTGATATTCATTTGCATTCAACCAAACAAGAAAAATGGAATAAAATCACTTGTTGGTTGTGCGGCCAGAATGGGCATACAGCTTCCAGATGTCCCCAAGGAGAAGAACCAAAGCTCAATAAAGGAAAGAAAACATCTTTTTATGCTCAGAAGTCCAAGCAAGTCAAGCAAGAACATTCAGGACCTATTTTTTGTCTCGGATGCAAATCCAAGACACATGTCACAGAAATATGCCCAAATATTTCCATCAGAGATACATCCGAACAACACCAACTAGAAGAATCTTCTCTCGATTCTTTTAGCACTACATCAAAAGAATACTTGTAGGTTTATATGGGCCAGTATTGTGAATCAGACTCATCAGAACGCCCATGCTCAGATTCAGATGAGTGTGCTTGTCATGCTATATACAGAAGTGATCTTGAGTATTACACCAGCTCTAGTGAAGAAGAAGAAAAGTTTAAGCCGCCAAAAGAAAAAAAATTATGCCATCTACTGAAGAAGAAGCAGAACTGAAGATTTTATCCCAAATAAGGGCAATGGAAGAAGGAGATATGAAGAATTGCCTAATTGAAGCATTCACTGACCAGCTCAAGAACAAAGATTCCAAAGAATCAGGTAAGAAGCCTTTATTTATTGATGCATCTTATGAAAGAAATACTAAATCATTTCAAATGCATCATCAAAAGCCAGGAAAAGTGAGATCACTTACTCTTGGGGAAGTAAGTGGTGAAATCCACCATCTCAAAACAGAAATCTCTGCAATCAAAGCTCAAATTGCAGAAATACAGAAAGGAAAACAATCTGCAGAAGAAAAAGGAGATGATTCCTGGAATCCTACTGCATATCACCAAGAAGTACAGATTGCTGAAGGAATGCAAGATCCACATTTTGGATTTAAAGATATGAGGTTGTTCACGATCACCTATCAGCAACATCATGTTAAGGTAAAAATTTGCATCCAAGGAAAAAAATTTCAAATGATTGCATTATTGGATTCTGGTGCAGATATTAACATCCTTAATATCAAAAATATTCCAGCCAAGTACTGGGTTTCAGCTGAAAGGGAGGTGGTAGGCCTTGGGAACAAGAAACTCCAATATGAAATTCCCAAAGCTTCATTGTGTTTTGATACTCATTGTGTGCACATGAAGTTTGCTATTGCAGACATTCCTGTTGACTGTATATTAGGAAATGTCTTTCTAGCTGCAGTAGAGCCTCATGGCTCAGCCAGGCTAAAAGGAGGGAGAGCCGGTTATTTCATTTATGTTCCTACATCAAAAGGCAGGAGAAAGAAAATTGAACTCCCTTATGTTTCAAGTCCAAGGATTTCAACAATGGTCCAAGCCATGCAAAAACTGGAAAAAGCAGAATCTCAATTAGCAGATCTCAAAGATCTGAAAGGCACACTAAGGGTTGAGGAACAACTAAAATTACCCCAAGTCAAAAGAAAAATCCAAGAGCTGAAAGAAAAATTGGAGGAAACATGCTGCTCAGAAGAGCCAAATGCCTTCTGGCATAGGAAGCAGCATACTATCAAGCTGCCATATAAAGAGGGATACACTGGAAAACCCTGCAAAAGTAGAGCTATCCCAATGAGCAAAGAATATAGGGATCTTTGCCAAAAAGAAATCCAACAATTGCTTGATAGAAGACTGATCAGAGAATCTAATAGCCCCTAGAATTGCTATGGATTCTATGTGAATAAGAGAGCTGAACAAATTAGAGGAATTCCTAGGCTTGTTATAAATTATAAACCTCTAAATTCAGTTCTAGCCGATGACACTTATCCGATTCCACACAAGGGAGACTTGATCAGAAGGATTGCAGGCACCAAGGTATTTTCAAAATTTGATCTCAAAGCAGGATTCTGGCAGGTTGCCATTGATGAAGTTGATAAATTCAAGACTGCTTTTAGTATTCCAGCAGGGCATTATGAAAGGAATGTCATGCCATTCGGCCTAAAAAATGCTCCCTCAAAGTTCTAGAAAGTCATGGATGATATCTTCAAGCCATACTTTGATTGGCTAATAGTTTATATTGATGATGTTTTAATTTTTTCCAAGAACATTGATGACCATTTCAAACATGTAAACATTTTCTTGAAATTGGTTCAAAAGAATGGATTAGTGTTGAGCAAGAAGAAAATAGAAGTATTCCAGACTTCTATAAAATTCATGGGACACACAATTTGCAACGGACAAATTTCTCTGCAACAACATGCCATCGAATTTGGAGATAAATTCCAAGATGTGCTTAAAGACAAAACACAACTGCAAAGATTTCTGGGTTGCCTAAACTATGTCAACAATTTCTACTAGGATTGTGCCAGTGACAGGAAGGTGCTCAATAAAAGGCTTGGAAAGAACCCCCCTAAATGGTCAGATCTTCATACCAGAGCAGTCCAAGAAATCAAAGCCAAGGCAAAGTTTTTAACTATTTTATATGTAGCCGATGATCAAGCTTTTAAAATAGTTGAATCTAATGCAAGCAATGTTGGATGGGGAGGAATCTTGAAACAAAGAATTGGAAAAGAAGAACGGGTTGTTCAATTTGCTTCGGGAGTCTGGAACACATCGAAGCAAAACTATTATGTCATTGAAAGAGAGGTAAAAGCAGCATGGAATTGTATTAGAAAATTTGAAGTTTATCTGATAAACAAGCCTTTTCTTCTCAGAATAGATGCCTCAGCTATGCAGAAAGTTTTATCTAAAGATATCAAGAAAGCTGGAGAAGTAAAGTTTGCTAGATGGCAAGCACTCTTTGCAAATTTTGATTTTGCAGTAGAGCACATCAAGGGAAAAGATAACAGCCTCCCTGACTTCCTCAGTCGAGAATATATTGAGCAAAAGAAAACACATATTATGACGATTATCACTGAATGGGATAATCACTAGAGGCAAGAAGTTTTGAAAACTGTGCTAGATGAATTGGAGTGGGAAACCTACAAAAGAGACTGGAAGCCGACTTGGCAGCTTTGTAATACCAAAGTTTTGGATGCGAATTTGCAGCCTCATACAGATCTACAGTATTATGTACCAGAGAGAAAAGTCTACCCAAAGGGAAGACAATGGATACATGACATGGTCTATGATATGGCAAGAAGAGATGCTGAAGTGGCAAGAATAGCACTAGAACAAAATTTTCATGATATTTCTACCATCTGGTATCATGGAGGAAGAGACACAGGAATATATGAAATACATGTCTGTATCTGTAGGACCAGAGATTTATGGAGAGAACCTGGTCATGGAAAAGTTCACCCAGCAGCTCGATGGCCCAAAAATGATCCTCATATCATGTTTACTGACAATGTTTATTATTTTACAGACTACATAAAACTCTAGTGGAAATTTTTAAACATTGATGATCAAACAGAGACTCATTATACCATAATCAAGTTCAGCACAGTCGGGCATTATCAAGGTTACCAGCAATGTGAATGGTTCAGGGATTGGCGGAAAGACTACGGGATAAACAGGACAACCATGGATCCTGTAGAGCATGAAAAATATTGTAAAAATATGGGAAAAACCTGTATTATGCAATGTAACAAAGAATCCAATCACCCAATGTATCATACTGTAAAGGAAATGGCCAGCACTGAATGGACAACTTATCAAGCCTCTCCGTACAATAATTCGCTTGAAGAATATATGAGAGAGCACATGGAATGGCTCATCCTTACCAAAGTACAACATCAAATCATGCTGGGGAAACCTATCATTGTCTGATGAATCTACACCAAAGCATGGGACATTATGCCATACAAGCTGGACCGTTTTCTAAATCTCAAGATATTTTGATGTGAACCAGTCACAAGGGCTAAATTGTGACCAGTTTTCCCGTGGGCTTCACTGTTCAAAAAGCCTCCACAGTGTAATATTCTCAATTAAAGTCTTTTCTCGTGGTCTTTGGTACAAAAGCATCCACTGTGTAAGAGAGTCACGATATCTGTCATATTTACTTTTAGTACAAGAATCTACTTTACAGATAATATCTTAGCGTTACCCGAAAGCAATTATTCAGTTCATCTTTTAGACATGAATGTTTGTGCGGACGTCGCTCTAATAAAAGTTGGAAAGCAATGATTCCTTTAGCTTTAAGTCTTATCTTTGTACCGACCAACAGGATGCTTGTCCCCGCCTCTTCCTATATAAGAAGCGTAAGGCTCATATGTTTGGCATCGGAGTTTGGAGAGTTTGGGAGTCTTTATTCTTGTGAGTTTTGAGTCGAGTTTATTTTCCTGCTCTACATCTGCAGACCCAAGGGTCTGATCTGCTTGCACCGCAAAATATTCACTCAAGTCATTAGGTGGTTTCGAAGCTTGCACATCAGTGTGCTCGGCACTGGTGAGAACCTAAAGTGGTTGAACCATTAGTAAGAGTCTTTCAGTTTGTAGATGTTTGCCATAGTTTTCTGAGGCAGAGTTTGTCTATCACCAGGAAGCCTCCAGTATTACTTGTTCTTTATGAACGGTATGCAGTCCGGTAAAAGCGGTGAAAGTCAATCTCTGTAAAGAAATTCTCTCTCTATAATACTTTGAGTTTCTGCAATAAATGAGTACACTATATTTCTGCAATCGAGTATCTCTGTGATTTAAAAAGTCTGCTGCAATAGTAGTTTTGTTGAGCTTTCGTCCAATTTTTGATAATTGTATCCTTTAAATTTTTGATGTTAAGCCAGTAAGGAGAGTCTTAGTTACACCTATGTGTCCAACTAACTTTTCTCCTACTTCTTCTATCTTACTTATTGATTCTCTAGTATAAGAGTGTGTCATGCTGGAATCAAATTGCAAATTATTCAAACAACTATTTACACTATTCAATGAAGACTGTACAACATCTATCTGCTTCTTTACATCTTCTATTTTTGCTACATTCATCTCCAGGCCTTTGATAGCAGTATTGGTTCAATTTAATTGTTCACTGGCTTTTTGGATTCTTCCATCAATGCCTAAAGCATTGTCATCCTTTTGGACTAGAGGAATGGCTTTGGCTACATTAGTATTTTCTCCTAAAATGATTCCTTTATAAGGAGGAAATGTAGTAGGAGTTTCTACTTTTGACCCATCAAGTGTAGTCCACCCATGCTTATCAGTTGTAGTGCTAGAAGTGATTCCAGTGAAAACATTTATAAGGGCTACCTTATCTTTCCATCAATAGAAAGATATCCAAGTGTTATTTGCTTCCATATAATGTTTCCAATCCGTTGCCAACTGTCTCTTTTGTTTAGGGTTGTATGCTTGGTCAAATTCTTCTGCTTGGGGATTTGTATACAAATCCCAATTCAACATGTCTTTCATCCACTTGGCACTAATTTCTGACTTCAAACATCCATCCATAAGTGAAAAGAACTTATGCATTTCCATTACTGCCGACTTTTTACAATCAGAAGGAATTTGTTTAAATCTGCATTCTGGAATCAATTGTGATTGCTCAAGTTTTCCTAGCCCATATCTTGGTTTTGATGGCCTCATCAAATAGATCATCTCAATAAGTCTAGGATCTTCTTCTTCAATTGTATGTATCGTAAGGACATGGTCTGAATCTAGCTCTAGCTCATGTGGGAAGGGAATGACAGAGCATTTGTGATTCGGACATGAATTTATAGAAGTAGAAGGTGGAGCAATTCCAGTTTGGGGATTATGATGCAGATGAACATTTCGTTCGGCTAATGTAAGCAGATTTATGGTATCTTCACAGTCTGGACATTTTACTTCTAAAGAGAATAATTTACAAGTTGTGCTAATTCATATAACTGGTTATGTCTACAGGAGGATGAGGATGAACAGGCGGTATCAATAGTGGAAGGATCTTTGTAGTATTTTGAAGATTTACAAGCAGCATCAATTCTTCGGCGGTAAATGGTTGATCTTCGAGGAAAGGAAATGATTGCACCGGAAGAATTTTCAGTAATATTTGCAGAGGTGATATTTCTTGGTACATGAGGCCTAGAATGGTTGACGACCCAATGTTCTGGAAACTGCAAGTCTTCCCATTTGATTAACAGATGTTCAAATTTTTGGTTTTTGGTATCTGTTTTGACTACAACACTGGACTTGGAGTCTCTACTAGGTGTATGACGAATGGCTGGCCACAGAGTGTTTGTGTGACGGAAACAAGCTTTAGTTTGTATGGCTATATTATTCCTCTTTTTCTTCATATCAAAGCCCATGGTTTGGATCTGCAATTGCAGAATTTCCTCAATGGTTTCATCATAGACATACACAGAAAAATTAGGAAAGCAATCGAAATAGACTGGTCCATCAGACAGGGGAGCCACAATCCCGCCAATAATGGAATCTGTATACTTATTGTGCGTCATATATCTTACAGTAGCAAGCACAAAAGTATGTAATCCTTTATGAATTAAAGGATTGATTCCAATCCGAATGCACCCTAAATGCAAATAATTTGTCTTCAACTTCTTGGCTTCCGCTTGTAAGGTGTTGGGATTAAGCAGAGGTATGGTCTGGATACTATCGGAGTTTTCTTGAACTTGACTGACAGATTCTTTAATACTTATTCTAGAAGCAGCAATCAAATGAAAAGGAGCTAAGTCACTATAGACTTCTGAGGCGGTAAGAGCGGGCAATTCCCATCTAGCAGAGGGCTGAGTTTCTTCATAAGTAAGTTCAGCAGAGTTTAGAGTTCTACTTGAACTACTAGCAAACATTTCTTTAAGGGGATTTTCCTCAACATGAGAATCTCTCTCTTCAAGTTCTTGGAAAGAAACAAATTTCCTAAACAATTCCATTTTGAATAAGAGTACTTTTAGATTTTAGAGTACCAACCTCAAGAACCAGATGTTACTGGCTCTGATATCAATTTTTATGCAGGGGCTCCTGACACGAGCTTGCAACTTGCTGTGCCTCTTCGTTAGTGTTGATGGACAACTCCTATTGAACCAATGGTGAACCTACTCAGATCTTTCACACTCTTTCGGTTGACACAACGGCTTCCGAACCTCTCAATAGCCTTGGTGTCCCTTTGATCTTTTGGGGAACTTCCTGCGAACTTCGGACGAAAGCTTAACAAAACTACTATCACAGCAGACCTTTTAAATCATAGAGATACTCAATTGCAGAAATATAGTGTACTAATTTTATTGTAGAAACTCAAAGTATTACAGAGAGAGAATTTCTTTACAGAGATTGACTATCATCGCTTTTACCGGACTGCATACCATTCATAAAGAACAAGTAATACCGGAGGCTTCCTGGCAATAGACAAACTCTGCCTCAGAAAACTATGGCAAACATCTACATACTGAAAGACTCTTACTAATGGTTCCGCCACTTTAAGTTCTCACCAGTGCCGAGCACACTGATGCGCAGGCTTCCAAACCACCTAATGACTTGAGTGAATATTTCGTGGTGCAAGCAGATGAAACCCTTAGGTCCACAGATGTAGAGCAGGAAAATACACTCAACTCAAAACTCACAAGACTCAAGACTCCTAAACTCTCCAAACTTCGATGCCAAACATATGAGCCTTACCCTTCTTATATAGGAAGAGAAGGGGGGACAAGCATCCTGTTGGTCAGTACAAAGAAAAGACTTAAAGCTAAAGGAACCATTGCTTTCCAGCTTTTATCAGAGCGACATCTGCACAAAGATTCGGGTCTAAAATATGCATCGAATAATTACTTTCGGGTAATGCTAAGATATTATCTGTAAAGTAGATTCTTGTACTAAAAGTAAATATGACATATATCATGACTCTCTTACACAGTGGATGCTTTTGTACTAAAGCCCACGAGAAGAGACTTTAATGGAGGATATTACACTGTGGAGGCTTTTTGAACAGTGAAGCGTACAGGAAAACTGGTCAAAATTTAGCCCTTGTGACTAGTTCACATCAAAATATAAACGGTCCAGCCTGTATGGCATAATGTCCCATGCTTTGGTGTAGTTTCATTGGACAATGATAGGTTTCCCCAGCATGATTTGATGTTGTACTTTGGTAAGGATGAGCCATCCATGTGCTCTCTCATATATTCTTCAAGTGAATTATTGTATGGAGAGGATTGATAAGTGTTCCATTCAGTGCTGGCCATTTCCTTTACAGTATGATACATTGGGTGATTGCATTCTTTGTTACATTGCATAATACATTTTTTTCCCATATTTTTACAATATTTTTCATGCTCTACAGGATCCATGGCTGTCATGTTTATCCCGTAGTCTTTCCGCCAATCCCTAAACCATTCACATTGCTGGTAACCACGATAATGCCTGACTGTGCTGAACTTGATTCTGGTATAATGAGTCTCTGTTTGATCATCAATGTTTAAAAATTTCCAAGAAAGTTTTCTGTAGTCTGTAAAATCATAAACAGTGTCAGAAAACATGATATGAGGATCATTTCTGGGCCATCGGGCTACTGGGTGAACTTTGGCATGACCAGGTTCTCTCAATAAATCTCTGGTCCTATGGATACAGACATGTCTTTCATATATTCCTATGTCTCTTCCTGCATGATACCAGATGGTAGCAATATCATGAAAATTTTGTTATAGTGCTACTCTTGCCACTTCAGCATCTCTTCTTGCCTTATCATAGACCATGTCATGTATCCATTGTCTTCCCTTTGGGTAGACTTTTCTCTCTGGTACATAATACTGCAGATCTGTATGAGGCTGCAAATTCGCATCCAAAACTTTGGTATTATGAAGCTGCCAAGTCAGCTTCCAGTCTCTTTTGTAGGTTTCCCACTCCAATTCATCTGGCAGAGTTTTCAAAACTTCTTGTCTCTGGTTATTATCCCATTCAGTGATGATCATCATAACATGTGTTTCCTTTTTCTCAATATATTCTCAGCTGAGGAAGTCAGGGAGGCTATTATCTTTTCCTTGATGTGCTCTACTGTAAAATCAAAATTTGCAAAGAGTGCTTGCCATCTAGAAAACTTTGCTTCTCCAGCTTTCTTGATATCTTTAGATGAAACTTTCTACATAGCTGAGGCATCTGTTCTGAGAAGAAAAGGCTTGTTTATCAGATAAACTTCAAATTTGCTAATACAATTCCATGCTTCTTTTACCTTTCTTTCAATGACAGAGAAGTTTTGCTCCGCTGGGTTCCAGACTCCCGAAGCAAATTGAACAACCTGTTCTTCTTTTCCAATTCTTTGTTTCAAGATTCCTCCCCATCCAACATTGCTTGCATCAGATTCAACTATTTTAAAAGCTTGATCATTGGCTACATATAAAATAGGTAAGATTTTACCTTGGTTTTGATTTCTTGGACTGCTCTGGTATGAAGATCTGACCATTCAGGGGGGTTCTTTCCAAGCCTTTTATTGAGCACCTTCCTGTCGCTAGCACAATCCTGGCAGAAATTGCTGACATAGTTTAGGCAACCCAAAAATATTTGCAGTTGTGTTTTGTCTTTGAGCACATCTAGGAATTTATCTGCAAATTCGATGGCATGCTGTTGCAGAGAAATTTGTTCGTTGCAAATTGTGTGTCCCAAGAATTTTATAGAAGTCTGGAATACTTCTATCTTCTTCTTGCTCAGAACTAATCCATTCTTTTGAACCAATTTCAAGAAAATGTTTACATGTTTGAAATGGTCATCAATATTCTTGGAAAAAATTAAAACATCATTAATATAAACTATTAGCCAATCAAAGTATGGCTTGAAGATATCATCCATGACTTTCTGGAACTTTGAGGGAGCATTTTTGAGGCCGAATGGCATGACATTCCATTCATAATGCCCTGCTAGAATACTAAAAGTAGTCTTGAATTTATCAGCTTCATCAATGGCAACGTACCAGAATCTTGCTTTGAGATCAAATTTTGAAAATACCTTGGCGCCTGCAATCCTTCTGATCAAGTCTCCCTTGTGTGGAATCGGATAAGTGTCATCGGCTAGAACTGAATTTAGAGGTTTATAATTTATAACAAGCCTGGGAATTCCTCTAATTTGTTCAGCTCTCTTATTCACATAGAATCCATAGCAATTCCAGGGGCTATTGGATTCTCTGATCAGTCTTCTATCAAGCAATTGCTGGATTTCTTTTTGGCAAATATCCCTATATTCTTTGCTCATCGGGATAGCTCTACTTTTGCAGGGTTTTCCAGTGTATCCCTCTTTATATGGCAGCTTGATAGTATGTTGCTTCCTATGCCAGAAGGCATTTGGCTCTTCTGAGCAGCATGTTTCCTCCAATTTTTCTTTCATCTCTTGGATTTTTCTTTTGACTTGGGGTAATTTTAGTTGTTCCTCAACCCTTAGTGTGCCTTTCAGATCTTTGAGATATGCTAATTGAGATTCTAATTTCTCCAATTTTTGCATGGCTTGGACCATTGTTGAAATCCTTGGACTTGAAACATAAGGGAGTTCAATTTTATTTCTCCTACCTTTTGATGTAGGAACAGAAATGAAATAACCGACTCTCCCTCCTTTTAGCCTGGCTGAGCCATGAGGCTCTACTGCAGCTAAAAAGACATTTCCTAAAATACATTCAATAGGAATGTCTGCAATAGCAAACTTCATGGGCACACAATGAGTATCAAAACACAATGAAGCTTTTGGAATTTCATATTGGAGTTTCTTGTTCCCAAGGCCTACCACCTCCCTTTCAGCTGAAACCCAGTACTTGGCTAGAATATTTTTTATATTAAGGATGTTAATATCTGCACCAGAATCCAATAATGCAATCATTTGAAAAAAAATTCCTTGGATGCAAATTTTTACCTTAACATGATGTTGCTGATAGGTGATCGTGAACAACCCCATATCTTTAAATCAAAAATGTGGATCTTGCATTCCTTCAACAATCTGTACTTCTTGGTGATATGCAGTAGGATTCCAAGAATCATCTCCTTTTTCTTATGCACATTGTTTTCCTTTCTGTATTTCTGCAATTTGAGCTTTGATTGCAGAGATTTCTATTTTGAGATGGTGGATTTCACCACTTACTTCCCCAAGAGTAAGTGATCTCACTTTTCCTGGCTTTTGATGATGCATTTGAAATGATTTAGTATTTCTTTCATAAGATGCATCAATAAATAAAGGCTTCTTACCTGATTCTTTGGAAGCTTTGTTCTTGAGCTGGTCAGTGAATGCTTCAATCAGGCGATTCTTCATATCTCCTTCTTCCATTGCCCTTATTTGGGATAAAATCTTCAGTTCTGCTTCTTCTTCAGTAGATGCCATAAGAACTTTTTCTTTTGGTGGCTTAAATTTTTCTTCTTCTTCACTGGAGCTGGTGTAATACTCAAGATCACTTCTGTATATAGCATTACAAGCACACTCATCTGAATCTGAGCATGGGCATTCTGATGAGTCTGATTCAAAATACTGGCCCATATAGACCTGCACGTCTTCTTCTGATGTAGTGCTAAAATATTCGAGAGAAGATTCTAATTTTGGAATCTTCATCACTAATATACGAGGAAAAACTAGAACACAAATTAGGTAAATTATGCCTTTGTAGTTTCCTAATTTCCCAAATTAATATCCTCAAAAATAAATTATGAGGTTCCTCTTTTTCAGAACCTATCCTTTTCATTGAGTTAGTCTAACATCCCGATAATTAATCCCCACTAATATTATATTTCATTATGTTAATGATTCTTGTAAAGGAAAGTAAATGTAAATCGGAAAAGGCCCAAAATATTATATTATAAATTTATTAATATATTACTGAAGTTGAAGAAAGTGGGGGAAGAAATATAGATTGGAAGGTTTCTTACTTCAATTAATGCTTTTATTTTTTGATTTGGTAACTGCAACACCCAAATTAGAAATAGTTACGAGGAGTGGGGAAGTGATACCAAATTTCCTTAAGGGTATGGGTTATATCCTTTTTTTATAGAGTTTTGGTTCCCACATAACCTAACGAAGGGACCAAAATTAATGAGGTGAATAATGTAAGGGTATAAGAGTGTTTAAAAGTAAGGGAGCAGACAAAGATCATCATGTGCATGCAGAGAAAAAACGTAGAGAAGAGAGTGAACTCGAGATTTACCAACGAAGTGATATTCAACAGTAGGAAATCATGAGGAACGAAACGTATGAGAATAGAGTAATCCATGTTGAGTGAAAGTGAGTTTTACCTTCAAGTCATCACCCTATTTTAACCTTGGGATCCTTAAGTGAATCTTCCCTTAAGGCATTGAATTTCGACCTAGGGTGGCCAACTATAGGAAGGATTGTAGTGTAACTAAACATATGGTGGGGTTTAATGTGGTTCACCATTCTTTAGTTTCCAACAAATACAAGTGGAACAGAAAAGTTGTTTCTTCCTTTTAAATGACATGTAAATGTTGTTAAATAATTCATGTTTATATACTATATTGAATTCACTATGTATGCATACGATGGTAAGTCGCAACTTGTTTATAGGTAATTTCTAATATGTATGAGAAGTGAATTGAGTGTAATTGTCAATATTATCAAATGAAGAAATCCAATTATTTAATAAGGAAGAATGTTGTAGGAAATAGAGGCCTCTCACTTCTATTATGTATGATTACTATGTTGTGTGTTCCTCATTTATGTGGTTATCATTGGCTATAATGACTATAGTTATGTACCCTTTCATGAATTATTTCATCTTGAATTATTGTGTCCTATCATGGGGTAGTGATACATGTATGATAGTATGAACTCAGGTCCCATATGCCGCTAGAATTAAGATAACATGCAGGCTACCCATTTTCAAAGTGGTGGATATGAGTAATGTTTAAGCTTACCTGATTCAAGGAAGACAATGGTTTTGGCCATGAAAGAGGATGAAGAGATTGAAAGTCGAACTAGGTATAAATTCCCAGGTTATCCTTAAAAATTTGGAGTTGGAAAGCTCAGTGTTATCCCTTGGTAACATGCCAATGTAATCCATTAAAAGAGCCACTCAAAAGGGAGCATAATAGATGTCAGCCTATTTGGAAGTTAGAAAGTACATAGAACTAGGAAATTTCTCACTAAGACACTTGAATTTTTTCATCTTAATGAGGTTGGAAGGATGGGAATAAGAAGTTCTATTAGAAATAATGGAGGTGATATAAATTATTTTGATTCATCTATTGATATGGATGTTTCATATGATGTGCATTAAATTATTTATTGATTTCGAACTAACTTCCTTTAAAGAATTTTCTTCTCATGATGAATGGAAATAAGAAATGCAAAATGAGTATGATGCTCTGATAAAAAATGGAACCTAGACGCTGGTGGACCCTCCATTTGGAACAAATCTAATTGGCTGCAAGTGGGTTATCAAGGAAAAGTTTAAATAACATGGCTGGATTGATAAGCACAAAGAAAAGACTCATGACAAATGGACTTTCACAAAAGGAATGGATTGATTATGAGGCGAATTTTCCCCCCACAACAAAGTGGGCTACCATAATTACTCTATTTTCCTTAGCGGCTTGGAATTGATTCAAAGTCCATGAAATGTATGTAAAAACTTATTTCTTTAATGGATATCCAAATGAAAATGTTATTATGTCTCAACCAGAAGGATTTTTTGTGAAGGTTCAAGAGCACAAAGTATATAAGCTTATGAAATGCTTTTATGGCCTCAAACAAGCACCGTGAGCTTGGTATGAGAAATTGACTAACAATCTTCCGAAACTAAATTTCAAATGCTATGATATTGATGATGCAACTTTATTTTTAAACAAAGTTGGAAAAATTGTTGTCTATCTTGTGGTGTATGTAGATGATCTATTGTTGACAGGGAACAGTGAAAATTATATTGCATCCATAAAGAAAGAATTGAGGAAAGGATGTGAGATGACAAATTTGTGATATGTTACTACTACATGGTATTGAACTAACATTGCATAGAAAGTTTATATTCCTCTCTCAAAAGAGGTACAATGGGGAATTTTTAGACAAATTTCATATGACTAAATGCAATCCTTTTTCCACTCAAATGGAACAAAATTTATAGCTCACAGCCAAAGAAGGAAATGAATTGAAGGATGAAACTAAGTGCAAGCAACTTGTAAGAAGGTTTAACTGCCTCACTACTACCATACCATACATTTCATTTTTTCTTGGAATCCTTTCCTGGTTTATGCAAAACCGTTGTGAGGGTCATTGGTCTGTTGGAAAAAGAGTTCTAAGGTACTTGAATGGAACTTAAGACGTTGGACTCAAAAATACACAGGTGGATGACTTCAGCTTGATTGGACAATCTAATTTAGACTTTGATGGAGATACAGAAAATGGAGTATCTACTTCAAGGTATGTTATGAGTCTTGGATTAGGAGCTACCTCCTAAAGGTCACCCAAACAATTAGTTCCAATAGATTCCACAATAGAGGAAAAATATGTGGCAACTATAGAAGCAACTAAAGATATTGTGTGGCTTAGGAAAATTATTGAAGGTTTGTAGGTGAAACAAGTGCATTCTACTCCTATTCTAATTGAAAATAACTTCGCAATAAAATTTTCCAAGATTCCAATTTCCATGATCAAACCAAGAATATCAATACAAAGTATAATTTTATTTGAAATCATGTTAATGCCAAGACAATTCATTTATGCCATTATTCCAAAAATGAGTATATTGTAGCCTTATTCACCAAAGTGCATGGAACGAAATAGTTTGCAAGACTCAGAATGATGCTTGGACATATAATTGATAACAATGGTTAGATGGTTATCAATGTACAACTACAGTTAGATGCAAAAGAAATAGAAGGGGAAATATTTATTTTGACAATGAAGGAATATATTATTGATTTTTGTAGCTTTGGAGGTACTCCAAGCCTTGAGAATAGAGGTTTTTGAGGAAGGAGCTCCACAAATGGCCATGTGGGCTTGAAATCCAAGATTGGGGTTTTACACCAATCGATGTTGGGGCAAAAACCACGAGGACATTTCTACATGTGATGGATGGTGATGATAGAGGATGTTAAGACAAACCAGTCGTAACAAAAATTGTCAAAATCTGAGTTGTATAAATGAAGATATTATTCTTTGAAGTCAATATGTGGGTTTGATCAAGGTCGACTAGGCGTTTGGAGACCTTGTGACATGTTATTAAACCCACACATGTGATTTGATGGATACCTTGTATTGTGTATAAATATAAGATAGAGGAGATTAATTTAATACATCCAAAAAGCATATTTCATAGTCTTCACATCAATAAACACAACTAGAGTGTAGGAACGTGAGTGTTGGAATGTAAGAGTGCAGGAACGCGTAAGTTCAAGAATGCCTGAGTGCAGAAACACCTTAGTTTAGGAACATGTGAGTGTAGGAACGTGAGTGCAGAAATGGGTGAGTGCAGGAGCATGCGAGTGTAGGAATGTTACAATGGACAAATCCCTCTTTCAGACAAGAGAGGTCTCCCTAGATCCTTGACAAAAACTAGAAACAAGCAAGACAAATGAACTAGCTCTTTCCGTAAGTTGGACTTGTTTGAATTATAAGAATTAAGGCTAATCGATGAGCCTCTTACCTATTTCAAGAAATGCTTGATGAATATCCCTTGTTGTGACATGATGCAACTCCTCAATGCTTGACAAGTCCTACAACAATAGACCATAAAAGGATCAAAAGCATATGTGATATAACAATCCAAACAAAACTTAACCTAAGGATTAAGGAAATTAGGAAATGAATTTGCCTTAAAAATTATTATAAACAATTATAAACCATTCACCATTCTAATAAGACAAATCAATGGGAGAAAGTGTCCATTTGTATTAGACAAAGATAAAGAGAAGCCTTACAATGTCCACCTTGGTGCAGTGAGGTTCCTACTAAATGCCTTCAATCTCCTCCTTAGATGACAAGTTTTCCAATCTCAAAATAACAACATAAGTTTATCTTCTTTGAGTTCTGTCCTCCTCTAACCCTCTACCCTCTAGTCATTTTATAATCCAAGGGGAAGAAGTTTTAGATGGAAAAGAGGAGGGTGAGAAACCTTAATTGAGGGATTACATGTTGATCCTGACTTAAATAGGAATGCAACAAATTATAGAGATAACCATAAACACATATATGCAACGGAAATAATACTTCATTTCATTAATGTAAAATGTTGAAATATGCTTACGAACAGTAATGGAAATAAACTAGCTAAGGCGATGGTAGCTTATCTTTGAGAAGAGATGTGGTGGCTACATGCCTCTGAACTGTGTTACAATGAGACTCGAATGCCTATTTATTGTTGAGAAACAATGGAAAACCTTTCACATCCCGAAAGCTAACCCTAGAAGATGAAACGCCAAATTGTGGGCCCCGTTTGGGTAAATTGGTACATCAATTTCTCGGGGTCCTAACTTTGGAATACGATCTCTGTTTGATGTGTAAAATAGCTTGTTAGAAAGATATATCTGAGCATCGTGGACCTATGTTGCCCCAGATTTCCCAAAAAACATCGTTTAGGGCCTCAAAACGGCTCCAGAATTTCAGGACTCGAAAAATTGCTAAAAATAGTAAACTGTGCTACAATTTAGGAAACTGAAAATGATGAAAGACACAGTTGTGGGGGTCCAAATGGGATAGGTGGGTGGCCACCAGCATCCACCTGGATCATTCCTCCCCCCTTAGGAAGCAATGGTCCCCGTTGCATTGAGTTCATCCCTGAGATGAGGAAGCTTCAGTTGATCTGGGTCTCTAGTGAGTTGTTCTGCAATCTCTGATGTGTCCAGAAATGGTGGGAAGCATGGTCGACAATGGTCCGCATTGAACACTCGGTGCAAGCAAAGGAATGGGGGAATGTTGTGCTTCAAAGCATTGTTGCCCATAGCCTTGGTATTGGTGTAAGGACCATGTCGGAGTGGTCTGAGTTTCTGATGGGTTTTGGTAAGGCGTTCTCTCTGCAGATGTAACCAAACTTTGTTGCCCACCTGAAACTTATGTGGTACCCCTGTGGGTGAGGATAAGTTGTTCCTGTGTTATGTCATGACCGTATCCCTTTGCTGCTACTGCTGCGTGCAGGAACCCTTTGTAGGGGTCATGGATGTAGCAACAATCTTCCCCTTACTTTGGGAGTGAACGAGATAGATTAATTTCTTGGTCTGGGAGATGAGCTTGCTACCTTTGTTAGTAGTGATCAAAGAGGTGGTAGTAGGTGGGGCTACCTCTGGTATCCTATATAATGAGTTACTCAAAGAAATAATGATAGCATGAGGCCTTAACTCATACATAGCATGTCGCCTCCACAAGTATGGTTGGCCTGATAATACATCACAAACATCTAGAGGTGTAACATCACAAAATACCTTGTCTGTGAATGGTTTGATGCTATAGGGAAGGTGGCACTATTAGAAAACTTTGAGATCTCATCCTTCATGAAGCCACCCGATATTGTATGGTTGCGGGTGTGGTGTAGTCGGTAGGCCCAACCGCTTCACGACCTCTGCTGAAGTGAGGTTCTTTGGGCTGCCACTGTCGACAATGAATTGCAACGGCGAACCCTTCACCCACATAAGTGAGTGGAAAAGACGCTCCCCTTCCTCTGGATTTTCGGGCTCATTTTTCTAGATCATGGCGGTGGCAACAGTGGCACTGAGATCCGCATCAATGATTTGCTTCCCTTTTCCATTCCCCTTGTCAGGTTCTGGCTCATGGTCAGAACATGCATCTGATTCAGAAGCCTTCAACTCAGCCACCACCTACTGCTTTGTCCGACACTCACTTGTGTTATGAGTGGGACTCTTGTGGAACTCACACCACTTTCCTGTGTCCTTCTTTGGCTTCGTGGTGTTTTTCTTTTCTTGCAACTTTGACGAGTTGTCTTGGGTCACCCCACCTTGGGTTTTTCCTTTGGGCTTTGGATTTGCATATCCAAAGTCTCGCTTCTTCTATTTAAACTTTTGCTCGATTTTGACAGCGTATCGGTACGCTGTGCCGAGTGAGCAGATGTTCAAGAACTCCATCTCTTCCTGGATGTATCTGTGTAGGCAGCCGTGGTATTTGAATACCAGATGTAGCTCAGAATCTTTGATACCCAACTGTGTGCGAAGGGTATGAAAAATGTTTGTGAACTCCAACACATCTTGGTATCGTCCCTGTCGCAGTGTGGTCCATTTGATGTATTTGTCCTCTTAGCTTTTGACAGGGTAGTACTGCTCCTTGATGGCATTCTGAAAGTCATTCCAAGTGGGTGCGGCCGAAAATAGTGAGCCTGTACTTTCATCCTTCTGCTCACAGTAGGTTTCCCACTAGTCCTTGACGTGGGGGGCTGCTTTGAGAAGAGCGAAAACAATCTTTTCCCGACTCGAAAATTCATGAATAGAAAAATACCCATCTAGCAGATTTAACCATTTATCTACGGCATATGCATCTATTCGACCCTCGAATATGGGGATTTCAAAATTAACTTGTACCTTAAAGGGCATGGTGTTTCCAGAGTGGCTGCTGGAAGCCGATGCGTCGCTTTTGGTTAGCCGTTGAAGGATCTGGGCAAAGCTGTCCATCATCGCATTCCATTGTCGCTCGAGGGCTTCTTCGAGCAAGATTTTGATAGGATCTCCTGCCCCCTCATCTTTCTTCTCATCCGCCATGGGAGGATGTTGGGATTTTCGAGGCTGGTCTTGCAAAGGTTCGACCAGTTCAAGCCCTAACTCCTTATATCCCGACCTCGTTGGGGACATGCAAAGAAAAACAGAGAGAAAGCAGACCGCTCTAATACCACTGATCCGGACTTAAACAGGAATGCAACAAATTACAGAGATAACCATAAACACAGATATGCAGTGGAAATAATACTTCATTTCGTTAATGTAAAATACTGAAATATACTTACAAATCGTAATGGAAATAAACTAGCTAGGGCGATGGTAACTTATCTCTGAGAAGAGATGTGGTGGCCACATGCCTCTGAACTATGTTACAATGACGCTTGAAGGTCTATTTATTTTTGAGAAACAATGGAAAACCTTTCACATCCTGAAAGCTAACCCTAGAAGATGAAATGCCAAATTGTGCGCCCCGTTTGGGTAAATTGGTAAATCAATTTCCCGGGGTCGTAACTTTGGCATACGATCTCCATTTGACGCGTACAATAGCTCGTTAGAAAGATCTGTCTGAGCACTACCACTTTGGGAGGCAACTTGGGTCAATAGACCCATGTTGCCTTGGATTTCCCAAAAAACGTCGTTTAGGGCCTCAAAACAGCTCCGGAAGTTCAGGACTCAAAAAACTGCTAAAAATAGTAAATTGTGCTACAATTTAGGAAACTGAAAATGCTGAAAGAGACAGCTGTGGGGGTCCAAAAGGGATAGGTGGGTGGCCACCAACATCCACCTGGATCACATGTCCATGAAGAAACGGATTAGTATGCATCATTTAAGGGTTATAGTCCGAATAGTCATCACATGGAAGCTTTTAGTTGGGAAATATTTGACCAATTATGTTTCTATAATGTACTTTTTATTTTTACTTTCTTGAATTCTGAGAGTTAATTCTAACAAATGCACGGAAAAAGTTAGGAAAATCAGTGTGGGTAAAACTTGACAAGGTGTGACAACTATTTTCCCCAAATTTCTCATCTCTTTGAAGATATTTTTGGTTGTTTGACTTCTAAGGGAGTTCAATCAAAAATGTTCATTGATGGTAAAATACCCACAAATTGATCAAGTGTCATGGCGACAAATTGACATGTAACATATTGCCCCCTAAAGTGGTAATTCTATAAAATAAGTTTGAAATATTGAAGCACATTATCATTCCAAGGATCAGATCAGAGAAAATGGTTGGAAACCTATAGGGAACATTCAAGGATTACAATGCAAATGTATATCAATAATCATCATTGAAGTAGGCATTCCCGTACTCATAGTAAAGAGAATTCAATGAACAAGCATGGAAAAACCAAAATCATAAAGATAGTAGACATAGTATGGATGCAACCATCTGTCATAAATGGGTATACATAATCATGAATATAAAATCTTCTCACAACCTGGATTGATGAAACTAGATCCAGGGTCTTGATCTCCATCTCTTGATCCACAATACGAATCTAACCATGCGAGTGAATGTTTCGAAGTTGAACATAGTAGAAACCACTTGATTACTTTTCAATGATGTGAACCATTAACAAGTGGGAGAGAAACCACCAATAATGGCAATGGTTCTCAAGGTACTTCCAATACAATCTATGATGTGTGAATAAGTGATTTGAAGTCGAACACTCCTAGAATCGTTTGATTGAAGGCCAATGATGACAACTTGTCATCGAAGGTGAGAAACCTACCATTAAGGCATGCTGGCCTCAAGGTACTGAAGGTTTCTAGATCAAATTCCTAGATAATGAGCTGAAATCGATAGGAAGCGACCTGTTGTAGGAAAGCTTATGACATGAGACACATGTCAAGTTTTGAAAATAGTTTTCAAGGACTGACTCAAGGATGGCTGATGCGATTGAAGGCTAAAATTTGCAAACGAACTTGAACTGAGGTTGAACATCTCTTGAACACATAACAACACTACAATTGACTTGGAAGAATTTGACTTAGTGATAATACCCAAAACCATGAATAATTTCAATGAGGTTCGATTAATTGTAAGATAAATGGATTTCAAAGTTTAGACTTTTGTGATCCATATTAATCATAACAAATTCTTTCAGAAACAATCACATTATAGCAATTTCGTCGATGTGTTTTGAACCATCCCATGTGGTTCATCTTTAGGAGAAGATGATGAATCAGATCCAGGCATTGAAATAAATAGATGAAGGGAGCAACTAACTACCCATTAGAAAAAAAACAACTAGTTTGACTGAAATTATTTATTTTTCTATTTTTTATATTTTATTTCTATTCTTGATTTTTATTTTATTTAATATTTAGTTAAAAAGAATTTTAAATATTATTAATATTAATTCATATTATAATAAAGATATTATTTAATTTAATATCTATGTTACTTATTAAAAAAAAAAATTAAGAGATCAGGGCAGGGATCTAACACCTACTGATGCTCCAACCATTGTCTTTGTTAATATTAATGGGCTTTTTTTCAGTTTATAAGGCCTCTCTGAATTTTCGATGATGAAAATGGTCAACCCTAGCTATGACTTTAGCCTCTTCTATACATATGTGGTGATTGGTATTTTCTACATGTTCTGCCAAGGCTAAGGAGCGTGACCTCCCATGTTTGATGTCTGTAGCATGTTCACAAATCCTGTGATTTATTGATTGACCAGTCTCTCAAATGTAAGGAGTCCCACAGGAACATGGAATAATATAAACTCCCTTCACATCCTTGGGGTTAACCGGGTCCTTGACAGAATGAAGAGAACTTCGATTAGTGTGAAGGGGTCTAAAGGAAGAAGGAATATTATGTTTCTTCAGGATCTTTGTGATTTTGTCCATGGTCCCCTGAATAAAAGAAAGATGAACCCCATAAGCTCGATCCTTGGGATCGATCCTCTTCATAGGTCCTCTTTCAGCATTATGGAAAGCTCTCAGACCCTGGGATTTGCTATAACCATTCTTTTTAAAGAACTTAAGGAGGTGGGTCTTTCCATCATCAACATGATTACATGAGAAACCCGAAAAGCCCTAGTGGCTAAGGTGTTGAGAACACCTAGTTTGTGAGCTGGGAAATGATGGGAATTTGCATGAAGATATTTCTCTGTGTGACTTTTCTTCCACAAAACTTGGTGACAGAAAGAACATCCTCCTTTCTTTGAAATGAGAATGTCCAGGAACGGAAGGCTATAATCAACCTCAGTTTCCATGGTGAACTTTATTGAATGTTACTGATTGTTAAGGTGATGGAAAAATAACATTGACTTCTCTCTACCATGAGATCAAACCGTACTTGTGTCATCCACAATCCTTTTACACAACTTAGGTTGGAAAATTGCTGATGACAAGGCTTTAGATTCAAAGAATTCCATAGAGAGATTGGAAACCATAGGGGAAAGGGGGGAACCCATAGCAACACCGCAGGTTTGTTCATAAAATTCTCCCTCAAAACTAAAGAAAGTGGAGGTAAGGCAAATTTTGTCTTAAAACGTAGTATCAGGATCTGTGATATGACTAATGACATCAATGGCCTCATTAATAGGAATATTAGAGAATAATGAGACCACATTGAAACTAACTAATGTATCACTTGGATCAATCCTAATATCCTTTAATTCATCAATAAAGGAGGATGAATCTATAACGAAGGACTCAGTCCAACCAACAAGAGGCTTAAGCTTATTAGCAAGATATTTAGTGAGACGATAAGTCGGCCCTCCTATAGTGTTGACTATGAGGCGTAGGGGGGCTGCTTCCTTATGGATTTTGGGAAGACCAGAGATCCTAGGAGTGAGAGGGTTTCTCTCAATAAGTTTCTTACTCAGAGAGTTAACAATGCAACTAGATTTTATGGATAGTGCAATTGTCTTAGAAACCTTCTTTAAGGGATTTTTAGCAAGGTTTCTGTAGCTCCCACTATTACAAAGGTGATCTAACATTTTATTGCGGTAATCCTCCCTGTTAAGGATAACAACTACACCTCCTTTGTCAGCTTTAAGAACAAAAATGTCCTTGTTATTTTTCAAGGATTTAAGATCTTTGAATTTAGGCTTGGTGAACTTTTTCCTAGGGGGTTTAGCCTTTCAAAGGATAACTAAACAATCCTGCCTAATAATACCTTTATTAGCTTCCGGTAACTCCTTTATCCCGTATTCAATGTCACAAATAATATCATGGATCGGAATCTTCCTTGGAGTTATCACAAAGTTAAAAACCTTCTCTAAGAGACTAAAAACATGGCTAAAAGAGAATTTTGAGAGATTAACGACTTTACTGCTAGAAGGGGAAGAAGAAGCCTTAAGGTCTATATTATTAACTGAAAATGAACTGAAGTTATTAATAAGACTAGTAATCTCATTATTATTAGAACCAGAGATATCACCATTATTATTTTTACTATTGCTATAGTTACTAATATTATTATAGTTCTTAATATTGTTACCTTTATTTTCAAAATTATTATTATAATTGGAGTTCAAGTTAAAGATGAATAACTCGAGGAATTATTATTATTATTATTATTATTATTATAGCTATTGTTATTAGGGTTATAATAGTTAGAAATATAGAAATATCTTTAGCTTTATTATTATTAGGTTCAATGTTATTAATAATCATAAAGCTAGGATTAAAATTCGAGCCATAAGGTGAACGGTTAGAAAGAGAACATGATTCGGTTGAGACATCCTTCCTTTGCCTGATGACTGTCAAACTGATTGGCCGAAGAATATCCAAAACCAGGGGCGGATTCAAACGAGAATATCAGGGATCTAGGAAACCGCAGGGAGACACAGCATGCAAAGGAAGATTACCACGTTCAGGAGTGAAAGAATCCATGGTAGTAATAGAAAAATCGACAACGGACGAGACGATAGGACGCAAACCAGGTGAGGGAAAGGAGTCCTCACTGCGCGATCTGCTTGAAATGGTCGAAGGGGAGTGAAGACCCTCAACCACTACAATCTTCGAGCTATCAACAATCAAATTGTGATCAAATGGAGGAAGAACATCTTCATCAGGAACACCATTATCTGAGGTCGAGATCAAACACTAAGGGTTCAACTGCACAGGATGAACCCTGCTCCTAACAATCAATCTAGAGGGAAGTTCAAGAAAAATGGGGCAGTCCGGAATGATATGCTGCAAATATTGTGACAACATGATGTCCGAAATGATACGCTGGAAAGATTGGAACAGGGTTCCACTAGAATAAACTCCAGAAGAATCCACAATTAGACCATGAAAATCAGGAGCAATTATCGAAGGGGCTGTCGGGATCCATCCAGCAGAAAGAGGAGAACTAGAAACCCAAGAGCAAAGAACGGAGACCTGCTCTTTACTTACTCTGCTTCAGGAGGGACTAAGAGAAAAAATCCATCGGTTAATGGAGGAAGCAGGAGAACTTCCATGACTGGAGAAATCTTTGGAGAGTTTAAGAAATTTTTCAGATTGTTTTTTCTTCCAAATTTCTTCCAAGCGCAATGCCTTCAGCGTAGAGAAAGCATATATCCTTACCTTAAGAGCTGGAGAGATCAAATTGGAGAGCTCCAAGTGAAGAGAAAGAAGTTTCCTCGAAACAAGATCCAGTGATTTCCTCACCCTGGAAATCTCAGAACGGACAAGTGCAAGGCTAGTAGTCAGAAAAATATGATTATTCTTAAAATTATAAAGTTGATGCTTGATTTTGGCTAACGACGGAATAATTGAAGAGTCCCTGCAAACATGCCTTCCCAAAATGATTAACCTTAATAAGGATGGCCCTGTGCAGGGTTATAATTTCAGAGTTTAAATTTCTGTGATCCATATTAATCATAACAAATTTTTTTTGGCAACAATCACATCATAGCAATTTCGTCAACGCATTCCGAACCATCCATCGTGGTTCATCTTTAGGATAAGATGATGAATCAGATCCAGGCATTGAAATAAACAGATGAAGGGAGCAAACAACTATCCGTTAGAAAAAAATAGCTAGTTTGACTGTAATTATTTATTTTTCTATTTTTTAAATTTTATTTCTATTCTTGATTTTTATTTTGTTTAATATTTAGTTAACCATAATTTTAATTATTATTAATAGTTTTTATTACTATATATATAGAGAGAGAATTTTAACTTAAATTAAAAAAAAAAAGAGTAAAAAGTATAAAAAAGCATAATAATTAATTAAAGAAACACTATATTATATTAAATGAAATAATAACTATATTATGATTTTTTTATATGATAATAAAATCAAATAATATATTTATTATAACATGAATTAATGTTAATAATAAATAATTTTTATTATCTGTTTTTATACTTTTTACTCTCTTTTTTATTAATTTAAGTTAAAATTAGCAGGGATTAAGTTATGGAAATATGGCCTTAATACTATGCTGCTGAATCACACAATTGTGATTAATAAAGGTTGATGATCAAAATGTGTATCGCGTTTGAACTTGACATTTTTATATACTTAAATTATGTCCCCATCAATATGATAGTGCATGTCATTCTTGATCAACGCCATCTATTTTTTATTTTATTTTTTCAATATATATTTATGTAATGAATGGGATCCATCCAACTTGTATCTTTTACCATTTTACTAATTCATCATCAGAATCAATGATATTAGTACAAACACTTGTGATATGAGTACGTATTCACTGTATATTCACTATGACCCTTTTTCACTCATATTTAATCCTACCTCTGAATAATATGGTTTGTAAGTTCAGATTATATATATTTAAGTTTCAAAGTTTCAGTTTTCCTTCTTTAGTTAATGTCACAATCGTTGTTTTGTGCAGGAATCATCTTGGAGCCGGTCAGGAGGAGTTCTTCTTACCGCACAGAGATCCCCAAGCGAATCTAGAAAGAACAAAAGGTGATCCTTTCTACACTCCCTGTCAATATATGTCAAATAGATGAACATGTGTGTAACAGGTACCTTTTTTCAGATAACCTTACGGTTTGTAAATGCTTTAGTTTTTCTCTCATAAAAGAAATTCTTGTTGAAAGAAAAGCTGATAAACTGTATATCTCCTCCTGTCGAAATAGTTGTAGGTTGATTTGTTTTGTTTCAATAGTTGTTAGGGAATATTGAGAAAATGAACTTTCAATTGTGCGTTAGTGACCCATTTCCATGTTTTTCAAGTGACTTTGTGGACCAAAAGGGGGGAGGAACTTGTCTCAAGGGCTAAATTAGGATATGCAACATTATTATGCTAACAAATTTGATGTATTAAAATTTATTTTTTAAGAAAATGCTTTAGTGTTTCTCTCATAAAAGAATTTTTTGTTGAAAGAAAAGCTGATAAACTGTATATCTCCTTCTGTCGAAATAGTTGTAGGCTGCTTTGTTTTGGTTCAATAGTTGTTAGGGAATATTGAGAAAAGGAACTTTCGGCTATGCAAAGTGTTGACTGACTTTATATGCACTGATGAATACATGAATATGTGAAATAATACATGTGTAGAATAAGACTTGTTTGCATAAGAAATTGAAATTTTTTTTATAGCATTGTTCTGCACGGTTTAATGAGTCGAGAGTCTCATCATATTCATACGTCAATACCCCCTCCGAAGACAAATAAGAAAGTACACTAAAATTTACACTAAAATCAATTAGATATTCTTTTTTAGAGCAAACCAACATTAGATATATTAGGACCTTGGGATAAGAGAGTGAGTCAACTACCCAAGGTTGCAAATCAAACTAGTGTCGTTAAAGAGTGAAAAATCCTTCTGCACTCATATTACTAGGACCACTCCACTCACAACGGAGCGAAATACGAGACAACATTGGATTGTAATTGAAGGTAGCCCGCCTTCTTTTACAGCTCCTTTGGGCATTCTGTGTAACGGGGGTCCCTTCGAGGATTTCGGAACTGAGTCGGGGACTCAGGTATCCTGCCCACACAGCGTGTTGTCTACGACTATGTCCCCCCTGGTAATGTCTGTGATTTGAGGTATCTCTAGTGGCCAATACTTCTAGGTACTTACCTAAGGTGACTGGGACGGGCTGTCCTGGTACCTCAAATGGACGGACCTACTTTGTCTTCATTTTTTGGGAGGGTGCTCGTCTTCACGAGAGTACTTGGCCCCTCAATCTGAGGTTTGGGCAAAGCTCAAAAGTAACCGTAACCGTACATTTGGCCATCCTTCTCTGTTACTCATTGAGAGATTGGGTTTCATCTCCAGTAATTGGTGTTTATCAGACAAGGTAATTTCACTTTGTTTTCTGATTGTCATTTTTAGTGTATTTTTTCTTTTTTAGTACTTGAGTGCTATCGTTTTTGAGACTTAAAGAATATCACCTTAAAATTTATCTGATAAAATATACCATTCATTGTGACTACATCCGTCCCTCACCGTCAATCCAGATGGTTGTTAGGACTTCCTCCACTCACTGTGGAGAATCTGCCGAGATCCACTGACTCGGATTCTTCATCTTCAAGGAATCATTCTCCTAAATTGCACACGGGATCTATGTGGACAACCAACGATTTGTTTATCTGATTCAGCAACGGCTCTGTTTCAAATCTTATCAGAATTGATGGAAGCAATAGGTGTTACTATTGAAAAAACAGATGAGTCCAAATTAATATCACATGGATCTTTTGATGCATTAGTACTTCTACCTAAGCTAACCATAACTGACAACACCTACAAGGTCATCTTATCTTTAACAGTGTTGTGAATGACAATTTACTCTCAAACCTTCTGCCCTTATTATTGTTTCACCATCGAAAGTTAGCCTTGCTAGATTAGTTCCCTCATTCACATCACATTATTCTTTACATGACTTTTGTGCTGTGGTACAGGTACTACTATCATAGAAATAGAATCCCTCTATTAATATTATGGAGCCAGCATTGACTACAAATGCCATTCCTCTGCTGTTGAATGGTTCCACTGATATTCAACCACTGCTCCAGATAATCGATATTGGTTCTGTTACATCATTAAAAACAACATCCTCGCACTTTTGCATTACTCTATCTGATGGAACACATCAACACAAGACTTTTCTACCATCAACATATAGCCAACAAGTTGCATCTGAAGACATTCAAATTGGCTCAATAATTCTGCTTAAAAAAGCCGCTTGCACGGTGCTTCAAAACTCCTCGTAAGGCCCAACTTTTCAATTTACCCTTTTCTATTTTTTGTCTTCTATACGCTTCCTGCATTACACAAAAAAAAATAAAAAAATCTTCATTAATTCATTTCTCATTTGTTTACATAAGGTCCATCCGAGTGGTTGAGCTTGAAGTTGTGATGCGCTCAGCAGCATTGACGAAGGACTCATCAACACTGCTACATGCTAAGGCAGGTACATCCCAAGTTAGCTCTTCATCAACAGAAGATACCTTGCCCTCTGTAGTTACTCCACCAATTACGGCAACAACTACAACAACTCCATTCACGACACTCAATCCTTCTCAAAAATATTGGTCAATCCAAGGTAGAGCATCTGCAAAAACATCATTGAAGACTTACAACAATGTGCGAGGATCAGGAAAAGTTTTTGGGTTTGACCTTATCAATCGTGATAAGGAAGAGATCCACCTTTCTGCATTTGCTGAATTGGTTGAATCTCTTTACAGTCTAATTCAAGTTGGGCAGCTATACATTGTTTCAAATGGCACAATTAAAGAAGCAAATCCAAACTACAACCACCTCAAGAAAAAATGGGAAATTTACTTGTTTGCTGCTTCCACTATCAATCCATGTCCCATAGATGATCCAACGTTTCCTTACCAGAGCTTTCACTTCAAGGCTATTGCTGAAATAAAAAGTGCAAGTCCAAATACGAATGTGGATGTCATTGGTGTTGTTACTTCCACCTCACCTGCATCAACAATTTGACAAAAAGACGGAAGTGAGACATTAAGGAGAACACTCATATTAAAAGACAAGTCGGGTTTTAGCATTGATGTAACATTATGGGGAGACCATTATGACTCTATAGGACAAAACCTTGCTGAACTATACTCTCTCGACAACCCACCAATCCTTGCAATCAAAGGAGGTCGTGTATCTGAATTTAATGGCACCACAATAGGAACGATATCAACAAGCACTCTCATCATAAATCCACAAGTTGAAGAAACTTATCAACTACATGCATGGTTCCATGAAACAGGTTATAGTTCTTCTTCTCCATCTTTGAGTAGAAACTATGGTGTTGCTTCGAAACATGCCCCACCACGAAAGACGTTCCATGAAATTGCTCGCATGCAAACCTCTGCTAAAGAAATATGGGTTTCAGTTCGTGCAACAATAACTGCTCTTCACATGGACGACTTCTACTTTCTAGCATGTCCATTAGATCTCAATGGAAAACAATGCATGAAGAAGGTTGTGGAGCATTCTAACAATCTTTGGCATTGTACAAAATGTAACGGCGACTTCCTAGAATGTGACTACCGTTACAAACTTAAAATTGACCTACATGACCACACCGGGCATCTGCAGAATGTCACAGCGTTCAATGATGCAGGAAACGAGCTCATGGGAATCACAGCAAAAGACCTATTCCTTCTTTCTATCAAACAAGCTGATCTGCAGGAAATTTGTGGCCGAATTTCAGGACGCCGCTTCGTGCTAACACTTTCCATTAAAGCAGATTACTTCAATGGTGTTCAACTCTTACAACCAATACTGATAAATTTAGAAGAAATTCAATATGCCTCTGCATGCAAAGAAGCCCTCAATGACATTCAAGCAATGTCCACTTCAAAACGACCTGTTGTTTGCCGCCTTTGAAAAGTTTTTTTGGGTCTCTTCAAACACTATTGTTTTTACATAAACAAACATTTCTGCACAACTCATTGTTTCATATTGTTGTAAATTACACCCATGTTATTGTGATGCACACTGTTGCTGCAAATACTCTCTTCCAGTTATTCCAAAATATGTATGTTTACCACTTTTCATTTTACATAATATAGATATCAACATTTGTAAAGACTTACTACATAATTTTCCAATTCGTTGTTTACATGTCTATACATTGATCTCTTGCTTTCTAATCTATTCATGCTATCGTTCAAACTTGAAAAAAAAGAAAAGAAGAAGGAAGAAAAATATTGGTTATCTTGCTCCTCTCCTCTCAATAATAGATTCCATAATAACATATGATTTTATAGTACTCCTAATTGCATGTTTTTCCTTCTACCTAATCTACCTACATTCACTGATGTTCAAATAAGAAAAAAAAATTCTAGAACTTGTAATACATTCTCCAAACATGCAATACTTGTTTATGAAAACTAACACTAATTTTTTGTACTTGTTTAAATATGCCAAAAAACAATCAAAATGCGGACAAACACGAGCGGCGACGTCTTCTTTATGCACAGCAAAAGGATACAATAAATGCACGGCGGCGACTACTTTATAAAAACCGCAACAACCCTACTACTTCCTCTACATCCCTTCCCACCTCAAATGCTCTCCCAACTATACAAACCAACCCATCTCACCTTCATCAAATCCAATATAACCCTCCCCTTAATGAAGAACACCATCGCTTTCGAGAAAGGATTGATGAACTTTCTAGCATGCATGTTTGCACAATATGCAAAGAAGCATACCCAGGAATGAAAACAAAGCTTTTACACGGTAGACTTTCTTGTTTTCGTTGTGCATCATCTAAATCTACTAATCGTTTTTCTGAACTAAACAACATGAACCCTGGTGAACAACCCTATGTCCTTCAACATTTAACACAAGTTGAAGAAATGCTCATTGCACGTGTAAACCCCATTCTACAAGTCACTCATGCTCGTGGTGGTCAATACAAATATAGTGGCCATACAATTAGCTTCCCTCAAGACATCACCACTATTGCCAAATACTTACCCCGAATGATTTCTGACTTAGACATCCTCATTGTGAAAAGGCAAAATCCATCTGAAAAGGCTTATGAATTCTTCGTTTGCAAATCACGTGTCCTTGCAGCACTTGAATACAAAACAAAAAATGACCCTTACTATTGTGATGTTCAATTCAATTCATATGCTATTTCTGCACTACCGGATCACCCTACCGATATTTCTTCTCTTCTCCATATTGTAACCACCTCCTCTTTTGAACCCCATCAAACCAATATTGATTCTACTTATGATACTGATGTCATGCTACCTCCATTAGAAATCCAACCCTCTTCTTTTGTTCCAATACTCCCAAATTCAAGTACTGAGCTTGAGCACATTTGTAATTATTTGCACTTGACCCATTCAAATTCAACAAGCTCTATCGATTGGCCTCCAATATCTTTAACAACTATGAATGAATACAACACCATAGGCCTCTTTGCCATGGCATTCCCCACACTCTTCCCTACAGGCATTGCCATGATCATGCAACCAAGAGTTACAAAAGTTGAGATGCATGAATATGCTTTACACTTGCTGCACTACCATGATAACCGATTTGGCCAACACCCAAGATTCCGCTACTATCTTTATAACATTCTAATGCACCATCGTAGCCAAACTACTGCTAGTGTTTTTGTGAAAAAGTACATTGAGAACAACTTGCCAACAACGGTTTCAGACCTACGACAGTGTCTTCGTGACTCTCCAGATTCAAGATTGCCAGAGCAAATAATGCGGTTCGGTTCAGCCATATGAGGAACACGATCTTTCTGGAATAGACGACGATCTGAGCTGACTGACATGATCACGCAAATAGGAAGTCCTACATTCTTTTTCACTCTCAATGCAGCTGATACTAAATGGCATGACTTGCACATGATCATGCCTGCCAGTGTTCCTTCCAATTCAGTCAACCACTTCCAATGGAAAATCCAAAATATAATTAAGAACCCACATCTAACAGCCCAATATATGCATTGCAGATTTACAATTTTTCTCGAAGAAATCCTGCAAAAAGGCCTCCATGCAGTAGACTATTGGTGCAGGTATTTTTTAATATCCATTTTATTCCACATAAATTTTTTACATTTCATATATATGTTTTAATGAGATTTTACCTTCATATTATATTCAGATACGAATCCAGCAACATAGAGGATCTGCACACATTCATGGCTTCATCTGGTTGCAAAATGCACCAAACATGGACACAATTGACTGGAACAATGCATTAGAAATTGCTAATGCACAGAAATATTTCGACCACTACGTAACTACCTGGAATCCACGTCAAACAGAACACCGAAATATTCCGCTTCAGCAATCAACAATTCATAACCCATGTCTTCTTGACACAGCATCGATATTCACATCCAATCAGTTTGAAGACTATACAGAGCTTGTCAACTGAATTCAACGTCATACAAAGTGTCATTAGTCTTCTTGTCTTCGCAAGAAAGACAATGTACTTAGCTGCCGGTATGGAGTACCATGGGAGTTGAAGTCCACATCTTCACTTTTCATTGATGATAAAGGTCATAAAACCTATGTCCCTGCACACAATGATGAAAGATTGAATATTCACAATGCCGATCTACTCTCTATTTGGAGAGCAAATGTTGATTGCCAACCAGTCCTTTCTCGCCATGCTGTGTTAAAATATATTTCAAAATATGCAGCAAAATCAGAAACAAGATCTGAGAGCTACCATCAAATGCTATCACGGCTATCACAAAGTGCCATTCCAGAAGCACCTACTGTTGCTGTTATCCGAAAACTCCTTACAGAAACCATTGCAGATAGAGACATTGGAGCACAAGAAATATGCCATATGTTACAAAAGCTACCTCTTTCTCTCAGCAGCCGTACATTTCGGTCTTTGAATGTCAACAAGTCTGTTTTCAAACGCGTTTCACAAGATACTGAGAACCCTTGTTTGACACCAAACTTTATCCTTGCATACATGAACAGGCCTGTCTCCTTGGAATCACTGCCCCTCCTTGAAGCTTCACGCTCATGGTCATATTCTTCCCAGCGAAAAAAAAACCAATGGAAACACATATTCCCACCAATGATTGTACATGTATTGCCCCGTTACAATGTCATTCCTTCCTTTGATGATCCTTCTTATGCCACTTTTTGCTGGAGTGAATTACTATTGTATTTTGCCTTCCGAACACTCCCCAACAATATTGGTTCAACTGATGCATAAATTATTGCACACTGGGAACAAAAAAAGGGTACATATACACCATGGCATGTCCATCAAGAAATTGAAAACCCACAAACCCCACATACTGAAGATCAAACTACCCTCGACATCCCTCCTAATTCCATGCAGATGAAAGAATGGCAAATCCTCTCTCAGCTGCACCCAGGTTACAACATTGCAATTAATGACCTTGACATGATTGGCTACCGCGACTTCGATGCCAACCACAATTGGTCACATAATACTATCCCTCCCCAATTGCAAGAAACTGCCATAAATTTCGTTGAATTCAACCGCTCAACGATTCAAAGTGAACATCATTCTTTTTGCAACCTTCCCCAAGATCACACATTATCTCCTACCCAAAACATAGCCTTCACCACTATTTTTTCACACTTTAAAACCCCTTCGCCAAAACCCCCACGCAAAATCATCATACAAGGAACAACTGGGATAGGAAAATCCCATTTGATTAAATGTTTGCACCATGCATTTGTGGAAAACTCACCAGCAAACAAAAACCCTTTGTTGTTACTTGCACCAACAGGTGTTGCAGCTTTCAACATAAATGCCCTCACAATTCACTCCACCCTTCGTATCCCTATCCAAACAATGCATCCTCTTGAAGGCCAACCACTCCTACAACTGCAAGAGCAACTCCGTCATGTAGAGTACATTCTCATTGATGAAATGAGCTTCATTGGTCCAAAAATGCTTACTCGCATTGATGATCGTCTAAGAGAGGCATTCCCTCTTCACCGAAATGCACCATTTGGTAATCGCTCAATTATCCTTGTCAGAGATTTAGGCCAGCTACCACCTGTAAAAGACATTCCTTTATACGCTGGGACATCGCGTGGCACTGCACTTTGGCACAGCTTCGACATATTCATAACACTTTCAACTGTTTTTTGTCAACAAGGAGCTAGCCCGTCCCAGGTTGCTTTCCGGCAAATACTCACAAATCTCAGAAATGGAATATCTACACTTGAAGATTGGCAACACCTAATGTCAAGAGAAATTTCGTCTCTTACACATGAAGAGCAACGCACATTTGAAGAATCCATGCACCTATATGCAATAAACAACTCAGTTGTTTTGCATAATAAGAAAATGCTTAAAAAATTGAACATCCCAGTAGCGCTTTGCTCTGCAGAACAACAAAGGCAAAGAACTCCTACTACAACGGAAGATGAGCATTTGCCTGCAAAAGTGCTCTTATGCAATGAACAAAAAGTTATGCTCACCAACAACTTATGGGTACATGCAGACCTCGTCATTGGCGCCCTTGGGAAGGTCATCTCAATATTTTATTCTATTGGTTCAAAGCCCCCAGAATTACCATCCTTCGTGGTTGTCGACTTTATACAATACAAAGGAACACCATGGGACATTTCACACCCAACATATGTACCCATTTCTCCCATCACAAGGGGTGCACGCCGTCAGATACCACTTCAAATGGCATGGGCTTTAACGATACACAAGTCACAAGGAATGACATTAGACAAAGCAACAGTAGACATCGGCACCAAAGAACGACAAGGGCTAACGTTCACTGCAATTTCAAGAGTGCGTTCATTGGCAGACATTCAAATCAATCCAACATTCTCATTCTCGCGCATTGCAGAAATGCACAAGAATCCATATCTTAAGCGTAGACAACAAGAGGAATCATTGGTTGCATCAAAATCTATGCAGGAGAATATACTCTAGCCAATCGTACAACCTGTTTTCCAGAATTACCCACATGGTAAATACCACTTGCTACAATAACCAAATTTCACATACATTTGCTTTCTATTACATTTAACCTCATATGATTTTATATTAGCTTGAAATCATTTATTTTATTTCAAATATTCAAACATAATATTTCCCGCCAAGAACAGCAAGGTCTAGCATTCGCTGTAATTTAGAAATTTCTTTAAAAAAGCATTTATTTTACTTCAGCGCTTTCAAAAACATGCTTTCCTCAAACACATCCATTGTCACTTACAATATTTTATTTTTTGATGGAAACAGGTATGGATACAGGCTATTTATGATTGTTGTATGAGTATTGCCAAGAAATTCAACATCCTGCCCCAGCAAACATTGCCTCTTTACCGTTTGCATCCAACCATTGAATTGTTAAAGAAGGTAAAAGAAATACTCAAAATAACAATTCACATCCATGAAAGTGACACACACAGAAAAATGCAGCGTCAATTGCAGGAACAACTCTATTGCCGATGCCATGCCCCATCATGCCTATATGATTACCTGCTCATTGTCAATTACATCTATATGTAATAAAATGCTCTTATTGTACATATGTTTAGAAGCCAACTAATACTTTCATTGTATATATGTTTAGTTATTAGCTACCAAACATGTCTCTATGTGTAGACCATATGTTAAATTTCAAAAAATACATTGCAAAGCATTTAACTATCTCCTGTATAATTGCTTCTGATAAACACAGAATACCAAGTAAAATATTTAGAAGTATTCAAGTGTAATAAGTCTACTATGTTCCACCAAACATGATGCATAGTTATGGAGTGTCATAAGTTTTTTTGTACCTATAATTTTAATAAAAAAACTCAGTTTACATAGATTTGGCCTTTTGAGTGTGGTTTCTATTGTTCATGGTGTTAGATACCTATACCAATAGGTTTCATATTTCATGATTGGCAAAGAAAGTTCCAAATATGCTCTGCTTTGGTGATGCAAAGATCCCATATTTTCAAGAGAAGGTAATATGTGTACATAGCTTCATGTTGACTGAATTTTGGGATGGATGGTCCAACAGCCTAATCTGGATCATGCCATGTTTTAATTTCTTGTTGTAGAATAGAGAAAGAAGTCTGTCCAAACTGTTTAATCTTGGCAGACCAGTAGTTAGGTAGAGAATTAAGGTTCCCAACTGCTTAACCTGGGGCCTTGGAAGCAATAAGGGTATTTCTTGATAGAAAGTCAAAAGAAAAAGCCAAAGGAAAAGAAAAGGCACATGAGGGTCTGCAAGTCTAAGTGCACCCTCCATGAAGAAACAAAAAATGCTAGGTGTTAACACCCAGGTTGTTCCCTATGACTCCCAAGGGAATACGGCCGGGGTAACCACTAACCAATCTTTGGATCATAGCTTCTAGCCAAACTGTGATCAGAGAGGGCTCTCTCTTTATGATTTGTCTCTGTTATGATGGTGTTTTTAGGCTAGCTATTATGCTCAGGTTTTGATTTATGTTTTGGTTGAAGGATTTCTTTTAGGTCTTATGATATAGTGTTTAGATAGTATAATACCATTGGGCAATGGAGTCTGGAGTTGTGAAATGATCTGATACGCTGGATTGGTGGTGTTCAGAATGCAGGGCCTATTGTGTATTTTAGATAGACAAAATTAGATCAAATGGTGATGTATGTCAACCAACAGAAAGCAATTAAGAATTTTCTATTAAGTTGGTGGGGTGAAGGTGAGCACACTGCACAGGAGCAAGACTTGAATTCCTGTGACAAAGGCCGCTGTGAAAGATGTATTCTGAAAGTGCAGCAATTAAGAATTACACTTATCTAGATTACAGCTGAAGAAAACATTCATAAACAACATAGATTGAACTCAGGGTACGCAGTGAATAAATCCTGAAAGCTATTCTTTTTCCTTGTTGTTTAGTATTGAAATCAGATAACATATATGGATTTTAACAAAACAAATAATTAACAGAGAGAGATACAGAGACTTATTGTATGGTGAAATACACAGGAATCCAGCAGTTATCAATAGACACCAGAACGCATCCAACACCTCAGGAATCCGAGAAATTCCATTGCTTTCTTTATTAACTTATGAAAGGATTACAGCATAAGAAATTCTTCAGGAGAAATCAACAACAACCCTCATCTCTAGTGCGAGGGCTCTATAAATACAAAACATCTTTACAAAATATCAAGGCGTTGAGTCATCTGAGAAATAACTCTTTCACCAACTTTGTCATTACAGCAGAGTAAAAGTTAATGCTTCCTTTAATACAACATAAATGCTCTTGCATTTGTCAGAAGATATTTTAGCTTTGGGAATCCAACGAGTCGGTTGGAGTGATCCGCATCAATGCTGAAGAAGGCGTTTTGGAGCTGTTCCGCTGTCTTTTCTCGGCTTGGACACCTGTAGCTTTTCCTTTTGCTGTGCTGGCTATGGGCTTTGCTGAGTTGGCTCAGCTTTCGTCTTAAATGCCTGCTGACCGAAATAAACTGTCCTGTGCATGACAATTCAGTTTTTCTGTAACCGAAATTTAGTGGATGGCCTGCTGTTCATAAAATCATTTGAATTGCCTTGACCCACCAGTCCTGTGGAGGCAATTGATGCCTGAGAATGGCCTCCATTGTTTCCTCTGCCTCTGTGTATTTGAAGAAATTGGGAGCTGTATCAAACAAGTGTGTGATTTCATTCATTATAAAAAATAGATTTTCTATTTTACTGTAGAAAACCTGTCCTGTAATTGGCCCTGTATCTTCTAAAGTTCTGACCTTCTCATTGATCTGAGTTGAAGCAAAAGCATTCACTCTTTTGGCATATTGTTCATGGGTGAATAGCTTCCCTCCGCTGTTCAGTAAGCTAGGGAGTCCTCTGTTCTGCAATACCTGAAATCTCTCCATGAACCTGTTTACCTCAGTGTGCATATCCTGAGTTCTTCTGTCCAGTGTTTGCACCAAATTTCTCAAAGTAAGCACCCTCTTGATCATTTGAATAGTCTCAGTTCTGTTTGTGATTCCAATGGTAGCTAACTGAGAGCTTGTCCTATTATTGAGTACATTGATCATTCTGGTGGCCACTTCAGGCATATTGCTCAATGCAGCTCTTGCTCTATGGACCTCCTTTTGTGCTTTTGGGATGAGCTCTAATTGCTCATGGATTGTCTCAATGTATTGCCATTGATCTGTAATAGATTGGCCAATATTGGCCCATATCATTGCTCTGACTTCAGATACAATCTTATCCAATCTGAGCTCTTTTTCCAGCTCTTTGATCCTGTCATTAAGGGCCTTGATCTCCCTGCCCTTTTCTGCCACTTCTCTTTTTGATTTATCATGTTTATCATTGATCTTGGCCAGCTTTTCCCTGGTCTCATGCAGCTCTGTCATTTGAGCTTCCAGGACTTGTATCTCATTCTTCAGTTTCTGCATGTCTAGGCTTTGTGCCTGTTCTGTATTTGTTGGTGCTGCTGAAGTGGATGTAGCTGTTCGTTCAGTTTGTTGAGGTGGAGGCACAGTGGTAGGAGTAGTGTTCTCAAGATTGATGACCGGGGGAGGCTGAGAGGTCTGGCCCTCTTCCCTTTGCTTTAGTGCTGCTTGCAGTGCCGCTTGTGCAGCCTCAGACTCTCCTACTTTCTCTTGGGCCTGCAGAAGTTGTTTATAAATAGAAATCAATAAATCTGTGGTGTCCTTCTCCTGTCTTTGTTTGGCTACCTCATCTGTCTGAGGGTGCATGGTGGCTGGGAGTTTGATTTTCTTCCTCATGGCGGCCAAGTCAGCATCCCTTAACTTCAAGAGTTCCTGTATCCCTGACAGATCTTTGGGATCATGCCCAATTTCAATGATTATGTCTTCCTCTGAGAAATCATTTAATCTTTGTCTCTTTTCTCCTTGGTCGATAGATGAAGTGAGGGGAGTTTCTCTATCCCTTTTTCTGCTTAAGTCCTCCTTTTGGGGAGTTTGGAGGACCGAGGTATCAACTGTAGTTTCAGGCCTAGGAGGTACTCTTTGTTGAGCCTGTTGCTCGGTGGTTGTTGGAGTATCAACCATTCTTTCCTGCTGTAAGGGCTGCTGTCTGCCATGTTGCTCTTCTCCTTGCTGCAGATCTTGTTGCTGTTGTTGCTCTGCCTGCTGCCGTTCTTCTTTGTCTGTCTGCTCTTGAGTTACTGGAGGTGACTGCTTCTTCTCTTGATGTGTCTGCTCTGTGTCCATCTCCTTTTCTTTGCCTCTGCTGGATATATTCTCAGTGGCCTTGGCAGTTGAGGAGGATTCAGCTGCTCCCGTTTGTGTGGTTGGAAGTGTGAATACCTGTGGACAAAGCTCAAGGTCAGCCAACTTCTTTAGATTCCTTAGTGCCCTCTCGTTCAGCTCTTCTTGTGACAAGGGCTCTTCTAAGGTCCCTCTCCTCCATTTGTCTTGGTTTGCATATTTTTCAATGTGAGGGATGCTATGGTGATCATAGGCAGATAACTTATATTTGAGCCTCCTCATGGATATGAAATGATTAGGGTCATAGGGTACCCATACGAAACTGGTTTGCAGGCCAAGGGCCTCAAGCATTCTCTCTGCTTCCCTCCATCCTTGCTCCCTCTCATTATAGATAATATGGCCAAGTTGGCTTTTGACCTTTAACTGTGCCTTTTTGCCTTTTCCTGAAAAATGAAGCACATCAACCGTACCAAATTGTCTAAAGTACTCTAGGGCAAATAGCCTCATAGGCACATACTTGGGTAATTTGAAAGGAGGTAGATCACACCCATATATCCTGATGACAGTGTGGTTTTGGTAGAAGTACCAGTCCCCAATGCTATAAGATTTGGACAGCTGAAGAATTCTCTGCATGTCATCAGTGAGTCTCGGAGGAGGTGAGCTCATCAGCATTGCCATAGTTGGATGGATGAACAGATCCATGAATACACAGTAAGTATATGGAGACTCAGGTCTAATGTGGAAGACAGATGACCAGTAGACCACTGATCTGGGATTTCCTTGGGCATCCATTCTTTTGATTGAAAAGTGAAACTTCTCATGTTGATGGTACAAGATCAAATGGTAAATGTAGGAGGTGTATCTGAACATCCTATCTCTCCTTAAATTCATCAATTGCTCATGAATCTTGTCTGATATGTAGGTGGCATAGTCATAACAGATTGGTGACTTGCCAGGAGCAAACATAAGCATCAATACCAGCACAGTTGCATCAATATGCTCAATTGAACTATACCCCAAGATGGGAGAAATCATATCTGCAAGGTCTCTGCCCAGCTCATTGAGGTATACATGAAGAATTGGAGGGCCCATCACAATGTTAGTTTTGATGTATAATTGATTAAATTTGACAATTTGAGCATCTGTGAGTTTATCCTCTTGTTTTATCAGGTTTACCAGTGATAAAGGAACCAACTTCTTCTGAGGGTTGAAGCAAAGCATGTCTCTGATTGCTTGAGGGGTAACATAGAAAAGTACTGCACCAGATGGGTCAACAACAGCTCTCTGAGAAACATCATATTGTTCAGCACAGAGGTGGATTAGTTCAGGGAATTGGTTGACCTGAGGGAGCTTAAAAATAGGGAGGAAAGAGTCCCATAAGCCCAATATATCTGTCCCATTTTCATGCTTGGCCTTCAACTCATTCAACAGATGAATGTGGAACTTGCTGCTTATAAGCTTTTCTTCTGAAATTTGGTAATCCATATCTGCCAGGGCTTGCCATTTCAAGTCCTTTTGAGGAGCATTCAGAGGTTGAACATTTAGCACTACAGGTGTCTCCATTGCACAGGAGGATTTTGAATCAAGTGTAAAGTGATTTTGTTTTGAGCAGGACAGCACAGGGGAATGCCTCTGTACCAGGGAGGTTAGATTATCAGGAACAGAGAGGGATTCTAGAAAATAGCAGTTGAAATACTATTTATGGCAACTAGGACCAATGTTTGGCTTTTCCTTGTCTCTCTCAATGGTGAAATTTGGTTTAAATGAGCCTGCCGCGATTGCGCAGACAGAACTTAGTTTTTCAACAGAATGTAGGTAGAACAAAGCTCGGCTAGTGTTTTTCGAGGTGGTAGTTGGAAATTGGAAGCTCTGCAGAGGAATCCACTGGTGAATTTATAAGTTTTAACGTCTTTTAAGCTTTCGGAGTGATTTATAGAGAATTGCAGGCGCACGGAGGATAAATGATGAAGAATACCTGGTAAAACAGTGAGCAGAGGTCGTATATGCAGGCTGGACTCGTATGCTAGAGGTCTCCTGGTCGATTTAGCAGGTTGACAGTAAGCTCGAACGTGAACCGCATGCAGCAGAGAGAACGAAAAATGAATGAAAAGAACGTAAAAAATGCGATTTTTGGACATAATATAGACCTTTAGCAATTTGGCGCCTTTTTGCGATGACGTCAGCATGACGTCATTGGTGGGGTCAAGGTCGGATGACGTCGTGCTGACGTCATTGGGTGACGTGGTGAGCTCTGATTGGTCCACGGGGATGATGAGGTGGCAGGACAGATAGGCCAATGGCTGGAGCGAAAGTTGACGTGACAGCATAGGTGGCGGTGACGTAAGGCGACGGGGAGCTGACGCGACGAGGACGTAATGCAAGCGGAATGGGGAAACCGGAAACCGGCAGCGGTTTCGTATCGCACCGCGTACGGTACGGTGGCGGTAAGTATCAGTTGTACCTCCGACGCGCTGTGGCGAGGGCGCGTGGCAGCGGAGTGACGTACCCAAAATACGGCCGTCGGAAGATATCGCCCGGACAGAGGATCTGCTCCGATATGGATGCTGACCGTCGGATCTAGAGGGCCCGATCCAACGGCCATCGGGGAGGTGACATGACCAGTGTATACGGCAGCGGGCGGAGGCATAAATACGTGTTTTGAATGATTTTTCCAATGTATTTCAAAAATCAAATTATATGCGCAAACTTTGGTTAGGGAATAGAAAGTGGGTTTTTCGGGAATTTTGGCAGTTTCAAAGGGTTTTCATGGGTAAAAGGGTTTTTATAAGGTTTCTCTTGGAAAATAATGGTTTGGTGAGTGGAATGACTTGAGGAAAGGGAGGGTAGATGAGTTGTAGGTTCATCCAAGTGGCCAGATGCCACTTTGATCCCTGATATAGGACTTATTGGCTATATTGCCAAGGGGAGGGGTATTTATATAATGCTTGGGGTTTATACACCATGGTGTTAGTACTAATAGGGGAAAGGTAATATAGGGGATTTACATAGTAGAATTAGAGTTAATATGGATGAGAGGGTAAGTGGAGGGGAAACCATTAAGTTTATGTGAAACAAACTTGGTTTTAAGAGTAGATCAAAATGAAAAGATTTTTAGACAAGAAATGTGGCTTCTAAAGATTAAGAACCACCATGAAACCATAGTCTCTTCCATGAATCTTAGCTGATGAGGGGATGTTAGAAATGAAATTGGAGGGGAATGAGGGAAATTAGTCATGCTTCCTGCTGCAATTTGATGAAGAAGAACACCTTTGTCAATTAATTGACTTTGCTTTGATGCACATAGTTACCATCTCTGCAATGGTAGGGATAACCTTTCTGCAACCCCAACTACTTACCCAGCTACTTGCCTAGCATTTTTATTCCTTCTTGGAGGGTGCACTTGGACTTGCAGACCCTTACTTGCCTTTTCTTTTCTTTGGCTTTTTCTTTTGCTTTTTCTATCTACTTCTACCCTTATCTCTTCCAAGGTCCCAGATTAAGCTGTTGGGAGCCTTTTCTTCTCTACCTGAACTAGTTGTCTGCCAAGATTAAGCAGTTTGGACAGACTCCTTTCTCTATTCTATAACTGAAAATTGAAAACATGGCATGATCCAGATTAAACTGTTGGATCATCCACCAAAATTGAAACAAGGTCATCAACATTGAAACACTTTACACACCTTTTGTTCTCTAGGAAATATGGGATCTTTGTGACATCAAAGCAGAGCATATTTGGACTTTCCCTTGCCAATCATGAAATATGAAACCTATTGGTATAGGTATCCAACAGTGGCTCCACATGGGGATGGTTTTTCTTTTGAAAGACCAAGAACAGCAGGTCAGATTGCCTTGCTCTTTGACTGCCCATACCAATCTTGAAATTTGCTGCTTTGATGTGTCAAAATTGTGTGCTTCTTTCTTGGAAGACCTCTGATTCTATTTACCTTTTATTAACAGTCAATAGACTAAGAAAACTGCAATTTTACAAACTTGAATAGAAATTAATCTATATATTTGGGTATGTACAATGGAAGAGTCAGGTTGCACTCATGGGTGATATTCAAAATAGTGCTTCAGCATCCTGCCATTCACAGGACCTTCATCCAAATTAGTTTCACTAAGACTTTTTAGGAAGTAAGTATTGTTACCTTGCACTGCTTGGACAGCAAATGGTCCTTTCCAAAGGGAATCAAATTTCCCATGTTTTCCTTTTTCTTCTCTCCTTGCATCCCACTTGAGGACTTTATCACCAATGCTGAAATCTTCTGCCTTAGTTCTTCTATCAAAGGCCTTTTTTAATTTTTCTTGTAATATCTGAACTCTGCTGAAAACTTGTTCCCTAGTTTGCTGTAAACAGATTATCTGATTGATCCTCCTTTGCATATCATTTGGCTCTGCTTGACTCTCTTGAAGAAGCTTCATAACAGGCACTCCTAGTGATGAAGGAAATTTGGCTTCCAATCCATAAACTAACTCATATGGGCTGGTCCCAATTGATCTTTTTGTTGTTAGTCTATCTGCCCATAAAGCATTGACTAGTTTCTTATGCCAGTTCTTTTTGTTCTCTTCCAGCACCTTCTTTATGATATTTATTAAGCTTTTGTTTGATGATTCAGCAAGGCCATTTCCTTGGGGATAGTATGCAGTAGAATGGCCCAAAGTAATGTGAAATTTATGGCAGAAGTTCACCATTTTCTTGGATCTGAAAGCAGCAGCATTGTCTGTTATTATTTTGTCTGGACAGCCAAATCTAGCCAGTATATTGTTCTCCAAGAACTGAATAATTATTGAATCATTTGCTTGTCTGCATGGGGCAGCTTCAATCCACTTGGTGAAGTAGTCTGTTGCTGTTAAAATCCATCTGTGTTGGCCTGAAGATGAAGGATGAATTTCCCCAATGAAATCCAAGCCCCATTGTTGGAAAGGTCTCTTTGTTGCAATAGGTCTTAAGGGGAGTGGCAGCAACTGTCTTTTGCCCTCAAATACTTGACATTGATGACATGAGGTAGTGAATCTCTTAACATCTAAGAACATGGTGGGCCAGTAGTACCCTGCCCTTAGTATTTTATCCACAGTGGACTTCCAGTACAAGTGTCCACCACAGTCTCCTGCATGAAACTCCTGCATGATATTGTTAGTTTCATTTTCCATTAAACAGTGCAGCAATATACCTTCATGGTTTTTCCAAAGCAGATTTCCATCCATCACACAAAATCTTGATGTTTTCATTTTTAAGAACCTACACTTAGTTCTGGACAGTCCTGGGGGAGCACACAGGTTTTGTAACACATAACAGATATCAGAGTACCAAGGGGATTGTTCAAAGGCTACATTGATCTTTGGAGTCGCCAGCTCTGTTTCACTGTCCAGCTGATTGATATCTAGGGCTTGGAAATTTGCTTCTGTCATTAACCTGGCCAAGCCTTGCCCTTTTATTAGTTTAGTTGGTTTTATCTCAATATCAAATTCCAATATGTTGGCAATCCATTTTCCTCTTCTGCCCTCTAAGTTTTCTTGGGTGAGAATGTCTTTGACAATAGGACTTGGTACATAAGCCACAACATGGGAATAAAGGATGTAAATCCTAAAGTCTTTAATGGCTTTGACCAAAGCGTAGGCTTGTTTCTCCATAATTTGATATTTAAGAGGGGCATCTCTAAGAGCCCTGCTGAAGAAGGCAATAGGCTTCTCATTCCCTTGGTCATCTTTCTGTAATAAAACAGCAGCAATAGTATCCTGGGAGGCAAAAGAGAAGATGATGAATTCTCTGTCAAACTGAGGATTGGTCAACACCGGGGTTTGGGTAAGGGCCAGTTTTATACCTTCAAAGGCTTGCTTGGCTTCAACAGTCCATTTGACCTTTGAATCTTTCTTTAGCATATTATTAAGCAATCTGATCAACTCGGCCAGATTTGGGATAAAGCTTCTTAAGAAATTGATTTTTCCCAAGAATCCTTGCAATTCTTTTATATTTCTTGGGTGGGGCATTTGTAGGATAGCTTGTATCCTGTCTGGATCAATTCTTATGCCATCTTTAGAGATGATGTGGCCCAATAGTTTACCTTCCTCTAAACCAAACAGGGATTTTTTGGGATTCAACAAAATTCCGTATTTCCTACATGTTAGAAAGATCTGTCTCAAATGTTTCAAATGTTCTTGCTCAGACTTGGAAAAAGGTGTGAGGTCATATAAATAAATGACAAGGAAATCATGAATCTCCTTTGCGAAAGCAATATCCATTGCTCTTTGAAATGTTGCCCCGGCATTCTTCAACCCAAAAGGCATCTTAACATACTTGAAAGTTCCCCATGGGGTTGTAAATGCAGTTTTGTCTTGATCATCAAGGTGTACTAGGATTTGGTTGAAACCCGAGAATCCATCAAGTAATGAGATCCTTGAGGCCCCTACCACTCTTTGAAGAATGTGATCCATCTTAGGTAAGGGATAGTTGTCTTTGAGGGATACGTGGTTTAGATTCCTTAAGTCCACACACAACCTAATTTCACCGGTCTTCTTTCTTGTAGGGACTAAGTTGGAGATCCATTCAGAGAATCTGATTGGTGCTATGATGCCTACCTTGAACATTTTTTGTACCTCTTGTTCCATTGCTGGTAGAAGCATAGGATTGATTCTCCTCAATTTTTGTTTAAAAGGCTTTTGATCAGGTCTGAGAGGGATGGTGTGCTGGATAACAGAGGTATCATAGGACTTTAGATCTTCATAACTCCATGCAAAGACATCTTGGAACTCTTTAAAGAGGTCAATGTATTTAGGCTTTTGGTCAGGAGGTAGAGATGCAGATAATTTGATTATTTTGGGTTTGTCAAATGTACCTATGTTGCATTCTTCAATGGCTGCATTCAAGGGCTGCATTTTTGGTTTTCTGGGGATATCATTTGAATCAAAGATGTCTTCTAATGGAGTAAGGCCTATTGGAAGAAAATTGTCTTTTAATTCAATGATTTCCTCTTCAACATTAGCTATTTCTTCACCACTGATTTGGTGAATTAGCTGAATGGTTTCCTTGTTGAAGATAGTTGGATTTAGCATTTTCTTTGCTGTTCTAGGTGATATTGGATGATTGGTTTCCTGAAACTGTATTTGTGATTGACTTGTTGTCTCAAGTATTTGTGATTGAGTTGCTATCTCAATGTCAATATTTAATCCTGCAAATTCATGTTGCAGGGTCAAGAAATGGTTTATTTGCTTGTCATTCTCAAATACTTGCCAATCCTTAACATTGTTTGGAATGGAGGGTCTGTGTTTCACCTCAGCTGTAAAACAATGATGAGCCTCAAAAGGCAGTTTACAGGTACTTGCAAAGGTGGCCAAACTGTGAGCATGCAGATTGTGGGATCTAGGAATCTTAGTGATTTGGAATTCGGAGAAAAGGTTTAGCACCTCAGCTACAGCAGACCTATAAGTCCTTAGTCTTTTGTCATTTGTAACAAAGTTTCCCTTTACTTGTTGAATAACTAAATCTGAATCACCCAAGATTGAGACTTTCATGGCTTGTAGGGATTTTATTAACTTGAGACCTAGTAGAAGAGCCTCATATTCAGCCATGTTGTTAGTGCACTTAAAGTTTAGTCTATAAGCCCTGCCTTCTGCATGACTATTTTGTTTATTGTGTACCCAAACTCCAGCTCCTGCCCCTAATTTGTTGACTGAGCCATCAAATTCTAGGAACCACAGTATGTCTTGTTGTGGGGGAGGTTTGGTGATCTTTTCATGGGCTGGTAGTGTGAGTAGCAATTGTGGTTTTTTCTTTATCTTGTCTTCCGGGACTGTCTCTGCTTCTGATTGGATGTCCTTGGCAGTTAGGGCAGCAGCAACATCTAGTGTTTGCTTGACTCTTGTTTCATGGGTGGTAAGGCTTTTATTTGAGTCTTCCTCTTGTATGAACATCTTGGTTTCAACTTCATGCTCTGAGGGGGTTGTAGTGTCGTTGAAGAGAATGTATGAGTCTATGTCTAAGTGGATAGCATATATGGGAAAGTTTTGAGGCTTTTCTTCACTACTGACCATGTATTTCATGAGTGTTTCTCTGTACAGTCTCTTTGGTTGCCCAAAAACAGAGATGGTGGCATATGACATGTCTAATTGCAGGGAACCTTGGAGTTTAGCTCCCCAAGATCTTGATAAGAGCATCCCATACTTTGGTGGAATATCAGCAACTACCACATCCATTAGGATTGTCTTGTTTGGGTATTGAACTAGAGACACACATAAATCTTTTATGAGCCCTAGACATTTGACTTGGCTAGAGTCAAAGGAAAACAGGTCCTTATATGGTCTTGTTATGTCTAGGTTCAGTCTTTCCATGACAGCTTTTGGCATAAGATTGTGAGATGCACCTGAGTCAAACATTGCATTGTGTAGTACTTTATCATGTATGTGTAAGCTGACATAAAAAGGTAATACTCCTGCAACTGCTGTTTTTCCATCCACTTCTGGACCGAACAGTAATTCAGGAGTGTCATCCAGCACGTTGACATCATCTTTGCTGCTAGTGAGTTGTAGAGATTTCTTGATCTGTTGTTTATAGATGTCATGCTTAGCTAATTCTGAGAGGGGAATCGCTATCTTTAGTTTGCCAATTTCTGTACCTAAGTCAAAAGGTTTATCAGATTGGGTTTTGGGGTTATGGATAACAGTCCTTTCTTTGTTGATTAAGTCTTCTTGTTGGTTTTCATCTTGACTTTGAGACTTGCCCTTTTCACTCATCTCATGAGGAACAGAGTTTAGATTAGAGCAAGAGGATGAAGCTGCCAAAGGCTGCTGTTGTGGTGGCAATGGTTCAATGACCTCATCAACCACTATTTCTTCTGCAGGAGGATTTGTTTTGTCATTAGGTTCTGTGACTATGGTTTTCTTAGGCTGCTGTTTATCATTTATTTTTTGAGGCTGATTTACATTCACAGTTCTGCTCCTTAACTTGTACTGTTTGTGGACTTCATAGACAGCAGTATCATAGCCTTGTTTGAAGTCAAAGGATTCTCCTGATTTAGTTTGGAATAGTTTGATTTCCTCATCCTCTTGATCTTCTTGTGTTAGAAAAACTTGGCTTTTACCATCCAGACCTATTAAATTAATCTCAGGATCTTCATTGAGTTCATTAGATGTGGAAGTCTCTGCATAGTTTTCTTGGAAAGGGGGTCTGATATCTTGGTCAACATTGGCCTTGCCAATGGCGGGGTTTTGATTTCTCCTAAAATTTGGGTTTCTAGGAGGGTTGTTTTGTTGGGCTTCCCATGATGACTTTCTTTCAACAGATTCTACCCTATCACCCAATCTCTTCATACCATTAAGTATTGCATCAAGTTTTTGATCAAGGGCTGTAGGTTCTTCTTTGTATATGCTTCTCTTTTCTAGCCTTGCCCTGTTTCTTTTGGCAATGAGGTTTGCCTCCACAGTGACAGCAGCCTTTTGAGCGTCTTCAAGGGTTTCAGGTTCTCTTTCCTTCAACTGATATGCCATGTCAGGATCAAATCCATCAGGGAATTTGTACAAGGCCAAATCAGGAGGAGGTCTTAGGTTTTGTGGTATTGCATTGTACACATTGTTGAATCTAGCACAATACTCTAGAACGGTCTCTTGCGGACCTCTCTTGATTGTTTCATATTCAGCAAGTATGTGCAGAGGATCTTTCTTCTTCTCCCATCTGGTAGTAAAGGCTTGGTACAGATCATTGGGAGTTGCAATGGAGTTTGCATTCAGGGATCTAAACCAAGTTCTTACATCCCCGGTTAGGCTTTGAACAAACATCCTCATTCTGACACTGTCATCATCTATTTCATAGGTCTCAAAATGGTCTTGCATCTTCTTGGTATGCTGGACAGCTGTTAGAGAGCCATTGGAGTCAAAATATGAGATTTTGCTTTGATAATCTTGAGGTAAAGCTGCAGCATTAGCTGGTATCTGCAGAGGTGCATACCTGTTAGCCATATTTATGGGATTTAGAGGGTTGATAGGAACAAGCGGGACAACAGGGATCACTGGTATAACAGGGTTAATGGGATGAGTGGCTAGTGGGAAACTGGTTAAAGGAGTATGTGCAGTGGATGAAGGTGAAAGAGGAGGACTTTGAGATGTTGATGGTGAACTAGGAGAACCTGGGACAGACCTAAAGAGGACTTTAAGTGGAGTAGAAAGGTTAGGAAAATCTTCAACTGAGGTCAAAATGGCAGGCTGGTCCTACTTTTGTTGCTTCCTGATGTTTTTTCGGATGGTATTTGGATTATCAACAACGATGGGTGGATTAGGGTCAGGATTTGCCCTAGTGTGCCGAGGATTTTTCTTAGGAGCCAGTTTCTAACTGTTTTTCAGGACTTTTATAGGAAATTTTTATATATGCAAGGACTGGATAAAGATTTTGAAATGGCTCTATATGTTTCAAAGCTAAGATGAAGATTCCCTATCTAGCTCTTCCCTAAAGCTGTCACTGTGAGACAGAAACAGTTCTAAGGCCTCTTGGCTGGTTTTGGGCTTGATGGTAGCTTTGGGAGACAGATAGTAATTGAAAAAACCTAAATCCCCAGTGGAGTCGCCAATTATGTTAACACCCAGGTTGTTCCCTATGACTCCCAAGGGAATACGGCCGGGGTAACCACTAACCAATCTTTGGATCACAGCTTCTAGCCAAACTGTGATCAGAGAGGGCTCTCTCTTTATGATTTGTCTCTGTTATGATGGTGTTTTTAGGCTAGCTATTATGCTCAGGTTTTGATTTATGTTTTGGTTGAAGGATTTCTTTTAGGTCTTATGATATAGTGTTTAGATAGTATAATACCATTGGGCAATGGAGTCTGGAGTTGTGAAATGATCTGATACACTGGATTGGTGGTGTTCAGAATGCAGGGCCTATTGTGTATTTTAGACAGACAAAATTAGATCAAATGGTGATGTATGTCAACCAACAGAAAGCAATTAAGAATTTTCTATTAAGTTGGTGGGGTGAAGGTGAGCACACTGCACAGGAGCAAGACTTGAATTCCTGTGACAAAGGCCGCTGTGAAAGATGTATTCTGAAAGTGCAGCAATTAAGAATTACACTTATCTAGATTACAGCTGAAGAAAACATTCATAAACAACATAGATTGAACTCAGGGTACTCAGTGAATAAATCCTGAAAGCTATTCTTTTTCCTTGTTGTTTAGTATTGAAATCAGATAACATATATGGATTTTAACAAAACAACTAATTAACAGAGAGAGATACAGAGACTTATTGTATGGTGAAATACACAGGAATCCAGCAGTTATCAACAGACACCAGAACGCATCCAACACCTCAGAAATCCGAGAAATTCCATTGCTTTCTTTATTAACTTCTGAAAGGATTACAGCATAAGAACTTCTTCAGGAGAAATCAACAACAACCCTCATCTCTAGTGCGAGGGCTCTATAAATACAAAACATCTTTACAAAATATCAAGGCGTTGAGTCATCTGAGAAATAACTCTTTCACCAACTTTGTCATTACAGCAGAGTAAAAGTTAATGCTTCCTTTAATACAACATAAATGCTCTTGCATTTGTCAGAAGATATTTTAGCTTTGGGAATCCAACGAGTCGGTTGGAGTGATCCGCATCAATGCTAAAGAAGGCGTTTTGGAGCTGTTCCGCTGTCTTTTCTCGGCTTGGACACCTGTAGCTTTTCCTTTTGTTGTGCTGGCTATGGGCTTTGCTGAGTTGGCTCAGCTTTCGTCTTAAATGCCTGCTAACCGAAATAAACTGTCCTGTGCATGACAATTCAGTTTTTCTGTAACCGAAATTTAGTGGATGGCCTGCTGTTCATAAAATCATTTGAATTGCCTTGACCCACCAGTCCTGTGGAGGCAATTGATGCCTGAGAATGGCCTCCATTGTTTCCTCTGCCTCTGTGTATTTGAAGAAATTGGGAGCTGTATCAAACAAGTGTGTGATTTCATTCATTATAAAAAATAGATTTTCTATTTTACTGTAGAAAACCTGTCCTGTAATTGGCCCTATATCTTCTAAAGTGCTGACCTTCTCATTGATCTGAGTTGAAGCAAAAGCATTCACTCTTTTGGCATATTGTTCATGGGTGAATAGCTTCCCTCCGCTGTTCAGTAAGCTAGGGAGTCCTCTGTTCTGCAATACCTGAAATCTCTCCATGAACCTGTTTACCTCAGTGTGCATATCCTGAGTTCTTCTGTCCAGTGTTTGCACCAAATTTCTCAAAGTAAGCACCCTCTTGATCATTTGAATAGTCTCAGTTCTGTTTGTGATTCCAATGGTAGCTAACTGAGAGCTTGTCCTATTATTGAGTACATTGATCATTCTGGTGGCCACTTCAGGCATATTGCTCAATGCAGCTCTTGCTCTATGGACCTCCTTTTGTGCTTTTGGGATGAGCTCTAATTGCTCATGGATTGTCTCAATGTATTGCCATTGATCTGTAATAGATTGGCCAATATTGGCCCATATCATTGCTCTGACTTCAGATACAATCTTATCCAATCTGAGCTCTTTTTCCAGCTCTTTGATCCTGTCATTAAGGGCCTTGATCTCCCTGCCCTTTTCTGCCACTTCTCTTTTTGATTTATCATGTTTATCATTGATCTTGGCCAGCTTTTCCCTGGTCTCATGCAGCTCTGTCATTTGAGCTTCCAGGACTTGTATCTCATTCTTCAGTTTCTGCATGTCTAGGCTTTGTGCCTGTTCTGTATTTGTTGGTGCTGCTGAAGTGGATGTAGCTGTTTGTTCAGTTTGTTGAGGTGGAGGCACAGTGGTAGGAGTAGTGTTCTCAAGATTGATGACCGGGGGAGGCTGAGAGGTCTGGCCCTCTTCCCTTTGCTTTAGTGCTGCTTGCAGTGCCGCTTGTGCAGCCTCAGACTCTCCTACTTTCTCTTGGGCCTACAGAAGTTGTTTATAAATAGAAATCAATAAATCTGTGGTGTCCTTCTCCTGTCTTTGTTTGGCTACCTCATCTCTCTGAGGGTGCATGGTGGCTGGGAGTTTGATTTTCTTCCTCATGGCGGCCAAGTCAGCATCCCTTAACTTCAAGAGTTCCTGTATCCATGACAGATCTTTGGGATCATGCCCAATTTCAATGATTATGTCTTCCTCTGAGAAATCATTTAATCTTTGTCTCTTTTCTCCTTGGTCGATAGATGAAGTGAGGGGAGTTTCTCTATCCCTTTTTCTGCTTAAGTCCTCCTTTTGGGGAGTTTGGAGGACCGAGGTATCAACTGTAGTTTCAGGCCTAGGAGGTACTCTTTGTTGAGCCTGTTGCTCGGTGGTTGTTGGAGTATCAACCATTCTTTCCTGTTGTAAGGGCTGCTGTCTGCCATGTTGCCCTTCTCCTTGCTGCAGATCTTGTTGCTGTTGTTGCTCTACCTGTTGCCGTTCTTCTTTGTCTGTCTGCTCTTGAGTCACTGGAGGTGACTGCTTCTTCTCTTGATGTGTCTGCTTTGTGTCCATCTCCTTTTCTTTGCCTCTGCTGGATATATTCTCAGTGGCCTTGGCAGTTTGTTGCTTGGCAGTTGAGGAGGATTCAGCTTTTCCCGTTTGTGTGGTTGGAAGTGTGAATACCTGTGGACAAAGCTCAAGGTCAGCCAACTTCTTTAGATTCCTTAGTGCCCTCTCGTTTAGCTCTTCTTGTGACAAGGGCTCTTCTAACGTCCCTCTCCTCCATTTGTCTTGGTTTGCATATTTTTCAATGTGAGGGATGCTATGGTGATCATAGGCAGATAACTTATATTTGAGCCTCCTCGTGGATATGAAATGATTAGGGTCATAGGGTACCCATACGAAACTGGTTTGCAGGCCAAGGGCCTCAAGCATTCTCTCTGCTTCCCTCCATCCTTGCTCCCTCTCATTATAGATAATATGGCCAAGTTGGCTTTTGACCTTTAACTGTGCCTTTTTGCCTTTTCCTGAAAAATGAAGCACATCAACTCTGCCAAATTGTCTAAAGTACTCTAGGGAAAATAGCCTCATAGGCACATACTTGGGTAATTTGAAAGGAGGTAGATCACACCCATATATCCTGATGACAGTGTGGTTTTGGTAGAAGTACCAGTCCCCAATGCTATAAGATTTGGACAGCTGAAGAATTCTCTGCATGTCATCAGTGAGTCTCGGAGGAGGTGAGCTCATCAGCATTGCCATAGTTGGATGGATTAACAGATCCATGAATTCACAGTAAGTATATGGAGACTCAGGTCTAATGTGGAAGACAGATGACCAGTAGACCACTGATCTGGGATTTCCTTGGGCATCCATTCTTTTGATTGAAAAGTGAAACTTCTCATGTTGATGGTACAAGATCAAATGGTAAATGTAGGAGGTGTATCTGAACATCCTATCTCTCCTTAAATTCATCAATTGCTCATCAATCTTGTCTGATATGTAGGTGGCGTAGTCATAACAGATTGGTGACTTGCCGGGAGCAAACATAAGCATCAATACCAGCACAGTTGCATCAATATGCTCAATTGAACTATACCCCAAGATGGGAGAAATCATATCTGCAAGGTCTCTGCCCAGCTCATTGAGGTATACATGAAGAATTGGAGGGCCCATCACAATGTTAGTTTTGATGTATAATTGATTAAATTTGACAATTTGAGCATCTATGAGTTTATCCCCTTGTTTTATCAGGTTTACCAGTGATAAAGGAACCAACTTCTTCTGAGGGTTGAAGCAAAGCATGTCTCTGATTGCTTGAGGGGTAACATAGAAAAGTACTGCACCAGATGGGTCAACAACAGCTCTCTGAGAAACATCATATTGTTCAGCACAGAGGTGGATTAGTTCAGGGAATTGGTTGACCTGAGGGAGCTTAAAAATAGGGAGGAAAGAGTCCCATAAGCCTAATATATCTGTCCCATTTTCATGCTTGGCCTTCAACTCATTCAACAGATGAATGTGGAACTTGCTGCTTATAAGCTTTTCTTCTGAAATTTGGTAATCCATATCTGCCAGGGCTTGCCATTTCAAGTCCTTTTGAGGAGCATTCAGAGGTTGAACATTTAGCACTACAGGTGTCTCCATTGCACAGGAGGATTTTGAATCAAGTGTAAAGTGATTTTGTTTTGAGCAGGACAGCACAGGGGAATGCCTCTGTACCAGGGAGGTTAGATTATCAGGAAAAGAGAGGGATTCTAGCAAATAGCAGTTGAAATACTATTTATGGCAACTAGGACCAATGTTTGGCTTTTCCTTGTCTCTCTCAATGGTGAAATTTAGTTTAAATGAGCCTGCCGCGATTGCGCAGACAGAACTTAGTTTTTCAACAGAATGTAGGTAGAACAAAGCTCGGCTAGTGTTTTTCAAGGTGGTAGTTGGAAATTGGAAGCTTTGCAGAGGAATCCATTGGTGAATTTATAAGTTTTAACGTGTTTTAAGCTTTCGGAGTGATTTATAGAGAATTGCAGGCGCACGGAGGATAAATGATGAAGAATACCTAGTAAAACAGTGAGCAGAGGTCGTATATGCAGGCTGGACTCGTACGCTGGAGGTCTCCTGGTCGATTTAGCAGGTTGACAGTAAGCTCGGACGTGAACCGCATGCAGCAGAGAGAACGAAAAATGAATGAAAAGAACGTAAAAAATGCGATTTTTGGCCATAATATAGACCTTTAGCAATTTGGCGCCTTTTTGCGATGACGTCAGCATGACGTCATTGGTGGGGTCAAGGTCGGATGACGTCGTGCTGGCGTCATTGGGTGACGTGGCGAGCTCTGATTGGTCCACGGGGATGATGAGGTGGCAGTATAGATAGGCCAATGGCTGGAGCGAAAGTTGACGTGATGGCATAGGTGGCGGTGACGTAAGGCGACGGGGAGCTGACGCGGCGAGGACGTAATGCAACCGGAATGGGGAAACCGGAAATCGGCAGCGGTTTCGTATCGCACCGCTTACGGTACGGTGGCGGTAAGTATCAGTTGTACCTCCGACGCGCTGTGGCGAGGGCGCGTGGCAGCGGAGTGACGTACCCAAAATACGGCCGTCGGAAGATATCGCCCGGACAGAGGATCTGCTTCGATATGGATGCTGACCATCGGATCTGGAGGGCCCGATCCAACGGCCATCGGGGAGGTGACATGACCAGTGTATACGGCAGCAGGCGGAGGCATAAATACGTGTTTTGAATGATTTTTCCAATGTATTTCAAAAATCAAATTATATGCGCAAACTTTGGTTAGGGAATAGAAAGTGGGTTTTTCGGGAATTTTGGCAGTTTTAAAGGGTTTTCATGGGTAAAAGGGTTTTTATAAGGTTTCTCTTGGCAAATAATGGTTTGGTGAGTGGAATGACTTGAGGAAAGGGAGGGTAGATGAGTTGTAGGTTCATCCAAGTGGCCAGATGCCACTTTGATCCCTGATATAGGACTTATTGGCTATATTGCCAAGGGGAGGGGTATTTATATAATGCTTGGGGTTTATACACCATGGTGTTAGTACTAATAGGGGAAAGGTAATATAGGGGATTTACATAGTAGAATTAGAGTTAATATGGATGAGAGGGTAAGTGGAGGGGAAACCATTAAGTTTATGTGAAACAAACTTGGTTTTAAGAGTAGATCAAAATGAAAAGATTTTTAGACAAGAAATGTGGCTTCTAAAGATTAAGAACCACCATGAAACCATAGTCTCTTCCATGAATCTTAGCTGATGAGGGGATGTTAGAAATGAAATTGGAGGGGAATGAGGGAAATTAGTCATGCTTCCTGCTGCAATTTGATGAAGAAGAACACCTTTGTCAGTTAATTGACTTTTCTTTGATGCACACAGTTACCATCTCTGCAATGGTAGGGATAACCTTTCTGCAACCCCAACTACTTACCCAGCTACTTGCCTAGCATTTTTATTCCTTCTTGGAGGGTGCACTTGGACTTGCAGACCCTTACTTGGCTTTTCTTTTCTTTGGCTTTTTCTTTTGCTTTTTCTATCTACTTCTACCCTTATCTCTTCCAAGGTCCCAGATTAAGCTGTTGGGAGCCTTTTCTTCTCTACCTGAACTAGTTGTCTGCCAAGATTAAGCAGTTTGGACAGACTCCTTTCTCTGTTCTATAACTGAAAATTGAAAACATGGCATGATCCAGATTAAACTGTTGGATCATCCACCAAAATTGAAACAAGGTCATCAACATTGAAACACTTTACACACCTTTTGTTCTCTAGGAAATATGGGATCTTTGTGACATCAAAGCAGAGCATATTTGGACTTTCCCTTGCCAATCATGAAATATGAAACCTATTGGTATAGGTATCCAACACTAGGCAAGTAGATGGGTAGGTAGATGGGGTTGCAGAAATGTCATTCCTTTCATTTTGCTGGTCTAACATAAAGGAAACATCAGTGGATAGAGAAGTTCCTCTTCTCCATCATTTTGCAGCAACTCAAAGGAGCATGTCTAACTTCATGTTTCCCCCCTTCACATTTATTGCTAACATCCCTACACCAGTTGTGTTCATGAATGAAGTCAAGGTCTTGTGTTGGTTCTTGTTTCTTTAAGAGCCACATTTCTTGTCTAAAATTCTTTTCATTTTGATCTACTTCCTAAACTAAGTTGATTTCATATAAACTTAGTGTTATCCCTTCTCATCCCCATCTTCCACTCATATTAACCCCTAAGTGCTTACTATTTAACTCCCTATACCCCTTGTTCCCCCTATTACTATGTAAATTATACAAAAAAACCTAAAAAATTACATATCCCCTTCCCCAAGCATTATAGCTCTATGATTGGTTTCAAATGTTTTGAGCGCTAAACATTAGAGCGCGACCCACAGAGCGCTATAAATTAATCCTGGGATTAATCCAAGATCAGCTTGGATTAATAACCTTAATCCCGATTTTGTAAATAAACCTGTGCATAATCCACTTTGCCCGTAACACCATCAAAAAACCCACTTTTCTAATGTTTCCGCCGGGCGTGTATGTCGAAAATAAGGTTATTTTATTCCCCGCCCGCTGTCGTATCGTCCTAACAACTTGATGACCCGTTGACCGCCCTTATCCATATCAGGTCGGCACCGATGACCGTAAGTTACCTCCCGAGAAACTGTCAGAGGGTGACGTCAGGCCTTTGCCACACGTCGCCCCCAAATTTTCTCGGGTCGCCCTCTGACAATACTGCTTCCGTATCCAGAGCGGTCCGAGAAAAACCACTTACCGCTTCTGGTTTACCGCTGGTCCCGTCACGTCCTCGTCACCGCCACGACGTGCCCACGTCACGCCACCTCACCGCCTCATCATCGCCCGGCCCGCCACCGCTCCGACCTGTCCACCACCTCACCAGTCCCCGTGGACCACGCATAGGCTGCCACGTCACCCATCCATACCCGACCCCACCTAATGACGTCATCCTGACATCATCCAAAAAAAAGCGCCAATGACCCAAAAGTCCATATTTTTGCCGAAAATCGCGGTTTTTCTTACTTTTTGCAAAACAAAAACTGTTCTGCTCTGCATGCATACTACGACCGTTAGCCGCCAACCTGCAGAAACCAATACAAAGACCGTGGGCGCGTCCATTACACCTGCATTTGTAACCATTGCCGGCAATTCATAAGGTATTTATCCAAATCGTTCCCTCCGCACCTGGTTTTGTCCATAATTCTCCAAAGATAGCTTAAAAAGAGTGAGGAACACTGTAACTACCAGCAAACCTCCAATAACCAGTATCTATTTTCAATTGTTGGGTCGGAATTCCTTTGCAGAACCCGCATTTAGCCAAATTTTCCTAAATTCACAGACAGTTCGCGCATTCGTGAACTTAAGACCCGAGCTCCACTAATTCACCATGAATACAGTTTCACTAGGCCTGGCATTTGCTCTATCAGTCCTCTGTGCAATATTTCAATTGTTGACACTACCAGTTACCCTCTGTTCCTCTGCAATTCACCTCTCTGTTCCAGAGATACCCCTCTGTGTTTCTCTATTTAGTAACACCAGTTCTAGTACAAGTCATAGTACTACTTAACCATGGAAACACCAGTAGCCCTGAATATTCAACCTCTGAACGCCCCACAAAGAGAGTTAGAATGGAAGGCCCTAGGAGATAAAGATTACCAGATGATAGACTTGTTCTCAATGAATTCCAAATTTAATATTCATATGCTAAATGAATTAAAAGCTCAACACCTCAGTGGAGCTGATATTTTAGAGATTTGGGACTCCAACTTGCCCATTTACAACCTCCCTCAAGTCAATGTCCTTCCAGACCTGATCCATAGATGATGTGAGAACTATGATCCCTGTCAAAGAGCTGTCCTCAGTACATCAGGTGCAATCTTGTTCCATATTACCCCTGAGGCCATAAATCAAATGCTGAACTTTCATTCTGCAAGACCATTGACTCCTCTCTCCATGATGGACTTATTAAAGAAGGGGGGCAGGTTGTCCAGTGCCCAGGTCATCAAAATTAATCAGCTATTCATTCAGCCAAGCTTTGAAGCTCTGAGAACACCTCCTATTGGACACCCATATCTCAATGACTTGGGCAAGATGCTGGTGGATTTGATCAGCTATGTCCTGGGGTATAAGGGAATTGAGGATGTTGATGACACCATAATGGCCATGCTGTCCATATTTTCTCCTGGAAAGCCTCCTGCTGTGCACTATGACTTTGCTGAGTATATTTCAAATAAGATTCATGAGCAACTGATGAATCTAGAAAGGGAAAAGGTGTTCAGATACACCTCATACATCTATCATCTGTTCCTATTTTATCAACCAGACAGTTTCCCTATTCCTCTCAAGAAACTTGATGCCCAGGGAAATCCAAGGTCTGTAGTATTTTGGACCTTAGTTTTTCATTGCACCTCCCATTCACCATACACATACTGTGAATTCATAGACCTGTTCATTCATCCAGCTATGACTTTGTTATTTGGTGTCCCTCCTCCCAGATTGACAGATGAGATGCAAAGGATACTTCACCTCTCAAAGGCCTACAGCATTGGTGATTGGTACTTTTACCAACACCATACAGTAATCAGAATATATGGCTGTGAGTTGAACCCTTATAGGCTGCCAAGATATGTCCCAATGAGACTATTTGCCTTGGAGTATTTCAGACAGTTTGGAAATGCAGACCAGGTCCATTTCCACAGCAAAAACAAGAAGGTGCAACTAAAGGTCAGGAACCAGCTAGGCCCATTTCTTTACAACCAAAGGGAGGAGGGATGGAAGGAAGCAGATAGGATCCTAGAGAGCCTCCAATTAGAAACTAGTTTCCGCTGGATACCTTATGACCCTAATCATTTCATTTCTCTCAGGAGGGTAAAATATAAATTGGGTGGCTATGCTCACATCAGATTGCCTCACATTGAGAAATATGCCAATTTATTAAGTTGGGAAGAGGGAACTCTAGAAGAGCCAATGACTAGAGAGCAAATGCTACAAAGAGAGGCAAAGAATATTGAAAAAGAGGCTGACTTGGAAACTTGTGGACAGGTTTCCTCTTCATACCAAAGGCAGCTTGGAACAGCTGCATCATCTTCGACAGCACATCAGCAAGCAGCCAAGGCTACTTATCAGGCTCCCAGCAAAGGCAAAGAGAAGGAAATGGAGCAGGAACAGCCACCTCCTATAGCAGAACAGCAATCAGAAAAGCAAGTAGAACAGCAAGGAGAAGGGCAAAAAGAGGGGCAGCCAATACAGCAAGAACAAACAGTTGAAGCCCCTGTATCCACTGAGAAACAGGCTAAAGAGAATGTGCCTCCTAGGCAAGAAAAGACAGTGGAGGCCTCAGTACTACAAACTCCATAGAAAGAAGAAAAGGGAAAGAAGAGGGATAGAGAGCAGGAGACTCCCCTCACCACATCCACAAATCAAGGGGAGAGAAGGCACATAATGAATCCCCTCTCCGAGGAAGAAATGCCTATTGGGCAATCTTTGGGCATGGGCCCACCAAGTATGGAGGCATCTGCAAGTTCCTTTCAACAGGAACAAGAAAGAACAGTTGGAGGAGAAGTCAGCTCCTCAAGCCAGCAATGCAAAGCTGAAACAGGCATCAAACAACAATTTATTGATATAAAAAAGAAGAATGAGCCACTTAGGATACAGCTGTACAATTACCTATTGAAAATCTCTCCTACAAACCAGCAGAGGTTGATGTCTGCATATGATGTAGAAGAGGGCAAAATGATAATGAGTCATTTCATGCCAACCATGCTGCAGCCACAGTCAGCTGCAGACTACATAAGGACCAACCTTGAGGTCCTTGCAAAAGACATCCACCCTATGGATCAAATTGAATTGCACAAACAAACGGGTGAGATGGTATATGCCACTCTGGCAGACAAAACTTTGGTTAATTATAGGTTGGAAAATAGCCTAAATAATACAGCTGCCCAACTTGAGTTGGAGAAAGCATCCTCTCAGGCAAAGGACAACCGAATCAAATCATTGGAGGATATCATCATAGAACTTGGGCATGATCCCAAGGACACCAAAGCTATACAAGCGCTGTTGAAAATAAGAGATGCAGATATGGCAGCACTAAGGAAAATGGTTAAGATCCCAGCAACTCTTCACCCACAGACAGAAGAGGTTGCCCAGCTGAGGCATGACCAAGATGCAGCAAGCATGCTGATATCATTATACAAACAGCTGATCCAGACAGAAGAGAAATTGGGAGAATCAGAGGCTGCACTACAGGCAGCCCTACAACAGAAGGAAGGAGGCCAAACATCACAGCCCCCTCCACAAATAATCAACCTTGAGGAATCTCCTCAAACTATTGCTCCTCCTACATAGCAGACAACTCAAACAGCGCCATCTACATCAGCACCGGCACCAACAACAAAGCAGGCTCCAAGCCTTGATATGCAGAAGGTGAAGAATGAAATTCAGGCCTTAGAAGCCCAAATGGCAGAGTTAAATGAAGCCAAGGAGAATTTAGCTAAGCTGAATGAAAAATATGACAAGTCAAAGCAAAGCATAGCTGAAAAGGGAAGAGAAGTAAAGGCCCTTAAGGAGAAGATAAAGGAGCTGGAGAAAGAGCTCACCCTTGACAAAGTGGTGGCTGAGCTCAAGACAGTTTTATGGGCAAACATTGGCCAATCAATCACAGATCAATGGCACTATATTGAGACTATTCATGAGCAAATGGAGCTCATAGGCAAAGCACACAGGGAAGTCCAGAGAGCAAGGGCATCTCTAGGCAATATGCCTGAGATAGCCAACAGAATGATTAACGTGCTTAATAACCGTACAGGTCCTCAGCTGGCAGCAATGGGAATCCCCAATAGAACTGAAACCATCCTGCTGATAAAGAGGGTCATTACATTAAGAAGCCTGGTACAAACACTGGAAAGAATAAGCCAGGACATGCAGACAGAAGTAAACAAATTCATGGATAAGTTTGCAGCATTACAAAGCAGAGGTCTTCCTGGCTTACTGAACAGCGCAAGGAGGCTACTTTCACATGAGAACTATGCAAAAAGGGTCAATACATTTGCCACCAATCAGATCACTATAAGACCAAGCACCTCAGAAGAAACAGGGCCAGCATCTGGGCAAAGTCTCTATGACAGAGTAGAGAACTTTTTTTTTATTATGAATGAGATTAAACATTTGTTTGAAGTGCCTCCAAACTTCTACAAATATACAGAGGCAGATGAGACCTTGGATGCAATTTTGAGACTTCAATTGCCCACACAGGAATGGTGGACCAAAATGATACAGTTGATACTGTAATCAAGAGCCTTTCATCAAGTTTTGCAATCAAAAAACATAAGTCATCATGTACAGGAAAATTTGATGCATTCAGTATTTTTGGAAAAGAATAAACTGAGCCAACTCATCAAACCAATTCGGCCACTAAAGCAATACTGACAGCTGCAAATGACAGGGCCGAGAAAGCTACAGCATGACAAAGCCATAAAGACACATCATTCAGCATTAATATAGAACATCAACCGACTCAGTGGCCTCCAAAGGTCAAAAAGACTTCTGACAGAATTAAAGAGCATTCATTTTGTATTTAGAGCAGTAATAACTTCCTTATCTATTATTCTGTAAAGTTGGTGAGCGTATTTATGTCTCAAGTGACTCACCAGTTCAGACATTTTGTATCACCGATTGTATATATTCCCCCTCGCCGAAGGAGCAGGGGTGGTTGTTGATTTTCTCTTTTAGAGATCTTATGCTGTAAATGGTCAGAGTATTAATACAAAAGCTGATGGAATTTCCAAAGTTCTGTGTTGTCTGAGGCATAGTGTGTGTTTGCTGAATGCTACAGGATTCCTGCGTATTTCATGGCACAATAAGTTTCCTTTAAACTCTTTGTTATGTGTTTTATTATTTCTTCATAACCCATTCATGTTCTATGTTTCACAGTTAATGGCAGAAAAAAAGAATAGTTTCAGGATTTATTCATAGAATACCCTGACCTCAATCTATGCTGTTATAAATGTTTTCTTCAGTTATAGTTATAAGGGTGTAATTCTTAATTGCTGCACCACCAGGCTATATCTTTCACGTTGGCTATTGTTTCAGGAATTCAAATCTGCTCCTGTGCAATACATCTCTTTCTCACACCCCCAGCTTAGTGGAAAATTCTTAATTGCTTTTCACTGGTTAAACGCACTTCATCATCACAATTTCAAGTTTGTTTCATGAAATATCTAAATGGCCCTATTCCTTCAAAAATCACACTCAACAAATTCAAACAACCCGCAACTGCAGACTCCATTGCCCAATGGACTAAAATTGTCTGAGCATATCATCTTAGGTACTGAAAGACATCACTCAACCAAACTATAAAACCAAACCCTCATAACTAGACTAAAATCCTCACAAAACAGAGATAAATCTTAAAGAGAGAGCCCTCTCTGATTGCAGGTTGGGCTAGAACCTGTAATCCAAAGCTTGGTTAGTGGTTACCCCGGCCGTATTCCCTTCGAAGTCAAAGGGAACAACCTGGGTGTTAACATAATTGGCGACTCCGCTGGGGACCAGCATATTTTTCAACTGCTGTCTGTCTTTAGAAAGTGGTTCTAAAAACAGCTTGAGCAGTCCCTTGAAATAGTTCTAAAAAATATCCTAAAAAATACCAAAAAGAAGTTCAGAAGCTGGCTCCTAAAAGGAAGACTAGGCACGCTAGGTCAAATCCTAACCCAAATCCTCCTCCTGTTTTCGAGAATCCAAATTTGATCCATAAAACTCAAAAGAGCCAAAAGGAACCAGAGCAATCTCCTGAATCTAGCCCTGAGGCAGTTCAGCACACTTTTATCCCCACCCCTTCTAAGCCAACTTTTCACCTCCATACAACTCATTCCTCCCCCTCTTCATCATCCACTTCACAAAATATATTGTCAACACCTAACACCCAAACTGCTATTGTTGTCCCTGTTGTTCCAGTTGTCCCACTTATCCCACCAAATATGGCTAACCGTTATGCACCCCTCTAGCTGCCAAACAATCCTGGGGCCATGCCTCAGGATTACCAAGGCAAAATCACTTATTTTGATGGAACCAGTACATACACTGCCTTACAGCATACCAAGAAAATGCAAGATTACTTCGAAAACTATGAGATAGATGATGATGATGTGAGAATGAAAATTTTTGTACAAAGTCTGACAGGTGAAGTAAGAACTTGGTTCAGGGCGCTGGCTGCAAATTGTATAGCTAATTCGGGTGCTCTTTACCAGTCTTTTCTAAACAGATGGGAAAAGAAAAAAGACCCTCTACACATTTTATCTGAATATGACACCATAAAGAGAGGCCCACAAGAAACTGTCTCGGACTATTGCACTAGATTCAATTCTATCTATAGTGCCATTCCTCAAAACCTTAGGCCTCCACCTGATTTATCATTAATTAAGTTCCCTGATGGGTTTGATGCTGATATGGCATATCAATTAAGAGAAAGAGCCCCTGCAACTTTGGCAGACATGCAAGACATAGCAGTAAGTGTAGAGGCAAACTTGATTGCCAAGAGAAATAGGGCCAGAACTGAAAGAAGAACTACCTTTAAGGAAGAACCCTCAGCATTTGAGCAGAAATTAGATGCAATCATCAAAGGAATGGATAGACTTGGGGACAGAGTGGAAACCATAGAAAGAAAGGCATCATGGGAAGGGCAAACAAGCAACATAAGAAACCAAAACTTTAGAAAGAATCAAAATCCCAATGCTGGAAGAACTGATCCTGACCAACATGTCAGACCCCCTTTCCAAGAGAATTATGCTGAGGCTTCCACATCCAGAGAACCCAATGAGGATCCTCATATCAACCTAATGGGTTTGGACAGTGGGAATCAAGTCTTTTTAACACAAGAAGATCATGAGGATGATGATATCAAGCAGTTCCAAACCAAATCAGGTGAGTCATTTGATTTCAAACAAGGCTATGATACAGCTGTTTTCAAAGTTCATAAGCAATATAAATTAAGAAGTAGAACAATAAATGTGACACAGCCTGAGAAAACAAAGGACACCCCACAACCTAAGAAGGCTATTGTCACAGAGCCAATTGACAAAACTGATCCAATCACAAAGGAAGTAACAGTTGAAGAAATAACTGAAGCATCTCCCTCAAATCAACAGCCAGTGGCTACATCATCCTTGCAGCATAATCCAAGCAATATTTCTCAAAAGGTGAGTAAAAAGGACAAACCCCAAGATCAAAACGAGAATCAAGAAGAAAGCTCTAAGGAGTCCATTGAAAGGGAAAAGGTTGTTAACCAAAACACTAAAACCCAATCTGAAAAACCTTTTGACTTGGAAGTTGAAATTGGAAAATTGAAGATAGCCATTCCTCTCTCAGAGTTGGCCAAACATAACATCTATAAACAACAAATCAAGAGATCCCTTCAACTCACTCATAACAAAGATGATGTCAATGTGTTGGATGACACTCCAGAACTACTTTTCGGCCCAGAAGTTGATGGAAAGACAACAGTTACAGGAATCTTACCGTTCTATGTCAGCCTGCATGTTCATGATAAGATATTACACAATGCAATGTTTGACTCAGGTGCTTCCCACAACCTGATGCCCAAATCAGTCATGGAAAGATTAAATCTAGATATTACAAGACCATATAAGGACCTGTTTTCATTTGACTCCAGCCAAGTTAAGTGTTTAGGTCTTATAAAGGATCTCTGTGTGTCACTGGTCCAATACCCCAATAAGACAATCTTGATGGATGTTGTAGTTGCTGATATCCCACCCAAGTATGGAATGTTGTTATCAAGATCATGGGGGGCTAAACTTCAAGGTTCTCCTCAGTTAGACATGTCTTATGCCACCATCTCTGTCTTTGGGCAACCAAAGAGACTATACAGAGAAACACTCATGAAATACATGGTCAGCAGTGAAGAAAAACCTCAAAACTTTCCCATATATGTTGTCCATTCTGACATAGACTCATATATTCTCTTCAATGATAATACAGGTTCTACAAATGATGATGAAACTAAGACATTCAAACAAGATCAAGATATAAATGAACAAACTACTGCTCTAGAAATAATGATCGAGCAATCAATAAACAAAATTGTTCAAGACCTAACCATCCAACGAGTGAAGGGGGATTTTGTCACTAATGACAAAAGACTGAGATCTTATAGGTCTGCTGCTGTTGAAATACTAAATTCCTTCACTGAATTTCAAATTACCAAAATTTCTAGAACCCATAATCTCCATGCTCATAGTTTGGCCACATTTGCAAGCACATATAAACTACCTTTTGAACCCAAGCATTGCTTTATAGCTGAGATTAAACACCGGCCTTCTGTCCCAAACAATGTCAAGGACTGGCAAGTGTTTGATGATGATACACAAATAAATAATTTCTTGACTTTGCAGCAAGAATTTTCAGGACTAAACATTGATGCAGAGGCTGCAAGTGAGTCACAGACACTAGGTGAACAGGACCAAATAGCAATATCACCCAAAATAGCCAACCAAATGCTACATCCAACAATTTTTAACAAAGACAACATACAAGAAATTCAACAAATCAGTTGTGAAGAAGTAGCTGATGCTGAAGCTGAAGTGATACAATTGAAAGACAATTTTCTTCCAACAGGCCTAACTCCATTGGAGGATATTTTTGACTCAAAATGATATCCCTAGAAAACCAAAAATGCAGCCTCTTAATGCTGCCATTGAAGAACGCAACATTGGAACTGTTGAAAAGCCCAAGATAATAAAATTGTCTGCATCCTTACCTCCTGATCAGAAGCCTAAATACATTGACCTCTTCAAAGAATTTCAGGATGTCTTTGCATGGAGTTATGAGGATTTAAAATCCTATGACACCTCTATTATCCAACACACCATCCCTCTCAAGCCTAATCAAAAGCCATTCAAGCAAAAATTGAGAAGGATCAATCCTATGCTTCTCCCTTCAATTGAGAAAGAGGTACAAAATTTTTTTAAAGCTGGTATCATAGCACCTATCAGGTTTTCAGATTGGATTTCAAATTTGGTGCCCACAAGAAAGAAAACTGGTGAGATAAGACTTTGTGTTGATCTAAGGAATTTGAACCAAGTATCCCTCAAGGATAATTATCCCTTACCTAAGATGGATCACATTCTCCAAAGAGTGGTAGGGGCTTCAAGGATCTCATTACTTGATGGATTCTCAGGTTTTAATTAGATCTTAGTACACCCTGATGATCAAGACAAAACCGCATTCACAACCCCTTGGGGAACCTTCAAATATGTAAAAATGCCTTTTGGATTGAAAAATGCAGGGGCTACATTTCAAAGAGCAATGGATATTGTTTTTGCCAAGGAGATTCATGACTTCCTTGTTGTTTATTTAGATGACCTCACACCTTTCTCAAAATCTAACCAAGAACATTTGAGACATCTAAGGCAGATATTCATAACTTGTAGGAAATATGGAATTTCTTTAAATCCCAAGAAATCCCTGTTTGGTTTGGAAGAAGGCAAGTTATTGGGTCATATTATTTCAAAGGATGGCATTAGAATTGACCCAGACAGGATACAAGCTATTTTACAAATGCCCCACCCAAGAAACATCAAAGAATTACAAGCCTTCTTGGGAAAGATTAACTTCTTAAGGAGGTTTATCCCAAACTTAGCAGAATTGATCAGATTACTAAATAACATGCTAAAGAAGGATTCAAAAGTGAAATGGACAGTAGAAGCAAATCAAGCTTTTGAAGGCATAAAATTGGCTCTTACCCAAACACCAGTCCTAACAAATCCTCAATTTGACAGAGAATTTATCATTTTCTCCTTTGCCTCCCAGCATACCATTGTTGTTGTCTTATTACAGAAAGATGACCAAGGAAATGAAAAACCCATTGCTTTCTTTAGTAGAGCTCTCAGAGATGCACCTCTGAAATATCAGATCATGGAGAAGCAAGCTTATGCTTTGGTCAAGGCCATTAAAGACTTTAGGATTTACATCCTATACTCCCATGTTATAGCTTATGTGCCAAGTCCCATTGTGAAAGACATACTCACTCAAGAAAACTTGGAGGGCAGAAGAGGCAAATGGATTGCCAACATCTTGGAATTTGATATTGAAATAAAACCTACAAAACTAATAAAAGGGCAAGGTTTGGCCAAATTAATGACAGAAGCAAACTTCCAAGCCTTAGACATTAACCAGCTGGACAATGAACCGGAGCTGGCGACTCCAAAGATCAATGTAGCCTTTGAACAATCCTCTTGGTATTCTGATATATGTTATGTGTTACAAAACCTGTGTGCTCCCCCAGGATTGTCCAGAACTAAATGTAGGTTCTTAAAAATGAAAGCTTCAAGATTTTGTGTCATGGATGGCAATTTGCTTTGGAAAAACCATGAGGGTATATTGTTAAACTGCTTAATTGAGAATGAGACTAACAATGTCATAAAAGAATTTCATGCAGGTGATTGTGGTGGACACTTGTACTGGAAGTCCACCGTGGATAAGATATTGAGGGCTGGTTACTATTGGCCCACTGTTTTCCCCGATGTCAAAAAATCTACCACTTCATGTCATAAATGCCAAGTGTTTGAGGGAAAGAGAAAGTTACTGCCACTTCCTTTGAGGCCTACTGCAACAGAGAGACCTTTTCAACAATGGGGTTTGGATTTCATTGGGGAAATTCATCCCTCATCTTCAGGCCAACATAGATGGATTCTAACAGCTACAGACTACTTTACTAAATGGATTGAGGCCATCCCATGTAGACAGGCAAATGATACAACAATCATTCAGTTTTTGGAGAATAACATATTGTCTAGATTTGGTTGTCCTGATAAGATCATAACAGACGATGCTGCAGCCTTTAGATCCAAGAAGATGGTGAACTTCTGCCACAAATTCCACATTACCTTGGGCCATTCTACTGCATGCTATCTCCAAGGAAATGGCCTTGCTGAATCATCAAATAAAAGCCTTGTAAACATCATAAAGAAGATGTTGGAAGAAAATAAGAAGAATTGGCATAAGAAGCTTATCAATGCCTTATGGGCAGACAGACTAACGACCAAGAGATCAATTGGGGTCAGCCCATATGAGTTAGTCTATGGATTAGAAGCCAAATTTCCTTCATCACTAGGGGTTCCTGTTATGAAACTACTTCAAGAAAGTCAAGCTGAGCCCAATGACATGCAAAGAAGGATCAATCAAATAATATGCTTGCAGCAAACTAGAGACCAAGTCTATAGCAGAGTTCAAGTTTTACAAGAAAAGTTAAAGAAAGCTTTTGATAGAAGGACTAAAGCTGAAGACTTTAACATTGGTGACAAAGTCCTCAAGTGGGATTCAAGAAGGGAAGATAAAGGAAAACATGGAAAATTTGATTCCCTTTGGAGAGGACCATTTGTTATTCAAGCAGTGCAACGAAACAATACTTACTTTCTTGAAAGTCTTGATGAAACTGATTTGGATGAAGGTCCTGTGAATGGCAGGATGTTGAAGCACTATTTTGACTACTCTCCATGTATATAGCATGGCTGTTCCCCTGTACATAATCTGTTGTATATAATGTTTTTTTTCAGCATGTGAAAAGCTCAGTTTGAAAGGTCTTGCAGAATAAGGAAAAGGCTTTTAGTTCAGCAAATTCCACAAGTATGACAGATTCCAATTTTGAGATTTCGAGGAGGAAAACTCCAAGTTTTGATAAAAGAAGTTAAGGGCCAAGGCATTCTGACCTGCTGTTCTTGGTCTTTCAAATGGAAAAACCATCCCCATGTGGAGCCACTGTTAGATACCTATACCAATACGTTTCATATTACATGATTGGCAAAGAAAGTTCCAAATATGCTCTGCTTTGTTGATGCAAAGATCCCATATTTTCAAGAGAAGGTAATATGTGTACATAGCTTCATGTTGACTGAATTTTGGGATGGATGGTCCAACAGCCTAATCTGGATCATGCCATGTTTCAATTTCTTGTTGTAGAATAGAGAAAGAAGTCTGTCCAAACTGTTTAATCTTGGCAGACCAGTAGTTAGGTAGAGAATTAAGGTTCCCAACTGCTTAATCTGGGGCCTTGGAAGCAATAAGGGTAGTTCTACATAGAAAGTCAAAAGAAAAAGCCAAAGGAAAAGAAAAGGCACATGAGGGTCTGCAAGTCTAAGTGCACCCTCCATGAAGAAACAAAAAATGCTAGGCAAGTAGATGGGTAGGTAGATGGGGTTGCAGAAATGTCATTCCTTTCATTTTGCTGGTCTAACATAAAGGAAACATTAGTGGATAGAGAAGTTCCTCTTCTCCATCATTTTGCAGCAACTCAAAGGAGCATGTCTAGCTTCCTGTTTCCCCCCTTCACATTTATTGCTAACATCCCTACACCAGTTGTGTTCATGAAAGAAGTCAAGGTCTTGTGTTGGTTCTTGTTTCTTTAAGAGCCACATTTCTTGTCTAAAATTCTTTTCATTTTGATCTACTTCCTAAACTAAGTTGATTTCATATAAACTTAGTGTTATCCCTTCTCATCCCCATCTTCCACTCATATTAACCCCTAAGTGCTTACTATTTAACTCCCTATACCCCTTGTTCCCCCTATTACTATGTAAATTATACAAAAAAACCCAAAAAATTACATATCCCCTTCCCCGAGCATTATAGCTCTATGATCGGTTTCAAATGTTTTGAGCGCTAAACATTAGAGCATGACCCACAGAGTGCTATAAATTAATCCTGGGATTAATCCAAGATCAGCTTGGATTAATAACCTTAATCCCGGTTTTGTAAATAAACCTGTGCATAATCCACTTTTCCGTAACACCGTCAAAAAACCCACTTTTCTAATGTTTCCGCCGGGCGCGTATGTCGAAAATAATGTTATTTTATTCCCCGCCCGCTGCCGTATCGTCCTAACAACTTGATGACCCGTCGACCGTCGGATCTGGGTTTTCCCATCCGACGGCCCTTATCCATATCGGGTCGGCACCGATGACCGTAAGTTACCTCCCGAGAAACTGTCAGAGGGTGACGTCAGGCCTTTGCCACACGTCGCCCCCAAATTTTCTCGGGTCGCCCTCTGACAATACTGCTTCCGTATCCAGAGCGGTCTGAGAAAAACCACTTACCGCTTCTGGTTTACCGCTGGTCCCGTCACGTCCTCGTCACCGCCACGACGTGCCCACGTCACGCCACCTCACCGCCTCATCATCGCCCGGCCCGCCACCGCTCCGACCTGTCCACCACCTCACCAGTCCCCGTGGACCACTCACAGGCCGCCACGTCACCCATCCATACCCGACCCCACCTAATGACGTCATGCTGACGTCATCCAAAAAAAAGTGCCAATGACCCAAAAGTCCATATTTTTGCCGAAAATCACGGTTTTTCTTACTTTTTGCAAAACAAAAACTGTTCTGCTCTGCATGCATACTACGACCATTAGCCACCAACCTGCATAAACCAATACAAAGACCGTGGGCGCGTCCATTACACCTGCATTTGTAACCATTGCCGGAAATTCATAAGGTATTTATCCAAATCGTTCCCTCCGCGCCTGGTTTTGTCCATAATTCTCCAAAGATAGCTTAAAAAGAGTGAGGAACACTGTAACTACCAGCAAACCTCCAATAACCAATATCTATTTTCAATTGTTGGGTCGAAATTCCTCTACAGAACCCGCATTTAGCCAAATTTTCCTAAATTCACAGACAGTTCACGCATTCGTGAACTTAAGACCCGAGCTCCACTAATTCACCATGAATACAGTTTCACTAGGCCTGGCATTTTCTCTATCAGTCCTCTGTGCAATATTTCAATTGTTGACACTACCAATTACCCTCTGTTCCTCTGCAATTCACCTCTCTGTTCCAGAGATACCCCTCTGTGTTGCTCTATTTAGTAACACTAGTTCTAGTACAAGTCATAGTACTACTTAACCATGGAAACACCAGTAGCCCTGAATATTCAACCTCTGAACGCCCCACAAAGAGAGTTAGAATGGAAGGCCCTAGGAGATAAAGATTACCAGATGATAGACTTGTTCTCAATGAATTCCAAATTTAATATTCATATCCTAAATGAATTAAAAGCTCAACACCTCAGTGGAGCTGATATTTTAGGGATTTGGGACTCCAACTTGCCCATTTACAACCTCCCTCAAGTCAATGTCCTTCCAGACCTGATCCATAGATGTTGTGAGAACTATGATCCCTGTCAAAGAGCTGTCCTCAGTACATCAGGTGCAGTCTTGTTCCATATTACCCCTGAGGCCATAAAACAAATGCTGAACTTTCATTCTGCAAGACCATTGACTCCTCTCTCCATGATGGACTTATTAAAGAAGGGGGGCAGGCTGTCCAGTGCCCAGGTCATCAAAATTAATCAGCTATTCATTCAGCCAAGCTCTGAAGCTCTGAGAACACCTCCTATTGGACACCCATATCTCAATGACTTGGGCAAGATGCTGGTGGATTTGATCAGCTATGTCCTGGGGTATAAGGGAATTGAGGATGTTGATGACACCATAATGGCCATGCTGTCCATATTTTCTCCTGGAAAGCCTCCTGCTGTGCACTATGACTATGCTGAGTATATTGCAAACAAGATTCATGAGCAACTGATGAATCTAGAAAGGGAAAAGGTGTTCAGATCAGTGTTGCACGAAGCGCCCCCCCCGGTTCCAAGCCCCGAAGCGCGTCCCGTACGGAAGCGCCTAGGAAGCTTGGCCGGAAGCGCGCTTCCGAAATTCGGAAGCGTGCTTCCGAAATTTTTAGACGCTTCCTGGAAATTTGGAAGCGCTGGCGCTTCTGAAGCGCCGAAGCGCGCTTCATACGGCGCTTCCCAGACGCTTCCCAGACGCTTCCAGAAAAGCTTACGGAAAAGCATTTAGAAAATCGTTTTTTTTTTTATTTTTTTTTAAATTTTAGGTGAGTTTGCTTGTTGGGGGTGGGTCCACCTTGGGTTAGGGTGACAAATGAAAGCAAAAAGAAATATAAATATAGTAGATGCTCCCTCATCTGGTCCCTTGGTTCCTAGGTTCCATGGTTCAACACCAACAGCAGGGGGTTCTTCTTCATCAGTTTCAGTGCCACGACTTCCAGAGGCACCATCTTCTTCATTGCCACCACGTGGAGGCCCGCCACCACGTTCTATTCGTGGTGGAAGGAGGAGAGATTAGTAGATATATTCACAATCTACTACTTTTTGTCATAGATTACTCATTAGACTTGTAGACTTGTGAATTTGAATTTTGAACCTTTTTGGCTTGGCGGTGACCAAGTGACATATTTTGTAAACATTATTATTTGAATTTTGGACATGACAAATGTTGACAGTTGCTCACTTGCTAGATAAATCATAATATGCTCTATGTTTTATGTTTTATAATATGCTTAAATGTTTTATGTTTTATAATATGCTTAAAAATTTGATGTATGTTTGTAATAGCTAGAATATAGATGATTGTTGTACATACTAGTAACTACAATGGAATCATGGATGCCATATCTATCTTGATTTATGCAAAAATATGCATGTTTTCATGTCTTCTACAATTAATTTGGTATTTGGGATGTTTGTTTTGAGTATAAATGCAAAAAAATATAAAAATATATATATATATATATAGCAGACGCTTCCGCGGACGCTTTTCTTCCTAGATTTTTGGAAAATGACGCTTCCGCGCTTCCGCTTCCGCTTCGCTCCCGCTTCGTGCAACATTGGTTCAGATACACCTCATACATCTATCATCTGTTCCTATTTTATCAACCAGACAGTTTCCCTATTCCTCTCAAGAAACTTGATGCCCAGGGAAATCCAAGGTCTGTAGTATTTTGGACCTCAGTTTTTCATTGCACCTCCCATTCACCATACACATACTGTGAATTCATAGACCTGTTCATTCATCCAGCTATGACTTTGTTATTTGGTGTCCCTCCTCCCAGATTGACAGATGAGATGCAAAGGATACTTCACCTCTCAAAGGCCTACAGCATTGGTGATTGGTACTTTTACCAACACCATACAGTAATCAGAATATATGGCTGTGAGTTGAACCCTTATAGGCTGCCAAGATATGTCCCAATGAGACTATTTTCCTTGGAGTATTTCAGACAGTTTGGAAATGCAGACCAGGTCCATTTCCACAGCAAAAACAAGAAGGTGCAACTAAAGGTCAGGAACCAGCTAGGTCCATTTCTTTACAACCAAAGGGAGGAGGGATGGAAGGAAGCAGATAGGATCCTAGAGAGCCTCCAATTAGAAACTAGTTTCCACTGGATACCTTATGACCCTAATCATTTCATTTCTCTCAGGAGGGTAAAATATAAATTGGGTGGCTATGCTCACATCAGATTGCCTCACATTGAGAAATATGCCAATTTATTAAGTTGGGAAGAGGGCACTCTAGAAGACTCAATGACTAGAGAGCAAATGCTACAAAGAGAGGCAAAGAATATTGAAAAAGAGGCTGACTTGGAAACTTGTGGACAGGTTTCCTCTTCATACCAAAGGCAGCTTGGAACAGCTGCATCATCTTCGACAGCACATTAGCAAGCAGCCAAGGCTACTTATCAGGCTCCCAGCAAATGCAAAGAGAAGCAAATGGAGTAGGAACAGCCAGCTCCTATAGCAGAACAGCAATCAGAAAAGCAAGTAGAACAGCAAGAAGAAGGGCAAAAAGAGGGGCAGCCAATACAGCAAGAACAAACAGTTGAAGCCCCTGTATCCACTGAGAAACAGGCTCAAGAGAATGTGACTCCTAGGCAAGAAAAGACAGTGGAGGCCTCAGTACTACAAACTCCACAGAAAGAAGAAAAGGGAAAGAAGAGGGATAGAGAGCAGGAGACTCCCCTCACCACATCCACAAATCAAGGGGAGAAAAGGCACAGAATGAATCCCCTCTCCGAGGAAGAAATGCCTATTGGGCAATCTTTGGGCATGGGCCCACCAAGTATGGAGGCATCTGCAAGTTCCTTTCAGCAGGAACAAGAAAGAACAGTTGGAGGAGAAGTCAGCTTCTCAAGCCAGCAACGCAAAGATGATACAGGAATCAAACAACAATTTATTGATATCAAAAAGAAGAATGAGCCACTTAGGATACAACTGTACAATCACCTATTGAAAATGGCTCCTACAAACCAGCAGAGGTTGATGTCTGCATATGATGTAGAAGAGGGCAAAATGATAATGAGTCATTTCATGCCAACCATGCTGCAGCCACAGTCAGCTGCAGACTACATAAGGACCAACCTTGAGGTCCTTGCAAAAGACATCCACCCTATGGATCAAATTGAATTGCACAAACAAACGGGTGAGATGGTATATGCCACTCTGGCAGACAAAACTTTGGTTAATTATAGGTTGGAAAATAGCCTAAATAATAAAGCTGCCCAACTTGAGTTGGAGAAAGCATCCTCTCAGGCAAAGGACAACCGAATCAAAGCATTGGAGGATATCATCATAGAACTTGGGCATGATCCCAAGGACACCAAAGTTATACAAGCGCTGTTGAAAATAAGAGATGCAGATATGGCAGCACTAAGGAAAATGGTTAAGATCCCAGCAACTCTTCACCCACAGACAGAAGAGGTTGCCCAGCTAAGGCATGACCAAGATGCAGCAAGCATGCTGATATCATTATACAAACAGCTGATCCAGACAGAAGAGAAATTGGGAGAATCAGAGGCTGCACTGCAGGCAGCCCTACAACAGAAGGAAGGAGGCCAAACATCACAGCCCCCTCCACAAATAATCAACCTTGAGGAATCTCCTCAAACTACTGCTCCTCCTACAGAGCAGACAGCTCAAACAGCGCCATCTACATCAGCACCGGCACCAACAACAGAGCAGGCTCCAAGCCTTGATATGCAGAAGCTGAAGAATGAAATTCAGGCCTTAGAAGCCCAAATGGCAGAGTTAAATGAAGCCAGGGAGAATTTAGCTAAGCTGAATGAAAAATATGACAAGTCAAAGCAAAGCATAGCTGAAAAGGGAAGAGAAGTAAAGGCCCTTAAGGAGAAGATAAAGGAGCTGGAGAAAGAGCTCACCCTTGACAAAGTGGTGGCTGAGCTCAAGACAGTTTTATGGGCCAACATTGGCCAATCAATCACAGATCAATGGCAGTATATTGAGACTATTCATGAGCAAATGGAGCTCATAGGCAAAGCACACAGGGAAGTCCAGAGAGCAAGCGCATCTCTAGGCAATATGCCTGAGATAGCCAACAGAATGATAAACGTGCTCAATAACCGTACAGGTCCTCAGCTGGCAGCAATGGGAATCCCCAATAGAACTGAAACCATCCTGCTGATAAAGAGGGTCCTTACATTAAGAAGCCTGGTACAAACACTGGAAAGAAGAAGCCAGGACATGCAGACAGAAGTAAACAAATTCATGGATAAGTTTGCAGCATTACAAAGCAGAGGTCTTCCTGGCTTACTGAATAGCGCAGGGAGGCTACTTTCACATGAGAACTATGCAAAAAGGGTCAATACATTTGCCACCAATCAGATCACTGTAAGGCCAAGCACCTCAGAAGAAATAGGGCCAGCATCTGGGCAAAGTCTCTATGACAGAGTAGAGAACTTATTTTTTATTATGAATGAGATTAAACATTTGTTTGAAGTGCCTCCAAACTTCTACAAATATACATAGGCAGATGAGACCTTGGATGCAATTTTGAGACATCAATTGCCCACACAGGAATGGTGGACCAAAATGATACAGTTGATACTGTAATCAAGAGCCTTTCATCAAGTTTTGCAATCAAAAAACATAAGTCATCATGTACAGGAAAATTTGATGCATTCAATATTTTTGGAAAAGAATAAACTGAGCCGACTCAGCAAACCAATTCGGCCACTAAAGCAATACTGACAGCTGCAAATGACAGGGCCAAGAAAGCTACAACATGACAAAGCCATAAAGACACATCATTCAGCATTAATACAGAACACTCAGCCGACTCAATGGCCTCCAAAGGTCAAAAAGACTTCTGACAGAATTAAAGAGCATTCATTTTGTATTTAGAGCAGTAATAACTTCCTTATCTGCTATTCTGTAAAGTTGGTGAGCGTATTTATGTCTCAAGTGACTCACCAGTTCAGATATTTTGTATCACCGATTGTATATATTCCCCCTCGCCGAAGGAGCAGGGGTGGTTGTTGATTTTCTCTTCTAGAGATCTTATGCTGTAAATGGTCAGAGTATTAATACAAAAGCTGATGGAATTTCCAAAGTTCTGTGTTATCTGAGGCGTAGTGTGTGTTTGCTGAATGCTACAGAATTCCTGCGTATTTCATGGCACAATAAGTTTCCTTTAAACTCTTCGTTATGTGTTTTATTATTTCTTCATAACCCATTCATGTTCTATGTTTCACAGTTAATGGCAGAAAAAAAGAATAGTTTCAGGATTTATTCATAGAATACCCTGACCTCAATCTATGCTGTTATAAATGTTTTCTTCAGTTATAGTTATAAGGGTGTAATTCTTAATTGCTGCACCACCAGGCTATATCTTTCACATTGGCTATTGTTCAGGAATTCAAATCTGCTCCTGTGCAATATATCTCTTTCTCACACCCCCAGCTTAGTGGAAAATTCTTAATTGCTTTTCACTGGTTAAACGCACTTCATCATCACAATTTCAAGTTTGTTTCATGAAATATCTAAATGGCCCTGTTCCTTCAATAATCACACTCAACAAATTCAAACAACCTGCAACTGCAGACTCCATTGCCCAATGGTCTAAAACTGTCTGAGCATATCATCTTAGGTACTGAAAGACATCACTCAACCAAACTATAAAACCAAACCCTCATAACTAGCCTAAAATCCTCACAAAACAGAGATAAATCTTAAAGAGAGAGCCCTCTCTGATTGCAGGTTGGGCTAGAACCTGTAATCCAAAGCTTGGTTAGTGGTTACCCCGGCCGTATTCCCTTGGGAGTCAAAGGGAACAACCTGGGTGTTAACACATGGAATGCTAGATGTTATGCTACTCACGTTAAGTTATCTTTGTTTTTTTTTTCAAAAAAGTTATATAGGAATATGTTTACCTTACATGGGCTTCTGCAATGACATTTATAGAGTGGTTAGTTGTTTGTTTTTAAAATAAAATACATTTACATGAAATTTTCTAATTCTCTTCTTTTTTGTTTCAGTCATGTCAGCATTTTTAATTACATGTGAATGAATAGAAAGTCTTGTGGTTTTCTTTAAGTATTTCTGCTTTGACATGCTACTTTGTTCTCTTTTTCACTTCCAGTATAAAGATATTACATTCCCAGTCTGTACTGTCTCCTATATCATTTACTCTATTTCATATTTAATAAATTGTACAATATCAATAGCAGCGAAGAAGGTGGCCCGACCTTCTATAAAAATTCAACAATTCCAACTTCATAAATCTATCGGCCTCTCTTTGTACCTTTTGGTACAATTGCTAGTAAATATAACTATAAATATATATATATATATATATAGAAATAGTAATAACAATATTAATAGTAATTAAAACTCTCTTTAACTAAATATTATACAAAATAAAAATCAAGAATAGAAATAAAATATAAAAAATAGAAAAATAAATAATTTCATTCAAACTAGCTGTTTTTTTTCTAACTGATAGTTAGTTGCTCCCTTCATCTATTTCTTTCAATGCTTAGATCTGATTCATCCTCTTGTCTTGATGATCAACCACACTGGATGGTTCAAAACACGTCGACGAAATTGCTACGATGTGATTGTTTCTGAAAGAATTTGTTATGACAAATGGATTTCCCAACTCGGACATCAATGTGACGAAGTGTCATGTTCAAGAGTGATATGCTACCTTTAGAAATGAATTATAAAATGAACACCTTTTCCCAATTTCCCCCCACTATTACTGGAAAGTACCTCTTTATTTTTTATAAGCTTGAGGAGGATAACATATGCTTGGATTGTAAGCTCATCCTTCGGACGAGTCCATCAAAGTATTTTTAACGAACCCTAAGAAAAAAAGGTTCGGTCCTATTATCCTTAACGAGTCTTATACTTTATAGGTTTTACAAGTCCAGTAAAGGAGTATCTCGATGTTGTTCTCCTTTAAAGAGTTTGAAAAATACACAAAAAGGAAACTCATTCAGTTCTTTTATCGTAAAATTTTAATGATCCGGGAGAAAGCAAAGCTCGTTGTTTTTCAATTTTTAGAGAGTCAGAAGAAAAACATAAGTAAACTCCATTAGGTTCTTTTTCATAATTTCTAGTCCCTTAGGTCCAAGAAACAGTAAAATAATATAAGAGAGAACTCTATTGACCATGTCCGATCAACGCATACACTTTTCGTAAATAGTCTTAACTCAGTCCGTAAAATGGGTAAACCTATACTGAGTAGATGGTTGTTAATTTACTTTTACAAGTTCGAACAAATAAGTACTCATCAATCTTTTCCTTTTAAAAGAGTCTGAAAAGGGCTTAAAACAAGACTCTATGATTTTCGGTTTTCATAATTTTTGTAAGGGCATGAAAAGTGATAAAAGTCTGCTAGATAGTCAAAATGATTTATCACCACTTTGTAACCTATCCTGGACATTTAAACTCAATTAATAATTATAACTGTTGAAAAATAAAAAATTTCCCTCCTAAAAGGTTTTAAATATAAAAATAATATATTTTTTAACTTAAAAACCCTATAAAAATGGGAAAAGTAAATTATCTTTCACCATTTTCATTTTTACCATTTCACAGTAGAGAGAGGAGATTTTTAACACCAAACGTCCAAGACTTATTCCGAGCTAATTGGTGACTGAAATCACAAACCGCTTCTTCCACGTAGAAGATCTCTCCTTAACTTAGATTTTTATCCCTTAAAATTTCCATTTAAAGCTTTCAGTTAATTTTTTGGGGTAAGTATTTCTCTAAAAATGCACCCTCGTCCCTGCATTGATTTCTTTCAATTGGGCCAACATAGTCGGGTAAAATTTTCCACATGGAAAATTGTGGCCTACATTGATATTTTTTGGAAAAATCAGCGCAGTTGGGACTTGTCTATAAAATAGTGGTAGCGCATGTGGCGAGGGTTCATTTTTTGAAATATTTGGGCCCCAAAAAACATGAGATCAACCTAGAAAATGATTATAATCTTTTTAAAATGGCCATTTCAGGTTAATTGATTATTCAAAATGGAGTGGAGGGAAAGAGAACACGAAGCCAATGATCTGGTAGCTTTGGCAGATCTAGCTACCATGCAGCCTCTAAGAACTTGTGGCCTCCTGAAATACTGGCTCATTCCTAGGATGAAACCTCGGGTAGGTATGATGACATGGTAGGTAAGAACCTGGAATGTCTAGGAACAATGTTTTGTGATCGGAGATCATCGCGTCAACATTGATGCCGATGACATCTATTTCTTGACTTGGCTTTCTCGTCGAGGAGCCAATATTTGAATATATGGCAAGAGGACAGGAGGAGATACTACTAGTGGGTATCTACAACACTTTTGTGGAGGTGAACCACCCGAGGATGGAAGAATTGATATTCAGACTATCTATCTCTTGCCCTTGAGGACGATTATGTTCACTAATAGCAAGTTGTTTGGTAGTGCTACTCTTCATTTATCCACATGGGCATAGATGCAGACTGTCGTGGAATGTTGGGAATCCATGGTGTTCAATTGGTGCGAGGCTGTGGTTATAAACATGAAGTGACAACTAACTATATGCAAGGATGGAAAACTGAAGAATTTTGGTTATGGTGCCATTCTTATTACTTTCACCTCATAAAGGATGCCCCTTCTCCGACCATAGAATATTTTAGTAGATGAGGGGCAACCCAGGGATCCATGCATGATGAGGTGAGTTGATCTGATGATGGCATGTCATGGAGGCAATGGACCAGTAGTGACGTATACTCTTAAGTTTTTTGACTGGTTAGGCCAACAGATCATTTTTATTGAGGACTTCCCATATGTCAGGATGGATTACAAAGGTGATCCCAATATCCCACTTCCAACCAGAACTCAGTGAGGTGATCTAGGTGAGAGTTTCTCATTTTGAAACGTATTCAAATTTTTTAATTTTTTATGTGTTTTTTCCTTCAAAGGCTAATTATCTAAAATGCATGTTCAGATGTGGGCCCAAACCAACCAGCAGGGATGAGCTGATTTGACAGATTAGGCGAGCATCATAAAGCAACTGTGGTAGCTAATCCAGAGGCAGTAGAGATTTTGACAGAGCTTGAACACAACCTAGAGAGGTTGACTTTGGATATCCCAAATATTGGGACGGATGACATTCCTCTCTGATATCAGAGACATGCAGTTGGGGTTCCAAGGCCACTTAGATGATTACTGTGTCGAATTGCTGATGTTTTTGTTTTCTATGATGAGAATCATCATGCTTAGTTTTTCTACCTTCTAGGATGACACTTTTTCTTTTTGGTGCCAGGATATTCAGTAAATAAAGGCCACAAGGCCTTATCTCCTCCGATGACATATTTTATAGACACACTTCTATACAAACTCTATTTAAATGAGAAAACACTATGAATGAATATTTATTTTAATTTACAAATGTCGAAAATGACTATTTAACACATGATTATCCAATGCATCTTTCAATGTGTTTAAATATCTTTGAATGCATTGATATTCGATATAATCAAATTTCATTTCCAAAGGACGAACTTGTAAAAAAATTCTTAACATTGTTGGACTTCTTACTACATATACATTGTTTAAATGTAATACTATGAGCTGTGAATCTAACCTAACAATCAAACACGGAATACCAAATGTGATGGCATCAAAAAATTGCTCAATAATTGTGCTATATTCTGCTATGTTATTTCTTGTTTGACCGAGGCATATTCCATTAATAGAGACTAGCTCATCATTGGGTGAATAGGGAACCCATGTGACAGAAGATAAATTTTGAGTACTATGACTAGCACCATCAGCAAAGTCAATGTAGGTATGAGGGAACATCGACATCTGCAAATAGTGTGCAAAACAAGATGAGTAGGAGAATTGGTAGAAAATGTGAAAAACATTAACTAGCACACATACCTAAAAACAGTAAATAATGTACAAATCTCCACTAAAATTTTATGCATAATATTTCTTTAGGTAAAGACCATTTTTGGGCTTTCCAAAAGGAATACCATCATAATCAACCATATCATAGGCTCATTTATCTAATATGTGTTTTTTGATGTAAGGGTCATGTCACATGGGTTCGAACCTTCCCGCTCCTAACTTGTCATGAGCTTTATCATAAACCAAGACTAAGTCACATTCTAAATATGAACGAGGATTTACGTTTTGATTGAATTGAGCTTTGATGCATTTTTTGTGAACGTCGCTATCCAGTGCATCATCACGGTGATTTTCATCTAAACGTGCTAAATGTACAAAATGTTCTTTGCCCCAAGAGGTAGCAGGCAGTAATTCGATAGCTAGTTTGAGGGATGGGATTTCACATTCAATGGGTAATACTAATTCCAAACCATAATCAATTTGGAAAGGAATAAAATCTGGCAATGTTTTTGTAGTAGTGCGGTAAGCCAACAACGCTAAAAAAAGCAAGGAATGATAGTTTCCTTTATGAATACCAACTATTCGTTTAATCATATTGGTTAAAAATTTATTGACGGCTTTAGCTTGACCATTATCTTGTGGATAGTAAGGAGTATATTTATCATGAAAACGCCAACCTATGTGGATAGTTCAACCATCATAAAGTTATGAAAATGACTACCATGGTTCATAACAATAGCTTGCGGAACACCAAACCAGGAAATCACATGATTGAAAATGAAAATTGTTGCAGTTTCACCATCGTCTTTATATGTAGGAATCGGCTCAGTCCATTTTGTAAAGTAACATACTGCAAGGATAATATACACATGCCCCCCAACTGAGGGAGAGTTACAGTTGACAAGATCAATGCCCCATTTAGCAAAATGATTGACCGCTATGATAGGTTGAAGAGGAGCTAGAGGTTCTCGCATTTTGCGATCATAGATTTGGCAATTACAGCATTTGCAAAATGCAATAACGCAGTCTTTAAACATTAAAAGGAAAAACTAACTGGCATGCAATATCTTTTGGGTAGTACCATACCCAGACATATGACTACCACATGCTCCAGAATGCCAATCATTTAATGTTTTTTCGACCTCTTGGACAGTCAAACAATGTCGAAATATAGAATCAGTACTGCGATGGTAAAGAGTGTCACCAATAATATTGTATTGTTGGGATTAGTATCAAATCTAACAACAATCAGTTTTAGATAATTCGGGCCTAAAATTTTGAGTTTCGAGATATATAATGATATCTTCGTACCATGGATCTTATGTACTAATAAGAAAGAGAGATTCATCAGCAAAGGAATCTTTTGCTATAGTTTCTATACGAGTATGAGGAAAGTCACATAATAGTTCGACGAAAACCAAATATTTTTTTGACTTAGATATTTCAAATTCTAAATCAAACTATTGTAATATAACTATCCATTCGGAGTATTTTCCCCCTATAAAATTCTTATTAAGAATATACATCATAGGGTTTCAATCTGAAATGACAATTATTTTTCGGAGAAGTATATAGTGAGAGAATCGTTGAACAACTTGAACAACTGTGAAGGCTAGATTCTCCACATGTGCATATTTAGTCTCAGTTTTACTAATATTTCTATTCAACTAATACATCACATGCTCGTTGCTAGTTTCATCCTCTTGGACTAACACCATGCCAATAGTGGCATCGGATGTAGCTAAGTACATAAAGTAATCTCGATGATAACTAGGTGGATGCAGTAATGGTGCATTGGTCAGTGCATGTTTTAATGCATCAAAAGCTTTATCGCCAAGCTCATCCTAGATAAAAGGAATGCAATTTTTCAATAGTCAAGTAGAATCCTTAGTTAGTTCAGCAAAATTGTGGATGAATCTACACAAAAAGGTTTGCTTTCCCTTGAAAAATTTGGATATGTGGAAGGTTAGAAAGGGCAAGAAAATTCATAATTTCCTCTACCTTAAGGTAGTCAACACTAATGCCATCTTTCGAAATGATGAAGCCTAGGAGCCGACCCGATTGTACACAAAAGACACATTTGTGTGAATTTAGGTGAATATTGTAATGCCTACGCTAGATGAAAATTACTTTTAAGTGCAATGGGTGGTCGTCCCTTTTCATTGAATGAGCTGGAAGGTTATCCAAATAAGGTTGAACAATATGTTGGATATCATGGAATGCATAAGACATTACTCGCTGAAAAGTTGTGCTAACATTTTTCAAGCCAACTGGGAGTTTACGATAACAAAAAGTCCCCCATGGGAATATAAGCATAGTTTTGTACTGATCGGCAGGGAGTATGTTTATCTAATTGTAGTCGTAAAATCCATCCATGAATGAAAAAATTTCATTCCCGACACAATCATCAACAATTTGGTCAATATACAAAGTTGGATAATTGTCCCTAGGACAAGATTTATTAATATCTTTATAATCAACACATACTCAAATAGTTCCTTGCTTTCTATTAATAGGTACAACGTTTGATACCCAATCAATCAAATGAGTGAGGTAAATGAATCTTGATTTCAACAATTTTTCAACCTCCGTTTTGATAGTGGCAACTTGTCGTGGATGTATAGGATGTAATTTTTGTCTAACAAGCTTAGCATCTGGATACGTTTTTATCTCATGTACAACTATGCTAGGGTCAATTCCTGACATTTCTTCATATGGCAAGGCAAAGATGTTGCGAAATTCTTGAAATAGGGATTTATAGGTTTCAATCTCTTGTAAAGAGCAAGAAGCTCCTATATGAATATTTCCAATTATCCCTGCTTTCAATGAGATGTATATCAGTATCATTGCAATATGTTACCTAAATTTTGTTCAGAATTAGTAGAAAGGGTAGTTATTGGACATTAACAATCACTAAGAGTCTCAAATGAAAACATAGGTGAGAAATTATTCTCAATTTTTTCAAAAGATGGAAAGAAGGTTGAATGATGATGAGTATCATCCCATGGAATTTTGTCCAAGGTCATAACTTCCATAATCCCTTCATCTATTAAAAAAATTTGTGTTAAAAGGATCAGGCATGGAGATTGGTTCCAAGCACGACAAATGAGAATAGTCATCGATAACCATATTCATTCGATTGTTTTGAGATTTTGATAAGTTGGAAAAGGACTGAATTGCCTCATAAGCCAACTCGAAAGGGCTATGAGGTATCTCACTGCCATTTAAGACTACTTCTGACTCTAAAGGTACTTTCCACAAATCCCTCGATTCGAAAGTGCTTGATATAATCATGTTAATATGGGTATCATTATGAGGGAAATTTGGGGGAGGGAATCTGAAAGTTCCCATAAAAGATGAATCGTTGAGAATACCAACACCAACTTCTTCATACGGAGTCATTGACTTTCCAACAAAAGGCACACTACTAGTGGAATTAGGGTCTGAGGTATAGTAGCATAATTGGTCTACCTTCATAATTCTTCCTTTGTGAAGAAACATGACCATCCTAAAATATGACGGGACTACTGCCGCCATCGCATAAGTCCAACGTTGACCAAGAAAAAGGTTATATTCAAGTTGAGCATCAACAACCTTAATGTCTATTTAAATTGTTTTACCATCTAATTCAATTGGTAAATCATTGAAAAGGTTGTAAGGATGAAAACCTCTTCCATAAAATGATTTGAAAGTTGTGGGAGATTGATTGATTGTTGGAGAAACTAATAACTTCCTTTGTGTTGGAAAAGTCTGTAGCACTTCAGGAGTCGACATTACCAAAGGTGACATAGTCAAAATTTTGATGATGTTATAATTTTGAGCAGTGCTAGAATGAGGGTTAAAGGCTAAATTTCAAAGCATACCCTTTGGAGGCAGGTGAATTATCATATCAGGGTTTTGTTTTTAAATATTTAATGGTTCAAAAGAAAGAGGAGTAGTTGTGGAAATTTGACCAGATGGACTACAGTAATCTCCATCTTCAATAGGACTCTTTGATGTATAAACTTTGGATCTCGTTTCTACCATAACTTTGGAAGACATCATCATGATATATGTTGATGTGAATGAGGAGGATTGGTCATGGGAAACCATTTTGTTGTCTTGAGGAGGAAAGTGGTCCTTCAAAAAAGTAGGAGTGGGTGAACATTTGATAAATTTAGAAACTTCGGCATGATGTGGGCACTCCTTGGTGTAATGATCTTCATCATAAGTTAGGAAAGGATAACGAGGATTCCTATTTTCATAAGATGGTTCATTCTTGCTCAATTTCTCCTTAGAATGAGTGTCTTTTTTAGCTTTCCCTTTTCCCTTTTTCTTATTTCCATATTGCATACCTTTGTCGATAGATTATTCTATGGCATTAATCTCCAAAGTAATTTTGGGAGAGGGGTGTTCTTCAAGTGAATCAAATAGAGTCAAAATCTGAGTTTTCTTAGAATTTTTCTTTTAATTCTTAGATTTTTGGCTCACAAAACCAATCATACCATTAAGGGCATGCGATTCTGTAAGGGCTAGATTAGTTTGACCAGGGCAGGGCAAATCTGGGATCTTTTCATACAAAGTACCAGACTGAGTATAAAGAAGATCAAGGTATTGAGCACAAGCAATAACTTGCTCCTCAGTTACAACACCTCCTTTGGAAACATCTCCAATTATTACTGGTAAAAGAGATTTTATAAACCATTCGGCCAAAATTTGGTCTAGAATTTAAACTTTCACCAAACAACATCTTCGTTTGCATTCATGAATGTGATCTAAGACATGGGTTGACATTGACTGTTTTAAAGAGGTTAATATTTCAATTCCATTATCATATCCAATGGGCAACTGAAAATGAGTCAAAAAAGTTGTAGCAAGGGCGTTAAATGTACTGAAGGAAGCTCATGGAAATTCTACTTACCATTTGGTTGCCGAACTAGTTATGGCTCATTGAAAAAGTTGTAATATAATCGAATCATCGATTAATGAGTTGGATGCACACCAATAATGATAGGTCATAACATGGTTTGATGGGTCTTCACTCGACTTACCTTCAAACATAGGGATGTCACTAGGTAACTTAGTAGAAATGGCTAACCAAAACGGTAAATAAAGAAGAGGATCATTATTTAACTGATAGAGTTGAGGAAAATCCAAAGTTGCAATGAAAGGAAGCTGGCAGTTAGGATCTTGAGGTGCATACTGATAACCTTGAGGGATGAGTCCTATACTGGGAGGAGGATACCCATGATATCTTCAAATAGCCTGAGTAGTTGGAATCTACATACCTCCTGGACATCCAGTATTAGCATACTCTATTTTGGTTGCATAGGTACTTGAAATGTATGACCTAGGTACAGTTGATTCTGAAATGGAAGACTCTGACCCATTTGACATTGAATGAACTGTCCTTGAAAGGGTTTATTTTTGAAAGGTTGACCTTGGAGGAATTGAGTTTGAAAAGGAAAACATTGAACAAACTATCTCTAGTGTTGACCTTGGAAGGTTTCCCTTCAAACATCACTTGCACATATGGAAAATTAGGTTGTACAATAGGTATTTGGGGTTGCATGGATGGAATTTTAGGAATAGATTGAACACTAGATACCTAAGGGATAGACTAAACAAGGGTTTGTATCATTACTTGTGATGTAATTGGGACACTTACCTATGATAGTCCTCAAATGGGAGTTTAAGGTGAACCTAAACCTAGATTCTAAATAGTTATTGGTATAGAATATTGAACCAATATTTGAGGAGTACTCAAGACAAGATGCTAGAGTGGTTGTTAGGTAGGTGTCGATGAATTAACATGGGTAGTTGGTTGCACTTGAAAATTCGCACCTTCAAAAGCTAATTGTTGTGTAGGTTGTCCACTAGGTTGAATAGGTTGATACATAGGTACTTGAGAAGCAACTATAATTTACTAATGATTTAACGAAGGGTTCCAGATTGTATTCATTCCATGGTAAGGAATTCCAATGATGGGTTGAGGCATAACATATTGACTAAAACCGGTTTGAGGTAATTGAGCATAATTAAGATAATTTATGGCAGATGATTTTTGCCCAACTGTGGGCTAGGGTCCACCTAAAGGTTTTCCTCTGAGTGGAGGATGCAATGTTCCCCCCCCAGGCGGGTAGTAACCACTTGTTGGGTTTATTTGAGGACTAACAACATTACTGGAAATCATATTAATAAATTATTCAAATGTCAAACCTTCATTAGTAGGATTAATTACACTAGTTGACATGTTTGAAGGTTCATTTGAGGAAGAAGCTCCTGAATGAGCTCCAGCAAGAGAGTGATATCCAAGTGGTAGAAAATCACCATATAATGTTGACTCCAGAGAAGTAGAAAACACAGATGTGTCCAACGAGGTACTTCTAGAAGCCATCATAAACTAGTCAAAACCTAGTACTGTAGAGTAAGGAGTCATGTATCGTGGTATCCCTTGTCCTAAAAATTTCAAGGGTGTGAAATACCAAGGTTCAGGGTGAAGAGATTTAAAGAAAAGATTTGAAATATCTAATGGTTCACTAGCAGAAACTATTGGTTCTTCCTCTTCATATCAAAAAATTTCTTCGATGTTAATCAGAGTACGAGGGAGACTATCAGTAATAATGAGTTTCACACACGGTTAATGTGGAGGATCTGGAATATGCATTGTAGTAGGTGTATAAGATTCAGGTTCATAAAAATCAGACTCAGGTTCATCAATATCAAACTTAGGTTCTTCAATATCAAACTCAGGTTCATCAATATATGGTTCAGAAATAGGATTTGTATCTGAAAATTCTCCAGTATCTAATTCAGTTTGAATGAGTTCAGTAATTTGTAAATTAGTGCCTCCTAAGTGTGATACTAATTTTTGAATTTGATCAAGTTTAATTTTTTTCACTTAAAGGCTTAAGATAGTAGATGTTTCTAGTTGATTAACTTTAGTTCTTTTTACATTAGAGTCTATAATAGTAGAAGTTTCAGTTTCTGCTATAGTTCCGGAACCCAGTGATTTAGATTTTTCATATTTTACCTTTTCTAGATGACTTAGTGTATACTAAAGGGGTCCCCGACTATCCTATGTGATTGCCATGGTAATTCTGCCACAATGAAATTTTTTCAATTAATAGATCACACAATATCTAAATTACACCTAAAGTCTCTAAAAAGTAATAATAAAACAGAAAGTAACACACGCTAAAAATCTAGGAGTTCAAACCCTATAAACTAAATCTTCACAGAGATCAACAATTACTATTTGGTGATGAAATCCCATGTGTCAGTGATTAGGGTGAAAATATTTACATAAATAAGTGTTTGGAACTAGTTACCCTGACAACCTGCGTAATGAAACAGTATGGTGCAACTAAATTTTCTATAAACCATCTTGAGCAAATATTACCCTCCAAAAAGTCAAAGTGAGTCTAATCAATGTTTGTTCCAGGTACTATAGGACATTCCTTCTGTTGTCACCTTAGGTATATCCCTAGGATTGTAGTCACTAAGTTTACCAAATACAATAATTTTATCTGGGGGGACAGTTGTAGATTAGACGTACAAACAAAGGCAAAGTAACAAGATCAACCCCCTTGAAGCCTCCTCCATATGATCAATCGGAGGTTTACTTTCAAGTGACCCCAAGTACATTTCGGTACCATTTTAATAAGTGAAAAACACTATATCTTGGCTAATGAAGTGGGAATGATCACTTCACCAGACTCGACATGATCTTGTACTTAACTCATGTACAAGAAGAGTTTCTGAGAGAAAAGCTGAAATAATTGGTTTTTCTCTCCCTAACTCAAGATTTTATTGTTCTTTTGTAGCTTTGGAAATTTTGCTTCCTTCTTATTCCAAATCCCTACACTTAAGCTACTATAGGTGGCAAGAGCCCTAAAAAATATAAAATTCTAGATGAGTTTTAATTAACATTTTATTATTAAGTTGTTCTTTACTCAATAAGTAATGAAGGTGAAACTCATGATGTTATGACATGGCTCAAAATCTTAATGCACTCAAAAATGCAATTGACAACTTTAAAATTTGATGAAATCCTATTTAAAGGAAAGAAAGAGTTTCTTTGATTTTTTTGAAATGAAGTGCAAAACTCACAAATTTTCCTACTTTCTTAAAACAACCAATTTCATCTTAATGCAATGAAAATTCTGAAAATAAACCAAGTTCCAAATTTCCCTAAATATGAAATAAACCAAAAATACTCTTTATCTTTTATCACTCAAAATTTTCAAGTACACAGAACTCAATCAAGAGAGTTGGAGGAAAAATACATTTTGCCTATGAATGCTTGATTTAATGATAGGAACAATGTAATTGTGAGAAATTGCCAAAAAGAAAGCAACAATTTCTTCACAAAAGCACTAGATCTCAACGAACCCTAATTTACAATTCAAAATGAGTTTGATCACAAATAAGCAAAAAATTAAGGCTAACTGGTGTATTTGATAGAACAAAATAAGGATATCACAAGCAGAAGGACAACCTATCTTGTTTCAATCAATCGACAAACCAACCAGGAAAATCCCTAACCAGTTTCTTCAAAGAGAGCTAACTCTCAAAAAATACTAATGATGCACTCAAATGAGTTTAGAAGACATATCAAACATTCCAAACAAAGATAATGACAATTCCACATAATGAAACTCAATTTTGGGTTAAAGAAAAAGCCAAATTTTCAAAAAATTCCTAAGACCTGCGTAGGTCAACAACACAAAATAGAGCACATGTGCCTGGTTGCTAAGGAAAAACTGGCATAGAAGTGCACTCTGTTGGCAAATGAAAATAGGATAGAGATCATAAAACCAAGAAAAAATATAAATTCAAGAAATCAATGACACAAATCTAAAATTTCATTAATTCATAAAGGTTTGGGTTGGGATAAATCAGAAGGATCTGAAAGAAAAACTAAGGAAAAGGAAGAGAAAATAGACGTTCCCCAATGGAGTCGCCAATTTGTTATACCTACCAAATCCATCTTGAAGACAAGAGCGATCTCCCTAGATCCCTGATGGAAACTAGAAACAAGAAAGAAAATTTAACTAACTCTTTCCCTAATTTGGACTTGTTTGAATTATAAGAATTAAGGCTAATGGATGAGCCCTTACCTATTTCATGAAATTCTCAATGAATATCGCTTGTTGTGATTTGATGCAGCTGGTCAATGCTTGATAAGACCAGCAACCATAGACCATAAAAGTATCCAAAGAATATGCGATACAACAATCGAAAGAAAAGTTAACCTAATGATCAAGGAAATTAGGAATTGAATTTGCCTTAATAAACATTATAAACTATTTTGAACCATTCGTCATTCTAATAAGAAAAATCTGTGCGATAAAGTATTCATTTGTATTAGTCAAAGATAAAGAGAATCCTTACAACCTTCACCTTGATGTCATGAGGCTCTTCCAAAATCCCTTCAATCTCCTTCTTATATGAAAAGCTTTCCAATCTCAAACTAACAGCATAAGTTTATCTTCTCTAATTTCTAACTTCGTTTAATCCTCTACCCTCTAGTCATTTTAAGGCCAAGGGGAATAAGATTCAAATCCAAAAGAGGAGGGTGAGACCCCTTAATTCAGGGATTAGGTTTCCATGAGGAAATGGATTAAGATGCATCATTCGAGGGGTATAGTTTGAACAGTCATCAACTAGAAGCTTTCAGTTGGGAAATATTCGACCAACTATGCTTCTAGAATGTACTTTTTATTTTTACTTTGTTGAATTCAGCTACGCGGGTTTATAGTGGCGGATGGAGCACATCTTTGTGTTGTTCTCAGAGTTAATTCCATCGAATGCACAGGAAAATGTAGGAAAATCAGTGCAGGTAAAACTTGAGAAGGGGTGACAACTATTTTCCCCAAATTTCTCATCTCCTTCAATATATTTTTCGTTTTTTGACTTCTAAGGGAGTTCAATCAAACATGGCCATTGATGGTAAAAGAACCACAAACTAATCAAGTGCCATGGGAAAAAATTGACATGTAATAAGGAATGTGAGTGCAAGAACACACAAGTGAAGGAATGCAGGAGTGTAGGGATGCTATTGTAGGCCGCACGAGTGAGGGTTGAGCATGTAGAAAACTACACTAGGGTGATGCAAAATATAAGAAGGGTTAGGTATGTATTGTATTGACGTTTTAAGGTTGAATTGATGCTAGTGGATTGTGTCCTAGGAGAGGAAACTTTCGAGGTCTGTTGTTTTATCTTTCCTTTTACATATAATTGGTTTTACCTCTATAAAGATGTCTCTTCTAGTGATTTTTCAAACTCACCAGCTCCATGATTTTGTTTGATGAGGAGGTGTTGGCTTCTATATAATTTTGGGGTGGAATGAAGTTTCCATGTGTTTTCCTTGAAACCCAAATCGTATGTTTGTGCTTCATTATCTCTACCAATGCTACCTTCATATCCCCAAAAATAAACCAAAACCAATATTATTAAAATAAAAAACAAAAGACTTATTAATAGAATTAAAAGACAACTGAAAATATTTTCCTACTTCTAGGTTTAACTTCCACTGGTTATTCTTTGCAAAAACAAAGAGATATTCATTGATAAATTTCACTGAGTTTTTTCCAAAACAGAAAAATGATTTCATATTAATAGCAATAAAAAAGAACAATAAAAAAGTGATTAGCATCCCACTAGTTTGTCTTTTGTGCTATAATAGAATCATTCCTATAAATGAAATAAGCATTGCTCTAAAAACCATTAAACTTGTTCTTGTTTAATATTGCTCATTGATCTAAATTGCAGAGATGGATCATTCCTATTACATATTCCAATAGAAGTTTTTGAATTCATTAGGAGGTGTGTTAAATTAAATCAAAATGCCTCTCGATCATTGAACATAATGAGAGGAAAAATATTTATAGGAAATCTTGTCAAGATCAGAGTTACAACCTTCTTTTGATAGTCAATTTATTGTCCCATTACATCTCCGATAAATGTGGGTGATAGTGACAAAGTTGAAAGCCTAGAGGAGAACTTTGATTCAACATTTCCATGTATCTAGATTTGATCAGTTCAAGGAGCCTCTATTGTTTTCCCATTGTATAATGGATTTGGAGTCCCAAAATACAGTGATCATTACACATTCGTTTTTGTTCTTGACGTGGCTAGCCAATCCCGTCTCAATTTTTGTTGATGTGGGAGAGACCCAACCACTTGTCAAATTGGAAAACTCGCTAGAATTTTACAATTAAGAACCTTCTGCCACAATGTGTCTTTTCAGTTTCCTTCACACAACCTGTATCCTTATGCAGGAGTGGCTCAAGACATAGTTTAAAAAAAAAATTACTTTCTCCTCCATTCTCCCACTATTCCACCTTCGCACCAGCTATCCCATTTCCTAATAGCTTGCCCAAATAGCATAGCTAAATGCCTAGCTTGCATAGTGCAATGCGCATGTGGGTTGGAATCCCATGCCAATTTGAAATCAGTTCACACAGTGCAAGGAGAGGAGGCTTTGAATCCCACATTCATCTATGAATAAGAATTCACCGAAGAAGGCCGATTCGAATGCCACATATGTCTACTCCCAGTTTGCACAGAGCAACTAGTAGGGGGCTTTGGTTTTTGAATGAGAATTCATGCACTTCATACAATCAGTTTAAGATTTTCATACTCATGAGCCTGCTACGACTTAGACATAGCTTGGGGACTGGAAACCTCCAACGAAATCTACAATCCTTCTCCTCTTGCAGAGTAAAAAACAAGTAGTATTTCCATGTCTAGAATCAACAGAGCCCACGTGCCATTAAACATTGTTTTTTGTGACTTATCTTCCTCTTTCAGTAGAAACTAGGTAGTAAATTGTACAGGTTCAATTATCGTTCATTGAGCATTGTTTTCTTTATATATTTTTATGTTTAGTGGAAACGAGGAGAAAATTCTATAGGTTCAATTACCTTTCAATGGAATAAATAAATGAAATGAGTCTATCCATCATTATCATATGTATTAATGAAAATTAAAATGGAAATGTGAATTTAAAGGCATGCTTAATCTCCACTTGTATTTCACACAAGCTAAGGATTGTGAATGTGGCTTAAACTCAATATAACCCCTGTGGATATGGAGAGCACAAGGATGGAACCAGTAAGCAATTATTATTATATTATTTGGAAGGTGAAATGAATTTGTTCATATAAATGATATAATTAATATTTTCTGGTGTATTTTCTCTAAATTTTGAAGTTTTCACTTTTTATGTTTGCATGTTCTATAGAATCAAAGGAAAGCATTCATCATTATGAGAACTTTGTTTACTTCCTCAACAATTTTACTAGGAAAAACAAATTTGTTATCTTAATTTTTTTTTAACGTTATCCTTTCATTAATTAAAATAATAAAGAAAGTACATATTTCATGAATAGATTTGTTTACTTCTATCAGATATCATACCTCTCTTTACTGTTAGATATGTATCTTAGATGTTAACAGCCCAAAATAAACATGTAATTAACCAAGAAATTTAAATTAAACATGTAATTATAACTAATTAACTTCAAGTTGAAAACTATGGGTAGAACCCTTACCTATGATTTTGGTTGAAGTCTGCTCACTGCAACAAGGTTTTGGGGATGACTCTCCAACCAATCATAGGCTCAATTGCACAAGGTCGTGCTACAAGTGGCCACCCCCGAGCCCTCAATCAACGTACTACTGCCAGTGAATCCTCTGTCCTAGAACACTATTCTCCCAAGAGAATGAAAGATAGAACCTTTGAATGATGGATCCTCTCATCTTCCTCAACATCTATTAAATAGAGCAAAAATTAGAAGGGGAACCACATGCACACACTCCATGTGTCAACATGCAACTTACTGCTTTCTTGTTTTATTCTTTTGTTTTTACTCTTTGATAGTTTTACTGATTTTTACTATTTTTCTTGTTTTATTTCTTTTATTTATATTTATTTAGAGCATGTAATTAATTTATTATTTCATTATTATTTATTTTGTTTATTTATTTATTTATTATTATTTATTATTTTATTTATTGTTTATTATTTATTATTTATTATTTATTATTTATTATTTATTATTTATTATTATTTATTATTATTATTATTATTATTATGATTATTATTTATTATTTATTATTAAGGGACATTATATTTATTTTTTTATTTATTACTTCACGAAATAATCCCTGCATCCTCTGCTAAACTAGTATAACCAACAGGCATCGAAAGTTTCACCCGGGAAATCCCAAGGAATCTCTGTACTTTTTACCACTTTTGGAATCAGGCATAAGCCTCCTTGTTTTGTATCGTAGTCCAAGGCTAGCCCCAAGGCTCGCACTTGACTTAGACCTCATCTACCCCAAGCCAGGCATCCGGTACAGTACTCAATGACTCCAGGCATCTTGCAAAACTGGCCCATCCATCCACAACTACTAAGGTGCACAGCCCTAGGCATCGAGGTCGCTACACTCCCACCAGACTTCGACATCCCAATACAATACTTAGCACCTAGCCTAGAACATCAGGCACTTGGCTCCCTCAGGATGGTACCAGAGCCCTTCAAGAGCTATCCATCAAGAGCTACACAAGACAAAGGAACCATTGGCATATGTAATGTTGGTTGAGTTTGTCCCCAGCCCATATGGTGTCACTTATTCTCCCTTGTGTGTATGAGCTTGCACGAGATCATCAAATAAACCAGCCCTCTTGGCCCATTCGTGGAGTCCTATCAATCATCACACCTCAACATGCAACCAATGCATTAGCTATACTATCATAGTATCATAGAAAATAATCCATGTGCCAAGTCTTGCATGTCATCATGAGAACATTCATCATTTTTAATCGTAAAATAACGAACTGCATGCTCATGCATGTCATAAATTTTTATGCAACTATCACATGCTTCACCTCATGAAATACCATCATACGTTATAACACAAACATATTTGCATCAAAGGCATATCATTACTTCACATAATAAATGAACCACATGTCAATAAACCTCATATTATAGCATCATAATTCCTATGCAATGTTGTGCATATCATATGAGTATTCAACATTAAATACCTATCATCACGTAGTAAATGAATATGTCAATATACCTCGACATAACATCATAATCATAAGGATACATCATCACTATGTGCATCATTATATCACGAATCCTCATGTAACATTATAAACTAAATTGAAATCATAGTGTATGATTTAGATGTATCGTAAAGTTTAAATAATAAGACATGATCTAGATGCTCCATAAAAGTATCTACCTTGCTAAGTTATGCACTCCTATCTAGTTAATGAAATAGATAAGGAAGGTCATTAAACAACATCTGCATCTTCCCAGGTTGCTGACCCGTGCTATATTGGTCCCACTGGACCTTGACTTGCTCAAACTCATGATTCCTAAGTCAATGACCCCGATGGTCCAGTATACAGAATGGTTCGACTGGAAGGATTCCCTCCTTGGGAATTTGCAGATTCCAAAATAGTGGCTTGGTGCTCATCCTGACGATGGTTTACAATGGCATGAATTTGATGTTGGGTCTGTGGTTTTTCTCCTTTTTCTTGATGTCCTTGTTGTCTCAGCCCAACTTGATACTTCGAACAATCCCTTTTATAATGTGGACCCCCACATTCCCAACATTCTAATTGATCTTGATCCCCTATTTGTCCTTGTCCACCAAATCATATAGCCCCACCATTAGTTCTTCTCATGTAGGGGTGACCCCTACGTCCTTCTAGAGGTAGCCCAGAAGTTGCACTAACAATCTGAGAAAATTTGTTTTGTCTTCCCTGGAATCCATATGGGTGCCCCCATGATCTATTTACCCTCATTGTGGGGTGTTCCTTCTATATATTTCCATCAGCTGCCATTTGCTTTTTCATATTTATCATCCTCAAGACATGTTTGGTTAAACTAGTGGTTACTGCCACAGTGGTGGGTTTCCACATGACAACTTCTGCTCGGACCAAGGCATTGAGTCCATGCAAGAATCTTTCAACTTGACGTTTATCATTTGCCATATAGTCTACGTGATGGACCAACGCATAGAATTCAGCTTCATAGTCCTCGATAGATCTACCATTTTGTTGCACTGCATGGAAAACCCCTACTTTTTGGTGTTTGTACTCCTCTGATAGGTACCTAGTTCAGAAGGCTTCCTCAAACATTTCCCAAGTGACTTGCAATGGGGTGACTTGCATTTTTGTTTCTTCATTTACCCACCATAATAGAGCATCTCCTTTTAGTAGACTCATTGATATTTGGGCCTTTTCCCTTGAAGTATATGGCTTAAAGCTAAGTGCTCTTTGACACCAATTACCCACGCTTCTGCTTTTGAACCCCCCTCTCATCCTGTAAACTTTGGTAATTTGAATTTTTAGACTTATTTCATAATATTGAGGGTTGTTTGTCCATCTCTAGCATTGAATTGAGAATTTAGGTCTTGCCTTTGTTTTTGTTCCAACTCCCTTCCTTTACCTTGATCATTTCCTTGATCTTGTCCTTGGTTTGTGACCCAACCCTTAAAGATATTTGTCATTTCCCCAAGGGAATGTAATATAGCTTTCTCAGCTGGGGTTCCAATGTCTGTAGTGGCGGGAGGTGGGGTTTCCACCTCAAGGTTGTTTTGGGTTTGACTTCGACGTTTAGGAGCCATGATCTCCCCTATGTTTAATCAAGTTAAATTTTTACATCACTTCCAATGTTATACTCACTCATGTGCCAAAAGCTAAAATAAATCTAGAATATACCTTGATTTTAGAATATGCAACATATTCCACACAATTTATTTTCCATTCATTCAAAGTTATTTGAAACCATAAATTATCAATAACTAGTAAATTTTATAGTATTATATGATTCTGAATAAAACTTAGAAAGTTGTCTCAACATAAAATCAAAATTCGAATGGATATAGAACTTTAATCTTTTGAAATTATATGTCACACCATTCACATATAAATTTGATGGACCATCACAATATTAAGTCTACAGATTCATGACCTTTATGTGCTAGGATAGATTGAAATTTTGTGTTGTAGAGTGAAATATTTTGAGTATTTGGTTAAGCAATCATAACTTTATGTTAGAAGAAAGATGTTTTATAAAATTAAATTGACTGCCTTTCACAAAATAAAATAAATAGTTATAAAAAATTTATTGAATGTATCTCGAGATTCTTATGGCCATTAAATGATTCCTCTAAGGGGATTTACAAAATTAAAAAAAAAAAAATTGATAGTTAACCATATCAAACAACCAAAGAAATATTCCAACAGAAACACACCATAAACAAGAAGAGACACCGCCAGCCGACCCATAACTGGGTCAAATGACTGGGAGGGTTATCCCTTCCCAAAACACAAAATAAAATCATTTTATTAATTATATGGCCTGCCTGCAAGCTCACCTGCGAAGGCAACACCAAAGCTTTAATGGCTACCAGGTTTTACATTCATCAATTACCTTTTCACTTCTAACAAAAACTTCTTTAAGAGTGAGGATTCAAAATCGAATCGAATCCCCGTCCTTTGGGACCTACTATACACAATTTTCCATTAATTTACCACTACAGATTTCGAGGTCTCGAGAAATAGATGTCCAATATTATACCATGACAACGCTCTCTAATCGTCTTGAAGATCAAATCTGAAGCTTGCATTAAATAAACTGTGTCTGAATTCAGCGGTAAACTTTCACATGTCTTTATTTCTGGATTATCCCTTCATATATCGTCATCGCATGGAAAAAGGCCCCTTGCCCCTCTGATTTCAATTGCGAGTACCAAATACCTAGTTCTCCAGAAAAGACATTTATGAGCGACAATAACAACATAAATATCGATAATAGTTAAACAATTCCAATAAAATTTCAAACAGAAAGTTTGAAATAGTTACACATTAAAAATTTACATTAACTAAACTATCCCTAATTTTCTAATATCTCAAAACAAATATTCCCATCTTATAGATGAGGACTTTAGTTAACGCTTACTCTAAATGCATTATAATGAATTGTAATATGTAATTGAATAACACAATGTGAAAACCAAAGAAAGAAAACCAAGGAAGATGAAAAGGATGACTCTAGGAAATGAGATAGTCCACGTCCTAGGCAGCGATTGCACAGAGTAGATCAATGAACAAGAAGAAAGGGATGGGGAATATTCAAAGAATAAACTATACCATATGTAGTTCATTCGCAAGGGCTGATAGATTCTATGTACTAGAGCTTATAGTTTGGTATCCAAATCTAGGTGAGCGAATTCAATGGAAAGTTAATATAAGAGTAAACGTCATTTTATTGAATAAAGTTTTTGTACAAAGAAACTATCTATGCTATCGAAAACTTTTAAAAATGCTCATCTTCAATATTTGAATCCATTTATGCGTGTCACTATTGGATCAATTTAAATTTTAATGATAATATTTGAACAGTGAAACAAGCCATATAAGGTAGAAGGAAGCTTCTAATTGCAAAAAAAAATAGCTGTAGAAAGAAAATATCTGATTGATGTGCAAATGGCAACAACGAGTATGCAGTCTCCTTTAAACACAAAAATATATAAGGAATGTTTAAAGAAGCAAACATAAATTCAGGTGTAGAGGCCAATTTATTTTGAGGAATCTCAATCGCAGAATCCTTTAACGAGAACAGTAAGTCTGCCAAGACAAATAAACGGAAAATTTCTATGTCCTCCATTGTTACAAAATTGTAATTATTTTTTTATAAAATGGTTACTGGCTATTGAATCATTGCACTATTCCTCTATTGTGAAATCGACTCCAAATGCAGTGGCTTGAAACAGAATTTTATGTAGTTATTTTTTTTTAATTCAGCACCATTGGTAGCAAATCCAGAGTAGTAAATCTCCTTTAATCTAAATTTCTTAGTGCTCTGCCTCAAGCTTCATCGTAAAGTACATTGCGGTTTTATATCCTAGACTTGAGCTTTGAGTTAAAGCTCCGGCAGGAGCTCAACCAATGTGCCCTTTTCGATCACAAAATCTTTCAATTATTTAACACCTCGAAGCTCAAGAAATAGATCGAACCCTAGGCCTTCAAGTTCAAAATGAAATCCGAAAATAACATTTAAATTCCATAGAAAGTTCCTTGTAGAGAACAGGAAGCAGACTAAAATGTAAAGCATGCGAAAGATCGAGATTCTGAATGACCAAAGTGCAGGCACTTACATAAAGAATAAATTATTCTAACAGAGACTGGAAGCCAAGAGAATGGAACTCTTAAGGTTTGCAAATAATGTAATTTTCGGCACTGATCTCAAAGCACCTCTAACTAAGCTTTAAACTTCCCCTGACCCTAATTATTCTAACAACATCCTAAAAAATTCGGAGCGTCTTCAACTAAATCCAAACCCAAAAAAAAAAAATATACATGGCTAGTGTTAAAATTAAACCACCAGGTGCACCCTGGAGGTTTCACACAAATTCTCCAGGAAGGTTTGCATCAACAGAAAAGCAAAGTTCAATTCCTCTGAAATAAATGCAGCCTTTAAAAGAAAGACATATCACTATGCAAGTTTAACCTCTCGTGTGCTGCATAATTAACCAGTGTGATTTAGAAACCAACTCTTCTCAAAGGCTCTAACACAAAAGAAGCACTCAATGATCTTTATCGTTGATCTAGCATAATAGCAAATTTATCGCTGATCATGGATGTCAAGCATGTCGGCTTCTCACAATTAATATTCATGTCTGTAACGGCTCGCAATTGAGTTAGATTTTCTTTTTAGCTTTTCTTTTTTTTGGAAATCGTGAAATAAAAAAAAATTTGTGTACAACGAGGGTTTGTAAACCAAAAAGGGACATGTGGCCACCCTGAGCTAACGATCTTGTAACTTTCAAAACAAGTCTAGTTAGAAAAAAATTCCATAGGCCCATAGGAGGGTTGAGCCTACTCTAATACCATATATAACAACCCAAAATAAATATGTAATTAACCAAGAAATTTATATTAAACATGCAATTCTCACTTATTAACTTCAAGTTGAAAACTATGGGTAGCATGCTTACCTGTTATTTCGGTTGAAGTCTACTAAGTGCAACAAAGTTTGGGGACAACTCTCCACCCAAGGTCGTGCTACAACTAGCAACTCTCGAGCACTCAATCAACGTACTACTACTAGTGAATCCTCTGTCTTAGAACACTCTTCTCCCAAGAGAATGAAAGATAGAATCTTGGAATGATGGATCCTCTCATATTCCTCAACATCTATTAAATAGAGAAAACATTAGAAGGGGAACCACATGTACACACTCCATGTGTCAACATGCAACTCACTGTTTTCTTGTTTTATTCTTTTGTTTTTACTTTTTGATAATTTTACTAATTTTCTTATTCTATTTCTTTGGTTTTTACTTTTTGATAGTCTGACTGATTTTTACTATTTTTCTTGTTTTATTTCTTTTGTTTTTACTTTTTGATAATTTTACTAATTTTTACTATTTTTCTTGTTGTATTTCTTTTATTTATATTTATTTAAAACATGTAATTAATTTATTATTTCATTATTATTTTATTTATTTATTTATTATTATTATTATTTATTGTTTATTATTTATTATTTAATATTTATTATTTTTATTATTAAGGGACATTACACGATGTCCCATATTCATCTTTTTCGGGGTCAAAGCAAGTGTCATTATATCCTTAAAAAAAATGCTTTTGCCATTCATGCTACATAACTTATAAGAAAAGCATTGGCTAGTAGCAAAATACTAAGGCAAATTTTACCCAAAATATCAAAAAGTTCCTGGCTTCGAATATGTCCTATGAAGGGTAGAAATATCCACCATCCGTTATCTTAGTTACAAATTTAACAATTAAATCCACCATCCGTTATCTTAGTTACTAATTTAACAATTAAAATGCTAAAGTTATTACTGATTTATGCCAAAATTATTACTAATTTATTAATGTTTTACTGCAATAATGATTCTTTTATGCTAAATATATCTAAGTAATTATTTTCTCAGCCTATTTATAGTGTCAAAATAATTAATTATTTAGCATTTCTTCTTAGGGGTTTAATAGTTTCGAAGCATTCATTGTTTTGTATTTACACTAAAATCTTAAAGGTAGTTGAGAATTGTATCTTATTGATTGCGTTATATTGCAAACAACATATATACTTTTGTAATATTATGAATCTTAATTTTGAATTTATAAAAATGATTTTTTTCCAATTTAATTAAAAACAAAAATTATGATTTCTCACTTTAATCTGACAAATTAGTTTTTCTTAATTATCTCAAAAGGTGTTTTTTTTACTTTCGAAAACTAGAATTATATAGCATTGATGTCTTTGGGCATTTTAAATAGCTAAAAGAAATGTAAATAATTAAAATCCAAAGATTTTCTTAAATCAATTTTTTTGTTTTAATTGATTTTTATTTACTTAATTTAAATGTGATAAAACAAAAAATGTCTTTTTAATTTGGTAAATGTAGTAGGGTCATTATTTTAAAATTCTAATATAAAATAATAAAAGAGTGAGAAAAGTCATGATATATATTTCAGAAACTTTTTAAGTTAGAAAAATAATTAGTTTATTTTTTTTTTTTAAATCTATAAAAACTTTAGATATAATAATACATTTACATATTATTGAAAATATGATTATCATAAACTACATTTTATGGCATAAAGGAATCTCAATTTTGCAATATTTTAATTAAATATTCTTTAAGTTTCATGGCAAAGAAGTTGGAATTATCTTATTTTTTTCATTTGAGATTATTGGGATTATAGGTTGTACTCATTGAGTAGAATGATGTCTGTGTAATTTGAAATGGTTTCACTTTACTCATTGATGTAAATGTCATTTTCTTGTTTATAAGATCCCTGAATAAGGTTTAATTTTATGATTAATCAATTTTAATTGCAAAATTTAAGATGTAAATTAGATTCATATACAAATTTTTTAAAAAGAATTGATACAGGAGAAATAACCACATGTAATTATATATGTGCAATGTGTACTATGCATGAATTTGTTAAGCATGTCTCTATTCTTTATTAATAACTTGTAAAACACCAAACACATATTTACCCAAAATAATGTTTACATTAATTTACTTTTACTACTTATGACTAGTAGTTTTGAAACTTAAATTATTGGACTATAACAGGTAATATTTCAAATACAAGAATACAATCTAAGAAAACATGTTGATGGTTCAATGGTATCCTTTTTGGGGAAAAAGTCAAACAAGAATGCACAAAAGATCTATTCTATTAAAAGAAATTTTTGGACAATGAGTGCACAAAAAGCATATAATGTAATAAAATATGAAAATATTGTGTAAGTATAGTATAGTTAAAATGGAAAATAATTTTATAAAATGTGTCACAATTAAAATAATACATGGGACATGTTATGAACATTTCATATAGGTTTATTTTCAAACTAAGAGATTCCAATAATCATTTAAGTAGTTGAAAGAAATACATATTCACAAAATTTTAGTAAGACATGTATGCAAATTTTAGGTAGACTTTGATTGACTACATGATATTTATGCAATCCTGAAGCTTGTAATGGTTCAAAACATAAGAAAAACACCTTGATCATGGTATACCTTGTAAGGTATTCTTCCACTAATCTTCACTCACTATTCCAAAGAAGGTAAAGATAAAATGAATTCAAAGAAAAAAGAGATATGTGAACTTTCTTTGATTACTGGGTATTTGTAAAATCATCAAACTTTTAGTATTTCAAAACAAAGGAACTACCATAACATCACAATCATAGGATAGCTTGTACGAGATTTTTCCATCAATATTCACTTACAATCCCAAAGACAACAAGCATATGAAGCAATTAAAGAAAATAAAGGTATGTGATTTAACTAGACAACTTATTCTATCAGAAAAATATTTCAAGTGGTTCTAGACAATGGCTTTCTAATGTATATGCCAATCATTGTAGGCTCCAAAAAGTTGAAGAAAATTTCTCACTAGTTTACTTTATCAAGCAGCCAAACAATGAAAAATTCCTTTCTTGTATTCATAACACCAATGAGGGAGTAGTATGTCGGTTTGTGCATCATACGATCCAACATAATATCTATGCAATGTAATATTGATAAGTGGTGCATTATTTAACATAGCTTCATAACCATCTATAGTTAGGGTTTGGGTTTTTCATGCTTCAATCCTTAATCGATATTATGGTTTTAGATGATATAGACTATCCTTGAAAATAAACACAAGGCTAGATCCACATGTGAGCAATGGGTGACATGTCATCCAGTTAATGCCATGATGGTCAATAGGATAGGTCAACTTGTAGGCGGAATAACTAATTGAGGTTATTTCCTTAGCGTTGGAATTATTTTAATATGTAGAATGTCTTCTAGGATTTGATATCTATTATTGTTTTTTTAATTACAAAAGGCGTAAATGTATGCCTAAAATCATCCTTGTATGTTTCTTATCCTAAGTTAACAAACTAGGAATCACCCATAAAATAGGCCTTGCAAACCAATTCCTTTAGTTTTTCCACTTAAAAAGTACAAAGTTAGATGAAAAATTATATTATCAATAATAATTAGTGACCCCTCCCCTATTTGGCATACCTTTCTAGTTGGTTATAAATGCTAGCATCCATTTAAATAACCAATATTTACCGTGTTGCTATTATAACTTCTAAGCTCTATTATACATCCTTAATCTATAATAAACCAAAATTTGAACCTTATTGCTTCCATAATTACGTAATTTAATGTGTGATTCTTGACTTCCTGCAATGATAATAGCTTTGGAATCCAGTGATGGAGAACCATGTTGTGTTGGGATGAAACTAAGATGGCTTGTATCCTCTTTCCACTTCCTTTCTTTCCCATGCACATGCACCTACTTCTCTTTCTAGTTACCTACTACCCACGCAACCCTAATGCCCCATGATTTATTATATTTTGAAGGAATGTACATTTTACAATTTTCATTACCAAAATCCAATAAAAACGTAGCACAAATTATAGACTAATCAATGATGGAAAGACATATGCCATAAATACACACAAGGATGATGAAAAAATATATTTAGTCATTAATGATCAAACTAGAATAAACACGGGTATCATGAAGAAGTTTGTCTCATTATTTCCTGAGAAAAGGAAAGCAACAAGGAGAAGGAAACAAGTTAGAGATGAAGGCATTATTGAAAGGATGTAGTGACAAGTAGAACTGAAAATTACAAAAATTGGTTGAAACATATAAGGAACTGTTTCAAGAACCTCAAGGACTACCACCCAAGGGAGGGGTTGAGCACAATATTCAGTGTTTTTTAAAGTAATCATTTCCTAATATTAGACTGTATAAGAATTTGATCATTGAAGTAAAGGAAGAAAAGAGGGTATCTACAACAATTGTTGGAGTAGGGATTCATTAGAATCACTACATCACCATTTGGTTCACCAATGATCATGGTGCTAAATAACAATGAAAGTTGGATAATGTTAATTGACTACCATGCCTTGAATAAAATGACCATAAAAAATAAATATCCTCTACTTTGGAATGATAAATTATTAGATAAATTATAACAAGCTAAATTATTTAGTGAAATGGTCCTTAAATAAGGTTACCATCAAGTGAGAATCAATGTTGAATACATGTGGAAGACAATATTGAAAACAAGGTTTGTATGAGTGTTTAGTAATAGTTTTACGTTTATGTGATAGAATTGCAACTTTCATGATATTGATGAATGATGTGGTAGACCCTTTCATTAGCTCATTTATAATAGTGTATCTATATAAGATACTAATTTTCAGTGATATATGGAAAATGAACTTCCAACATGTGATGCAAGAACTAAATACCTTAAGGAAGAATTATTTGATCACAAATTCGGGAAGACATCGTTAATATATCTTGGACACATGATCGATGGGAAAGAGCTAAGTGTAAATCTGGAAAAGATTGTAATAAATCACCCAATGAAATATTCCCACTGGCGTGATAGAGGTCATGTCTTTCATGCAAATAACAAAGAACTTGAGAAATTTCATCATAAAGTTCTCATTGGTAACAACACATAACATGCGTTAACCACTAAAGAAAAGAGATTTCATTAGAGTAAGTGGCCACAAGAAGCATTTGAAAACTCAAAGAATATCACTAATTCTGCTCCTTTCTTCACCATGCTAAATTGGTTATAACATTTTTAATAATGAACAAATTGTAGGGAATATGCATTTGGAGCAATGCTTATAAAACAAAGAACACTAAGAATTACTATTCAAAATTGTTTAGTAGGTTAAGAAAATTCTAAGACATTGTAATATCTTGATATTACATAATGATATAATGATACATTCAATAATTAAAATTAATTGATATATACACAATTATAACCACATAATAAAAAAATCATTATATATTTTCAAAAATATTAATTTATTAATATGAATAATCATACATATATTATAATATATTAATCAAACCTTTCATTTAATTTATTTTCTATTAACAAACAAATTATTTAGAAAGTGTTAATTTTTAACATTTTTTTCATGTATTGATAATATTGAATCTTTCCTCTATATTTTTTCCACATCTACAACTTTATATATTCTATATGAAGAATTTACATATACTATCAATAGTGCAAATATTTATCATGTCACTTGTAAGAATTGAATGTGGGTGGGAGGATTCCATTCCCTCCTCCCAACCACCCAGGATAACCCTAATTATTCCTCTATGTGTTTGTGTGTGTTATATTTCGGTTAGTTAGGCTGAACAATCATTATAATTATAAGGTTTTTATTTAACTTTAATCAAAAATTTGCTTAAAAAAAAAGTATATGCCAAGCACTGCATGCTAATAGGTTTTTCCTATTAAATATTAGAGATTTTGTGAATTTCAAATTTGAATTTGTTTAGAATTTCTTTGGGTTACATATGGAAAATTAAATTGTTATAGTTATAAGGCTTTTATTTAACTTTAATTAAAGAATTTGCAAAAACAAAAATATATGCCAAGCATTGCATGCTAATAGGGTTAGAGATTTTGTGAATTTCAAAATTGAATTTGTTTAGAATTTCATTGGGTTACATATGGAAAATTAAATTTACATTATCTAGACCAATAATTGTATGCTAAAAAGCACTGCGGTTTAAAAAGATTTTGTAAATTTCAAATTTAAATTTATTTAGAACTCGATTGGGTTACATCTAGAAATTTGTATAATTGTATGCTAAAAAGGTTTGACCGTTTAAAAAGATTTTGTAAATTAAAAATTTAAATTCATTTAGAATTCGATTGGGTTACATCTAGAAATTTGTATAAAATTTATATTATAAAAAAACTATGATAATTTTGAAATTTCACAGCAACTTGATTCAATAATAATAATAATAATAATAATAATAATAATAATAATAAAACCATTAAATATATGATAAACTTAGTTACAAAATATTTAAAATAAACTTCGAACTTCTCATTGTACTATTTAGGAAATTTTGATTTATTAAAATTTAGACAAGATAAGATAATTACGAGCTTTATTTTATATTTACTAGTTATTATTATTTTTCAACAAATAATTAAATATTTAATATATAAAATTATTTACTTTGACTTTTCAAGCACTTTCATATGTATTACTCATTAAATGAATTATTTTCATAATTATATATTTAGTTATTATTTTATTAAAACTAATTTGTAAAGTAAATTTTTGAATATCAATTATCGAGCGAAGATAATTCAATTAAATGAAAATGATACTGTTGCTAACAACAACGTTGGTGAAACGACATTTTATCCCCTAACTCAATCTCCGCATTAGGTAGACTGATATAGCACGTCACACACTTAAACAATAAACATTTCCGGCGGCACAACTTTCTGGACCATCGGTAATGAACCAACGTCGTTTATGTAAACAGAGACGGAGAGGTGGACCTGAATAAACGGAGACGGAGAGTTGGTGTCGTGTCTTCTTTTTCATTCAAGGTGGCATGCTCTCTCCTTCGATGATTTAATAGCATATCGTCTATAGGTTTGAATTAGAATACGTAACAGATTTGTCAAATAAAACTAATTAAGTTTCCACATTTGCATTACAATCAATGCCTTATATGCCATTTATTTTACTTGAAATTTGAAACCAAATCGGAGTTTCCTTGGTAGAGCGTGACCCAAAAAGTCTAAATACAATTTCACTTGATGTATGAGGTAGGTCTGATGTATAAGGTAGGTATTTATTAGTTGTTAAATTTACAATCAATTTTTATACTTGCTAAATATATTGTTTTTTTATTTAGGATATATTGTTTTTTACTAAAGGTAGGTATTTATTAGTGGTTAAATTTACAATCAATTTTTATATTTGTTAGATATATTGTTTTTTATTTAGGATATATTGTTTTTTATTTTAGTGCAGGTTAGTTTTTTAATTATTTTGAAATTTCTAAATAGATTTTATAAAGTTGATTAAATATTTGAAAAAAATAAATATTAAACTAAATATTTTGAAAATCTAAAATAAATTTTGAAATTTTTTAAATTTGAATTTTTATTTTCTAATTAATTCATTTAAATGAAATGACTAATTTCATGATGTTGAGTTGAGGCTTCTGTGATCCATGTCAAGATTGAGAAGAGTTTTTTGGCATAAATCACATGATATAATATTTGTCGACGCCTTTCGAACCAACAAGTGTGGTTCATCGTCAGGACAAGTTGAAGAACCAGATCATAGCTACATATTAAATAGGGAGAGGATATCATCCAACGGCTAGGTTTGACTAAAAACAACTATATTGAAAAAACAACCATATTAGGACAGACTTGATAAACAACTAAGATTGACAAAGAACGGTTAGTTTTGACTATTCAATATGTTCAATTAAATATTATTATTACAATATCCATTTTTAAGGTCACAGCCTAGCCAGACACCAAATTGGTGTATGAGACCCCCTTGTTTGCGGGACAAAGGACCCAGCTCCACGCAGCGATTTGACTACTAAGTCTAGGAAGGCATACATACTCTACCCCCTCTGGTTTTGAACTATCCTACTATCACTGGTATTATACCTATTTATTATAATATAATACAATTATTTATTTTAGTAATTATTTAACTTACTAAAATTAAATAATTTTATTTAATTATTAATTTAATAAGAAATTCATGTATATAAATATATGAATATTATTAATAACAACTATATTAATAAATTATTAATATATTAATAATAATGTTTGACTTATTGCTACATGGGAGAGCTCTGACTTGGGATCAACTAAGATGAAAAGTGACACGGCCCTCACGCTGCGCGCTTTGCCAATGGCAAGAGGAAACCATGGAGCATGTTTCCAACTCCTATAATGTAAGTAACATCCTATGGCAAAAGCACCAAAAAATCTTTGAGATTACAGAAAGAAAGTTAGAAAGCATTAAAACAACAATTGAACTATGGAGTAGCAAACCATATCGCAATGTTATTCTCAACCATGCTTGGAACCTGTCAATCAGATTCTTCCTGTGGAATCTCTGGAAAGCCCGAAACAGGGTAATATTAAGAACAGAGAAAAATGACACATGGGAAACTTGGAACCAAATTATGGGGAATATAGGGGAAATAATAATTATGGGAAATTGGACAGAGGAAGACTAGAAGACGGAAGGTATGGAAACCAGCATCATGAACTGACTGGAAATTAAAGTAAAAAATACAAGCAACACAAGGAAGATACAAGATGCAGAACAGGTAAGAGCGGAAGAAAGTTACAGGAACACCCCCACCCACCCCCCCCCCACCCCCAAAGGATTCACAAAACTAAACTTTGACGAGGCAGCCAAAGGCAACCCAGGTGAGGCGGGTATAGGAGGGATATTCAGAGAAGAAGAAGGAAGGCTTATAAGGGTATATGCAATGGACTACAACATTGCCACCAACAACGAAGCAGAATATCATGCACTAAACAAGGGACTGGAGATAGTGATACGAGAAGGATACCAAATATTGCAGATAGAAGGGGATTCTAAACTGGTCATAAATACGATAAAACAACTACAGCAAGGAGTAAACAGGGAAAAACTAAGCAAAATTTGGTGGACGACGTGGTAATTATAGAAGTTAAAAGGCAACTTCAATGACTGGCATATACTATCTCGTCCCATGTGAAAAGGAAAGGAAATGTCCCAACGGATCTCCTCGTGAATTGGGGATGCTGAAACAAAGAGCACCAGCTAGGCGTGAGAGAAACAGAGCTCAACATGAATGAGAAAATGAATCAGATGAAACAGGCAGTCGAGGCAGATCAGAGACAGCAAGAGAATCCAAATGACGTAGAGAGGAGGGAAGAAGGATGAAGGCATGCGCAGGTAGATCAGCACAAATCATCCATGGAACAGAATAGGATGGAAGAAAGGACCGAGAGGACATTGATGTTGGAAGACAAAAGAGAAATGACATACCCAAGAAGCGTTGGAACAGATATGGAAGGAAGTGGGCACAAGGAGAACAGGACAGTAGGACCGAGAAGGGACAGCAGAGGAGAGCCAGATGGCAATGCAGAGTTAGAAAATGGATGGCAAGAGCAGTCGAGAGAGGATAGTCATAAATGAAGCACAGGGGACAAGACATTTGGGCAGCATCCCCAGGAAAGTGGGTCGGAAAGCGTGCCATAGATCGTCGGAAATGGAGATAGTTGAAGGCAAGGTTAAGACAGAGGAATGTTAAAAGAACAAAGTATGAGGGATCCCATGCATGTTGCATGTGGACGCGAAAGAAGGAAGGTGGCGAGAGAGAATGCGTCAACGGCCAAGGACAGCTGCAGAAGATCGAACAGTGGTTCCAGACTGATGGGTATGTGAAAACCTCTCCCCCTCACCTGGAAAAAAGTTCTGGCATGAAGAAAAATGTAGGCATGCCGTTAGATAAGAATAGTCTGCATCACCCCAAATTCAGCTATAAAGTTAAGATAGTCTAGGTCAGAGGAGAGCCTCGCGACTCTAAGGCTGGGAAGGGTGATTAAAGCAGTAAGGAGAAGGGCTCACTGGAAAGAAAAACCTATTTTTCCTTGACCCCTGCAACAGATGGGAAGCCCCTGGAATGCTAAACCCTATGATTATTCCCTTGGCAAGGCGAACCTAGAACACCCAAGTGAGGAAGCATATGCCTTCCATAGGATCTAGAGATTGGGGAAAAAGCGGGAGGGGAACCCTCAATCACAGGAACTCAAAACAAGAAGGGGGATAGGAAATCCTAGGAGAGATGGGAGGGCCCGAAATGCAAAACGGTCTGCGCGGCCCAAAAAACTTTCACCAACTATCACAGAGTAACCCTCATCATAGAAAACTTGGGACTAGAAAGCTATAGAGAGGCTATGGATTTGTATTCAGGAGTTAGTGGTAACTCGAGAGGTCCTATGAAGAGGGGTGGTAGCGCTATCCCCTCAAATCACACTAGTTCAACAATTAAAACTGACCATTGTGTTTACATTGTCATAGGTCTAACACATATTGAAGGGTCAATTGTAACCCAACAAATCTATCGGAAGGATCAGAGCATCAAGAAGCTGCGCAGCAAAAACATGGCACCTAGGTGAAGCAAAAGGAATGTTAAGCAGGAAGCCGGAACAAGCAGCACGAGCCAGAAAAAAGGCAGAAAATCAACAGGCGAACAGGTAAAGAAACTGGTGGATGCCTACATGCAAGTAAATTCGCAAGAAATCCGGGAATAGATTTGGAGCTGGGAACATGACTTGAGACAAAATATTCAAGGTATAAACCTTCCCCTGTAGGAGTGGGAAGAAATGATACAAGACCCAGACACTACAAATGGCAGACAATCTCTCTATACCAAAACTATGCAACTATACTGGATCATGAAACACAGTCGCTGGTGCTATGACCCTACATCAGGAGCACATGGAAGGAGAAGTGGAGAGCTGGCAGGAGCAAAACAAAGAACCGGAACATGTCAGTGGGGAAATAATGAAGGATTTGGCAACTGTCCAGATCCAAATTTATAGGAACAACCTTGCTTTGGGTCGCATTGAGCAAACTCTGTCTGAGCTAAAGTGGAAACTATTTCAGTAGGGACCAGAGCTCCCAGGCCCAGGGTAAAGTTGCAGAACAAAGGAAAGAAGATGATGACCCCGGAAGAGCAAGCAACGTTTCAGATAGCTTCCTCAGATGAGGAGTAGATGTTTTATCTTTAGTATTTTTGTCTACAATTTTTTAATGTTTATGTATAAAAGACCAGAAAGAGGTACGTGGGGGATACAGATGTTGATGATGAACTTATTTAAGTTTTGGAATGGATACAATATTGATCGATGGCCACCTGGTTTCCCTAGGGCAGGTGGCTGGTTAATCAATGTGTTGGGAATGTAAATTTTGAAAATGTAAATATAGAAAGTATTACCTTGTTTACAAAAGAAAATAATGTTTAAGTTATTAATAATAATATTTAACTTATTAATATATTAATAAGTTAATTTAAGTATTAAACTAAAATTAATATATTATTTTTTTAGTATTATAATAGGAACCTGTATTATAGGTTCTAGAGAAATTAGTAATAGTAAGGATTTACTGTTATTATTAATGTAATAATAGTATTTTGTTAAGGAATGGGTAGCTACTCAACATAGATTTATTGGAAAGGTCATCTAAATATGCTAATTAAATATCTTATGCTATATAATTTAACCCTATAAAAAAGGAAAAAAAAAATTAAAAAATCAAGGAAGATTTCCAAAGAGGATCAAAGAACTAAGGCTAAAGAAAGAAGGTTAAAGGATAACAAGGGGAAGTACCAGCAACAAGTTATTAAAAGTGGGAGGGGAGGAAGGCGAGGAAATGACTAGGAGGCAATGGTCGGGACCCAACAACTACTAATCTTCCAACCGTTATCTCTATTGGGATTGCTTGGCCTTCTTTCAATCTCAATGGCTTCCCTAAATTTTCGGTGGTGGAACTGCGAAACTCTAGCAATAACATTGGCCTCCTCAATACAAACATGATGTTTGGTCTTCTTTGCATGCTTTGCTAGCGTGGAAGACTTAGTTCTCTTATGCTTAAGATCAACTGCATGTTCACTGATTCTTTGATTAATGGAGCGTCTAATCTCACCAATATACGGGGTCCCACAAGAATAAGGAATAATATAGACCCCCTCCATGTCCTTCGGGTCGATAGGATCCTTGACTGAATAGAGGGACTTATGAATGGTGTTAAGGGGTCTAAATGTCAAGGGAACATTATCCCTCCTAAGATCCTCACAATCTTATTAGTGGTCCCTTGAAGAAAAGGTAAATGGACCCCTGGGACTCCTTGTTTAGGTTCTTTTTTTACTTTCGAATTTTTGGAAGCCTTGAGGAAATCCTTCTAACCAAGGTGTCTGCTATAACTGTTCTCAGCAAAGACATTAAGGAGATGGGATTTTTCCTTCTCGAAGCTCTTTTCATCAGATATCCTTAGGGCCCGAGTAGCGAGTGTGTTGAGGACACTGAACTTTCGAGCTGGGAAATGATGGGAACTAGCATGGAGATATTGCTCTGTATGCATTTTCTTCCAGAATACTTGGTGGGAGAGGGAACCATCAATATTCTTAGAAATAAGAATATCAAGGAAAGGGAGGCAACCTTTAACTTCCTATTCCATGGTGAACTTAATGGCGGCGAATTGACTGTTGAGATGATGGAAGAAGAGATCTAACTCATCTTGGCCATGCGACCAGATGAAATTAGTGTCATCAACATATCTTTTCCAAAGCTTAGGTAGGAGGTGAGCCAAGGCCAGAGCCTTGGATTCAAAATCTTCCATAGCCATGAAAGGGGATAGGGGTGAACCCATGGCAACACCACAGGTTTGCTCAAAACTAACTGTTCTTGGTCAATCTTAATCGTTTATCAAGTCTGTCCTAATATAGCAATTTTCAATATAACTGTTTTTAGTCAAACCTAGCAGTTGGATGATCTACTCTCCCTATTTAATATGTAGCTATGATCTGGTTCTTCAACTTGTCCTGACGATGGACCACACTTTATAGTTCGAAACACGTCGACAAATATTATATCATATGATTTACGCCTCATAACTTTTCTCAATCTTAATTTCATGATGCTTAAAATTGAATTGTCCAAAAAAAATTATTTAAAAAACAAAAAACAAAAAAAAAAACTTGTTTGCAAGTGTCATAAAGGATACACCTATCAAATCTAAATATTTATGAAAATGAATTTTCATTGTATTGTATAAAGTACTAAACCAAATGTCATAATATTTAATGAGTACACCTATCAAATCTAAATATTTATGCTTAATAATTTATTTTTACATCTTATTTTTTAAATATTTATTTTTAATATATATTTTATTAATGAAAATGTGCAAGGCCATAAATATAGTGATTCATATTATATTTTATTTATTTTGATAGTTTATAAATTTTTAATTAATAAATAGATAATGAATTTAATATAAAATCAATAACCACATATTTGTTTAGTTACAATATTGATTTAAATTATTATTTTTTGCATAATTTGTTTTTATTTCTTTTTAAATATAATTAATTTATTTAGACCATGTTTAACTTATTTACTAAAAATATTCACTTTGTATTTCAAAATTTATATATTTATAATTTTTAATCAATTTTTTACATTGTAATAATTTAATTTAAAAGATATAAATAATTCGTATATGAAATATGATATTATACGTATGATTATTTTAAATTATATTTAATAATTACTATGCAGCATATTTTATCTATATATATATATATGATTTAAGAAGTTTTTAACTCTGCAAATATTTAAACTAAATTCAATTAACTATTAATTACATAAGTTTGAAGGTTTTTACTCTACATATTTAAAGTAATCCTAATTAGTTATCAATTACATTTTCCATAAAGATCCATATTAAGAAACATATTGTTTATTATATTTATTTTAATATTTTTTCAATCATGAAATATTATTAGGACAAAAAAATATAAAATAAAATATATTAAAATAATATAATTATAATATGAAACAAATGAGGTGGATGATGCATATAACTTCAATTTTATACGAAATGGTGCACAAATTTCAAGAAACTGAAATAAAGAAGTATGCTTTAAATAATTTTAACTTTATCAAATTGATTCTAATATGTATCATGAATATACGTTTTATTGTTTAAATGGCTATTCCGTCTATTTCTTCTCATGTGATCTACCCTATTTTATTTCCGTTTTATTGTTAAATTGTTTGGTTTAAAAACAATATGGATTTTATTTTCTAAACAGTTTGGTTTAAAAATAATATAGATTTTATTTGCTAAAAAGTTAATTATGTTTTAATGTATTGAAAACTAAATTATTATGTAAGTGTCGAAACCTTCGAGAGAACCCAAGTTTATGCAAACTAAAATATGAAACCATTTTGATTGAATCCAAATAAGTGTGCAAATGATGAAAAAGCAAAAAGGTTCAAATGACATAATTTAATAATTTGTGTAGCAAAATGTGACAGAGTGACAAATAATAAAGAGGCTCAATCAAAATCATAAGTATAAGGAGAGAATACCATAATCATGAAAATTCACGAATGATTTGATTATGAAAACATTAAATTATTAACACGACATTTATCCATAAACGCCCAAAAGAATTTATATAAAAGAATTACACAAAATCAAAGAAGAGATATCGTTAAACCATAATTACTAAATAACATTAAAATAAAATGAAGGCTAAATTTTCAAAATTTATCTAGAGTGCCTTATGTTTCTAGAAAAATTAAGGGGAGGTGTTTGAGCCCTTAACAATTGGCAACACGCTGGGATGGAGCAGTTATTTTTGGTGTACATGTAATGGGATTAGATTTATTAAAAATTATTATATGATAAGCTTCACAAAATTATCTAACATTATACTATTGTTTATGTGTCTCACATTAGATTAATCAAATAAAAGTAGTTTTAAGGATGAAAGGACTTGATTTTTACTCAATCTTAAAGAATGAATCTAAATATAGAGAATATTTATTCTATATTTTGTTAATGTTATTGGATCCCAGAGGTAGGGCTAGGAAGTTTTGTGATTATATATATCTATTTTTATTTATTTTTATATATTTTTCTTGATATTGCTTCATTGTCCATGAGCATCCATAACGTGGATGAAGATGTTTCAACATTATAAAAGAATATCTCCCCTTCCCGAGAGTTTCTATAGCCCTGATAGGTTTACTTGTACTTCTCACACAAAACAGGTTTTCATCTTTCTGATGTTTCCACCCTTTAGATTAAATTTCTTAAGAATTACATTTAGGCAATTGGGCGAAGAAAAAAGCATTGCAAAAGATATGTTTTATGTTTAAAAGGAAATAGATGCCATATCTGATCATTTTAACCCCACAAACCTTCCCTACATCTACCAATGTATAGGATTTATTTAAACAATTGTGGGAAAACGACAAGATTCAAAGAAAATTCTACAGGAGGCTCTTTCCTTTGTGAAAGTGAACTATAGATACAAGAAAAATATTCTAGTATTCCTCCATATTTGTTGGAAAATGTAATGGAATGGAAAAATATTAAATGTCTTTCAGATAAATGAAATCCCATTAAAGTGTCAGTGTAAACATTTTTCTAGGCGAGGAACTAATATTTCTTTAGTGATAAACCCCATATAGACTTCACAAATATCATAAAATCCAAGTCTAAACTAAAACCAAAAGCAAAATCAAACAATTTCGCAAAGTATCATAAAAATCTAATCTACTAAAAACATTTTCATCTTGAAGGAAAGTAAAGATATAAAAAAAATAAACCATGGAATAAATAAGACTGTAACCAAACGAGATGAAAAGAGGCAACTTTACATAAGAAGAAAAGGTATAGTAAAAGTGTCAGATCAATATGTCTTTTCCTTTATGTTCATTTCAATATTATTGTGTTTTGTATGTTGGTTGTTGGTTGGGATTTTATTTGAAAATTGAACCCTAAACTAAAGCACAATTATGAGTAAAAAATTCTCTATGAGTATCTCATCAAGATGTATTTTTATTTTTACATATATTGCTTCTTGATTAAATTGATTGTATTAAATATTTAATAAATTATTCTAAATGATCATTGGTTAGATAAAAGACTCACAAGAAGTATTTTATGAAAATAATATGAGCACAGTGATAATATAAAAAGAGGTAAAAGTTAAAGTGAACTTCCCTGAATGCATCTTGATGATGGCTTATCTTCTCCATGAACGAATAACATGCATTCATAATTGCATTATTCGAAAAAGGAAAAATACAAATAAATCTAAAACTACTACAAAATCTATTATACTCTATAGGGTTAAGATGATGGCTTATCTTCTCCATGAACGAATAACATGCATTCATAATTGCATTATTCGAAAAAAGAAAAATACAAATAAATCTAAAACTACTACAAAATCTATTCTACTCTATAGGGTTAATGAGAAGTAGGTAAAATCAAACTTCGAATGGATCCTTTCTAGTTGTTTTAACCCCCATAGACATATGTAAATCAAATATTAGAAGCATAAATTGAATTAATACTAAACTATGTAAATAAATATTTAACATAGGTACATCTACTTCTAAACAGTACTTGAAAAGAAACCTATTATTTATAGGAAACTTTTCTTGAAACTATTTCTCAAACCATGTTTCGGTGCCATCATGAAATTCAATATGGTTATCATGAAATTGTTTGAAGAGAAAACATAATCAGAGAAACATTCTACTAATTAATTCCATATATCATACCATGTAGAGAAAGGTTAGTATTTATTGTTCTATTTACATCAGGAAGAGCATTGGTATTTTAATACAATGAAATCTTCTTTGAAATTAATTTTTCTAAGAAAAATTCAATTGGGCCATTAAGATAATGACGGAAATCTGTTATAGATGACAGAAGATTCGTAGATGGAGAGGACAGATGAGAAGACTCAAATAATATACTCTGTGCCGAAGCTTGTGACAGATTAATGGTGCCATTCATTCTAGAGGACATAATACGCTGATAGGAAAAATCATCAATTGAAATTGAAATAATTTATAATTTTGGTAATATGACATATGCTCAACATATGCCCATGTTCATTTGAATATTTCTATGTTAATGCACTTGGCGATTCTTCAATATTTGAGTATTCGAAAAACCATCATAAAATGCCAAAAAAATGAAACATGGACATTGCATATATATATATGAAACATGGACATTGCATATATATATATATATATATATGATAAAACCCATAACATATGAAGAATATATAGGTGCAAATTATCTAATAATAAATTTACATCATTTCTTACGCAAAGTATATTAATTTTACAATGCACTAAGAGCTTATTTGTAGAAAATTTCTTTCCACAGGTATCATTTGAGATATTTCAATCAAGATTAATAATATTGCCTACTTATGAAAAGCATTTAGGATCATGGAAAGATTCAATAACAACTTGATTTAATATTGCATAATCACATACATGATTGAATATTTGTTTTTAGAATTGAAATCATTTATATTTTGATAAGTTTCAAGATGAAGACCTATTATGGCATTATTAGTACACATCTCATCTTGAAATATAATTTCAAATTGGGGATAAATGACATGAAAAGTAGACATAATATTCTCTAATAGAAAATTTTCTTAGGATTAGAAATCTCTAATGGTTCGTCATAAAATAATTCACTATATTCGCTCACAAAGGATGAATCACAACTATGGCCATAAGCATCTGCATAAAATTATTTAATGTTGTCGAAGGAATGATCATTTAATGATTCATTATTCTAATCATAACTAGTGGGAGATTCATAATTCATTTGATATTTTATAGTCCCTCTATCTTTTAAAAGGGAATTTGGGTGTGAAGCAATGAATATAAATGATAAGAGTAATTTTCAAACAAATTACTTTCAACGAAAAGATGATGATACAATGGAAAATTATTGTTAGAGAAGATAAAAAAAAATGTCTCTTTTCTTTTAGAATGATCATTATCATTGGAGACACGGACTTGAGTTCCTAATACTATTTCTCTATTATTATCTTTAGCAACTCTTCTAACGCTAATTCAACCCTTATAAAAAACCCTGGATCGTTTTCACCCCTGAAAGAAAGAAAGTAGAGTCAATGATGGTTCCTTGGATCGTGAATATGTTCCTCCATGGGTAAAGCATTTGGGGTAGGATAATTTAAAAGGGGAGAATACAAGGGAACAAATCAATAACTATTCACAATAGATAGTTATGATTTTGGTTATTCATAAATTCCAAAATTATATATCAAGGTACCGATGCGCAGTTCCTACTGCTCTAACCCCATCCTTATTGATATCTTATCAATGATACATAGAAAAGTGCTTGAGTGTTCTAGCAGCCTACTGCTCCATTCATTTGACATAACTATTGTTGGACATATATCAAATTCCCAATAATTTGAAATAATTTTAGGAGTTTAATTTGTTTGGTAGGATATATATTTGTGTTCCTAAAAATGAGTATCTAGGTGCTCTAAATTGTGTAGTTGACTAGCATTAATAATGATATTAAAAAACTCAGTAGAATCATCATAATATCTGTTATGGCATGCATATTCCAAAAAGGATAATTTTCATATTTATCATCATTACTAATGTTTTTTATTTGAGTTATTAATTCTTCATTTTCATCTTCATTACAAATAATAATTTTATCACAAGATGAAATAGTTTCAATACTGGCATTTATTATATTGGATGTATTTAAACTTTCCTAAAGTTGTTCATTAAAAGGTTGCAAATTATCCGGTTGAACATGATCTTTAAATTCACTAGTGGACTAAAAATAATTAATTATAATGACAATTGCAACATGTACACTTATAAAAGAGATACCTTTAGGTCCATATTTATTATTCAGTATAGAAGGGAGAGAATAGAGATGTAGAAACCATTTTGTTAGATTTCTTTCAAAAGGTTTTTCATGAGAATTAAATTTGAGATAAATCAAATTAATTATAATAAGAAAGTTTACAAGCACTAGTACAAAAATGAGAAATCTTAAGTGATTAACTAAAAATGACTACCATGAACGACTAATTTAGTCTTGGGTTAAAATATACGACTAGCTAGTAAATAATACAACTAAAAATGACTAATGTGAATGACTAATTTAGTCTAGTAACATATATATGATGACATAACAAGTAATACAATAGTACAAATCAGTTGTTTATGTTAGTCATTTTAATTGTGTCACTTCAACAATCAAAACTTACATGTGATAGGGGATTCAAAAGTTGCTATAGATTGATTTAAAGTTTAAACTTCATTAAACACTTCCTTATCGCATCATTGGAATATTAGAGTTATGGAGCTAATTAGAACCTTCAGGGTTATACCTTTTATCACCTTCATAGGGAATTACATTAAAGTATTGATAGATTATCCAAAATGGGAATGGACTTATAGTTGGGTCAAATAAATTATGAACAATACCTACAAGGAGAAGTGTTGAGTAATTAGTAGAGGACACATTTCCTTTAGTTGAATGCTTAACCTTTCATGCATATCTACATTTTTTTATTATGAGGGTCATATCCGTTGAAATTCGGATACTAGTTTTTAACGTGGATAGCATGTTGTTTATCTAGTTTGAACATAAACATTATGAACATATCAATACTAGAATCTTATGAAATTATTTTCAATCCTATGGGGATTTTTATATTGCCCGAACATTAGATGTTGGACATATTACAATATCATGTCATTTAGGTGAAGCAAATTTAATATATGTTAGATGATGCAAATTACATTTTTGCATTAATATTAATACAAAAATGATGTCTTCCTTTTATTGGAAAAAAATTTATGGAATTTCGCACCACCTAAGTTATTAAACATAGTTTACATAGGGATACATGCAACTATAATAATATTTCCTTAGCTTCTAAAGATGGTTTGATTTCATAACAATGATGATCATTATTTGTCTTATTGGTACCATATGTCAATGTTGGGCTTCCACGATGGCTCTGTGATGGTTGGATGTGAACCCCTAGGTGTGCACACACCTTGTTGAATGTGAATTAGGTGTTTGAAGCTTGGTAGGCATAATGTCATGTGTGTTGTATGAAAGTTTGTCGAGGATTAAAGACATTATTTGGAATCCGACAAGAACATTGTGCCACCCCTTAAACCCTATGTTAAATACTCCATGCTTTGCTATTGATGTGAAAAAATAAATTTCATGAAAATTATATATTTAGAATTTATACAAAATCATACATCGAATACATGTGATTATGCTAAAATTCTACAAAATATCCAAATATAATTTTCCTCATAAAAACTTCAAATACATATAACAACCCTATATCCATCTTAACCCTAGATCTATCAAGCGCCGAGAGGGATCCAATCTCTCAAGGTGAAAACCTCTTTTTTTAGTGCAAAACTTGAGGAAAGGTTTGCACCTTGAGACATTTTATCCCTCTAAGTGCTTGATAGGTCCGAGGTTAAGATGGATCTAAGTTGGTTATATAATACTATATAATATCTATTTTTGTATTTATGTGTCTCTTTCTTATTCCCTCTCTCTATTTCACCCCCCAAACATGCTCTCTCTCTCTCTCTCTCTCTCTCTCTCTCTCTCTCTCTCTCTCTCTCTCTCTCTCCACCTTTCTTCGCTTATTTATTTCTTCTTGCTTCGCTCTCTCTCTCTCTCTCTCTCTCTCTCTCTCTCTCTCTCTCCACCTTTCTTCGATTATGTATTTCTTCTTGCTTCGCTCTCTCTCTCTCTCCAAATATATCATTATCTACCTTTCTCTTCCCCTCTCTCTACCCTCCATCTATGTGTCTCCCCCTTTCTCTCTTCCCCTTCTCTCCCTATCTCTCTCTTCACTCTTCCCGTCTCTCCATCTCTCCCTTCCCTCTCTCTCTCTCTGCCCTCCATATTTGTCACTACCTTCCTCCCTCTCTCCCCCCTCTCCCATTCACTTTTATTTTTTTCATCCCTTAGGTTCTTAGTTAATATGGATCTATGTTGATGCTTACTAACACTATTTATATTAAATAAATTTCACATCTTTAAATATATAAGTATTCTTATTTTTGATTTTATTAAAGCCTTAATTTACTTTATATCGGAATATTTTTAGTAGTGGTGAGGATAAAGAGTTTATGTATATCTCAAAAGTAATTATAATGTTTTTACTTCTAGCTTCAATTTAAAAAAAGTTATAAAATTAAATTAAAATAAATTATTTTTATTGTCAAATATGTTATGGTTTTTGGGCATGTGGTATTGATAAGCCATGGTATTGGCCCATGGTATTATAACAAATCATATTTACAAGTTAATAATATCCATGGTAAACTGGGGGTGAATATCAATGGTTAAGAATGTTGTCATATTGCAATGGTTAAGAATGTTGTCTTGTTGTTAAAATATATTTTAACTGTGAAATAAGTTATGAATTTTTTGGCAGGTGGTATTGATAAGCCTTGGTATTAGCCCCACGCTATTATAATAGTTCTTATTCACAAGTTCATAATATCAATGGAAAAGTGAGGGTGAATGTCCATGATTAATAATCTTGTCATATTGTTATAAAACATTTTTATTGTGAAATAAGTTATGTTTTTTGGGCATGTGGTATTGGTAAGCAATGGCATTGGGCCATGGTATTGTAACAAAGCTTATTTACACATGAATAATATCCATGGTAAATTGACGGTGAATATCCATGGTTAATAATATTTTCATATTGTTTTAAAATATTTTGATTGTGAAATAAGTTATGTTTTTTTTGGTAAGTGGTATTGATAAGCCATGGTATTGTTAGATGGTATTGAAACAGAACCTAGTTTTTACAGGTTAGTGATATACATGGTAATGTGGGGGTGAATATCCATCGTTAAGAATCTTATGATATTATTATAAAATATTTTGGTTTTGAAATAAGTTATGGTTAAATTTAGGCATGTGGTATTGATAAGCCATGGTATTGGCCCATGGTATTGTAAGAAAGCCTATTCACAAGTAAATATCAAAATCAAAATATAACCAAATGATTCTTATTATTGTAAATTTTTATTATTAATCAACCCAACATTTAAATGTTTATAGTCTTAAGTTTATATTTAAAATTGTTTACATACTTACATTACACCTACACATCTACTTTATACTGGGCGTTTCCATTATTAAAAAAATAATACATCAAACAATTACCATCAAATTTTATCTCTAACTTCTTTAGTAGTTAGTCTCAACTTTCTAATGGGATCTCCATAGACAAGTCCAAATTATGTAATGGAACCTCTTTGGAATGATGAGCTCAAACGAAAACCAACAAAAAAACTTAACACTGGCAATTGACTATCCAACCATAGCCGTAAAATTTGAATATAAACCACAAAATAATTTAAATTAGTTTTCCAATAAAAAATGGCATCTTATACCAAGGCCTCACATAGGATGGCCAAAAACTTGCAGGGATGGCCCAAAATTGGCCTGGATCTTGAAAAAAAACCCAATAAAATTGTTGAATTGAGGCTTCTGTTATACCCCCATTTTCCCTGGGTCCTGTCCAACTAGCCGTTTTCTGGTCAAATATATCGTTAGTTAGTCAATATAGTTGTTGCTTGGTCAAATATTATAGCCATTGGATGTTCTTCTCTGACTATTTAACTTGCAATCTAGATTTGATTCTTCAACTTGTCTTGACGTTGAACCACACTGGTTGGTTCGAAACACATCGAAAAATGAAATATCATGTGATTTACGCCAAAAAATCTCTCATAATCCCAATAAAATTGTTTGAATTATATTTTTTCAGGGGAAATTTGAAATGCCTATGTTACCTAAATTCTCGAAAATCCCAAAATTGGCCCCAATCTTGCAATTTGTTTTTCCTAGTAAAATTGTTTGAATTATATTTTTACGGGGGGAATTCTAAAACCCTGTGTTACCTAAATTCTTAAAAATCCATAACTATAACCTAGATTTACAAAGTATTCTGCAAGAACCATAGGAAGGGTATATTATTCATAATGTTATACCTACAACTATGAATAATTTGAAAACTCACTTTACATTTTCAGCTACCAAAAATATACATATATTTACAGAAGAGTCGAGCAATACTTGAGAAGGTCTCGCATCAAGAAGGCATTTCTCTTCTCGAACACATAGTACTCCAATGTTTGTTCTTGGAGCACTCTGGGAATTGCTCTATCACTACCTTCATCATTCACTAATGGCTACCAAGGGTTTTATAGACAAGAATGTTTTATTCATAAATCTCTGGGTCAAGCCCAAAAACAAGGTTCTATTCATATTTCTTTATGTTTTTTCTCTCCAATTTATTTATGGTTAATTTATTTCTTCAGTGAGAACAAAATATTTTCGCCAAAGCAAAGAGTGTTTCATTGTGGGTGCATTGCTTTTTAACATTCAAAACAAAATATAATTGGATTTGGGTAATTTGAGACCAAATCTATATAGGTATTTATGATTTCTTATAGATATCATCTGATCTAATGTTATTTGTATTTGTGATAGATGTGCTTTGACTATAATACAAGGAATCCCACATCGGCATTGGTCACTTATGGGATTTTCATTTTCATGGATTGTTATGCATCTCATCATAGTCTTGGTGTTCACATTAGCTTCGTCATTATGTACTTTAATTTTTACTACTCAAATTGCAATGTGTATTTCTTTGTTTAGGCACTAAAATTTCTCAAGGGTGCTTGTTCACGTTATGACTCCTTGTATTTTTGATGTCGGTAAGAAAATTGTTAAAAGTAAAATAAGATATTCCATTTTGAGGGTATTGTTGACTTTGTGATGTCTTCTTCACAACAAGTTTTTTAAATTAAAATTAATATGGCATATCCTTTTTTGAGCATTTTTTTTACTATGAGTGCCACTATCTCCTTGTAAAACATATTTAATGATACATTGCAAATTGATCTGTTGAAAATGCACATTAGTGAAGATTGTGTTCTAATATTTTTTGTAGCAAAATAATATTTAGCATAGGAGGACCTTCATGAAATATCTTCCCCTACAATCAATTACATGAGAGATATGCCTTGGTCTTCTCATCAGCTTAAGGCAAAGCTTTTATTTTTTTTCTATAATTTTAACATATTATGCCTCATTTAGGCACTAACATTTCTTAGAGGTACTTGTGTTTCCCTATTGTCTTTGTGATATGGTTTTAATTAAAATAAAAAATTAAGTGACAAATATTTCCACGAGGATTTTCCTTTGTATTAATGACATTATCTCCTTGCAATGTATATTGGATGATACTTTTTAAACTGCTATGTTGAAGTGCATATTAGTGAAGGTTGCATTTTGATATTTAGCTTAACATAGTATTCAATAACATTGGACAATCATGAGAGATACGTTGATACAATTAATAGCAATTAATAAACAAAAAACTACATCATTTAAGAGAGTATACATTGGGATAGCACAATTGGATGTCATGTTTTTGAACATATCATGGTGTATATCCCTACATACATGCTCATCAAATGTTGTAGTGTTAGGTGCATATTCATTGTCTACAATCAAATAGGTGAGTGCCCTATTTCTTGTAAATGTTTATATATGGTAGGACATATTTCACATTTGAATTATGATGTTTATGTGTTGTAATTGGCTATTGGATTTTATACTTGGAGACAAAAAAATATTGTCTAACACTAATAAACATGGAAAAAAACCCCCTAAGACTAAATTTTATTGCTAGTGATGTAATATTTTACAAAAAATCACTGAATTTTGCTGGATCGATGGGGGAACCATGAGGATCCATTTTGGTTGATTCCACCAAGAACTTGCACCTAGGACTTTTACCCAGTGCCATCCCTTTCAAATATGTGCCATTCGATTGGGGCAAAGCACCTTGAAAATGGAATCCTAGAGGACAAATTAATTGCATGTTGACCTTAACCATGAGATAATACTTCATTTCCAAGTAGAGTGGGTTTATGAATGACCATATTAGAGAAATTTGGTGCATATAGTGGGAGGAAAGACATTGTAGATAAAAAGTGTGAAGGTTCCTACTCAAATGAATAGAGGGAATGTGTTGAATGTTGGAAAATATCACCAGTAAGTATCTCCACTAAGGAGCATTACTAATCAAAATTCACACATTGTTACATAATTAAAATAAGGATTAAGAACATTCATCATGGATACTTGTAAAGAAATAAATTAAATTAGTGGGTCCAATTTTGGACCACTGACCAGTCCTAGTTTCATTCTCTTAGGGTCTTCCGAAATATCTCTAAGCAATAACCAACTACTCCTACAAGCTATAACATTGATCCATATACATATATAATCATTAATTCCCTTCAAATTGTTGGGTATGTGTTATATTCTTTGTACCAGTAGCCTCATGCATAGGTCATATATGTTAGAGGCAGTGAGATCATACACAATTGAGATGCAACCAAAAATATTATATGTCATGATGCTAAGAAATAAGTTGGAAACGGTAAAATATGATGGTAAGTATAATTCATCACTCTTAAAAAAGTCAATATCCCTTGCCACACACGAAGAGAAATGTATCCACACAAAGGAACAAGTTCATGTAGCAGAACTTCAAATGTCCACTAGGTTGGTTTTGGATAACTTTAATGATTTCAATTGAGCGCGTTGACTCATTGTCTTCCAACAATAAATAAATATGGGTTGGAATCATATGATTAGTCATTGTTTTTCATGATCAATGTTTTATTTTCGTAACTATTCTTTTCTTATCTAAAACTCCACTAAGGAAAACTCAAATAATGTACATGAAGGAAAAGAGAAATCGAGAAAATGAAAGTTGACAACTAAGCTGATGTAGCCACTAATTGCTCCAATACCTGCTACAATTTTTCATGGAAAATAAACTGTGAAATATGAGGATGCAACATATACTCTTGCTAAAAAAACCTTGCAAAATGCATGAAAGTTAGCTTCCACATCTAATAAAGATATGGGAAAGAAAGTTGAAAATGAAAAATTGTATGTATCTAGTTGGCTTCACCTAGAATAATCAATCAACTATATTACAATTAGGGTTTGTTCTACCTGTAGTTTTATATCCACTCTATTGTTTTGTAATACTGACTATCTCTATTAATATTAATTTTCTATCTGAAATATGCGGGTTTTCCTTTTAACATGAAGTATTCTAAGAAATATTGTACACAATTTCTTACTTGTTAAATTATCTATCACATGGTCAAACGATATTTTTCAGTACAAGAAGATCTTTTTGATAATCAATGAAATTCATAGTTTCATTTGGCAAGGCCTTTCATAAGTTTTAGAAACCTAGAATATTGAATGAAAAATATGTTTTGATAATAGGAGAAAGCTTCATGGATAGAGCAAAGAATTTGGAAGATGATTTCTCCAGGTAGTATTGCTCTTTGAATAAGACCACTATATGTAGTGGATTTTCAATATAATACAAAGTTGTTTATCAAGCTTCAACAAAAGTCTTATCCTTTTTTGCTGTATTATATTTAATTGATGGATTTGTTATTTCTACTTGTTGATCTTTCTTGAAGTTTTTGTGCTAACTAGTTTGAACTAATTGAGGATCAAACATTGGTGGTATTGTTGTAATATGCTAAATTCTTGTTTGTATTGTATCGAGTATTTGTTGTGGAATATTAATTGATCTGTTATATATTGGAAATTACAAGTATTGTAAATATGGGCAAACTATTGGTGCTTTGCATGTAAATCTACAAAAAAAATCAAAACTACTCTTATTTTATCTTTTCATTATAATGATCACTGATGTTTTGAGTTTGAGAGATTAAGGAAGGCCATATGTGTCCCCTCAAATTGGAAGTATGGTGTTGGAATTCAGTGTGGATTTTCCATTCAAGAATCATCTAGCAATTGGAATATGAAAGTTACATTCCAAAATAATCTTATTTGGGGGATTACTAGTGGTGGTTGCTACATATTTTCGATGTTGGAAATTTGTTCCAAATCACAGCTAATATATTGTACCATGTGCCAGCAACACAATGGGAAGGACTTGTCTTTCCAATATACCACTTATATTGTAGTGATCCATAAATATAAGAAAAACATTAATAATTTGATATAGGCTAGGTGGCTTATTCATATGTGATAATGGACCCAAATAGTAGTTCCTATCTGAAGAAATTATAATCAGACCTAGGCATTCTTGACATCATCAACCTCCCACCTTGGACTTATTCACTTAGACTTATACATTATCCAATTATATACATGTATACTAGGATATCCTATTATTTTATCCTTTTTACTTCATTTCATTTTATTCTAGACCTAGCATTGGCTTTTTCTAGGAGTTTTTTTTACACTCTCACACTGTATAAGTAATCTACAGCTTGAGATTTTTAGCATGTAACTTAGTTTGCATGATTGTGCCTAGAATTCCTTGAAGGTTGAATACTAAGTTTACTAAGGTGTTATTTTCTATGGGGATGTTTTCTTTTCTTTGTGTGTAGATGTCATCTTGCCACATAATGGCCACTATTTCCAAACTAAAGAAAACTTATTCGAATTTGTTGCTTTTATGGGGAAAAATGGAATTGACAATATTGTTGATGTTAAGGTATATATCACATAAATCCTTTGTAGTCTTCTTTATTTTATATTCAGTTGTTCATAATCTTTCATGTCTTATACTCTTAATTGTATCTTCTTTATTTTTCAAAAAAGGAACTCAGTATTGACGGTCAGAAGCATGAATTGAAGAAAGAGGAGTACAATAACATTGGAGCGACAAAATGCGAATGAGAATGAGAGAGAGAGAGAGAGAGAGAGAATATAACTAATCTAGTGGTACTTGTAGAGCCAATATCCCACATAGGACACACACAAACATTTATGGTCAAGTACTCATATTTGTTGCATTCACCTGCAATGCCTTGATAATAGAATGATAATGCTTTGAAGTGATGAAACAATATTCCATGTGTAAATTTTACTCCAACCAATATTGAGTTGGAAACTCATATTGTAATACTTGACATTTTATATAATATAATTTTCGTGGTTGAAATTATTTATAGTTGAAATTGATATTATTCACTATTATAATTAACGTTTGTAACTTTGCGTTTTCATATTAGATGAACATGTACATTGTATGTCATTATTTTAATTTAGTTGCAAAATCATACTAAATCATTTATGTTGATTAATGATTATCACAAATAAAATGAATATGCAACTAAATTAGTTACTTGTAATGGTTGTTAATGAAAGTAAAAATATAACATATAATGAATATAATGAATATGAAACTACCAAAAAAATATAAATGACTACTGCAAATGATAAATTTGTGATTACAAATGATGACTAAATTTTGCATGTATATGACTATTAGTAGCTAATTTACAATATCTTATAACATGATAAAAATATATTCATATTTGTTTGCCCATTAATTGGTTTCAAATTATGACTAAATTTTGCATATATATGACTATTAATAGCTAATTTACCGTATCTTATAATACAACCAACATTTTGGTCATATTTCTTTAGTCATTAATTGGTTTTCTCAGGTGATCATTTAGTAATATTTTTTGTTGTATATCTGGTCATTAATTGTCGCCATTAATAACAAAATAAATGACTAAATTAATGACAAAATTTATGACGAAATATACTACTGGATAATAAAATTGAGACAACCAATTGATGACTAAGCTAAAAATGACTAAAAGTTGGTCACATTATAAGACATTGTGAATTAGCTACTATTGGTCACCAATCGAAAAATAGTTGTTTATATGTAAATTTTAGTCATTTTTGTAGTAACTAATTAACAATTTTGTTCTAGTGAAGACTTACCTTCCAAACTATGTAAGTTTTCATGTCCTAGAGACACTTCAATCTAGTCATAATATTTAAATGCATGAATAATTTTACATACAAATTGATCCCATGCGTGTATAGAAGCCATCGACAATGATTGACACCATTTCTTAGCACGGCCTATGAAAGTGAGATTGAAAATCCTACACATGACACCTTCATTAATACCATAAAAAGTACAATTTTGAATAAACTGAAAAACATGTTCAATTGTAATTATTTCACCCTTACTATCAAATTTATTTTTTAGCAAGTATTTAACTATCCCTAGTGGAGTGCTGCAAAATGTTTGTCTATAAATTCAACTCCAAATAGAGATTTGGGATGGAGGCATTAAAAAAAAAATTAAAAATGAAAAGTTGTGAATGGTTAATTTGATATTCATCCATCCATCTAGCACCAAAAATGTTGATGGCAAAAAATGTCCATGTCAACATTTAAGAAATCACTCATTTAGGGCCCAAATTAGTCCCTTTTATGTTTGGTTTGATTATTTCGACAGATATATGGGCCCAATTTCCTCTACCTAAATCTATCATATATTAAATACCTAATATATTACAAACTAATCTAAAATATTAAACTAAACTCTCACTAAATTAAACTTCCACTTGTTGTTGAATGGTAATGCTTGTTGATATCAATAGGCAAGAAGAAAAGTCTTTCCTATTCACAATTGCTTGAAATAGGAAGTCTTTGGGTTGGCTAAAATGTGTGCTCAGTTAAGGCAGTAGAAAAATTCGCCCCTTGTGAAGAGACAATTTTCCCCTTGTGAAGAGACTTTCTCTTGAAATTAAGTAAAACTAAATCCTACGCACAATCCTGCTACAATGTAGAAAACAAAGAAAGTTGTCCTAACATGGTAATAGAAGACAATTCCTATATTCTAGATGAAAAGGTTTTAAAAAAATGGATTTAACATGAAGTTGAAGATGAATATTAGCTTACAGAAATAGCTAATATAACTAATATTTGTTAGCATAATTCATGTTTTTTTGTTCGCAATTATTTAAAATCAAAAGAAATCAAGAATAGGTTATTAGATCATGGAAGTAGTTCTCATGATTAAATAATCGTTGAATCAAGTGCACATTAGAAAATAACTAAGAAAATAGTTACCAAATATTCACTAATATACATGATCATATTCATAGACTAATAATCAACCTTTATTCAAAGACAAGATTATGCATGAAATGACAACAGTGCACATACACAAATTGGTATGTAAATATGAAATAAAACCTTCACACTGATGATTTATTATTATATTTAAATCAATAGAAATATTAAAATTTAAATATAGTAAACAAAACCTGACATATTCTACCTTATCCAACAACTCACAGAAGATCCTTCAAGCACTTGTTCTCTAAACTTCAAGATTTGTCTTTGAAAGACTGATTTATATTAGTTTGAAATATTACCATCTAGTATAGAAGTTGAATCTCCTGGAAGAATCAAAAAATTCCTAATCTAAACTATAGGATCTTGACTACTTTGTAGTGTAAAATCTATAGGAATTCCCCCCTTCCTCTTTCAACTTACCTTTCCCTCTTTTATAACATATCGAGATTTTACAAAATAGTAGTCTGCTTGAATAAACATTGTTGAAGGTATCCAATTAAAATCACCATCCCATATTTAATTTGACTATCACCAAATTAGAAGCTTGTGAACTATAGTCACTTCTATTTTATATTTGATTTTATAATTGAAATCTTCTTTTTGGCCTTATTAGTTTCCTATGTGTTTGGGATCATATCTCTTTCGTTCGTCTTTTCCAACCTGAGTTAACTAATTCAAGCTAAAATAAATCATTTATCGTTATATTCTAATAGGTATCGAGAAATTATAGTAAAAATATTTGATTTGAAACAATACTAGAAAAAATGAATTTGAAGTGCAAGATGCCATGAGTTCAATTTAGCGCCAAATTTCCATTTCCTAGTTTGATTGATCCATGGATTTATATAGTTGGATTAAAACTAGTTGTAATGAGGTAGGAGGTGATTTTAATGTTAATCGATTTTCATTGGTAGATTGTCACTAGTCCCTTTCTCCATTCCTTGGCTAAGGTAGATATTTCCCCTCATTTTTTATGAGTCTTGACCCTGCGGTGACTATTCAATGCAAGGGTGTGTAGTAAGTTCTAAAGGTATTCACTTTAAGCGCATTTCCCGAGGAATAAACCTACCCAGCTTGCACATGCTCCCTCATGGATTTATTCATTGTTGGATGGAATTATGACCTCTATGTAATCTCCCTTAGTTATAATTGAACCCTTGTAGTTAATCAGAGTGTGGATATTTGTAAAAGAAGTTTCTTTTTATGGAGGTCTAGATGCCTAGGCTAAATAATAAACTCGCGTTTTAGATAGTAGGTGTGTGTGGATACGGTAAATGATAGTAGGTACATGAAGTCACTTTATTTCTCTACATTACATGAATCCTCTCATGGAAAATTATCTGTAAGGGAATATATTTGTCCTTCAAATGTTAACACCTACATGCTTGTTTTGATAACAGTATATTCATTTGCATTCCAATTTTCTCATTATCTTCATAATATTTGTAAGCACCCCTTCCCACATTTACCTAAAGTCACAAGCTTGCTATGGTAAACATGAGGCAAATGTAACTATTACTTGACGTGGCCTCCTAGTTCTAGTTAACGAAGTGGAAACTACAAACTAACATCCTACAAGGACTACAGATCACCCAGGAGCTGAAGAAACACTCTAGGTGGTCAATCCCTACGATGGAACCTTGTTTCATTGACCTAGACCTATAAGCACACCCTTGACACTGCCTACATCCATTTTTGAGCTCTAAGCCCACTCACAAGCCTTTCTCCAGCTTTGTGCATGCAATCCCAAGATATGAGCCACTTTTCTAGGCTAGTCTCCAGACCACTTCCCAAAACTTCTGTAAATTTCCAGAATCATATTTCTCATAACGACAATGATGATCATTCAAAATCAAAGGAATAACTTGACTTAGACTTCCTAGAACACACCATACATTTTTTTAAACACATGGAAAACATGTAAGCTTCAACTCATGAATGTATATTTGATTATAATAGGTTGTGATTCATCTTAGAATCACCAAGGAGTCTCTACGCCCTCTCCACATGGCTACAACAACACTTATTTGTCCATATATTCATCAATCGTTCGATAACTAAGAAAATCGTGACAAGAGGTATAGATAGCAAACATGATGTAACCAACATAGAAAGCATGGAAACTTAGCCATAATATCACCAACATAATCACTAGAAATGCTTATAGATCACAATAAGAAATTATCTCACATTGACATATGAAAATGCCAACCAAGTCAAGGACTTCCACGTACCACCTGACCATAGATTAGGCTGAACCAAATATCTCTTTCATCCAATCACCCTGTGCTATATTATTCCAAGCATGAATGTGGGATATCATGGAATAAACTGAAAGAAAAGAATAGGTCTTTTAGAGTCCAAACCACCTTAATCATCAACCATAGTGATTCCATCTCTACTGTCAAACATCTCTAACATTAACTAGATCAATATCTACCCAAGTTTTCGAGGGTTCTAGAGCGATTGTCCTACCTGAATCTAAGGACTAGTTTGTACCCACCAAGGGCTCCAAAGAGTTTGTCCCAACCTAGGATCTAGGACTACTAACTCAACCCTAGTTGTTCCAGTCTTCGAAAGCATTTTTTTCAATCCATGACCATAAGGAACATGAGCACCAATAAGAAAAATAACAAGTGGAAAAACCCACAACACAATGTTTATCTAGGAAATGGAAAGGCAATGCTAAAACCACAATCAATCTGGGAAAATATCCATCCCAATTGTTAGAAAATTATATATTACAGACCAATGGAACACATAGAATATTGCATAAATATAAACATAGAAAATGCATAAAACCAAAGTGACACAGATATACGTGGTTCACCTAGTTTGGGCTACATCTAGCCCAAACAACCAGTCCTTCCTTTCTATTATCCAACAAAATGAAGAGACACAACCTACAACAAATCCATTGTAATATCCTCTGTTTTCTCTCACAGTCTCACCTCTCTGTTTCTCGCTAAGAGAATACACATCTATTACACAGCCTCAATAGAATGCCCTCATACAAGGATAGGGTTTGCCTTCTAGGGCAAAAAACCCTTAACTAAACATAAGTGCTACCGTCAGATCATCTGCCTAATGAACGGCTTAGATTGATTGTGAATTACTATACTCTTACAAGGAAATTTTACATCTATTTTTAGCTTCGGGGGCGCTGCCCCCAAAACCCCTTGGTGGGGGACCGCTGGCCCCTAGACCCCCCAGCCAGGGGGGATCGACCCCCCTGAACCCCCTCCAGGGGGGACAAGTTCCCCTCGCACCCCCCCACGTGGAGGGGTGTACAAACTTCCTGGGGTATACATCCAGCTGAAACAAGGACCTCTAAATAATCATGCTCCACACCCAACAATCTCTCACTTGGAGAATGATTGTAGCAACTCCATTGCTGCTTCATTTGCTGGACAATGACTCTGGTTTGGACCTGGTTGTTTCTCATCTTCATCGTCGTCCTCGAAGACCAGTTGAAACTGACAATATTCTTAGTTTCTCCCTGGTTACAACTTTTGTTAGCATATATGCAAGATTCTGGCTAGTGTGTATCTTTTCCAGCTTCAACTCTCCATCTTCCAACATTGATCATATGAAATGGTACTTGAGCTGTATGTGTTTAGTCCTAGAATGAAATGCTGAGTTCTTTGCAAGATCAATGGAACTTTGGCTATCAGTGTATAACGTGCCCATATCATGCTTCTTACCCAATTCACCCATAAACCTTTGCAACCAAATCATTTATTTACTAGCCTCTGTAGTAGCAACATACTCTACTTATGTTGTTGGAAGTGCAACTACACTTTGGATTTTCGAAACCCAACTAACAGTTGTTCCACCTATAGTAAATACATATCCTGTAGTGCTCCTCCTATTATCTCTATCACCTGCCATCTCTGCATCAACATATCCCTATAGAGAAATGTTTGAACCACCAAAGATTAATGCTTGATTTGTGGTACCTTTCAAATATCTGAGAATCCATTTCACTGCCATCCAATGTTCCTTTCCTGGATTGTTCATGTACCTGCTTACAACTCCCACTACATGTGCAATAGCAGGCCTTGTACAGACCATTGCATACATTAAGCTTCCAACTGCTGATGCATATGGAACTCTAGACATATAATCCATGTCTTCTTGGGTCTTTGGGCACATTTCCTTGCTAAGTTTGAAATGGCTAGCAAAAGGTGTACTAACTGGTTTTGCATTGTAAATATTAAATCTTTTCAACACCTTTTGTATGTACTCATTCTGAGACAATGTTAATTTGCAATTTTTCCTCTCTAGTTATTCTCATGCCAAGGATTTGTTTTGCAGATCCCAAATCCTTCATTGCAAATGAATTTGCCAATTTTCTTTTGAGCACATTTATTTCCTACATGTTAGACCCTACAACAAGCATGTCATGTACATACAATAACAATATAATATAGCTACCATCATTTTGCTTTTTCAGATAAACACAATGATCATAGTGATATCTAGTATAACCTTGTTCAGAGATAAACTTGTCAAATTTTAGATACCCCTACCTTGGATCCTGTTGTAAGCCATACAAGCTCTTCTTCAACCCGCACACTAGTTTCTCCTTCCCTTTTACCTCATATCCTTGTGGTTGTTGCATATATATTTCTTCCTCCAAATCCCCATGGAGAAAGGTTGTCTTTACATCTAACTGCTCAAGATGCAAATCTTCAATTGCTACTAGACTTAAAATAGTTTTCATTGAAGTCATTTTAACAACACGAGAAAATATTTCATCAAAATAAATACCTTTCTTCTGTGCAAACCCCTTCACCACAAGTTTAGCTTTGTACCTCTGTTTTCCTCCATCTTCTTCCTTCAGCCTGTAAACCCATTTATTCTGCAATGTACTTTTACCTGCAAGCAACCCGACTAAGTCCCAAGTCTAGTTATTCATTAAGGAGTCCATCTCTTCTTCCATGGCTAGCTCCCACTTCTTCCTTCTTTCAACCTGCATTGCTTCTTCATAGCATTCGGGTTCACCAAAATCAGTCAATAATAAATAATATAATGAAGGAGAGTATCCTTCAGGGGGTATACTTATCTTGGTAGATCTTCTAACACCACTTTCAGGTGTTTGGGGTGCCTGTTGCTGTTGTGGTGGTTGCTATTGTTGTGGTTGTTGATTATTATTATTTTCAGGCACCTTTAATTTTTCAGTGGTTTCATCAAGAATTGCATATTCCTTGTTTTCTTCTTCCTATTTCTTTTCCTGCAACTGATTCTTATACAAGACCTTTTCATTGAATATTACATCTATGCTCCTAATGATTTTGTGATTTTTGTAATCATATAAGCGATAACCAAAATCATTAACACCATATCCAATAAAGGTACATTTCTTTGACTTTGCCTTAAGCTTTGTTCTATTTTCTTTATTAATATGGACAAAGGCCTCACAACCGAAATTCTTTAAAAAGGAGTAGTTTACCTTTTTCCCTGTCCATGCTTTCTCTAGAACACCACCATCCAAGGAACTTGAAGGCCCTATATTTATTAGATAAACAACAGTATATGCCCAAAACTGTAAAGGCAATCCTGCATGCAATCTCATGCACCTTGCACGCTCCATGATCATTCTGTTCATCCTTTCTGACACACCATTTTCTTGTGGTGTCCTTGGAACTGTCTTCTCTCTACGAATTCCATGCTCTAAATAGTACCTATCAAACTCTTTGATGCAATATTCACCTCCATTGTCTGATCTGAGACACTTCAAGTTATTTCCTGTCTCAATCTCAACCAAAGCTTTCCATTTCTTGAAAGTATCAAATACATCAGATTTATTCTTAATACAATAAATCCAAGTTTTTCTAGTTTCATCATCAATAAAAGTAACATAATAATGAGAGCCATCGAGAGATGATACTTGAGCAGGTCCCCATACATCTGTATGCACAAGCTCTAATTTTTCGCTCTTCCTTTCTTTCCCAAATCTAGGAAATCTGACTCTCTTATGTTTTCCATAAATGCAATTCTCACAGAAGTCCAAATCAACATTCTTCAAACCCAGCAACAAATTCCTTGAGTGAAGAATCTTCATCCCCTTTTCACTCATGTGTCCAAGCCTATGATGCCATAATGCTGCATCTACTCCTTTGGAAGTTAAAGCATTAACAGAGTTAGAAATACCATTGCATAAATACAATGTACCAACCTTTTTGCCTTTTGCTATTACCAGGGCTCCTTTGGTGACCTTCCAAGCTTTATTTGTGAAAGTTGTCACACAATATTCACTGCCTAACTGCCCTGTTGAAATCAGACTTTTCTTCAGATTTGGAACATGCCTTACCTCCTTTAGTAGCCATTAGTTTCCATTCTGTTGTTTTACAAGAACCTTACCCATTCCAACAATTTTACAGGGTTTATCATCACCCAAATGGACTTGTCCAAAATCTCCTTGAACATAGTCATGAAAATATTTCCTATCAGGTGTGGCATGGAATGAAGCCCTTAAATCTACCACCCAGGAATCAGTAATATTTTCAAAAGAAAAAATCAAATCATATTGTAACACATCACCTGTCACATTTGCTTCATGGTTGTTTTCTTGTTGTGCATCTCCTTATTTTCCCTTCTGAGATCTACAGTATTTCTTTAGGTGTCCTTTCTTTCCACATTTCCAGCACACTATCCCTAATCTGGACTTAGATCTTCCTTTCCTTGATTTACTGCGATATCCTGAGCTCTTTCCTCTTTCCATTTTTCTTCCCCTAGATTGTGCACTCAAAGCATTACCTGATGTCTCACCGGAGCTTTTCCATCGCATTTCCTCACTCAGGATAACACCGACAACATCATCAAATTTTAAAGTACTAGATCCAGAAACATAGTTACTAATGGCCATTACTAAACCATTCCAACTTTCTGGCAATGAGCACAAGAATAACAGAGCTCTAACTTCATCATCAAAGTTTATCCCTACAGAACATAACTGACTTGTAATAGTATTAAAATCATTTAAATGGTCTGCAACAGATCCACCTTCCGACATCTTCATATTAAATAACCATTTCATAAGAAATGCCTTGTTTGAGGCTGAGATTTTTTCATAGAGTTTCTCCAACGCCTTAATCAAACCCTCTGTCATTGTTTCCTTCGAAATTTTGAAGGCGAGTGATGCTGTGAAGCACAACCGTACTGTTTCGAGTGTCTTTCTATCAAGAAGGTTCCATTCTTCATCTGTCGTACCTGTCAGCATCTTTGTTTTTCCACCCAATGGTAGGTACAGACCTTTCTGATACAAATAATCTTCCATCTGCATCTTCCACAGCGAGAAGTTTTAGCTGTTAAATTTCTCGACCCTAAACTTACCATCTTCCGCCATTGCTCCCACTCGAATGAGGAACCCTTCTTTCCTGTGAGTTTATTAGCTAAATAGACCTTCATCTCTGATACCAGTTATTAGAAAATTATATATTACAGAGCAATGGAACACATAGAACATTGTATAAATATAAACACAGAAAATGCATAAAACCAAAGAGACAAAGATACACGTGGTTCACCCAGTTTAGGCTACGTCCACCCCAAACAGCTAGTCCTTCCTTTATATTATCCAAGAAAATGAAGAGACACAACCTAGAGCAGATCCGTTGTAATATCCTCTATTTTCTCTCACAGTCTCACCTCTCTGTTTCTCGCTCAGAGAATACACATCTATTACACAGCCTCAATAGAATGCCCTCATACAAAGAGAGGGGTTGCCTTCAAATCAAATCATCTGCCTAATGAATGGCTTAGATTGACTAGGAATTACTACACTTTTACAAGGCAATTTTACATCTATTTTTAGCTTCGGGGGTGCTGCCCCCGAAACCCCCGCCGGGGGACCATTGGCCCCCGAACCCCCCAGCCGGGGGGGATTGGCCCCCGCGAACCCCTGCAGAGGGGGGCAAGTCCCCCCTGCACCCCCCCATGTGGAGGGGTGTACAAACTTCTTGGGGTATACATCCGGCTGAAAAAAAGACCTCTAAATAATCATGCTCCACACCCAACACCAACGACAATACATAACAAGAAAATCACATGCATATACCATGCATCTAGACATCAGTAAGGAAATCCCACATGAAACCTATTACCTACCAAGAAATCCAACTGTAGTTTTTGATCCAACTATTTCCTTGCACTTTCCTGTTTTCCCTTACCTTTTTTCTCCAATCCAAGTGAATACCCAAGTGTTCCAATAATGCTCCATGAATGTTCTAAGTGTGTGAGAGTATGAGAGAATGAGAGAATGAAATGAGAGCTTCAAAATTGAATTGAAAAAATGTTTTGAACTAATCCTCATAAGCATTTTTATCATTAAGGCTTCTATTTTCTTCATTTTCCTCCATTTTCCCTCTTATTTCCTCTCATGCAAATCTCTATCTCTTCACCTCCCTTTTTTCCTATTTTCATTTATTTCATAAAGAAGATGCCAATTATTGCCATTTTTCCTTTTTCAATGCCTTTTCCAATTTCCATAGACATTAATTAATCACAAGTGATACCCCATCACTATGTGTTTCCCAACATTCATCTTGGAATATGTGTCCCATGACCTTGGTCTTATTTTATTTACATGGAAAATAAAACATGGGTTGTTATAAACCCCTCCCTCTTGGGGAACATTGTCCTTGGTGTTCTATAACACCTATGACAAGGAAACCATTGAAAAAAAACATACTGCCGAGGGAGATTTATAACATAACTGGATGCAATAATTATAATGACAACTACTGAAAACCATGACTAAAATAACAAACATGACAACCATACCACTTATTTGAGCTTTATAACATACCTAAATGTGATATTTAAAATAACATGCTTATACAAATACATATACCAAAACTCATTTGCTTGACCTAGAAAATAATGAAGGTTACAAAACTTGAATTTGATCATTCATCTACCATGTATCTTCATCGGGCCTAAAGTGTTTCCATTCCCCTTTAACCTACTCGATTTCTTCATTCAAGAGCCTTAGATATTTTCACTACAATATGCATTATGGTTATGGTTGGAATTCTCCCTCTTCTTCCTCCTGCAATACAAACCATTCAATCACATGATGAACATCATGGACATGCTTCTTAAGCAATGAAACAAAAAAACATCGTCGACTTTCACTATCGGAGGAAATGCAAGTCTGTAGACCACTAGTCCAATCCTCCTAAGGGTCTCAAAGGAACTGTAATATAAAGGTGTCAACTTGGCACATGATCCAATACTCAAGGAGCTTCTCGTGGGCTTGATGCACATGTACACATGCTCCCCAACCCGAAACTCCTTAAATTCCCTATGCTAATATGCATAACTCTTCTTCATGTCCTATGCTTCCCTCAAATTCCTCTTAATAACCTACATCTTATGTTCCATCTCTGCCAACATGTCGAGTCCAATCAACACCCTATTCACTGGATCACTCCATCTGATGGGATATTAAAACGCTGCCCATAAATAACCTCAAATGGACTCGTCTTCAAGGATTAGTTATACCCATTATTATATGTAAACTCTACCAATGGAATATACTCTTCCCACTTCCTCTATTGATGCATGACATGCATCCTGAACATATCCTGTTATGAAACCAGCTCAAGAAAAGATAGAAAAGAAAGATCAACGCCTTAGAATTCAGCCTCTTCGAGGGGGCAACCTCCTTTACATTACATAAATGAACAATTCTTGGATGATACAAATGACAAAACCTCCTTTCTATATATAGGAGTCTAAGGAGTCACAATATAATCCAGCCGACCTAACAATAATAATATAAAGCCACAAAAATAACAATAGAGGGATTCTATGTGGCACAGAAATAACAATATGGGGGTAATAGGGGCACAACAATATAAATAAGGGGTATAACTACAATAGTAATGGGGTAATCACTAGTATTATAGGGACCCAACATGCCCCTCTCCTTCAAAAAAGTGTTGTCCTCAACGCTTGAGTAGTTTTGGATACTTTTGCATAAAATTTTCATCCTCCCATGTGGAATCTTCAGCAGATAAGTTCTTCCACTTGATAATATACTCTAAAATTGATCGATTTCGTAGCTGTCGAGTTCTTGTTTCTGTGACTGCTTCCAGTTCCAATATAATTTTTCCTTCCTCGTCAAGTTCTGGCAATATTGTTTGAACTGGGAGCTTGTCACCTATAACCTTCTTTAAACATGAAACATGGAAAACTGGGTGCAATCGAGAAGCTGCAGGAAGCTCCAATTTGTATGCCATAGTACCAATCTTTTGCAACACCTTGTACGGACCATAATACTTTGGTGATAATTTATTATCCTTCTTAGCTTGCTTTAGGGACATTTGCTTATATGGTTGTAGCCGTAGGAATACCCAATCACCTACATCAAAACTTCTTTCACTGCGATGTTGATCTGCCTATTGCTTCATTCTGTTTTGTGCCAACACGAGTTATGAAACCAGCTCAAGAAAAGATAGAAAAGAAAGATCAACGCCTTAGAATTCAGCCTCTTCGAGGGGGCAACCTCCTTTACATTACATAAATGAACAATTCTTGGATGATACAAATGACAAAACCTCCTTTCTATATATAGGAGTCTAAGGAGTCACAATATAATCCAGCTGACCTAACAATAATAATATAAAGCCACAAAAATAACAATAGAGGGATTCTATGTGGCACAGAAATAACAATATGGGGGTAATAGGGGCACAACAATATAAATAAGGGGTATAACTACAATAGTAATGGGGTAATCACTAGTATTATAGGGACCCAACATGCCCCTCTCCTTCAAAAACGTGTTGTCCTCAACGCTTGAGTAGTTCTGGATACTTCTGCATAAAATTTTCATCCTCCCATGTGGAATCTTCAGCAGATAAGTTCTTCCACTTGATAAGATACTCTAAAATTGATCGATTTCGTAGCTGTCGAGTTCTTGTTTCTGTGACTGCTTCCAGTTCCAATATAATTTTTCCTTCCTCGTCAAGTTCTGGCAATATTGTTTGAACTGGGAGCTTGTCACCTATAACCTTCTTTAAACATGAAACATGGAAAACTGGGTGCAATCGAGAAGCTGCAGGAAGCTCCAATTTGTATGCCATAGTACTAATCTTTTACAACTGTTATAGACATTTTTGTGCCTTGCAGCATGAAGCATGAAATGTCCATAATCTAAGGGATCCAAAGTCCCTAAACATGTTGTTCCTACCCCTAGAGGAACAAGGTCAGCAAACCACAGCACTGAATATCAGTTCTCCACCTACTAAAAAACAAGCAATTTCTGGATCATGTCAACTGCTCCACTGAGCATCTGCGCTGAATTTCAACTGCCCCTCTCTGTACCTGCGTTGAATGTCAAATCCAACAAAGGCTACCTGCGCTGAGCGAGATTAGACAAGTGGCACAGTCATTCCTCAAGGTGTTAATACCCAGGAAGCTTCCAAAATGACACTTGGATCAGGGAATTCGCCTAGTGATGAGTAAGAGGTTCTTAAACTCCAAGTGGAAGCAAGGATCTCCAAGTGGACTCAAGAACTGAAGTATAACTGAAGTGAGAGAGGACACTAGTCAGCTTGAAGCCAACCTCAAGCTGACTCATCCTTTCTCCAAAACTCCTATATATAGAGCTCTCTCATGAGGTCTAGGGGGGCTGGAATTTTGTGAATGTAAGGAAGTGCTGTTGGTTTGAGTTTAGAGCTATTGGGTGATTTCTTTGAAGGAGGTGAAGAGGAGATTTCTTTCTGCTGGGAGGTGTTGCTGGATTGGGCCTCTTATGGTTGTAACACTCCTTGAACTTTACTTCTTCCATTAATAAAGCATTTGAGGTTCTTCTATATGCATGTGTCTCAATGGTGTATTGTTATACTTGTGTATTTGATTTATTCTAATCCTTGAATCAATTATGAATGTATGCTTCTTGTAGTTTCCCTCTCTTGCCTTTTTGCAGGATCTTTTTGTAGCTGGGCTAGTGAAAGAGCAAGGAGCTGGGAGCAAGCAGCAAGGAGAGAAGATTGGATCAATCATTGGTGAAAGACATCGGTTAGTGGATCCCTTTCTCCCCTGTTTTACTTTCATAAAGAAGAAATCTTAGATAGCTTTGCTTCGGTTGTTGCTGAGGTACTATCACCCTTAGAGTGGGATAGGGTCATTCCATATTGGATACTTTTCCCTACAATAGCAACACCTTGTACGGACCATAATACTTTGGTGATAATTTATTATCCTTCTTAGCTTGCTTTAGGGACATTTGCTTATACGGTTGTAGCCGTAGGAATACCCAATCACCTACATCAAAACTTCTTTCACTGCGATGTTGATCTGCCTGTTGCTTCATTCTATTTTGTGCCAACATGAGTTATGAAACCAGCTCAAGAAAAGATAGAAAAGAAAGATCAACGCCTTAGAATTCAGCCTCTTCGAGGGGGCAACCTCCTTTACATTACATAAATGAACAATTCTTGGATGATACAAATGACAAAACCTCCTTTCTATATATAGGAGTCTAAGGAGTCACAATATAATCCAGCCGACCTAACAATAATAATATAAAGCCACAAAAATAACAATAGAGGGATTCTATGTGGCACAGAAATAACAATATGGGGGTAATAGGGGCACAACAATATAAATAAGGGGTGTAACTACAATAGTAATGGGGTAATCACTAGTATTATAGGGACCCAACATATCCTCAAGAATGTTGTTTACCCTCTCTATCTCTCCATATATCTATGGATGATAAGATGTACTAAGAGATAACTCTACCCCCAATCAACAAAAAAATCCTTCCAAAACATAGAAGTGAACTTGGCATCTCTATTATATACAATCTTCTTAAGAACACCATGCAATTTCAATATCTCCATCATGGAAATTTGAGCTACCTCACTAATTCAATTCATAGACTAAACTGCAATGAAGTGAGCTACCTTACTTAACCTTTCAACCACAACCATGATGGAATCATGTTGTCTCAATGTCCTCAACAAACTTGTAATGAAGTCCATGGAAATTACCTCCCATTTCCACTCTAGAATTGAAACCAGATGCAATAGACCACCTCGATGCTTACACTTTACTTTAACCTACTAACAGCGAAAACACCTTGCAACAAAATCAACCACCTCTTTCTGCAAGTTCGGCCAATGATAGAATTTCTTAACTACTATCAATGGCTTCTGATGTCCTACATGACTTGAATATATCTTGACATGAAACACCTATTGAGGCAAATTAATTACCTATCATTTAAATGTCAACCCGGGGGTTTCCTAAAACTTGTGAAGCATGCATGCACTATATATGCTAGAAATTAACATTCAATTTAGATCAATCTAACTATGAAACCAAATAATGAAAAACCAAATTCACCTATTCTGATTCAACACTTGATTCAAAATAAATTATAGTACAATTATAGTACAATGCGTGGAATTGAAATCTTAATCTTTCAATCTTGCATGAACTAGAAAACACACCACTCTTTTAGAAATGAAAGCAAAGACAATCATTCTTAACCTCTCACACAGGAAAAGATATGAAAGAAAATAAAAACAAATGCTCTTAACTTCTAGGTATAAAGCAAATATAAATAATCACTCTTAAACTCACACATAGGAAAAGGTATGAAAGAAAAGAAAAACAAATGTTGCTAACCTCTAGGTAGAAATCAAATAAAAACAATCACTCTTAACCTCTCACACAGGAAAATATATGAAAGCAAATAGAAACAAATGCTCTTAACTTATAGGTAGAAAGCAAATAAATACAATCCCTCTTGACCTCTCACATAGGAAAAGATATGAAACAACTAAATCTTAATCTATGAATGTAATAAAGCTTAATCTATTAAAAACAATAAATCTCACACATTGTAGGTGGCCAATCCAAAAACATGAGAGATGGAAAGTTGAGAGGCTCCAAATGCAAGCATAACCAAATCAAGGTGAACATCACTCATGAGCATGATGCCAAATCCAAATACTATATTAAAAAAAAGAGCATTTCCCCAACTTTACACCTTCCTTTCAAAGGAGAAGGCTCTCCTATTTATACAAAAACATAAGAAGCTACCTCATTAATGGAGGTCCATTATTCTCTCCCTAGATCCCTAGAAAATCCCATAGAGTTGCAACTCAAATAGGTAATGATTAGACACATATCCTCTTTGACCTTTATCCAAATATTCTTCCATATCTTGAAGATAATTCGAATTTGAGTATTGGAGGCCACATAAGGGTGCCTTGGAAGCTTCCAAATGACCTACACATCTCATGAAACTCAAGCCACTTTTAACCATTAGAAAGTATATGTTATTTTTCTAAATTTTAACCATTTAATTCACTTATAATACTAGAAATCATTAACGTTTGGAAAACACAAAGGTAACCCATATAATTATGGAAATGGAGGCTAATGAAAGGTTATATGGTCATAGAGTTGTGACATGTGAGTGAAATGGTGGTGATAAAGTTGAAGGTGGATGATATTTTGAATACATTTTTGAGACTCTACATTCCCCCTAACTGATGTTGTTGCATGTCCTGATGCAATCTACTGCATTTCTTAATCATGATTTGCTTTTGGATGAGCTTGGGCTTATATCATATGTCCTTAAACTTTGCATTTGATAGTATTTGACAATTTTATTTCATTTTGCAAAGTATTCTTTGTCATAAATTGAATTGCAACATGTTTGGTTGGTTCTTGTGTGACAACCAAATCTTAATTGGTATTGGTTCTTGTGTTTCAATACCTTGTTTCTTTTTGTTGTAGTAAGATTCATTAAACATGTTTAAGAATGCATAAATCAGTCATATAATATGCTCATCATTTAGGCATTTATTTGCAAATCACATAACTTTTGAACTAGGATGCAATCATAATGATAAGGACAAGTATGTTAGGATGAAATGAAGTGAAATGGAATGAAGTTATATGGATGTGATAATAAATGGGTGTCCCTTCCACCCAACTAAAGGTGTTTACGATTTTTTCAAATGAGAAAGGAAATATGGTGAAGTATTTTCGAAAAATTATAACTTTAGTATTCAAGGAATTTTATGATTAAAATCTAGAAAATAACATACCTTTACTTACCTAGGAAGTGGACAAACTATTCATACGTAGAGAAGTTGTAGCTATTGCTGGATCATGGAATAGAATTTAGAATTTCATCTGCTTCTTCGTTGCATAAATAGTGGATGAAGTGGTGAAAGTGGATTCTTTATTGTTGCTACTAAATCTGTTGTATCTGTTGCAAAATGCTGAATGATATAATCTTCAACTGCTACAAAACCCAATGGTACAATTCTAGTTATGTGAATGAATGTGTTGTTGTTGAGCATGAAGAGAAGTCATTGGATTACCAGCCATTGATGAATGACGTTAACCAATGCGATGCAAAGTCGCCATTAATGTCAACGAGTGCCAAGTTACCTAGGTCCATCTTGAAAGTGTGAATATATGAGTTGATGTCGAGCCACTTGCAAGATAGAACAATCAAGGGACATTTATGTATTCCCATGATTTTCAACGAGAGAACTTGTCATTGATGCATACAAGACTCACGGTACTAATAAGGACTCTAGCCTAGATCCTAAAGAATGTGCTGATGTCAATAGGCCAAGACTTTTTAGAAGGGAGGCCTTAATGAATCCTCGATCATCTAATGTGAGTATGAAATGATTATTTTGGAAGGACTATGAATGAAAAATTTTGGAGTGGATCAAGGTTTATTTAATGGGAAGGAAAATGACAAGAGGGAAAACAAGCAAACGGAATTAAAAATGACAAATCAGCATGTAAGCAAGTTGAATGTCTCTATTAATGGGTTAATGAATGGAAATTATGGAAAATGTGAATGGAAAATGTAAATGGAAAACGTGAAAGAAACATGTGACTCTTTGCAAGAAAAATAGTAATGATGATGCTTAGCGAAAATGCTTGGATAGCTTGTGAATTTGGAGAGGAAAAATGATGACATTTATGGAGGATACAAATGGATTCAATTGGTTCATGTTTCTTGAAATTGGTCATAGAAATCCAATCATGCATAAATTCGCCTCCTTCAATTCTCTGATTGTCCTGGAAGTTGAAAACAAGCATGGCATTAACATTGCAACAAACGTAAGTGTGTTCAAAGAGAACTAATCAATTTCTCTAGGTACATATGAATTTTTTTCATAATTGACAGGTTCATGACGTGTTTTTATTTCAAATGGTTAGTCCAATTTCACAATTGTGATAATAAATCCAATTTCTAAAACAAAACAATTTCCTGAATTTATGTTTGAATCATTGCATTTCATAAAGATAAAGAAATATTATTTTCAAATGCATAATGATTCCTGCAAAATAATCCTCAATAAAAAATTCATCAATTGATCTTGTCGATAAAGCCCCCTCATAGTTATTTGTCTTTCCTACATCATGCTTGAAAACATAATCATTAGAGAAAAACAATAAATTTTGATCATGATTTTCTGATTAGAATGCATTGTTGACAAGTAGATCATTGAGTTAAATACATAGCTGCAAAATTTTGGTTCATCTACACAATTGCGCAATTTCTGTAGCTAAAATCCTGAATAGACAGTTAAGTACACACAACTATGCACTTTTGTTATGAACAAATAACCAGTCGAATCTTCAAATTGTTCAACGCATCTTCATGAAAAATTAGAAAACAGAATAATTTCTTCTTATATATATATATATATATATATATATATATATATATATATATATATATATATATATATATATATATATATATGCTTGCTTCAACAGGTGTGTTTGACTGGACCATGACAACAATATTTTTCTCAATTTTCTCCATATTTCACATCAAAAATTTTCGACAATTTTTCTCGTGGCAATTTTTTTGAAAAATAGTGAAATCTAAAATCTAAAAAAAAATTAATGAAATATTCACAAAACTTAAAAACTAAAATAGTGAAAAGCACATGTACAAACTTATATATATATATATATATATATATATATATATATATATATATATATATATATAACAAAGCCTATAACGCAAATGTTATTAAAAAAAAACACTTCATTAAACAAATAAAAAAATGAAAAAAAAATATTATACAAAACATATACATGCATTTTAAATATTATACATAACATATAACATTTAAAAAAACACAGTGTAACAACAAAATAAAACATAACAAAAATCAATGTAATAATAAAAATGAATTTGCCATGAAAACCATTTCATAGTGAAGGCCATCAAATACAAATGTGAAGCAACAACAAATAGAACTCCATATATTACAACTACCACGACTAAATGCAAAATAGGAGTGCAACATATAGTTGACAATTTTAAGCATATTCTAATATATAGTTGTTTTTTGACATAATAATTCACTTGCAAACTCCTAAATGTTGCACACAATAGATTCTTAATTCGATCAATAGGCCAGGATGCTGGCGAGAGAAGATACCAAAACACTTCACATAAGATCCCCATGGTAGATCTACCTCATGTAGATCAGAAAAATCATATTAGGGCTGCAACTATTGTCTGTTCATTAATTAAAAACCATTTTTTTCTAATGCAATTTGCCAAGTAAGGCTCCAGAGAACCCCAAATATCTCCCTATCGGTGATGAATTTGAGAAAATCATTCTTAATTTTTATAATTGACCCTGTTTTGAGATAAACCCATGTTTTAATTTTTTCCAATTCATTTTCTTTTGGCCAACAATCATGTTTCAAAAATGACGCTTTTAAGCTGCTATGCATTTTTGGCAAATGCTTAGGTATTTCTTCCAAAACGACGCTATATCTAGAGATTTGGCATGAAATGAATAATCTTCAGAAGTCGACAAAGGTGGCACGCCCAATCTATTCCTTCCTAATCAATCTATTAGCAGGATCGGAGCAATTGTGCCCAACCATTCACATAACAACAAAAGCATTCATGGCTCTAGTATGACTCAAACCAGTCCAAATTTGTATGATTTTATTATTATTATTACAAACATCAAAATTTCTCAATGTTTCTAGGCAACTAACCCCTAATTTGTACCTTTATAATGGCCAATGGCAACCTTCAGAATTCCAGATATTCATCTTGGAACTCCGCAACCTTGATACACCTCCCATTTGGGTGGACTCTGAGAGATATGCATACCTCAATGTGCTTGCCATTCATGTCTACGATTTGGGTGAACTCGAGGGAGCAGTTTATTTGGGTAAAAAACATTCCTCTATGGATGATAACATGGATGGCCTATTTTGAACTGGAGATATGCATCGTCAATATTTGCAATTTTGGTGCAAATTCATATTGAATTGCAAGGAGAAGTTGAGCTATAGATGATTAGCCAAATATACAGCAATTTAAAGCAAGATCTATATATGATTTTTTTATTATGATGGATTTTTGAATTTCTATACTAAGCTAACCCAAAAAAAAAATCTTCTTTGCGATCGCATGAGAGCCAATTATCAATTCTTTTGGGAATGAAAAATAGAGAAGAGAATTGATTTCAAACTTTTCATTTTTCTTATTCAAAAACATGATTTTTTTGTTTTTTTGAAAAAAAAAAGATTTTTTTTTTTCTTTTTTTTTTTTTTTAAAGAAAATATAACATGATTTTTATTATTTATTATTATTATTTTAATTATTTAAAATCAAAACATGAATTTTTTATTGAAAATATTTGTGATGTTAATGAAAAAAATGAAAGAAAATAAATAAAATTTTAAAAGATTTTAAAGTCTAACAACTTTAAAAAATGCAATCAAGCTTGATTTTATTTCCCTATTTTATCCTACTTGAAAGATTTTTTTTATTTTTATTTTTTATGTATATGAATGTTTCCAATGAAGCTGTTTATAGATTCAATTTTCTAAAATGTTCATATCCAAATTTGCAAAATGTACTTGATTGTGTATGAGGAAATGAGAAGTCGTTTTAACCTTTAGATTTGCCGCAAAGATCTCTTCAAGAACATATGAATGTCGTGGGGCAATCATGTTTCGATATCATTCCTCAATGCAGTCCTCGTGCTCCAAAGAATGTTTAATCTGCATTCTAGATCTCTCATCCAAAAATAGTTAATATCGAATTTTTTTATATATAGTTCTTTATAATAAATGATATGCAACTAAATCAATTATGCATCTACATGCTTTAATCATGCATTTGAAACAAAACTGAAAAATGAACTCTAGATTGAAAGCTAGTTCCTGTGCACACTTCCTCGACAACGGCACCAAAATGTTGAGGCAAATTAATTACCTATCATTTAATTGTCAACCCGGGGGTTTGCATACATGCACTATATATATGCTAGAAATTAACATTCAATTTATATCAATCTACTTACGAAACCAAATAATGAAAATCCAAATTCACCTATTCTAATTCAGAACTTGTTTCAAAATAGATTATAGTGCAATTATAGTACAACTCACGGAATTGAAATCTTATTCTTTCAATCTTGCAATAACTGAAAAGCACACAAATCTTTCAGAAATGAAAGAAAAGACAATCATTCTTAACCTCTCACACAGGAAAAGATATTAAAGCAAATAAAAACAAATTCTCTTAACTTCTAGGCAGAAAGAAAATAAAAACAATCACTCTTAACCTCTCACAAAGGAAAAGGTATGAAAGAAAATAAAAAAAAATGCTCTTAAATTCTAGGTAGAAAGAAAATAAAGACAATCACTCTTAACCTCTTACACAGGAAAAGATATGAAAGAAAATAAAAACAAATGCTCTTAACTTCTAGGTAGAAATAAAATAAATACAATCACTCTTAACCTCTCACATAGGAAAAGATATGAAAGAACTAAATCTTAATCTATGAAAGTAATAAATCTTAATATATGAAAAACCATAAATGTCACACATTGTAGGTGGCCAATCCAAAAGCATGAGAGATGGAAAGTTGAGAGGCTCCAAATCCAACATAACCAAATCAAGGTGAACATCACTCATGAGCATGGTGCCAAATCTAAATTCTATATTCAAAGCATCAACATTTCCCCAACTTTACCCATGCCTTTCAAAGGATAAGGCTCTCCTATTTATACAAAAACATAAGAAGCTACCTCATTAATGGAGGTCCATTATTCTCTCCCTAGATCCCTAAAAAATCTCATAGAGTTACAACTCAAATAGGTAATGATGACACACATATTTTCTTTTACCTTTATCCACATCTTCTGCCATATCTTGAAGATAATTCGAATTTGAGTATTGGAGGCCACATAAGAGTGCCTTGGAAGCTTCCAAATGACCTACACATGTCATGAAACTCTAGCCATTTTTAAGAATTATAAAGTATATGTTAGTTTTCTAAATTTTAGCCATTTAATTCACTTATAATACTAGAAATCATTAACTTTTGGAAAAAACAAAGGTAGCCCATATAGTTATGAAAATGGAGGCTAATGAAAGGTTATATGGTCATGGAGTTGTGACACGTGAGTGAAATGGTGGTGATAAAGGTGAAAGTGGATGATATTTTGAATATATTTTGGAGACTCTACAACACCCCCAAGATAAGCATCTTGAGATCACTATCATCCGACAGATAAATATTATTCATGAATCTGACCTAGCCATCTTTTATGAGATGATACTCCTCATCCCTGTCACCTTCACCCTATTGTTGTGACATGTGCCTCAACTACTGATACATTCCATCATGTTTTCCTGCATGCAAGATCCAATCGTGCAGATCTATCCCATAAGAACTCATTATTGCGATGAGATTCACCTACACTCTTCTACTAAGAGAATCTTCAACCCTATTCTCCTTTCCCTTGATGTACTTGATCTTGAAATCAAACTCACTAAGCATAACCAGCCATCTAGCTTGTCTTGCATTCATATTAGGTTTTTCAAACAAGTACCTCAGTCCACTATAATCACTCACGCTTACTAAGAAGATAATGTCTCCACATCTTCAAAGCATGAATGATAGCTGCCAACTAAAAATCGTGAGTTACATACTCATAGCATACCACATTTCCTTCAAGACTCCACCAATTCCTCTCTTGAAAGCATCTATACATACCACAAACTCTTTATTAGCATTTGCAATCTTCAAGACTGAAGCATTTACAAGAAAATGCTACAACCACTCAAAGCTAGTTGCACACTCGTCAGCGCATTCAAAATTCTTCCATTTTTGCTGCAAGAATGTAATAGGATATGCAATCTGTGAGAAGTTCCTAATGAACCTCCTATACTAACCTATTTATCCCATGAATTATCTGACCTCATCCACATTCCTAGGAGTTTCATACTCCATAATAGCTCCCATGTTTTCTAGTTCCACTATTATAGCTTCCTTGAAAACAACATGTCTCAAGAATGAACTTCTTTCTAAAAGAAACTATTGTTACTAAGATTGGCATACAATTGATTCTCTCTCAATAATATTAACATTGTTGCTATGTTCTCTCCATGCTCTTCCTCATTCCTAGAAGATATCAATATCTCATCAATGTATGATATCAAAAATTTGTCTAGATAAGGACGCAACACACTATAAATCAAACACATGAAACTAGATGGAGCATTAGTAAGACCAAAAGGAACTAATATAAACTCATAATTCCCATACCTAGTATAGAATGTGATTTTTAGATGTTCTCTTCTTTGATGCATACTTGATGATATCCTTATCTCACTTAAATCTTTGAGAACATTGTTTCTCCCTTGAACTGAACAAATCATCAATCCACGAAAATTGATACTTTTTCTTAATAGTCGCCTTGTTCAATTCTATGTAATCAATGCACAACCTGAGAGTACCATCCTTCTTCTTCACAAACAATAATTTTACACTACAAGGCGATACACTTGGCCAATTGTATCCATTACCAAGAATTTCGTTAAGTTGCAATTTCAATTCTACCAACTTTCAAGTACTCATTTTCTAAGGTTACTTTGATGTTGGTGCTTCTATCATCATCAATTCAAAAGAAACTTCCACTTCCCTATGAGTTGATAACTATAAAATATGTGTGAGAAATACATCTTGAAATTGCTGCAAAAATAAATACCTCTTCAAGACTTCATAATCCTCAACATCGTTCCCTTTGTCACTAGAAATATGAATTGAAAATAATACATATGCTTTCCTATGACTGGGCTTTGCCTGCATAGCTGCAATCATTCTCACTATTATAGGTCTCTTATTTCCCTGCAAGATTCTCTTCTCTCCATCATCATTCAGGTGCTCAATGTTGATTTTCCACGAACTTGGGTCTAGGATAAAGTCTTAAAATCTCTGACGTTACTAAGCGAAGAATCACAATGATACTACTTTTCATAACAGAATACAAACATCAGCAAGTATACTAGTGCACAAAATATGGACAAATTTTTATATTTTCAACCCAACTTCATTATATTAATCAATATATAATACAACAGTCTAGAGCTCCTATATTAGGGATATGGCCCTAATATAAGAGAAAAAATTGTGGCTTGGTGTTAGTCCATTGACAACCAATCTACCCTCAAAAAAATACTATGACCATCTAGCTGATGTATTTGGCTCTCTTAGCTCCTCTTTGTCATACCCATTACCTACCTAGTCCTTTGGCTCCCAATCTGCAACACTGCCTCTATCAATGATCTAAGTCCATATGACCACTCAACCTCGGCGATCCAATCTTCTCACTAGTTATGTTTTAGTCCATCAAGGGCACAACACAATGAGACTTTTGTCGAGTTGTCCACAACTACACTTAAGAAAAAATCTCAATCTTCCCATTGTTTCTCTTCAGCTACTCAAGGACTTCAGTCCACTATGGTCTTCCTATGCTGCTCCAATGAAGACCGACATAGGGCATGGAGGGTTGCAACCTATCACCGCAAGATGTCCATATCCCACAATGATCACAGGCTAAGAGGACTGCCCATCATCTATTGTATAAGTCCTTCTCCACATACAAGTATATGGTTGCTCAACTGCCCCTCTGGTTCGTCAACCCTTGAGCTCAACAATTTCCACTCTAGGAACCACCTAAGTCCATGAAGATGGTTCACACCTAGGTCCAACTTGGGCACTATCACGTTGTCCTCCAAGAAACCATAAAGTCCCAATCCACTATCCACACTTGGTCCACTTTGATGCTTCCCTCCAATACACCATGATTGACCAATCCTTGTTGTAGCAACTTCTCTTAGTTAGGGCATCCAACCACCTAGGAAACCCTTCGTCTTGGTTGCCAATGAACTTCCAAATAGTCCTCTCATAGGAAACTATTGTAGTGTTTTTGGAGCACAAGTGTAGCAAAAAAATACCCCCTTAGTAGTGGATCGTTACATGCAAAGGATCACAATAAAATTTGGTGTTGTTAGTGGACATACTTTAATAAAAACAACATTGTAAATAATCGATACAATGCATACAAAAGCACAAACTTAAACAAATAGGTGCAAGAACATCACAATTCTCAAATGGAGGAAACACATCAATAATATATGGAAAATATCCCTTTGTTGATTGTTGGTGGTAGAGGTTGAATACAATCAGAATACTAGAACACTTGAAGAGACTTCCTTGAGCTAGGGAGCTTAATAATCCTCAACAAGGATGTTTCTTTTCCTCAATCTCTTTGCAAGTTTCTCCTCTCTCTCAAAGAGGTGTGAAGACTCTCGAAAGGGTGGATTTTTCTTCACTCACTAAGATGTTGGGTTGATTCGAAGAAATTTCGCAAACATTCTAGTGCTCTTCACTTCCATGGTTCAATAATGACATGGTTCTTTGCTTACAATCAATTTGGCCAGCATAACAATGTCTCTTCTTTTTGGCTCTCCCATGGCCTATTTATATAGATTTCTTTGAATCCCTCTTCCCTCTCTTGGTACATGTATGATAAATACACATGAGTATGACAAGAGGATTCCATTGAGGACTGCACTTCTCCAAGGCAAATCAAAAATCGCACTAGGCCAACCTGGTATCAAGAAATTGGCTAGAAGTGCATGGAGTGATCCTCAACTGTTGAGTCACCTTTTTTGCAACCGTGCAGGTTTTTTGATGATATGTCACGCGTGCGTGTTTATCAAATAAATATTCACACAACCTTAATTGATTTCCTTTATAAAAATTGTTCCTTAGGAGAACCTTTGATTTTTGAATCTTTTTAATGTATTCAGCTGGAAAATTGTCCACCTTTGCATTTTGCTCGACACTTTTAATGTCTTCTCAATTGTACTAGCAGGTGTACAATTTTTCGGTGTTAATAGTAACCCCCTGATGTATGAGGTTAGTTGAAGTCATATAGCAGAAATACATCATGTTTTCTCTTTCTTCGGAGAGTCTAATTATCCTTTTGAGAGAGAGGATAGCTTGTTTCGAAGATGAGTAGATAAAAATCCTTGACTAACTATAAATGACACCCACACTCTAGTGGGAAAAACTTCAATAATAGTATGTTCTATATGATGCAGGTATGTCCCATGCTCGTTATAATGGCTAATCAGAACTAATTAAAATTGGAAAACAATTGATTTGTTTCCAGTCAACTTTTTGGTTGTTTCCCTGCTAATAGTTGATGATGATCATTGTTGACACCCTCAAGGGCACTTTCTAGTAAGATAGGTGAAATCTTCTTTTCCTATGTATATATTCTTGAAGAAATTTGGATGGGTGGTATGGTATGCACATATATTTGTTGATAGGTACCTTCACCTCCTCATAATAAAAGCACTACTGAATGAAGTGCTTAGTTAAGCGAGGGTCTTCGACTATGTGAACGGGCTGCAACAATAACTAAGTATTGCACCACCTTGACATGAAACTTTTGAGTTGATGTCGAAATTCAATGTAACCGATGACATCACTGTGCAATAATGATTTCCATTGTGCCACCCGAGGATATCCCTATTAAGGGAGGGAGTATCCAAGGTACTACTTCTTTCCTGGAACATATTTGTTGAAGTTAACAAGAAAGGGGTGTCATCCACCCGATGTGGCGAGTCGATAAATAGATATGAATATATTATAATAACTTGGATCAAATAGTCATGATAGTGAGGGCTATTGATATTAGAGGATACAGATATCTCTTCTAAGGTCAGAGCTCGTGATACAAATGGTGGTGTTATAGACATTTTTGTGCCCTACAACTCCAAGCATGAAATGTCCATAAACCAAGGGCTCCTAAGTCCCTAAAAGTGTTGTTCTAACCCCTAAAGGAACAAGGTCAACAATTACAGCTTCTCCCAGAAGTTCTCCATGAAAAACTACTCAAAATTGGTCAAAACAGGATCATTGCAGCTGCTCCACTGGCTAGGTGCGTTGCATCTCACCCAAATGCACTGTGAGGGTGCGTTGCATTTCAAAAGTCCCTTCTGTGGGGTGCGATGGGCGAGAAATGACAAATGGCAGTGTCATTCCGCGAGGTGGAGAGGCAATGCAAGCTTCCAGAATCTTCCCCTGTGACACTTTCCTCACTGAATTCGACCAAGGATGAGTAAGAGGCCTTCAGTCTCCAAGTGGAAACAATAACTATCAGAGAGAAGACACTAATCAAATCACAAGCTGACTCATCCCCTTTACAGATATCTATATATGGATCCCTCATCCCAGAGATCAAAGGCTTGAATTTTGCATATTGTAAGGAATTGTTGTTGGTTTCTAGAGACAAACATCAGATTGTTGGGTGATCTATGCTTTGTTTGAGGTGAATAGGGGCTTCTTTGCTGGGAGGTTGATGCTGGGTCAGAACAACTGGTTGTAACTCCTCCTGGATCTTTTCTTGTTTATCAATAAAAGCTATTTGAGTTTTCCTCCATGCTTTTGTATCATTGATGCTTGTTACATTTGTATGGTCAATTTACATCTGATCCCAGATTGTTTATGAATATAGATCCATGTCTTTGTATAGTGCTATGCTTCTGTGATCTTACAGGTACTTTGTGAAGCTGGGCGTGCAAGGGAGCAGGTAGCTAAGGACTATCAAATAAGAGAGGGATCGAATCAAAGGATTGGCGCAAGACAGAGGTTGGTCTTTCTTTCCTCTTTATTTATAATTCATAAAGGAAAAACAAAAGTAGCTTTTCTCTGTTTGTTTCTAAGGCAGCTGTCACACCTTAGTGGGATAGAGCAGTTCTATATAGACACTTTTCCCTGTAACAGGTGGCAGTCAAAACATGATTTCTGATGATCCCGGACTCGGTAGGATTTTCCAGGATGGGTGTAAGTGATTTTTTACGGATGTGAAAAATGGAAGTGGTTATCTGATGAGTTGTGACCAAATATGATCAGATACTGAAGGCGAGTGAGGGCCCTAGATTGTAAGAATCAAATATGGATGGGAGAGATTTTTTTAATTTTTTGAAAAAAATATTTTCACACTTTCCAAAAGAATACGGTTTGGTTTAGATGTACAACCACAAACATGGGTGCCCCATGATGATAGTAACTTGCAAGAAGGTGTAATGTATCTTCTAAATGAGGGGGCCCCATTGGTTGGTCTCTATGTTAGCTGGGTGGGTGAGGTGGTACAAATGCGCTATGTGTTGCAGATGAATGATAAGCCAAATGTAGGACACGGATGTGCATCCGTTAGTATTCGTATGGGGCCCCGGGAGAACGGGGTGAATGCATAAATGAATGTAGGATAATGAGGGTAAAATTTCAAATATGTATGTGAGATTTCTCCCAGGCTAGAGTGACTGGTCATGGCTCCTTTGTGTGAAGAAGGATTAACAATGATGAAGGAAGCCACGTGATGGGGGGCTTTCTATCAACCAGTGTGAATGCTTATCATGTACATGTCTGAGATGGTGATAAACATGGTTAGGATGTTGGACCTTATGGCACATTTTAGAGAAATGATCTTAGGATATGCAAAGCTTTTTAGGGGGAAACCTTTCATACTGAGTGGTGAATGATACCTATTGTTTTTCGATTATTAAGGTGTTGATTAAAACTGACCATGTGTTATATTCCTATAATGGATACAACCAAAAGTAGAAGTGAAAGCATCATTCAAGACATAAATATGTAATGAATTTTATCTACTTAGAGAGTTGGAGAAGTACTTGACATGTGTGGTAGGTCTACAAAATTATTTTTGGTGTTTTCAGGAACGAAGGGTTCCATGATGAAGATGTTGTGGAACTGATCCTCCTGTCTCTTTCAGTTTTTTCAATGGAGATCCTAGACTTTTGTATTGTCCCCACAAAGATGGAAAATAGGATGATAGATAAGGTTGAGGGGCCCAAATATCAATCATTTGCATTGTTGAGCTGTGGAGGTCAGGGAGCTTTCCTCGCCCGTTTCTTTCCATTGTGATCAACATTGTGATCATCAGAGACAGGTGTTGCGTTGTGTTATATTCTTTCCACTACTAGCCTATGTAGTGAATTGGGGGTTAGAGGGGGGCCAAAACCCCCCATTAGTTGCACCAATTGCGCAACGAGGGGCCGGGGGGGTGTCACAGGGGGGTTTGAGGGGGCAGGTAGCCCCCTCTAAGAGGTTCGGGGAATCACCCCATGAAATTCTTTTTTTGGACCCTATATTAGGCTGGGTGGACCTACCCATGGTTTTAGTCCATGGTTTTGGACGCGATGGTTTTCGATCCATGTTTTTGGACATGGTGGTTTTTGGTCCATGGTTTTGGACGCGATGGTTTTCTGTCCATGGTATTGGATGCTTTGGCATGTATAAATATGTATTGTAACATTCAAAGGAATATGAAAAATCAAGCTGGTAGTCTCGGTTTTTGGATCCAAGGGAAAATCTCTATGTATATGTGATTTATGTGTTATTTTATTGCATTGTTTATTTTATGTGTTTTAGAATTCGTATGCAGGTAATTTCTATACAGGGTTAAAACCTACATTTGGTATTAGAGTTGTTTTGGCTTTAGGGAGATGCCTTTGTTGTTGAGGGGTTTCACTCAGGCCTATGGTAGACCCTCTTTAGTGGGAGATTTGCAAGATCGATTCTGGTGGTGAAAGAAGATGGCGAGCAGTGGAAATACAGAGATCGAGAAATTTAATGGTTAGAGTTTTGAGTTATGGAAACTCAAGATGGAGGATCTGTTGGTGGATAAAGATTAGTGGATCATGGTAGATCTGAGTACTAAACCAACAGGAGTGTCCGATGAAGAATGGAAGAAGTTGGATCAAAAGGCAAAGAGAACAATATGATTATGTCTCTCAGATTCAGTATTGCTGAGCGTATCAAGGGAAGCTATGGCTAAGGCTTTGTGGGACAAGTTAAGGAATTTGTACCAATCTAATTCTCTGGTGAATAAATTACTCCTAAAGAAAAAGTTACATAACCTGACGATGAAAGATGGAGGCTCGATGACAGAACATCCAAATGCATTTAATACTATGGTAAGTTAGTTAATATAGATATTGATATTAAAATTTCAGATGAAGATAACTGCATTAGTTTGTTGTTTTCTCTACCAAATTTGTGGGATAGTCTGGTTATTGTAATAGGTAGCAATGCAACTACCTTGCAGTTTGATGAAATAGTCTCATCCTTGCTGACAGAGGAGATGAGACGGAAAAATATGGAGAGCTAGAATGGTGATGCCTTGTCTGTACAAGGACAGTCCCATAATAGAAACAAAAATAAGTCATCGAGTGGGAGATCTAAATCTAGAGGGAGATCTGAATCTCCAAGAAAACCTGTAAAGGTGATGTGCTGGAAATGCCGAAAGGAAGGGCACTACAAAAGGGATTGTAAATCTAAAGCTCCTGACAAAGGAAAGAGATCCGATGATGCTCCTTTTGTAGAGGCGAAAACCACCTCAAATGAAGGTGGGGATGTGTACCTAGCTTCTTAAAGTACACATGTATATCATGAGGCATGATTGATTGACTCAGGTGACTCCTTTCACTTCACTCCATAGAGAGTGGTTTTGTGAGTATGAGAAATACGACAATGGTGATGTCTTCTTAGGGAATGATAGGAAGGCAAGAATCATTGGTCACGGAAAAGTAAAGTTGAAGTTGCAAGGTGGAAGGTTTAGAATAGTTCTAGGTGTTTTGCATATTCCTGCATTGGCCAGAAATCTGATTTCCGTAAGAAAGATGGATGACGCAGGTGTAAAAATAGTGTTTGAGAAGGATACCTGCAAGATGGTTGAGGGAGAACTGGTATTGACACGGGGAGTTCGGATTGGAACTCTATACAAATTGCAAGGTAGCACTGTTGTTGATAGGTGCAACAATTCTGTCGTTCCTAAAAGTGGAGCAGAAAATATAGTGGTCTCTGGAGAGAAGACCATGCTGTGGCATAAAAGGCTTGAACATATTGGAGAGAAGGGCCTTTGAATAATTCATGGTAAAGGTATGTTAGAAGGTATGATTAATAGCTCTCTTGATTTTGATTTCTGTGAAAATTTTGTATATGGGAAGCAGAATCAGGTGAGCTTTCCCTCTGGTGGTAAGAGGGCGAAATAGATATTAGAGCTTGTGCATAGTGATGTGTTTGGACCTATGAAGGCTCCATCACTAGGTAAGTTTGTGTACTATGTATCATTTATACATGACTTCTCAAGGAATACATGGATATATTTCCTTAAGAAGAAATTTGAAGTCTTTGTCAGGTTTAAGGAATTTAAGGCCCTGGTGGAAAACTAGACAAAGAAGAAGATAAAGGTGTTGAGGACAAATAACGGTGGAGTGTTTTGCAGTAAGGAATTTGAGGAATTCTGTAAGAAGTGTGGTATAGCATGGCAAAAGACTACTCCATGCACACTTGAGAAAAATGGATTTGTAGAAAGAATGAACAAGACGTTGATGGAAAGGGCAAAAAGCATGCTCAGTGGTGCCGAGTTAGGACAAGAATTCTAGGTAGAGGCGGTGGAGACATCATGTTACCTAGTCAAAGATCACCTTCATCAGCGTTGGAGGATAAGAATCCATAAGAGTTATGGATTGGTAATAAACCCTCTCTTCCGCATCTGAGGGTATTTGGATGTGATGCACATGTACATGTTCCAAAGGAGAAAAGAACCAAGTTGGATAGTAAATCTGAAAAGTCCATCTTTATTAGGTATAAGGATGGTTTAAAGGGTTATAAGCTTTGGAACCCAATAACAAGGAATGTTGTGCACAACCAAGATGTGGCGTTCAGAGAGGCGAAAGATGTTATTAAGCATGAAGTCCAACCAATGGAACCTAAGAGGATAGAGTTTGAGCTTAAGGAGGAAGAATAAGACTCTACAGGAGAGGAGGAATCAGAAGATGAAGAGCCACAAACTCCAGATGTGAGAAGATTAGTTCTGAAAGAAGGGAGCTGGAAAGGTATAGTCCATCTACATTCTATTCAAACTTTTCTTTATCTGTTATGGATGATGATCCCATAACTGTGAAGGAAGAAATAGATTCAGAGGATGGAAAACTCTGGAAAGAGGCCATGGTTGATGAAATTGCATCTGTGAACAAAATTGAGGCTTGGGATCTAGTGGAGTTGCTAGCTGGAAGGAAACCTGCAGCAAATGGGTGTTAAAGAAGAAGACAAATGCAGAAGGAAAGGTGGAGAAATACAAAGCTTAATTCGTAGCAAAAGGTTATTCCCAGGTGCCAGGAATTGATTTTGGTGATATTTTTTCTCGTGTTGCCAAGGTAGCTTATATTAGATAACTTTTATCTATTGTTGCTACTTTTGATTTTGAGGTAGAACAGATGGATATGAAGACAACATTTCTTCATGGGGATTTGGAAGAGGAGATCTACATGAAGCAACCAGAAGGTTTTGCGGTGAAGGGTAAGAAAGAATTGGTATGCAAGTTAAAGAAGTATTTGTATGGGTTAAAACAGTCACCAAGGATGTGGTATAACAAATTTGATACATTTATATGGGGACTTGGCTTCACTAGAAGCAAAGAAGATCACTGTGTGTATTTTAAATTAATTGGTGGCCGTGTTATTTATCACACATTGTGTGTGGATGATATGTTGTTGGTTGGAAATGACAAAGAAATTACCTAGGATTTGAAGACCCAATTGTCCTCCAAATTTGACATGAAAGATCTTGGTGCTGTAAACTATATTTTGGGCATGAAAATTAAAAGAGATCAAGCAACGAGGAAGCTCTCATTAAACCAGAGGAAGTGTGTTGAGACAATATTGTAGAGGTTTAATAAGCAGGATAGTAAACCGGTGAGGGTTCCTATTCTTGTAGGTGTAAAGTTATCTACTGAACAGTGTCCTAAGACACAAGAAGAGGAAGAGGACATGTCCCATGTTCCATATGCAAGTGTAGTTGATAGTTTAATGTATGCAATGGTCTTTACTGGACTAGACATTGCACATGAAGTGGGAGTATTGGGTAGGTTTATGTCAAACCTAGGGAAGGAGCATTGGATAGCAATGAAGTGGGTTTTCAGATATTTGCTTGGCACTAGTGATTATGGCTTATGCTACCAAGGAAGACCAGGATTGGACAAAGTGTTGGATATTCATGGCTTTGTTGATGCAGATTGGATTGGAGATCTGGATTAGAGAAGATATACAAGTGGGTATGTGTTTAATCTATTTGGAGGTGTATTCAGTTCAATGAGTAATAAACAATCTATAGTGGCACAATCAACTACAAAGGCATAATACATGGCAACCGCTCATGCAAGCACGGAAGCAGTTTGGTTGCAGAGATTGTGTTCAAGTATGGGGTTAGTACAGGGAGCTATAAGGATAGACTGTGACAGCCAAAGTGCAATTTCCTTAGCAAAGAAGCCTGCTTATCATTCATATACAAACGATATTGATGTTTAGTATCACTTTGTGAGGGATATGATAGAAGACAAAAAGGTGTTGCTAGTAAAGGTGGACACTTTGAATAAAACTGCAGATGCATTGACAAAATTGGTGAGCTCTGAGAAGTTCTCTTGGTGTAGAGAAACAATGGCCATTGCAGGGCTAGATAAATGACTAAGCTCTCTTGTGGTCCCCTGTGGAAAGAAAACAACAAGTGGGAGAATGTTGGGTTGTGTTATATTCTTTCCATGACTAGACTATGCAATAAACCAGGGGGTTAGAGGGGGGTGGAGCCCCCCCTTTGTTGTGTCGATTACATAGTGGGGGGGGAGGGGTCATAAAGAGCGCAACAGCTCCCCTTTGTCCAAGGGGTTTGAGGCGGGTGGGTAGCCCCCCTCTACCGGGTCTGGGGTAGTGCCTCAAGATTTTTTTTTTTTGGACCCTATATCAGGCTAGCCGAAACTACCTATGGTTTTGGTCCATGGTTTTGGACGCAATGGTTTTCAGTCCATGGTATTGGATGCTTCAGCATGTATAAATATGTATTGTAACATTGAAAGGAATATAATGAAAAATCATGTTGGTAGTCCCAGTTTTGGGATCTAGGCGGAAATGTCTATGTATATGTGTTTTATGTGTTATGCTCTCGCATTGTTTATTTTCTATCTTTTAGAATTCGTATGCAAGTAATTTCTATATGGGGTTAAAACCTACAATGGGTAGGAGCCTGAGCCCATAAATGTGTAATTTTTAGTTTGGTAGATTAGGTAGGATCTATAGGGGTCCCCTGTATGGCTTTTTTGAGTCCATTTTGATGACCACACATGCGACTCTTCTTGAGACACACGGTCTTCACACATAACTATATTTATGTGCGAAGACCGCACATATAAAGAATACTCAAACACACATTGCACACATATGAGTTAAGGGATTGTGTGACTAGACCTATTGGGGGTTTGTTGCATCTTTCCAACAGGAATGGACACTGGACATGCACATGTATGGGATATAGGTGCGCAGACTATGCACCTATTTAAGAAACAGGCGTGCAGGGGGGAAAAATGAGTTATTTTCCCCCATTATAGTTTTTTGAGGACCTGAGGGGTTCTCCTTTCTAATGTGTGGCATCCTTGGTGGCAAGATGATCTAGAGAGAGTGAGACTAGAATCCTCTTCAGAATGCATTGTTGTAGGACGTTGGTGCAGGACAACAGCTCGTGTAGTGGGGTTTACTAAAGTTTCTTCAGAACCCATTGATGAGGTCGCAAGACAGTTTCCTACGATATTTGGTTAGAAACTGGGATGCATATCACTAGTTGATGGTTATCCGTCATACAGACCTATTGATCCTGGAAAAGGTTGACATCTATTTTTTTACTAGTTTGATGTCACAAGGGGAGGCACTTCCTTATCCCCTTCCAGGAGGTGATTGTGGTATGAGGATTTGGGTTGAGAAGCACTATGGTCTAAACCATATTTGAGATGGTTGCATGAGAATCATAGTAGTGGAGGATCTAGCTGAGTGAGTAGCACTGGCTATGATTGTTAGGCTTGTGGGGTTGGCATCCACCAACTGGTGCTCAGGGTTGCATATCTAAGTTTTGCAGTGACTTCAGGTGGGGGCATTTTTTGACTGGGCCTGAATAGTATGGCAAGGGATAATGTCGCAGCTTACCCAGGTTCAGTGATTGCTGCTGAAGAGTTTTGGTTATGGGAGTGTCATTTGCAGCATACTCTATTAGAGGGCGGTGATGCTCTGCCATGTACTTGCAGTACTGATGGGGCCTGCTCAGGAGCCTCACATGCACAATTGGGAACGAGTGATGCCTCGAGAGGGTGAAAGATAGGTGGGTCAGTATTGGACTAACATGGTACAACATTGGTTCGAGTCAAACCCCCAACTCATATTGGACTATCCTTACTATGGGGTTGACTTCCGGGGAGATCCAGAGATGGGGCTCCCTCAAGGTGCTTCCTGGGGGAAATTAGGTATATCATTGTTATTTTTTTAACTGTATACATATGTGTTTTTTCATGTATTTATAATTTACGATGATATTGATACTATGCTTTGTTTACATGTAGATGTGGGGCCGCAAGGGCATCCCTTGGCCTTCTTGGTTGGCCATCAACTGAGGCACATGGAATTTGCATTAGATGCACCTGTTCCTTAAAGACCCCGGGTAACGAGGCCTCCAGTTTCTCCTCGAGAAGGATCAGGACAATGACATTTGATAGAGATTGGTGGGATCTCCGAAGAGGGGGATATGGTTATAGATAATGTGGTCAGGTGAGATGAGGAGGTTGAGAAGGGACAAGATGCTATAGAGGTGGAGTTACAATGATACCTTGAATTCTGGATAGGATTGGAGCCTTGATTGGACGTGTGCCCCTTAAGGGATGGGTTGACCTTCCAGAGGTTGTGATTGAGACAATGATGTCCTAAGAGCAGGAGCATCAAATGACTTTGTGTCAAATTTCCATTATTATTATTTCCATTATTCCTGGGTTATTTTTATTATCATAATATCTTTGGGTTAGATCTACAACAAGTGGTATCAGAGCACTTTCTTGGGCAAACAGTGGAGAAATGTTTTCATTTTTTGCAGGATTTTGGGGGCAGCGAGTTTGCATATCAGATCTGTATGTTTTGGTGAAAAATCTACAAAATCCAATTGCAGATCTGTATTCTTTGTGAAAAAATAGCCATTTTCAAAAAAAAAAATCGGTTGAATCGGAGTCCGGATGAAGGAGATATCGCTGATTTAAAAATTAGTGGGGTTGCAAACAATTTTCAGGGTAGCGAGTTTGCGGCACAGATCTGGATGTCCTGGTAAAATATCTGCAAAATCTAATTGTATATCTGGATTCTTTGTAAAAAAATACCCAAATTAAAAAAAAACAATCAGTCGAATCGGAGTCCGGATGAGGGAGATATTGCTGATTTAAAATCAGCTCTTTTTGCAAAAATTTTGGTGACGGCGGGAGAGTTGCAACGCAGATCTGAAATTCTAGTGCCTGGATCAGGATTTCTATCACATGGGCAGATGCAGAATGAATGTTCCATTTCTGAAAACAGGTCATAATAGGGATTCTGAGCAATATTGACGAAACTGTGACAATTTCAAATTTTCGCCAAGTAAGTGAATTTTTCTCAAACCCTCTTCATGGCGATTCTATATTTTACAGGAAAAGATGATGGTCCTACTATTGAAGAATTCATACAAAGATACAAGTCCACACATGGGACATATTGGAAGATTCCAATGATGATTAATATGAGAGATGAGGCTCAAAAGTGGAATTTATCACTTGACTTAAAGCAGTTGCTCAAACTTTCAGATGCAGAATTTGAAAAAGTCTTTTTGGACAAATGGTCTCGGGCTAGAAAAAAGGAGAATGAGACACATAAAGTGGTTAATTGCTACGGGTGTCTCCTTATTGTAGGTTCATGGATACATTCAAAAGGAGAAGATCGTTGTGTCTGTAAATCCTAGTTGTAAGCATAATTTTATCAATGTTAATTTGGCAAAAAAATTGCAAGTTCCAACAAAACACATTGAAAACATACAGGTTGATAATGAGGATGTTCAATTTTATAAAGATTTCAAGCTTTCTATGGATAAGTATGTGTTGCATTGTGACTTTTATACTTCAGATATGGATAATATGGATGTTGTTTTGGGATATCCTTGGATGGAATCTGTGGGTACGGTCAATATTAATGTGCAAAAGAAATTCCTGAAGCTCTGGTATAAAAAGAAGAAAATTACATTACAGGATATTTCCATCAATAAACAGGTAGAGTCCACAGAGGTTGACGCAGAAGATGTTCTAGGGACTGACATATCAGATGATGAGCATATGATGGTCGACAATCAAACAAAAACAGAGGCTGAAGCTGAAAAGGTAATAGGTGCTGACACATCTGATGAGGATTCAGTGGTTGAAGTCATATTGGAAACGAAGACACCACAACAGGCACCACAGCAGGGTGAATTAAAGAAAAAGGCACTGTGGGTTAAAACATCAACATATCATCAGCCACATCACCACGCAAGAAGACAACCATCAAGATGGCAACCAATTAGCCACACGGACAACAACCCCCGCAGGATAGGTAGAGAGGAGCGAAGATCTACCTACTACACATCAACACCGAAGAGCTACCATAGTCAACTTCCATCTCAAGAGAGTAAGGCACCAGCGAGACCAAGGGTCCACCTTTCTCTTGGATGGCTAGATGCACGTGCATGGTACCAGTGGACTACTCTTTTAAGTAGATCTTATTATTTGTGTTCTTCCCATGTTTCGGGGACGAAACATGCTTAGGGGGTGGAATGTTATATACCTAGGGGGGATAATATGGGGTACCAAGGGAGGTACCTAAGGTAATAATGTAATAATGGGATGGGCCATAGTAATAAATAAGGTGGTTAACCCATATCATGTAAGGGACCACAAGTAGTTAGTAATAATGTAATGGGCCCATGGTATTAGTTGATGGTATGAGGGAACCATGGTAATGACCCATGGTATTGTATGTATGAGGCCTATATAGAGGTTAGAGACCCCAAGTCAAGGAATAGAGAAGGATTATTGTATGAACAGGCATATGGCTTGTGGAGTGTTCTCCTTCCTTAAGGAGTGAATGTATGGTGTTGCCCTACCATAAGGGTTTGATATTAATAAAGAATCATTTCATATTATTTCTGGGTTTCTTTGCATTATCTTATATTTTCATATCAAATCTATAGTATTCCCGGGTTAGATCCACAACAGTTGTGGCTACAACTAGTCCATTTTGGCTCCTGATGCACATATGGCACCACTAGGGACTTAGGGAGGTTAGTTATGTACTTTTGTTCTGGGTTGAGATGATGTATGTCCCAGGCCAAGCACCCATTTATGAGGATGCTCCCCTGTATTTTTTTATGACTTATCATTCCTGGTCTTGGGCCAGTGATTTTTTGTACCTATATATATTTTTTGATTTATATACGAGGCATTCTTTTTGGCTCTCATGGTGTGATATGTGCATTCATAATTTTTGGTGTATTTCTATGTTTATGTTTATAGATGTATCTTGTGTTTGATGTTTTTACATATCTTGATGGTTATATATGTGTGATGCATTCTATTCTAGGATTTGATTAGTGATGCGATCAGCTATATGATTTTGATCTCTAGGTGTATGTGTAAATGCAATTTGATCAAAATGTCTGGCTAACCTTTGTGCATGCAGATACTGGCGAAAAATGCATGAATCATAGATTTGAAATGTCCTATTTAACTGTGACACTATGAGCTAGGAATCAAGGAATACATGCAGGTGACACATTCTTAGGTGGTGGACATCGGCTAGGAGGCCTATGACGGCATCATATTCTGCTTGATTTTTTGTGGCTGACCCAATATATAGCCCATTAAAGAAACAAGGTGCTTGGTCAGGAGAGTATATGGCCCATGTTTCCACAACAAGATTTTATGACCATCGAGATGCATTGTTAGCGAACTTGTGGTGATAAGTTGGAAGAAGATCCATCTGTCTATATGAGAGGAGAGAGTGATTTTTAGAATACATATATGATGAGATGATCATCATAAAAAATAATTCATTGTACATACATGCTTACTCTAACATTTTATGGGTGAATTGTTTTGAGGTAGAGACCATTGACGGGGTTTTTTAGGCATGTCCTGTCAAGCTCTGATAGTATGTATGCCCCCTTTCAGTGGCAATTTTTGATGTTGTATGGGCCGTTCCAAAGAGCGTAGAAATTTTGTCATAACATGCACATGGTCTCTCTGAATGGGTTTAGTGCTAACTGAATAGATTGTATGAGAAGCGACTCTACTCATGTCATGGGATGTTGATGCCTCTTGGTTATTGTATGGCTGGATATCTTGTGGAGGTATCCATACCTGGGGCAAGGTCTGCTTATTGTGAGATAGGACATATTCACGAGGTATCCATATCTAAGGTGAGGTCTTGTTATGGCGAGATAGGATATCTTGTGGGGGTCTCCATTTATGAGGAAAGGTGATGTTATTGTGTGGCCTATTTGTGTGGGTTTCTTTTAGTGATGTTCTTACTGCATGGAATCATGTAAGGTACTGACAATTCCTTATGTGGTGAAATTTAGAGCATATGCGACAATAACACCAAGTGATTTTTTCTTGCTTCGAGAGGTGGTTATAGAAGATTTGGGCTACTAAGTGGAAGATATCATTGAATCGACTCAATTCGTGGCATTTATTGACCAAATGATCAGGTTTGTCGCATAATGTGCATGTAATGGGAGACGTTCTTTGTGAGGTTTTTTGATTGGTTTCGGCCTGGTTTAGCCTATTGATGGTGATGGGTGGTGAAATGGCAGCATCCTAGCCGTATTTTCTCCTCGAACACACAAGGACATCTAGGTGTCCTTCTTTCTAGGTGGTGGGGTGGGTTCTCTGGATTCTGTATCTGAGTCTAGTAGATTGGGATTTTCCTTTACAAAGTTACGTATGAAATTCATTATTTTGCGAAATTGAGGAAGATGAGGGCACCTCCTTTTATGATGGTTCTCCCCATAGATAGTGCATATGTGGTATTGTTGCCTTGATCTCTTTCTTCGGTCCTGTAGGGTGTTGGGTTGGACCTGGTAGAGTGTCCATAATTCTCGGCACTAGTCTACCGAATGGGTAGGGTCATCACATATAGCACATGGTAAATTTGAGGGGTGAAAACATGGTTTATTCTGTCCTCATCTGTTGTAGGCGAGTGTAGAGCTAGATAATGCCTCTTCTTGTATGTAGAAGATTTTTTGGCATTTTTCATTATGTGGAGATGGGGTTGGCACTATGGATTCATTTTTCATGCTTTGTATGAGACCTTTTAACATCTTTCGAAGTTCAAGTATATTTTTACAATGGTGAGTGTAGTGTCCATATTTATCGCATATGACACACACATGGTTGGTGTGTACTTCCTTGTTACATAAAGGTATGACATTTGCTCCTTCTGGTGGAACTGAGGTTACCAGTGTGTTGGATGAATTCATTATTGTTTTTAGTTCGTCTATTTTGAGACATATATGAGTTGGGTTGCGAAAATCCTCACATAATGTGTAGGGTCGCCCGAGTTTGAAGGAGTTGGAATTTTCTCCTTTTCTTTTTTTTTGCTGGTGACTCCATTTGTTGTAGGCTCCAAATGGTTTTGAGTAGGGGTGATCCTCTGTAATGGAGGTATAGGGAAGCTCCCTTCCTGCATGTGTCCTAACTTAGCTGACATGGTCATGGGCATCGGGTACCAAAATGGTATTCCAATAGTCATATTTGGTAATGTGAGGGTTGCCATTGCTTGGTGTGAGATGAAACTAGGTGGGGGGCATAAGAAATGGGTTTGGGTGATTGCGGGAGGTAAAGACCTAAATTATTCAGTTTCAGGTTTTGAGGTTTCTAGAACTGATATTGGTGTTTGGGTGGTGTTTTATGAAGTCATCAAGGAAACTGGTGCTCCGTTACTTGGCACAATCTCTTGTATTATCGGAGGGTCTCTTGGGAATTTTCCTAGGAGGCTTGATTGCTTAAACTAACATGAGCTGAGCTCAGTGTAAGTAGTGACCACTTCCTAAGATACTAAGGGAAACACATGAACTAGTGTGGGTGAGGTTGTCGTCTCGTAGTATGTGAGTTGATCAATGGTAATGACCTTTCCCTCATGGGGGAACATCATGATTTTGGACACTGATGAGGAGACTGTGAGAAATTCATAGATATAGCTTAGGCCTAGGAGGATATTGTATCCAACATAGTGTTGAGCACTCAAATGTCCATCAAAACAATTTTTCTAGCCAAATTAACTTGAATGCTAGGGTATAGGTTGACAGGGGCAGAAGGGTGCCCATTGAACACTCTAAGCATTGTGTTAGAAGGCTTAATTTTTGGGGATCCTAATTTTTGCCAAACAGATTTGGAAATGATGCATGTGGAATCCCCTTCATTGATGATGTAATGATGGATATTGATATTTTGGACTAAGACAGGGATTTGGAAAGCGATGGCTGAGGGTAGACAAGGAGTAGCTTTTTCCAAGTCAAAGACTATGAGGCAGGAATCAGATGGGTCAACTATGCCTAAAGCAGAAAGTAGGGATTTTTTTAAGGTTGCGCTCATCTGTAGGATTTCAAGTGCTAACGTAGTTGATGACGAATGAGCCAAGTCATTCATTATGCTATAACTATGCGCAACTCTTGAATTGGGCCCTGCACGCCGTAACGGTCCTTTAACCATTCTCAACATGATATCTATGGGAGGTTGTGTAGAGTTCAATGGTATAGTAGGTATAGCCTTAGCTGAGGTGGATGGACTGGGTTCTAGGGAAGCCTTATAAGTATGATTCCTTGTTTGCAAAAGGAAATCCTCTTCTGTCATGAAGATGTCATGTTTAGGAGTATTGTTGAGGTTCCCTGTAGATGGGTGAGCTTGGGAAGATTTTTGTTGGGTGTTAACTATTCCCTAATGGGGAAAGGTCCTTACATGACTACAGTTAGCTCACCAATTTTCCCCTTATTGTCTTGTATCGTTTTTAAATCAGGAAGCTGGGGACAATGATGTGTATAATGGCCATATTCCTCACAGATGGCACATGCATGATTAGTCTGACGACTAATGTTGCACTATTTCTACGAGTTGTTATTGGTCGTACTATGGCTTTTGTTCTGGTTGGAGTTGTCCCTTCTTGGTGCCCTTGGGGTTTCTATTTATTGCGGCCTCCCCGCTCGGGCTCTCCTGTCAGCTTATTTTTTGGTTTTTTCCTAATACCATTAGAAGAATTAACCAAATTTAGTTGTTCTTTTGATTGATGCGATGAAGCGAGAGATGGTTGCACTAGATTTACGCATGTATTATTTTTCTTTGGTTGTTTGTTCTATTTTGTAGTTGGGAAAGGAGAATATTGGTTCTCCTGTCTCTGGTTAACGTATTGGCTTGGTGGAACAGATGTTTTATCTGTAATCCAAGAGGAGTATTGATTTCCTTGTGGGGGATGATATGAGCCTCCTTGGGGGGTCTGGTGTCGATTATCCTTATTTCCTATATTCTACATAGGTTTAGTTCCACCATTATAATACCCAGTATTTTGTAATGGTGGCGCAACATTGTAGGATGGGCCATTCATTGGATACACAGGGTATTAGTTGCTACTATTGTGATGTCTATGAGATAGGCCCCAATTCATTCATCATCATTATTGGATGTGCCTGCTATCTCTTGATAAGATTGTAAGCATGGGGTGTCTGGGAGTACGTGCTAAATGTACCCCCACTACTTTCTGATCAACTTCAGTTGTTGGGTTTTACTGATGTCTTCTTTCTCACTTTGTGGGAATATTTTAGCCACGTCTTTTGAGATTTATCTCAAGAAAATGTCCAGGAGGACTTTATCTTCAAAATAAATTTTGCACAAGCTACGATGTTTCTGGAATTTGTCGATGTGGTTCGAGATGTGCATAGCCTGTGTTTACTTGAAACTGGTTAGAAGATCCAACCTAGAATCATGGCAGATTGTAATTTGAAAGAAAGTAAGGAATACTTTATCTAATGAGCTAAAGGTTTCGTGAGACACAAAGGTTTGGTCTATATACCACTTCACAGTAGACGTTATTAGGTTGCATTGAAGTAACTTTAATATAATAGTATTTTTTGTGATATTGTTAGATGAACACCACAGGTGAAATGTCATGACATGGTTCCCTAGGTATTCACCCTTCTTTCCCTCAAATTTTGGAATATCTGAAGGGAGCTTTGTGGGAATAACTAGCCAATTTTGGCCATGTTTGATTGGGTCATTTATGAGCTTGCTTAAATATGGGAGATTTAGTGAAGCTAAAAAATGGGAATTGTGCATTTTATACCATCGCAAAGTGATTCAGGACAACTATGTGAAATAGAGTCCTCTAAGGGGTTGTCATAGGAGGATTACCCTGATGGGTAGCCTGGGCACTATATGGAGAAGAACTATGTGCACTCCCAAAGGGGGTAGAATGTAGGGACACTTCAAGAGTGGTGAAGGGTGTCCCTTGCGTGGAGTTCCAAGAAAACTTTCACCAATAAAGGAAGATCTAATAATGGTGGATGAATGATGTATTTTGTACCTAAATGGTGAGTGTCTTGGCACACCTCCCACTAAGTGGAGGAGGTTTAAAAAATGTCTAAATTGATAGGGATTCATGGGGTCCCCTATGGTGTCGATTTAGATTGTTCGCTACTTTTATTACGCCGTAAGGCATTCCCATTTGAAATGAATTGCCCCAGCCGCCACCGTGTTCTATTGCTGACCGTCGATTTGTGGTGTTAGACGATTGAATGAACTGTGATCGTTGATCCAAAACTGTTCAACTGAACGGTTAATGAGGAAGCGAAACTGAACGGTTAATGAGAAAGCGGAAGCGGGACGGACGCACCGCCAGCTTCGCAGCTGATATGTGCTTGGCTCGCACTGCCAACTAGGGCTCTGCCTGGACTCGACCTCTGGTTTTGCTGTCAATCTTGTTGTTGGTAGGGTGTGAAGACATAGACAGTACGTCGTGCAGGCGGCAGAAGATCGCGCGTTCGAATTTCAGTAATTTATGTGTTACTACTGGTGTCATGAATTTCATATGTTTTCCCCTTTTATTTTCCTTATCGATTTCGACCATATTATGATAACTGGGGTTGGAGTTATTATAATTATCCTGAATCACCGACGGGTTTGTTTGCATTGCACATTCTTCTGTAAATACTGCAGATGTTAGGAGAAACCTTGAGTGTTATTGAGGTACTGGTTTCTATTCCGGGTTTTGTTAGAGAGGCTGGAACTCGGGTTTTACTGTTTATATCACGCATTGAAAATCCCTTTGTGGCGAAGTTTAGTAATATTACTGTATTTTACTGCACTTGGAAAACTTTTAAATTGTGTGCCGAAGATTACAAGTGATGGAATAAACAATTCCTTTCATTTTATTCTGATCAGCGAAAACAATCGCTGCCTGGCTTCGGAAAATATGCTCTGGTGTCGATGGTTGAACTGCATAATACGGACTTTCTTTGGCTTACGACATAGGCCTGTTAGATTTCTATTTTGCACGAACGTAACCCCATCCTTTTTGACATGTCCCCATCCTTCCTTTTTGACGTGCCATTTGAATGGGGCAGGGCACAACCAGAATGGAACCCTGGCGGATGGCTTAACTCACCAATGGTCCATTAGAAACAACCCGAAATTGTGTTATAAGTGGCGTTAAAAGTTTTGGAAAATGCTAATTTTGATTGTTGGTATCTTTTGCTCAACAGTTGGTTGGTATGACTTCTGTCCTTCTGCAGAAGGACAGTAAATCTGTCATCAAAGATTAGACTGACCCTGCAACTGTGGAATTCCCTGTCAGGTAAAACCCACATGTTAACATGCACTAAGCTTCCTAGCTGCACCGCAAAGCACATTCAGTTTCGCTTGGGGGGCAGGTTTGAGGAGTAATGATTCCACCAAATTCTTCTGCAGCTTGCACCCTTCTTCAGCACATTTTGACGTGTCATTATGGTGGGGTGGACCACATTTAGAATGAAAAAATGGGAGATGGTCTAATGTTCTGTCAACCTCACCAGCGAACCAATGTCCTGTTGGTGAATCCACACTTGATTTTGTAAAAGATCTTAAGAGTAGCAACTGTGGAATGCAGAGAGAGTTAAGGAGTTTGGATGTGCTCTTGGCATGCCATGTGATATAGAACTTTAAATGCTTAATTAGTGCAATAAGTTAAAACATGATATGTTCTCGGAGCCAACTTAGATTAATGAAAATCTATGGAAGCAGGGGCATTGAAATTGGATAGCATAAAGAGACTGGGATCTCTTTGATTGCACTTATGTAGAAGCCATATAATTCTGACATGAAGCACACAAAGATTTTCTGGCACCAATCAGGATGAGGCACCAACCTCTTAAGAAATATAGGCACCATCTTGATAAATGCTTAATAGAATTCCTTGATGATGACTTTAGCTTAGTTTTGTACTGCTCCTCTATTCTGTTTATGTTTTGCAGTGAGATAAATTTCTGCCTTGATCTACTTTTTTTTCTTTCAAATATCATTTTCATCTTAAAATAAATCTAAACTCCTAAAAACAATGCTCTGTAATTAAAATTCCCATCAATCAAATGGAACTATAAATTCCAACAAAGTTCTTACTAGATTTAAAAAGAATTTGTAGAGTTTTACACTATTTAACTCACTTCTTGACACTTCATTAATCATCGACCATGCATTTGTAATTAGTCCATTTGCGTACTAAAAAGTCATCGAGCCTATCAACAAACTCATCCTTGCCACCATGCCCTCTTCATCCTATAATTCTTGAAACCAGGAGCAGAAATTACAGTAAAATAATAGTGAACTGCCTAAATTTGGACTCCGCATAGATCAGAGCCCAGGTTTGGGCCTCAATAAAAGGAAGGCCTCGTACACAGAGAAAACTGCAAGAAAAAGGTTTCCATTTAGATATGAAAGAAACTAACATACATGTCTGCAATATTCCACCCTAACTTCAGATTCCAGCACACCACCTTCACAAATAGTGAGACCGGGCCAGCAGAACAATGCCAATGCAGAATCACTGATAAAAATACCATATGCAAAGCACAGAAAATAATCACAGAAAACAGAAGCTTATAAATCCATCTGTAGCATCCACCCATGCTATTATGACAATTGGCAACAGATGGGTGGGGCACTAGGCCATGGATAGGAATTCGATTAAGCCAAGGATGGATACTCACAGATGGGAATGGTATTAGGCAAAAGATAGATATTCATACATAGGTATCCAACCCTGATTAAGAATGGAAATCATAGATGGGTATATGCTTGCATTCTGAGATAGTCATATTACAGACTGGGGATGGAAATTCAGAGTTGGGTATGAATGGGACCAAGTATGGAACTTTATAAATTGGTAGACTGCCAGAAACCTGATAATTATATTTTATAGACTGATTAAACATAAAACTTTGATTGAGACATCAATTAGATTATTAGACTATGCCAAGGATGGATATAGAAAGATGGGCATGATATTAAGTTAACTGGGGATGGATATCCAGAAATGGGTAGTGCATTAGGCTGAAGTTAAACAAATTTAGGATCCACTGAAGCAAGTTTTGTATAGACTGATTCATATTTGTGTAGTCACTTTATAAAATCCATTTGAAACCCAATCTTTTAGGTAAACAGGGTCTATATTAGCTAAAATGCACCTTCAAAGATAGAAAGAAACTACAACTCACTCGACAGCAAATATTAGTAGTAAAGGAACATGGAAAGCCCATTTCCACTGCTCAAGCACTGATCAGTTTATTTATTTGGCACTGAGAAGCAGACATGAATCCGACTTGAATGAACAGGGCGACTGATGTTTGTACCTTTAATAGCGCCTTGTGTGGGGAAAATTCCTAACATCTATTGGACACCATCTATGATTTGTCATTGAAAAGGAATTCCTGGTGGAGGTGATGTGGGCCTTCTGAAAGAACTTTGAAACCTACATTGCCTCTACGGCTTTATGAATGCTTTCTTCTAAAGGCGATGGGGTATAGTCGTTTCAGTAGTCCAATCTTTTCATGGTTTTTTGCCGAAATGAATCAATCAAATTCCCATAATCCGCTGTTGGACCCCTAACTTGTGGCCAGTAAGCTCTCACCAATCCATCCCTTGGTTACAGTGCAGATTTTACTATTCGGTCTATTTCAGGGTCTACCCTAAGTTTAGTTCAAACGCCCCGCATTTCCTGTGAATTTTTGTTTCAATTTTCTACAAATCCGAAACACTGACTCCATCCCAGAACATTTGAAATTTTGTGCAACTGCTAACTACCCCATGGGGATTCGGGGATCTCTAAAATTATCGCGATGCTAGATATTTCAAATCAAGTAAGGTATCAAAAACTGTAAATCGATAATCCGAAGAAACTGATACATCTCAGTGAGCGTTTAGATTATCCGAAAGAAACTTAAACGTCTCAGTGAGCGTTTAGATTATCCGAAAGAAACTTAAACGTCTCAGTGAGCGTTTAGATTAGGGCTCTATTTCATGAGGTTGACAAAGTATAGTATAGATAAAATGCTACTTTTTTCTTACCCGATAGGTGAGATTAAGAAACGATTTTACCTTGATATACTTGTAATTTCTATTGATTTGAGTGGCTGGTTTCATTGAACATCATCAAGTACATTAGTTCCCAGGAAACCCAAAAAGATGAGATGTTCATTGTCGTTGAGTACATCATTACAATACATTTGGTGGAACTTTCACTTTGTGGGACAGTCTTTTCGTTGCTTAAGAGGCCCACACCAACCCTCATCTACAAGATGTCAGGGTTTGTCTGAGTAAAAACATGAATTGTGTGTTTGACCTTTCCACATTGGTAGGTAATTGATGTTTTGATAGATAGAAGATGGACGCAGAAACATTTTTTTTTTTTTTTTCCTTTTGTAATTTGGCTATATGATTTTTTTCATGAGACAGTGATGGGCTTTTATTTAAATTGTATGTTTTAATCCTAAAATGAATTTAGTGTCTTTTTTGTAAATTTATATCATAAAACTATAATTTTCTGATTTGTAAAATAGATAAAATATAAATAAATTTACTCTAAAAATAACAAACAAAAAAAATATGTAAGCAGAATACAAAATATATAATACTGAATATATTTGAATGTGGATGCAAATATATTTGAATTATCAGTCATTTGCACAAAACCGAGGGACATATTATGTAAGCTGAATATATAATATATAATACTGAATATATTTGAATGTGGATGCAAATATATTTGAATACAACTCGAATTATCAGTCATATGCACAAAACCGAGGGACATAGTGCGAAGAAATAATTAGAAGTGGTTTTCAGTGCAATGTATTTTTGTGTAACGCGCTTCTGGACATGTATGCAAAATGTGGAAGCATAGACAAGGCAAATGAAGTTTTCGACAAAATACATGGAAAAGATGTGGTTTTATGGAATTCAATGATTGCAGGATATGCAATGCATGGATGTGGCAAGGAGGCCTTGAAACTATTTCAAGAAATGCAACAATCTGGTATGAAACCGGACAGTGTTACCTTCGTCAATGTGTTGTCGGCATGCTGTCATGCAGGCCTAGTGGATGAGGGCCGAAAGTACTTTAATTCTATGAGTCAATGTTACCAGATCACACCTGTGATAGAACACTATGGCTGCATGGCTGACCTTGTTGGCCGTGCTGGGCACCTGGAAGAGGTTAAAGACTTGATAAGCAAAATGCCAATAACCCCTGATGCTACAGTCTGGGGGTGTTTGCTTGGTGCCTGTATCATACATAACAATACAGAGTTAGGAGAATACGCTGCAGAACACCTTTTTGAGTTGGATTGGAAAAATGCAGCAACTTATGTTGTGCTCTCAAATATCTATGCTTCAGTGGGCCGATGGGATGGTATTGAAAAGCTGAGAAAAACCATGAAAGATAGGGGGATTAAACCAACGGCTGGATGCAGTTGGATTGAAGTCAACAAGCAGGTGCATGCTTTCCTTGCACGAAATGGGTTGCACCCGCTATAACATAAAAAGCTGGAACTAATCCATGGTCACAAAATAATTTTAAGCAGATCATTGCAGCATGATTTGTCCAGCATGCTGTGGAGAATCAGAGATGAAGTTTAAAGGGCAGGGTATTCCTTTTTATGGAAAAGGCTTTGCCATTGGGAAGAAGTTAACCTGTTAACTCCAAAAATCAATAATAATACTCACGGTCCAAAAAGTGAAAATCAAACCAATATCTCCTACCAATTGGAGTAAAATTCAAATGCAGCTTTTCTAATGGAGGGGAAATATTCATGATTGATCTATGAAGAGCGAAATGATAGTTGGAGGTTATTGAAGTCTTCAAATTCAATCCTAGAGGAGCTGAATCAACAAATTCTTTTTGCAGCGAGATTTAAGCATATCTGGGTTTTAACTAACAACACTTGGGGACAGGATGTTGGGGATCTAATAAGGAAGAGAGCTCCCTTATTTGCACTACAGATGAAATTGTTCATTGCATGCAAAAGATGGCCACCATTTTTAGCATGGATGATATCTTTTTGAACTAAAGGGCATTCAAAATAACAAGCAGTAATCAAAAGGCTAGGAAATGTTTTCCATGTATATACTTTAAGTGATGTGCTATTTGCTAGAATCTAGGCATTTTTTTCCCTTTTCTAACTCCTATTAGATGGCATTATAAATGATGCGCTATTCAGAAGAATCTAAATACTTTTTCCTTTTGTAACTTCAGAGTGAAGCCCTTGGAGAAGAATGAAAAGTTGCAACCAAGATGAGATTTATCTTCAATAATTGCTGTAAATGAATCAATATGAATTAAAATCTCTAAAATTGGTACGACTTCATTGTAGTGTACTTGTAATAAATATTGAGTATTCTTTCAGAGTATGGGCTTGTTTATGCAAATGTGAAATATCAACCCCTGAGTACTTTTAACCTCTCTTAATCATTTACAAGCATTTAGCGATACATCATGGATTAATCCAACCTGTGCACCATTTCGCTAGCACCTATGAGAGGCCACAGAGGCCATGTACAAGTTGTATATAGAAATCGATAGGCGAGATTAGTAAACAATTTTGCCTGTGACCCTCCCAGGAAAATTTGTAATTTCTATTGATGAGGTGTTGGCTTCGTTAGATCTCATCAATTATATTAGTTGATGGGATCCAAAAAGATGAGTTGTTGTCGATAACTTGATTAGCTCCAGAGATAACCTCCACAAACTGAGTTGGAGATTAATATTACATCATTGCAGTACTATGTTGCTTAGAGGGCACCTTTTCCAGACTACCAGTACACCATGGTAAATCCATGTCATCCCTCTGAAACGCCAACTACAAGTTGTCTATGGAGCCCGATAGGTGAGATTAATAAATGATTTTACCTTGATATACTTGTAATTTCTATTGATTTGAGTGGCTGGTTTCATTGAACATCATCAAGTACATTAGTTCACAGGAAACCCAAAAAGATGAGATGTTCATTGTCGTTGAGTACATCATTACAATACATTTGGTGGAACTTTCACTTTGTGGGACAGTCTTTTCGTTGCTTAAGAGGCCCACACCAACCCTCATCTACAAGATGTCAGGGTTTATCTGAGTAAAAACATGAATTGGGTGTTTGACCTTTCCACATTGGTAGGTAATTGATGTTTTGATAGACAGAAGATGGACGCAGAAACATTTTGTTTTTTTTTTCCTTTGTAATTTGGCGATATGATTTTTTTCATGAGACAGTGATGGGCTTTTATTTAAATTGTATGTTTTAATCCTAAAATGAATTTAGTGTTTTTTTTAAATTTATATCATAAAACTATAATTTTCTGATTTGTAAAATAGATAAAATATAAATATATTTACTCTAAAAATAACAAACAAAAAAAAATATGTAAGAAGAATACAAAATATATAATACTGAATATATTTGAATGTGGATGCAAATATATTTGAATTATCAGTCATTTGCACAAAACCGAGGGACATATTATGTAAGCTGAATATATAAGATATAATACTGAATATATTTGAATGTGGATGCAAATATATTTGAATACAACTCAATTATCAGTCATATGCACAAAACCGAGGGACATAGTGCGAAGGAGTTGATAAATCATTCTTAAAATTTATGTTTAATATTTTTTATTTTATAAGATTTTTATTATTATATTAAATAAAAACTTATTATATATATATATATATATATATATATCTATATATATATATATATATATATATATATATATATATATATATATATATATATATATATATATATATATATATATATATATATATATATACGCCGTAAGGCGTTTCCATCTGAAATGAACTCCCCCAAATGCCCTTCTGTCTTAATTGTAGCCGTTAGATTTTTTGTTAGACGATTGAACAAAAATCATCCATCTAATTTAATAAAAAATGTTTTAAAACATTAAAATACCCTTAAAAAAACTCCACTCGACATCTGTGCGCTTTTTATGGAGGAGTTACAGGTAGAGTCCATTTGAATTCTTAGTGGAGTTTATGGCAATGAACAATGCTCTCCGCTCCACATATGTGCGCTTTTTACGTAGGAGTTCCAGGTAGAGTCCGTTTGAATTCTTCATGGAGGTTATGGCGATGAACAATGACGCCACTAGAATGCTCACAAGGAGAGAATTCCAGCGAAAGGAGCTCAGAGAAATGTGGCGCTAGCGGCCTAAGGTCAATGGGAGCAGGCCCAGGGCTGTGGTGTTGCAGAGCTTCAAACCACCAAAGTCGGAATGCCAGAGACATCCACCCTAGCTTTCAACAATGTCCATTCATGTGTTGCTATTTTTCCACACACTACTATTATTTACAAAATATCCATATTCAAAATACACATAACTAATACTTTCAACTCTAACTCATTATCATCCACCCTTTCTTTCAACAATGTCCATTCACATGTTGCTATTCTTTCACAAACAATTATTATTTACAAAATATCCATTTCTAGAATACACATAACTAACTATTGCAATTGTAACTCATTATCATCCACCCTTGCTTTCAACAATGTCCATAACCATGTCCCTATTATTCCCCACTCTATGCTATTCTTCCCCACTCTATACATGTCCCTATTCTTCACCACTCTATGCCTTACGGCGTTTCCTTTGCAACATAAGGTGCAAATGCTAGTTTTAGTGTTGGGAGAAGATATATATATATATATATATATATACACACACACACACACACAGATATATATATATATATATATACAGATATATATAAATAAATAAATATATATATATATATATATATATATATATATATATATATATATATATATATATATATATATATATATCAATTCAAAATGAATCACATACATAAATCAAAACAAAAATATCAATGGTTTATTTTCCTTTAATTAAACCATGTGAGCAAGCAAACAAAAAAGGTTTTTTATTTGTTGCGTATGATAAATAGTCCTATGAATACCTAATCATCCTGTTCACTCTCAAAGTGATTGGGCTTTGCGTAGATAACCACTGATGGGTCCTGGGGAGATGTCTTAAAAGAAGTGGTCACGCCTTCCTGTTGAAAAGGTTAATCCTCTCTACAGATAGAGATGATACCTCTAGCCCAATGAGTGGGTCTAGCAATTGAAGTGACAATCAACTAGACATCTTCATAGGTTATAATTGAAAAGTAGAACAAAAGAGATGTCCTACCTCATTCTGATGTTATTCTGATTTCCTTTGTTAAGGGCCTTGAACTACTTTTGTTAGGGGCTTGTTCCTGCTTTTCTCAGCGCTTATGTATTTGCACAAGTGATCAAAAGACAACAAAGCATGCGAAAACAAATAGAAAATCCAAGAAAACCTACTTATTAGATCAAGGAATGCCAAGCTAATACATACATGAACATATATATTTTGGGAAGATGAACCATTAATTATATATTATTTAAAGAATAAAGGGAAGCTTACAACAATAGCCTTGATGTTGAAAGGCCCTCCTCGAGTGGTAATCCATGTCCAAGCCAAGAAACTCTCCAAACACTCCTTCTCAAATTCTAATGAATAGCTTCTAGGCACAAGCTCAGCATTGGGGTGCAAATGTATATAGACCAACCATTTTGGAATGAGAAAAGAGGAATTTATAGGGTGGGAGAGGGAGTTAGGACTTCTCCAAAGATATGATTAGGCCCACATCTCAAGGAGGTTGCTCATAAGCATAAGAAAAAGAGGTCAAGTTAGGAGGATTCAATCTCAGCTATGCAAAACCACCTCCAACTCGTAGCTATGGAAGCTTCTAGATCATGAAGCTTCTCATCTCCTTTCGGAAAATTAGCTTTTTGGTATCATCATGGGTAGGCAAGGGAACAGAGTGATTCCATCGTGGGTAAAACATAGTGCAACAAGAAACCATCATTTGTTTAAGCCTCATAAGAGTCATGACTCTCATTTTAGGGTTTTAACAACTATTTCTTGAGGGAAATCTCAGGGAATTTTCCAAACAAAGCCTTAGGAGGGATCTGAGCTATATAAATGGATGAGTATACTGTACAATGTTCATGATTTTGACACTTTAGGGTATGTAACAGGAAAGTGCAGGAGGCGTGATAAAATATATTGTAACACATGCACCCTAAATCATGAAGGAAGAATGAGGAGTGATGGCTGAGATGCTTTATGAGCTCTTGCAAGGATGAGGACATGCACTGTCAGGAGACCTACAAATCAAGGATGCATATACATATACATATCTGAGATCAAGACATGAATCCACGACATGGACGCAGCCAGGCAGATGATGAATACTATATGAAGAGATCCATGGTATGGGCACATCCATCCTAATAATGAGGATTTTCATAAATATAAAGTCCCATTGTATGGTCACAATCATCTATATAATAGAAACATGTGTACAATCATGAATGACATATAACTCCATGCACCCTGAGTCATAACAAAGAAGACTTAGGGTCTTGCGCCCCATCCAACCCGATCAATGTACGAATCCTAACATGTGAATAAATGTGTTGAAGTCGAACATTCTAGAAAACCACCTGATTATCGACCAATGATGTGGACCATTAACGGGTATGAGAGAAACCACTAATAATGAAAATGGATCTCAAGCTACCATAATACAATCCATGAATGTGATAATGAAGTTGAGGTCGAACACTCATGTAATCACCCGATCGAAAGCAAATAATGAAGACTTATCGTCGGATGTGAAGAACTGGACATTAGGGAAAGATCCATGATGTGGGCACAACCATCCACATAATGAGGATTGTCACAAATATAAAGTCCCATTGTATGGTTACAACCATCTGTATAGTAGAAACATGTGTACAATCATGAATGACATATAAATCCATGCAACGTAAGTCATAATAGACAAGACTCAAGGTCTCTCACTCCATCCCAACCCAACCAATGTACGAATCCTAACATTCAAATAAATTTGTTAAAGCCCAACATGCTAGAAAACCACCTGATTACTAGCCAATGATGTGGACCATTAACAGGTATGAGAAAAACCACCAATAATGAAAATGGATCTCAAGGTACAATAGTAAAATATGTGAATGTGATAATGAAGTTGAGGTTAAACACTCATGGAATCACCCAAATGAAAGCCAATAATGAAGACCTGTTATTGGATGCAAAGAACTGGCCATTAGGGCATGCTAGATCTAAGGTACTAAAAGAGAGTTTCTAAGTCATCTTCCTGGATTATGAGCTGAAGTCGATAAAAAGCGACCCATCGAAGGAGGGCAATGATGAATTCCCCATCATCGACATGAAACAAGGAACAAAGTGGAATAATTGTTAGGACTGTAACAATGAATCAAATAGTGTATAGGAAAATAACTGCAGATTGGACTTCTCTTAAACATTGGCGACACCACTCCAGAGTGTGGCAGCATTTGACTCAACATAGGACTCAAGGTCATGATGATGGAATGGAATAGTGAATTGAGAGGAAAAATTGATCACCCAAACCCAGGAGGACATGTTACTTAGTGAGGATATCCCAAACCCAACACGAGAGCAGAAGTGTGTCATGTTCATGAGCGACATTATACCTATACAAAGGTTGTCTCATCTTCATTTTCTTACTCGCTATTTCTAGCGAGTACCCCAATTACATTTATCACAAGCTTGAAGGGGTTAGCAAATTCTTGTCTTGTAAGTTCATTCTTCAAATGAATCCATCGTTGTAATTTTTACAAGCCTTACAAAGGAGAAGCTCAGTCTCATCATGATGACGATTCTTTCATCGTAGATTTTTAATGAGTTCGATGTATGAATAACTTGTTATCCTTTTCGTATTTAGAGAGTTTGAAAAAGAAATGAAAAAGAAAACTCCATAATGTCCCCTTTTGTAATTTGTCCCTTGAATCCGAAAAGGTAGAAAACAATATCTGAGGGAACCTCTTGGCCATCTCAACCAAGGTGTACCTTTTTCGTAAGTAGTCAATATCAGCCCGAAAAAGGGGTAAACATAGACTGAGGTGACATTGATTCATTTACTTTAACGATTTCAAACTCACAAGTACTCAATAATCTTTTCAGCTTTTGAGAGTCAGAAAAGAGCTCAAAGATGACTCCAGGGGGGTTCCTTTTTTGTTTATTTAATGAGTCCAAAAAATAGATAAAACAAAACTCACAAGAATCGGTCAATAATGACCACTGTTCATTTTTAAGGTACCTATAACTACACAAAGAAATGCACCCATCACTGATATCGAGAAAAAATATTAAAATATTACAAAAATACTGAAAAAACTGATTTGGAAAACCTATAAACAGTCAAAAGTAATTTTATTTTTTACCATTTACCACAGTAAGTTATGAAAGTGCATGTTGTACCCTAATTTTCTTGATTTTATAGTGGTTGTTGCGAGAGATCCATGGTATTGTTTCACAAACTGCCTGCAACAAGTAAGAGGCCCATACATTCTCTTTCATTTTATCACTTTTATATGGAATTTAAAGGGTGATTTTTATGCTATAAGGAAGGATTTTCAAATTTTAGGGCATTCGCAACCATCGCAAGTATGGTCATTGAACTTGTAATGATCGTAAACAGGCACGATGGAGTCGTGGCAGATTTTTTGGGAAGAAAATCCTCTTTTAAAGCAAAAATTGATGATTTTTAATCCATCAAAAAAGCAATAATTACTGTTTAAATGATGTTTTGCAGGATAAAATGGTCTTGGAATCGAAGTAAGGAGGCCATGAGGCTAAAGACCACCAAGCAGCTCAGGATCCTGAATGCATAAATGCTCTGGGGAATTGCAAGCTGCCAAAATTCTTCAGGACCACAAAGTTAAAGGCTCATATTGAATTTCTTACCTCTTTGATCAGTCTTTGCGATGTAGATCGAGAGATCTTCATCATAAAATACCAAGAACTAGAACTAGAGGATATGGCTATCTACTTCATCATGGGATTGTCCCGATGAGGGGAAGCAATCCAACTATTTGGATCTCACCAAGGAGGTGGAAGTACAAGGACTCTACTCCAAAGACATTGTTATGTCCCTATACTACTAGTGTAACTCCTTATTTTTATTAGTGCAACCCCCTCATTATATTGTTGTGCCCATGTAGTCCTCATATTGTAATTATTGTGCCCCATAGAAGACCACTATTGTTATTATTGTGCCCTTACATTATTATTGTTATGTCGGCTCTGATTATATTATCTTATGCTCTTAACTTGCAAGACGATACTAGAATACCAAATATGTGAAGAAATATACCTAGAACATAGAACAATGAGAAATAACAAGAAGTATTTTATTATTCAGAAAGCAATGTTCACTTGCCTCTTCGAGGGGCAACCTCTAATAGGGCTTAGCTCAATTACAAAATAAGACACGATGCTCCTCGAGGGGAGTCTCTATCCTTTATATAAGATTCATACATGCAATACCATGGGGCAATACCAAGGTTCTTATTAATACCATCTATCTAATGCCATATCCCATTTGCAACTAACTGTGGTCCCTTCATTAAATGTGGGTCAATCAATTACAATTATTAATATGGGCTTTATTGACTCTATACTTAACTATAACTATGACTCGATCATATTAAATAAATAAGGGGGTTAGGGTTGGAACCTAACATGCCCTCCCCCATAAGAATAGCCTTGTCCTCAAGGCTGAATCTACAAAAGCTGCTGAAGGATAGTGGCTGGTTCCCAGGTCACATCTTCTGGAGAAGTGTCTTCCTTGATCATGCAGCCGTGCAGGTGCCATTCTCGTGTGTCAAGAACCTGCTTATTTTGGAGGCAGATTGACCCTTCTTCATCCACTTCAGGTAGACTGGTTTGAATCCTACAATGGTTCCCAATCACTTTCTTGAGGCATGAGACATGGAATACTGGATGGATTTTTGTAGTGGGTGGCAAAGCTAGCTTGTAGGCGACTTCTCCAATTCGCTGAAGTACTTAATATAGTTCGTAGAATTTTGGAGATAATTTCTAAAAACCCTTATCTTTGAGTGATGTTTGCTTATATGGTTGCAGCCTCAAAAATACCTGATCCCCTTCTTGAAATTGGCGTTCTGAGTGATGTTGATTTGCTTGTTGCTTCATGCCATTTTGGGCTTGTTGAAGATTCTCTCTAAGGTGGGCCAGCATGGTTGTGTGGTTCTGTAGGAGTTGATCCACTGCTTGTACCTTCGAGCATCCCTTGATATAAGAAGTAGGGGAAGGAGGGAGTTGACCATAAACTACTTCATATGGAGTCATTTTGGTGGTGGCATGATAGTTGGTGTTATACCACCATTCCGCTAGAGGTAACCACTGTACCCAGAGATGTTTCTTTTTTGAAGTGAAACACCTAAGGTGGGTCTCTAGACATTTGTTAACTGCTTCAGTTTAACCATCAGTTTGTGGATGATAAGAAGTACTGAGTTGTAGTTGGGTACCTTGTAGCCGGAAGAGTTCCTCCCAAAAGTTACTGGTGAAGATCGGGTCATGATCAGACACAATGGAAGTGGGCATGCCATGCAATTTGAAGATCTGATCAATGAAAAATTGAGCAACAAAAGTTAGTGTAAAAGGGTGGGGTAGGGCGCAAAAATGAGCATACTTAGAAAGTCTGTCCACAACCACCATGATGACTGACTTATTTCCTCACTTTGGAAGACCCATAATGAAATCCATAGAAACCTCCATCCAGATTGAGGCGGGATGGGCAATGGCTGTAATGTGCCTGGGTATTTCACTATTTCTCCTTTGTGGCGCTGACAGACGTCGCATTTAGCTACAAAAGTAAGAATGTCCTTTTTCATGCCTATCCAAAAAAATGATCTTTGAGTGAGAGCATACTTTTTCTGAAAGCCTGAATGTCCTGTTGTGGGAGATGAGTGCAACTTTGCCAAAATGCGGCTTTTGAGGGTGGATGTTGGTGATATTACGACTTTGTCCTTGTAGCAAAGAATCTCATCTTGCCACAAGTAGCCCGTTGTGGAATTTGGATCCACCTACAATTGATTAATGGGTTGGGAGAGCTAGGGATGTGAAAACCATTCCTTGCAAGCCTCTTCAATCCATTCTGAAATGGGAAGGGAAATCTCGAGTAGGGTGATTTCCTCCTCAAATTGGCATGATAACACATCTGCTACAATATTTTCGCGCCCTTTCTTGTAAGTTATCTCATAATCATATCCCAGCATTTTGGCGAGCCATTTATTTTTTTGTGGCGAGGATAGGCATTGCTCCAAAAATATTTAAGGCTTTGATGGTCTGTGTGGATTTGGAAACGTCACCCCAATAAGTATGGTCGCCAAGTATCTCCTACATGTAAGATGGCCACAATCTCCTTCTCATAGCTAGATTGTCCCAGATTCTTCCCACTTAGTTGTTTGGCCCGTGAAGGCCAAGGGTCGACCTTCTTGCATTAAGACTGCCCCAATACCCGTACCAGAAGCATCACATTCAATCACAAAAGATTCGGTGAAGTCAGGTAGTGCTAATACTATAGTGGAACACATGGCATGTTTGAGAGCTATAAAGGCCTATTGTGCTTCATCATTCCAAAGGAATGAATTTTTTTTTGAGGAGTTGAGTGAGGGGCCTAAAATGTGACCATAATTGCGGACAAATTTGTGATAGTAACCTGTGAGACCCAAAAATCCTCTCAAGCTCTTCAAGGTCTTTGGTTGAGGCCAATCCTGCATTGCCTGGATCATTTTGGGGTCCACCTTGACACCTTCACGCCCCAAAATGTGGCCAAATGCTCAAATTCTTCCATGCGAAAAGAGCACTTCGACATCTTGACAAATAATTTATGCTTGCGGAGTAGTTGCAAGAGCAGATCTACATGCTGAAGACGTGTGGCCCAGGTGCGACTATAGATGTGGATGTCATCAAAGAAAACAAGGACAAATTTTCTGAGATATTGTTTGAGCAGGTGATTCATAAGGCTCTAAAAAGTGGATGGGGCATTACAAAGACCAAATGGCATGACCGCGAACTCATAATGGCCTTCATGAGTTCGGAAAGCAGTCTTTGGAATGTCGGCTTCTTTCATGCGAATTTGGTGACAGCCTGAGGTAAGGTCGAGCTTAGTGAAGAATTGAGCCTCATTTAGTTCATCCAGCAAATCATCGACAACCGAGATGGGAAATTTATCTATGACCATCAACTTATTGAGGACCTTGAAGTCTAGACACATGCGCCATTCCCCATCTTTCTTGAGCACCATGACCACCAGCGATGAATAAGGACTAATGCTGGGACGAATGACACCTACTTCCAAGAGTTCCTTGATGATTTTTTCAATTTCATTCTTTTGGGCGAGCAGATATCTATATGAGCACACATTTGGTGGTTGGGCCCCTGGGATCAATGCAATGCTACGATCATGTTCCCCTCTCGAGGGTGGAAGCTCATGAGGCTTGTCAAAGACTAGCAGATGGTTGTTTAAGATCTGTTGCATCTCAGGATGAATATGAAGAGAATTGGGTTTGAAGGCCTGGATGGAATTAAATTGGGCTATAACTCCATGGTTGTTCTATTTAAAGCTCATATATAATGCCTGTAAATCCATTGTGATTGGGCCAAGTATGCGAAGCCATTCAGCACCTAGGACAATGTCACACCCTCCCATGTGTATGGAAAATATGTGGGTCTTTAACTGATAATCCCCCATTTGAAGTTTGACATTTTCATAGTGGCCTTTGCATTTCATTGTCCCCCCATCAGCAATTGGGACCTAGAAGTTAGAAACTACTCGGACAAAACAATGCACTTCTTCCATGACTCTTTGATGGATAAAGCTATGTGTACTACCACTATCAATCAAGACTACTACTGGACGATGCTTGATAAAACCTCTAATTTTGAGAGTTTGGGGAGAAGAAATCCCTACCAAAGCATGCAGTGAGATAATTGGTTCTTCAGGTACATTGTCCTGCTGCTGTCCTCTTCTTCCTCCTCTAGTTCCTCAAGCAGTGGGGCTTCCTCCAATGAACTGTGATCAATAGTATCAATTTGAAAGAGTTTGGGCTCCTTGCATTTATGCCCAGGGGAGTATTTCACATCACAGTAGTAACACAATCCTTACTTTCTTCTTTATGACATTTCTACTAGTGACACCTTTTCAACCTTGAGTTTTTGGGTAGTGCTTTGAGCCTGGGTGGAGCGACCCTTGGCTATGAAATTTTGGCGATTGGACTGAGCTACTAATGCATGTTCTACTTCACGAGCTATCCTGCAAGCATGTAGCCATGAGATAGGGTGTTGTAGTTGGATGTGGGCTTGTATGGCTTCTTTGAGACCGCTGACAAAACATTCCGAGTAGAACTCATCGTGTAGACCTCCTGTGCAGAAAGCTAAGGCTTCAAAGGCTGTAATATATTCATTCACTGTTCCTGTCTATCGGAGCTTAGTGAGACGACCCAAAAAGTTAGATTCATGGTCAAAGTGATCCGTAAGAGCTTTTTTGAATGTATGCCAAGTCAAGGGCCTTCCATAGAAACATTGATGCCATTGCCACCATTTCCATCTTTCATTGTCCAAGTACATGCTACCCACACTAAGCTGAGTTGCATCATCTATGATGTGATTCAGTGCGAAATATTGCTCCATTTGCGCTATCCATGTGGCTAGGTGAGAGCCATCAAATTTATACATGTCCACCTTGGGTGGTGCCGCTAGGATTGTTGGTGGGTGCCAAAGAGGTGTAGAGACTTGCTAGACTCGCCCTCAATGTTTTCATTGTCAATATATGCCTCCACACATTCCTCCATCTTGCCCTTTGAGAGTGTTTCTTATAAGTTCTTCAGTGACAACAGTACATCGTTCAGTGTTGATTCAAGGTTTTTGATCCTCTCACTGGCCATAGCTTCAGCTCTAGTTTGTTCCATGCACCGATCCGATGCACTTGAAATTTTGGACCGCCCAAAATTTTTGGCACTAACAATTGAATGGTACCACTTTGCTCAACTCATCGACCTGATTCTTATGGGCTAAGTCTCCAATAAGCATCTCAGGAGGTCTCAGACTTTCTTTTTTGTACTCTAAAGGAAGTTTTACTCCTTGCTTAGGAATACTACAGTAGTTGAATCCCAGAAAAATCAATCAATGCTACCCAAAGTCCTACGAAAATCATGCCCATGTACAGGAGCCCACACAATTAGTCAGATCTAAATGGCGGATCTGATTGTTGTGATGGCTACAGAGCCCAAACTGCTAGATCTAGGTGGTGGATCTGATGGATCTGATAGATCTGAATGGATGATATGATACATATGAATGGTGGAACTGATTGTTGTTGCTGCAACAGAACCCCACCTACGAGATTTGATCTAGCAAAGATGATGCGTGATCCAAAGATAGAGAAGGGAACTATGGTCTCCATGAGTGTCAGGTGCTACACATCACAATATACATAAGGGTCTGACAGTAGTACTTGGACCAATCTTTCAGGGCACTAAGCAAGGAAGATCAACCGTACCCTTAGCCGTACAACCTGACTACCCTATCGTACGTGCGAGTAATCTCCCCGAGTACTATTCTCGATGTACTGTAATAGCAAGACAACTGACGTTTTATCTATGGTGAGGTTTTAAGGGAGCCTAGGGGCCTTCCGATATACCCAGAGGGTACTTGGAAGATAGTCCATGCGCGGTTCTATTTAATGCACTACTACTTGAAGGGGTACCGACAGGGGTTACAAGGGAGCCCAACAAGCGTGACCACCTCTTATATTTCCTGCCTACATGCCTCCCCAAATCCGCATGTTTATGCGCTCAATGATAGATCCCGTGGTTTAAAGACACCAGAACACGTCTCTAGCCAAAAAAATTTTTTTGCTAAAAATTGGACTTTCCACCTGCCCTAGAAAGCACTTTGATACCACTTGTTATGCTCTTAACCCAAAAAAAATACTAGAATACCAAATATGCAAAAAAATATACCCAGAACATAGAACAATGAGAAATAATAACAAGTCTTTTATTATTCAGAAAGCAATGTTCACTTGCCTCTTCGAGGGGGAAACCTCCAATAGAGCTGAGCTCAATTACAAAATAAGACACGATGCTCCTCGAGGGGAGTCTCTATCCTTTATATAAGATGCATACATGAAATACCATGGAGCAATGCCATGGTTCTTATTAATACCATCTATCTAATACCATGACCCATTTGCAACTAACTGTGGTCCCTTTATTAAATGCCAATCAACCACTTACAATTATTAATATGGGCTTTATTGACTCTTTACTTAACTATAACTATGACTTGATCCTATTACATAAATAACGGGGTTAGGGTTGGACCCTAACATATTATGACCACTTAGACTCCTATATATAGAAAGGAGGTCATGTGATTTGTATCATCCAAGAATTGTTCATTTGTGTAATGTAAAGGAGTTTGCCCCCTCAAAAAGGCTTATTTATAAGGCGTTGATCTATCTTTTCTATCTTTTTGTGAGTTTGTTTCATAACATTTGGTATGAGAGCTTTGGATTCTAGGGTTTCACTGCTCCAAACAGGTCATCATGGAATGTTCACTATAACGTTTGTTCTACAATGTTTCGAAAGCTAAAAAGAAAACCCATTTGATACTAAATCTCGCTAAACATTGGGTCCAAAATTTAGAGCTTGTTTCACTATATTTTCAGAGATATGATCTAAGTAAGTTAGGGATTTTGCAAGCTCCACAATTTCATCTAAAATAGGTCATCATGGAATTTTTGCTATAACGATTTCACTATGAAGTTTCAGAAGCTAAGAAAAACCCATTTGATAAGAAATCGGTCTAAACCTTGGCTCTAAATTTTAGATCATGTTTCACTATATTTTCAGAGATATAATCTGAGGAAGTTAGGGTTGTTGTAGACCCCGAATTACATCCAAGCAAGTCACCTTGGGAAAATTGTCATAACTTTCGCTCTGAGCATCAGATTGAATTTTAGTAAGAAGTTACAGAAATTAGACAGACTTTAGTTTTTTGGGCACCATTTTCATAACTTAAGGTTGAAACAGTGACCTGCGCATTTCGTACAATTTCGCTCTACTGAACAAGTCTATACTCAGGTCATCGTAGGAGATTTGGCATAAATATTCATTGGAGAATCCAATCTTGATCAGACTTGTGGATTTAGAAACAGGACTCAGAGGGCTATTATAGACCAAAAGTTTAGAACTTAAAGATCTGAAAGTACAGAGTTACAGTTGTTTCAAGGTTGAGCTCTTAAATTCAAGAAAAAGAGAGATGAGGAAGTTTGATGGCAAGGATCCAGTAAATTGGATACTACAGATGGAGAAATATTTTGATCTACATGGTGTACCACTATAACAAAAGGTATGTATTGCATCTAATTATTTAGAACCAAATCAATTTTTATGGTATAAAGGGTTTTGTTCTCGTAAACCACTTGTCATGTGGTCAATTTCCACAGAGGAAATGATAGAACATTATGAGGATACAAAGAGAAACACCTTCTTTAGTCAATTGATAAATCTCAAACAAAAGGGTTCAATGGTGGAGCACATTTGAGGAATTCCAAAAATTGAATATAAGGGTAAATGATATTCCAAAGAAGAAAATGGTTGATGCCTTCATAGGGAATTTGAAGGATAACATTCTACACAAGGATCGTCTTCAGGAACCTAATTCATTAGAGAATGCATTCAGGTTGGCAAGGAAAATTGAAAGCGAAATTATGGAAAAAAGGAATCCCACCACTCATGACTATAATTATGGAAGTGTTCTTTCTCCTAGCCTTCCACAACCTACAAGGTTTACACCACAATAATTGGAAGAAAAAAGAGAAAAGGGGCTTTCTTACAATTGTGATAGCAAATACACTAAAGGTCATAAGTGTGCTGAGAAGAAATTATTTTACATAGATTATGAAGAGGAGGAAGAAAAGGATCAAGAAACATAAAAAAAAGAGGATATACACTAGGAACCCACCCCAAAGAATGAAGAAATGAATCCGACCATATATTGTAAAGCATTGGAAAGAATTATCACTCCTAAAACTCTCAAGGTAGAAGGACATATCAAGAATAAAAAGGTTCAAGAAGTGAAAGATCACATCGAGAAAGAAGAAATGAATCTGACCATATATTGTAATGCATTGGTCAGAATTACCACTCCTCAAACTATCAATATAGAAGGAAATATCAAGAAGAAAAATGTTCAAGAGTTGAAGGATCATATCGAGCATCAAGAAATGAATCCGACCATATCCTGTAATGCATTGGAAGAAATTACCACTCCTCAAACTATCAAGATAGAATGATATATAAAGAAGAAAAAGGAAATAGTGTTGATTGATTCGGGAAGTACCCATAATTTTGTTCATTGTGAGATAGCCAAGGAATTGAATTTCTTCCTATATCTAGCACAAAAGTGTGAAGTGATGGAGTGATGGTTGCAAGTGGAGGAACCATAAATTGCTCTGGAAAGTGCCATAATATCAAGCTATCCATGGGAGAATTTGTATTGAATATCCTAATGCTTTCCATTCCAATGGGTGGTGCTAATGTTTTACTAGGAGTCCAGTGGCTACAATCTTTGGGTACGATAGCTTTTAATTTTCAAGAAATTTTCTTGCAATTTTTTTAGGAAGGAAAGGAAGTTGAATTGAGGGGTATCAAATGGAAACCTAGAAAGATAACCAACTCTAACAGCATGACAAAGCTTCTAAATAAATAAAAACATGGAGTAATTGCATAATTATGCTCACTAGAGGATCCCACATCAAAATCATGTATTTCTCCATATCTCCAAAATGTTTTGGACAATCATTCCTAGGTATTTGAGACTCCCAAAGGCCTCCCAACTATTTGTGATCATGATCATGCTATTCATTTGATTCCAGGAATTGCTCCTCCAAACATTAGGCCTTACAGATATCCATATGCCCAAAGGAGTTGGAACTCATTCAAAATTTGCAGAAGATCTCAGTTCAAACAGTATTGTGAGAACTTGACAAGGAAAAATCATATTGGAACCTAAAGCAGTCATAGAACCAAGAAATCAAAAGCTACGAAATATATCAATTTTATAGTATCTCATTAATTGGAAGAACTTACCTGCTAAAGATTCCACATGGGAGGACAATAATTTATACAGAAGCATCAAGAACTACTTGAGCGTTGAGGACAACACTTTTTGAACGAGAGGGACATGTTAGGTGTTGGGTGTGGAGCCTGATTATCTTCTATATTAAAAGGTATCACCACATAGGACCCCAGTTCGAAATGGGGGCGGCAACGCCGCCCGTAAAATATTCGCTGCAGGGGGGGTCCAGGGGGGGCGGCTGCGACCTTTGGGAGCCCCCCCCCTAGCGGGGGGGGGTTTCGGGGGCAGCGCCCCCGAAGCTAAAAACAGCTGTAAAATTTCCTTGTAAAAGTATAGTAATTTCTAGTCAATCTGGGCCGTTCATTAGGCGAATGATCTGACAGTAGAACTTATGTTTAGTTTAGGGTTTTTTGCCCTAGAAGGCAACCCCTCTCTTTGTATGAGGGTATTGTATTTGAGGCTGTGTGATAGATGTGTATTCTGGGAGCGAGAAACAGAGAGGTGAGACTGTGAGAGAAAACAGAGGATATTACAGCAGATTTTCTATAGGTTGTGTCTCTTCATTTTGCTGGATAATAGAAAGGAAGGACTGGCTGTTCGGGGTGGATGTAGCCCAAACTAGGTGAACCATGTATATCTGTGTCTCTCTTGTTTTGTGCATTTTCTGTGTTTATATTTCTGCAATATTTTATGTGTTCCATTGCTCCGTAATATATAATTTTCTAACAACTAGTATCAGAGTCGAAGGTCTATTTGGCTGATAAAATCGCAGGAAAGAGGGTTCTTGGTTCGAGTGGGAGCAATGGCGGAAGATGGTAAGTTTAGGGTCGAGAAATTTAATGGACAAAACTTCTCGCTGTGGAAGATGCAGATAGAAGATTATCTGTATCAGAAAGATCTATACCTACCATTGGGCGGAAAAACAAAGATGTCGTCGGGTATGAAAGACGAAGAATGGAACCTTCTCGATAGAAAGGCACTCAGAACAATACGGTTGTGCCTTGCTGCATCAGTCGCCTTCAACATTTCGAAGGAAACCACAACATAGGGTTTGATGCAGATGTTGTCGAAACTATATGAAAAACCCTCGGCCTCAAACAAGGTATTTCTTATGAAACGGTTATTTAATATGAATATGTCGGAAGGTGGATCTGTTGCAAACCATTTAAATGATTTTAATACAGTTACAAGTCAGTTAAGTTCTGTAGGGGTAAACTTTGATGATGAAGTTAGAGCTCTGTTATTCTTGTGCTCATTACCAGAAAGTTGGAATGGTTTGGTAATGGCCATTAGTAACTCCATTTCTGGATCTAGTACTTTAAAGTTTGATGATGTTGTCGGTGCTATCCTTAGCGAGGAAATGCGATGGAAAAGCTCCGGTGAGACATCAGGAAATGCTTTGAGTGCAGAGTTTAGAGGAAGAAGAATGGAAAGAGGAAAGAACTCAGGATATCGCAGTAAATCAAGGAAAGGTAGATCCAAGTCCAGATCGGGGATAGTGTGCTGGAAATGTGGAAAGAAAGGACACCTAAAGAAAGACTGTAGATCTCGGAAGGGAAAAGAAGGAGATGCACAGCAAGAAAACAATCATGAAGCAAATGTGACAGGTGAGGTGTTACAAGATTCTTTTATTCTTTCTTTCGAAAATATTACTGATTTCTGGGTGGTAGATTCAGGGGCTTCATTCCATGCCACACCTGATAAGAAATACTTTCATGACTATGTTCAAGGAGATTTTGGACAAGTTTGTCTGGGTGATGATAAACCCTGTAAAATCGTTGGAATGGGTAAGGTTCTTGTAAAACAACAGAATGGAAACCAATGGCTATTAAAGGAGGTAAGGAATGTTCCAGATCTAAAGAAAAATCTGATTTCAACAGGGCAGTTAGGCGGTGAAGGTTGTGTGACAACTTTCACAGATAAATCTTGGAAGGTCACCAAAGGAGCCCTGGTAATAGCAAAAGGAGAAAAGGTTGATACATTGTATTTATGCAATGGTATTTCTAGCTCTATTAATGCTTTAACATCCAAAGGAGCAGATGCAGCATTATGGCATCATAGGCTCGGACACATGAGTGAAAAGGGGATGAAGATTCTTCACTCAATGAATTTGTTGCCGGGTTTGAAGAATGTTGATTTGGACTTCTGTGAGAATTGCATTTATGGGAAACAGAAGAGAGTCAGATTTCTCAGAGTTGGGAAGGAAAAGAAGAATGAAAAATTAGAGCTTGTGCATACAGATGTATGGGGACCTGCTCAGGTATCATCTCTCAGTGGCTCTCGTTATTATGTTACTTTTATTGATGATGCAACTAGAAAAACTTGGATTTATTGTATTAAGAATAAATCTGATGTATTTGATACTTTCAAGAAATGGAAAGCTTTGGTTGAGATTGAGACAGGAAAGAAATTGAAGTGTCTTAGATCAGACAATGGAGGTGAATATTGCAGCAAAGAGTTTGATAGGTATTGTTCAGAGCATGGAATTTGCAGAGAGAAGACAGTTCCAAGAACACCACAAGAAAATGGTGTGTCAAAAAGGATGAACAGAACAATCATGGAGCATGCAAGGTGCATGAGATTGCATGCAGGATTGCCTTTACAGTTTTGGGCAGATGCTGTAGATACTGCTGTTTATCTAATAAACAGAGGGCCTTCAATTTCCTTGGATGGTGGTGTTCTAGAGGAAGCATGGATAGGTAAAAAGGTAAACTACTCTATTTTAAAGCCTTTTGGTTGTGAGGCCTTTGTCCATATTGATAAAGAAAATAGAACAAAGCTTGAGGCAAAGTCAAAGAAATGTACCTTTATTGGATATGGTGTTAATGATTTTGGTTATCGCTTATATGATTACGAAAATCACAAAATCATTAGGAGCAGAGATGTAATATTCAATGAAAAGGTCTTGTATAAGAATCAATTGCAGGAAAAGAAATAGGAAAAGGAAAACAAGGAATATGCAGTTCTTGATGAAATCACTGAAAAAGGAAAGGTGGCTGAAAATAATAATAATCAACAACCACAACAACAACAACCACCACAACAACAACAGGCAACCCAAACACCTAAAAGTGGTGTTAGAAGATCTACCAAGATAAGTAGACCCCCTGAACGATACTCCTTCATTGTATTATTTATTGTTAATTGATTCTGGTGAACCCGAATGTTATGAAGAAGCAATGCAGGTTGAAAGTAGGAAGAAGTGGGAGGTAGCCATGGAAGAAGAGATGGACTCCTTAATGCATAACCAGACTTGGGATTTAGTCAGGTTGCCTATAGGAAAAACTACATTGAAGAATAAATGGGTTTACAGGCTGAAGGAAGAAGATGGAGGAAAACAGAGGTACAAAGCTAGACTTATGGTGAAGGGGTTTGCACAGAAGAAAGGTATTGATTTTGATGAAATATTTTCTCCTATTGTTAAAATGACTTCAATCAGAACTATTTTAAGTCTTGTAGCAGCTGAAAATTTGCATCTTGAGCAGTTAGATGTGAAGACAGCCTTTCTCCATGGGAATTTGGAGGAAGAGATATATATGCAGCAGCCAAAAGGATATGAGGTGAAAGGGAAGGAGAAACTAGTGTGCAGGTTGAAGAAGAGCTTGTATGGCTTAAAACAGGCTCCAAGGCAGTGGTATCTAAAATTTGACAAGTTTATGTCTGAACAAGGTTATACTAGATGTCACTCTGGTCATTGTGTTTATTTGAAAAAGCAAAATGATGGAAGCTATATTATATTGTTATTGTATGTAGATGACGTGCTTGTTGCAGGATCTAACATGCAGGAAATAAATGTGCTCAAAAGAAAATTGGCAAATTCATTTGCAATGAAGGATTTGGGAGCTGCAAAACAAATCCTTGGTATGAGAATAACTAGAGACAGGAAAAATTTTAATTTAACATTGTCTCGGAATGAGTACATACAAAAGGTGTTGAAAAGATTTAATATGCACAATGCAAAACCAGTTAGTACACCTTTTGCTAGCCATTTCAAACTTAGTAAGGAAATGTGCCCAAAGACCCAAGAAGACATGGATTATATGTCTAAAGTTCCATATGCATCAGCAGTTGGAAGCTTAATGTATGCAATGGTCTGCACAAGGCCTGATATTGCACATGCAGTGGGAGTTGTAAGTAGGTACATGAACAATCCAGGAAAGGAACATTGGATGGCAGTGAAATGGATTCTCAGATATTTGAAAGGTACCCCAAATCAAGCATTATGCTTTGGTGGTTCAAACATCTCCCTACAAGGATATGTTGATGCAGATATGGCAGGTGACAGAGATAATAGGAGGAGCACTACAGGATATGTATTTACAGTTGGAGGAACAGCTATCAGTTAGGTTTCAAAAATCCAAAGTGTTGTTGCACTTTCAACAACAGAAGCAAAGTATGTTGCTGCTACAGAGGCTAGTAAAGAATGATTTGGTTAAAAAGGTTTATGGGTGAATTGGGTAATGAGCATGATATGGGCACGTTATACAGTGATAGCCAAAGTGCCATTCATCTTGCAAAGAACTCAGCATTTCATTCCAGGACTAAACACATACAGCTCAAGTACCATTTCATACGATCAGTGTTGGAAGATGGAGAGTTGAAGCTGGAAAAGATACACACTAGCCAGAATCCTGCAGATATGCTAACAAAAGTTGTAACCAGGGAGAAACTGAGAATATGCTCAGTTTCAGTTGGTCTTCAAGGATGACGATGAAGATGAGAAATAGACAGGTCCAAAGAGGAGTCATTGTCCAGCAAATGGAGCAGTGGTGGAGTTGCTACAATCAGTCTTTAAGTGGGAGATTGTTGGGTGTGGAGCCTGATTATCTTCTATATTCAAAGGTATCACCACATAGGACCCCGGTTCGAAATGGGGGTGGCAACGCTGCCCGTAAAATATTTGCTGCACGGGGGGTCCAGGGGGGGGTGGCTGCGACCTTTGGGAGCCCCCCCTAGCGGGCGGGGGGGGGGGGGTTCGGGGGCAGTGCCCCCGAAGCTAAAAACAGCTGTAAAATTGCCTTGTAAAAGTATAGTAATTTCTAGTCAATCTGGGCCGTTCATTAGGCGGATGATCTGACGGTAGAACTTATGTTTAGTTTAGGGTTTTTTTCCCTAGAAGGCAACCCCTCTCTTTGTATGAGGGTATTGTATTTGAGGCTGTCTGATAGATGTGTATTCTGTGAGCGAGAAACAGAGAGGTGAGACTGTGAGAGAAAACAGAGGATATTACAGCGGATTTGCTGTAAGTTGTGTCTCTTCATTTTGCTGGATAATAGAAAGGAAGGATTGGCTGTTCGGGGTGGACGTAGCCCAAACTGGGTGAACCACGTATATCTGTGTCTCTCTTGTTTTGTGAGTTTTCTGTGTTTATATTTCTGCAATATTTTATGTGTTCCATTGCTCCGTAATATATAATTTTCTAACATTAGGTCCCTATTCTACTAGTGTAACCCCTTATTGTTATTAGTACAACCCCCTTATTATATTGTTGTGCCCATGTAGTCCCCATATTGTTATTATTGTGCCCCATAGAAGCCCACTGTTGTTATTAGTGTGCCCTTACATTATTATTGTTATGTCAGCTCTGATTATATTATGACCCCTTAGACTGCTATATATAGAAGGGAGGTCCTGTCATTTGTATCATCCAATAATTGTTTATTTGTGTAATGTAAGGTAGGTTGTCCCCTCGAAGAGGCTTATTTCTAAGGTGTTGATCTATGTTTTCTATCTTTTTGTGAGTTGGTTCCATAACAAACATTTTCCTGGTGCTATAATGACCAATGGAGGGAAGGTGAAGATAGCAACAATCACCAACAACCTCATCTTAAGAAGGATTTTATTCACTATGGCACATGTACCTACAACGCAAGCCTTGCATAAGGCTTCAAAATCCCAATTCTAATATGTTATCGCATGCTTGACCCCCACCGTATTCAATTGGTATGGAGGTCTTTGGAAAACATGAAACAACAACTAACCAAGGGGAAGTATGGACACCTGAAGAAATTTGGGTTTGGTTCCATATTGGTAACTTTCTTTTTGGAGTGAGTGCCCTTATTTTGGTAGCAGTGTGCAGAGGTGCCAGATCCTTCCCCCAGAGATCCAAGGCTCATTGTGATGGAGTAAACTCATGCCTCGAGGAGGAACAGGTCAGCATATGCATTACCCACCACAATTTTTTACTTGGCTAGAACACCAACTACTGGTGGTGCACAACTATGCTTATGCTCGAATGAATTTCAAGTGGGATCCATATCTGCCTCTACCACCAGGAGATCAGTAGACTGATGCAGGTAAAAACATGTTTTTTGGAATTTTTCAAGTTTTATGATTTTTTGTAGAAGTGTAAGCTGAGACTCAACTTGTGATAAATTTGAATATGTGGGACCAGAGAGACCACCAGGCATGTCGCTAGTAGCATGGTGAGTTGCACATCATATAGCGGACATAGAATATGAGGAAGGGGCAAACCCCTTAGCTAAGATGGTGCACAATCTAGAGGCAATAACTCATGGAGTCCCAGAGTATACCACTATTGATGATTTTCCACTGCATTAATAAAGACACTCTTGGGAGTCTTTGTGAGACTGCGTCAACTATTAGGCTGAGTGATCAGAGTGGTGTCACGGTATCATGAGGACCATGCAAATTGATAGTTTATCTAGTATTTTTACACATTTTGTAGGCTTTGAAAACCAAGTGTCCCAGAACACTCTATTTTTTAATATTTTGATATAAACACTCTGACATATATATATATATATATATATATATATATATATATATATATATATATATATATATATATATATGCATGTTTTATTTCCTACTTATGTGTCCATAACATGATCAGTTTTATAAATGACGGAAATGACTATCAAGAACAAAATTTTCTAATGCATCTATTAATGTATTTAAATTACGTGGAATATGTTGATATGTAATGAAATCAAAATTTTGTTCCAGTAATCTAACATGTAGATACATACGCAATATTTCTGGGTTTCTTACTAAGTAATGATTGTTTAATTTTAACACAACGAGCTATGAATCCAACTTGAAAACTAAATCCCTAATGCCAAGATAAACTTCTTCTAACAAGAGTTCAGTAATTGCACTATATTCAACAATATTATTGGTTGTTCGACCAAAGCAGATACCTTGTAAGTTAATCATCTCGCCATTAGGGTCATAGAGTACCCATGCTGCGTAAGAGAGGTTCTGTGTGCTATGACAAGCACCATTAACAAAACCAACTTAATTGCTTGACGACATCTACAAAGCGAGTGGAACGCAAGGTAAGCAGAAAATAACATGTCTGCAAAGTAAACAAACACAACAAAACTCAAAAACGCACACTAATGTATTAACACACTAATGTACAAAAGTAAATTAACACTGATGACCTCACATAAAAATTTTAGATGGGGTCCATTTTTGGACTTGGGTAATAATTCAACAGAGAATAAAACCATAGTTTCACTATTGACATTACATTTAAGCATCGACTCGGCCAAATAATAGAGTAAAAATCATAAAAGACTATGCCCCCACGCCCCCTGGACAAGTGAGGGTTAAGAGTCATAAGATGATATCCCCATTGCGATAACGAGAAAACAATAGAAACTTGGTGAAAAAATCTCATGAAAGGAAGCTTGAAAATATTGATCTCTTGCCAAATAAAAGGTGCCCCTAATTAAAATATTTTGACGATTCTAGGGTGAACTAAAAGTTCAATGGGTAAATTTTTAGTGATGTTCCCCATATTACCCTTCGACAAGACATCATGCACCAGGATAGGTGTCTGAAGTGGAGGTGTGGGATACTAAGAAACTGATGCTTCAATATAGGAAGGCATCTCATCGAGGCTAGGAAGAAATGAAGAACAATGATGTAGAAAGTTCCATGGAGTTTCGTCCAGAGAAATGACCTCAATGATACTCTCGTCGGTGAGGAATGTCATGTCCAAAAGATCCGGAGAATCACAAGAACCAAGCCAAGGAGATGGCACATAAGTGTTCAGGTTCATACTAAAAATAGTGTAACTTTTTTAAGTGACCATCGAAGCCAAGACAATTTCTTGATAATTTTGCTCCAATGGACATAAAGGCATAGCATCGCCACAAGAATCAATCTGATATATTGTAGGGATAATGCAAGGATATGTAGAGACTGAGATCATATTGATTGAATGAACATCTAGAGGTGGGAGGGTAAAAGTCCCCATTAAAGTAGAGTCTTTGAAGAGATCTACCCCCATACTCTCGTAAGGAATCTTAGTATTTCCCATGTAAGGGATGTTGTTGTCCGATGAACCAGAAGAAACAATGAGAGTTTATCAATAGTGACAAATTTTTCCTTAATGAGGAACACGAATCACACGGAACAAAGAAGACACCAGAAAAAACATAGCATGGGTCGAGGTTCACCCAAGAAGTAGAGTGTAGTTGATATTTTCATCTACAACTTCTACTTATAATTCAACCATATTTCCTTCTAATGTAATTGGAAAACTCATGAGAATACCAGAAGGATGTGAACCTCTACCATCAAAGGCTTCAAAGGTGTTCGAAGACTGGTTAAGGGTAGAAGAGCCAATTTCCTTCCAAAACAAAATAGACATGATGCAGGTAGAGGCACCTTCATCAATATTAATCTTATGGATTGTCTTTCCTTCGATAAGAACATGTATCATAAAATCAATCTATGAGGAAGACAAGGCACGTGGTTCTCAAGATCGAAGGTAATCAGAATCGAATCATAAGGATCAATAGCACCTATAGCGGACAACAGTGACTTCTACTCTGTTAGATAGGATTGAAGAACCTCCAAGGCAGACATTGTTGAATGTTCTTGAACGAAATCCTCAACAGTATTGTAATGTTGCACATCTCTATCATTCAGATTAAAAGATAACTTCCGAAGAACACCTTTGGGAGGTGGTCAGATGACAGAATCACTATTAGGCCACTCGATATGGAGTGGATCAGAACTAGATGGGGTAGAAGAAGAAGGAACATTGATAACTTATTTCTCCATCATCTGATTAGGCATGGTTTTATAGTCCTTCGTTCAAGTAGAAATCGAGATAGGTGATGAACCTTGCATCATGAACACTTGGGAACCTGAGGAAGCCGAGGATTGCAGTTGGTCTACCAATTGCGTCTACTGAGATGGAAAGGGTTCTTTTAAGACAATTGGAGTCCCTTTAGACAAGTAATTAACTTTAGAATGTGGGGGACAATCCTTAGTATAATGATCCTCCTCACAAATGAGGCAAGGATATTTTGGCTTCCTCTAAGAAGCATCATCAACAGATGATTTAGGAGTTTCCTGTTTTGGGGCATCAGCTTTTAATTTACCTTTGCCCTTTTTCTTACCTTTAGAGGCCTTATCTGCGGCGATAGATTGAAAAACATATACCCCAGAGGTTTTACTAGGAATTGATGAATTCTTGGAGGGATTACTGGAACCAATGTTTCAGACATATTTCTAGTTCGAAGAAGCTTTCGTGGAAGCCTGAGACATGGAACCAATCACGCCATCAACAGGTGGTGTATCAGGAGACTTTGATGCTGTCAAGTCCAATGATGGTCTTGAAGCATCAGGTAACATCTTGTACAATGTGTAGTATTGTTAACAGACTAAGCCTAAATACTTGGCACAAGCGATAGCTTGCTCTTCAGTAACACATCCACCCATAGCTATGTCCTTAGAAATATTTCTAACAAATGATTTTGTGAACCATTCTGTCAACAACTCATTAGAAATCTAAAATTTGATGGGGTGATAGTGACATCTCCATTCATGGGTATGATCAGAAATGTGGGTCACGATGTCTTGATTAAGGGATGTAAGCAAATGATTTCTAGTTTCATATTGAACCGGAAATTGGAAATTATTGATGAAAGCCATAGCTAGAGAGTTGAAGTCACCGTAGATACCTTGAGGCAACTCAATATACCATTTAGTGGTAGCACCTATGAGAGTTATCTGAAAGAGTCGAAGAAGGATAGAATCATCGACATATGAATTCGAGGAGCACTAGAGGTGATATGTCATCACATGGGTTTGTGGGTCCTTCTTAGATTTTCCCTCGAATTTCGAGAAATCACTTGGAATTTTTGTTGGAACGGGAGGCCATTAAGGTGAATGAAGAATGGGATCATTCGTGAGCCTCGAGACATCAGGCAGTTCCAATGTAGCCAATAAAGGAAATTACGTGTTAAGCGACATATAGGGCCTTTAAGGAAACCCAAACTATGGAGTCCATCCTTGCTCCTAAGGATTTTTCCCCAACAATGGAGGATTTTGTCCACATGGGAACTGATTTTGTCCACACTGACGGTTACCTTGACTGCAAGGAGGATTTGGTCTAGGGTAGGATTGATATTGTCTTACCATAGGACGTCGATAAGCATTGTACATGGAATATGGGTTATAAAGTTGTTGAACCTATTGAACCTTGACGTAAAGAGATCGACCCTGCTACTGCAAAGGTTGGCCTTTTGAAGACAAACGTGGAGAAGAGTGCTGAACAAACTGAGTTTGTGGCTAAAAAGGTTGTTGCGACTATGGAAAAGTTTGTCCCTAGTGTTGTAATAGTTTCCCTTACTGCTGCAAAGATTTCCCTTGCTACTATGAAAGTTTCCCTTACTGTTGCGAAGGTTGTCCTTATTGTTGTAAGTGTAGCTGGATAGTACCTTGGGTTGTAACCTGAAGGTATTGATAGTTCCTGTTACACAGTAATTTGTCACCATTTATCACCATCCCTATTTCCCCTCTCTCGTACATTGGAGGACTCATTCCAGGACTTGTGAGAAGTGACATAACCTGAAATCACTTGCATTATATTCCTCTAAGTGTGAGCTTCATATGCCCTGAAGACATCTCCTGTAGTATACCCATAAAAACAGCCCTTTTTGCATTAGCGCGGGTCCACAGTGTACTTCCCGCGCCAATGGGGGAAATCCTCTAAAGAGGGCGTGCCAGTTGGCGGTCTGTCTCAGAGTCGCACTCGCGCGAACCCAGTTGGGTAAAGTTTTTAACGACCAAACTTCCGAAGGTTCTCCTTAACCCATTCACCAACTGAATCCGTGTTGAGTTAGGATGGTTTGGCTTCGAATCTCCATAGAAGGGAAGTGGTTTGCCACCTTTCATGGAAGCTTCTAAGTGATAAAGCCAATCCCATGGAAATTGTGATTGATCTTATCTCCTTCCCCTCTATCTATAAAAGCTTGTCTCTATGCCTTGGGCAAGCTAGTGCTAGTGATAGTGAGAATTCTAGGAGTTCAAGAGATTGAAGTTGCAAGAGCCTTCTTTGCATCCATAAGGCCAAATCTAAGTAAGGAGATTCTTTTCACCAAGGAGAGAGAGGCTTGTTTCCCATCCCAACAAGCTTTGCAAGACTTGTATAGCTGATCACCCAGCCAAAGGAGGATTTGACATCAGAACTATGGTTGTATTCTTCTTTGTTATTTATCAATAATAGATGACTATCATTATGGTTCCACTCTCATTGTCCTTTGTAATGATTGATGTTGAGTTATATATTTTCTGACTGATATATAATTGCATCTATTGGATTTTATGCTTGTATTTGTGTTGTTCTTTGCATGTGCAGGTGTCCAATCACGGAGATCGTGGGGATCGTGACCGGCCGAAGCAAAGGAACGAGAGCGACGTCTCTTCTACGAATATTAGTGTTGGAATCCAAGTAGGTTCTCATCATCCACCTTTAATTTGCAATTAGGAACTTGCGTGATAGCATTGTTTGATTGTTGCTAGACCTGGTCTGGGCTAGGAGGGATCGTCTTTGTCCGCAGAGGGGATTTACCTCCACAACAATTCGGCGACTCCGCTGGGGAGTTAGCTTGTTGTTTGATTTGTAAACTTTAGACGGAGCCTGAAGTACAGCCAGATAGCCTTCGAAAAGCTATTGCTTTGCATTAGCGAAGTAGATCAAAGCCACTTCAGTCAATCTCTGGTTTGGTTTGTGGACTAAAGAACTTGGAGTTTGTCTTGTCTTTTTGGTTTTCTCTTGTTGGGATTGCTTAGATAGCTTTCTGGGTTGGATTTCTTGCTGTCTCTTGCTTCCGGGTCTGCCTGGATACTGTCAACCAAGCCTCGGACTGCTTTTTTTTTATTTTTGACCTAGCAAGCTTGATTAGCGCGCCTTTTTGCCTGACAGTCGCACCAATTGGCGCATGTTGCTCAAAGACAACCCGCACCAATCCCTTAAAAGCGCAAGTTACAGACTGACAGTTGCGTGAGGCCTGTCAACTTTTCTAGTTTTCTTGTTTGCAAGCCTTCTGAGCTTGGATTTGTATCTTGCCACATCTTTTTCAATTACTGGTGTGCGTTTGATCCTTGTTTGACTGGTTTTCGACCTCCATCCTTTGGGTGTTTGCCTCTTTCCATCGATTTCACATTTCAACCCCAGGGCATCTAGTGCCTTTCTGCATCGAGCCTTCCGTAGGAGTCTTGGGTTCTTTGATCGTCCAGTCGACTTTGTGATTACTCTTTTGCATTTTCTCAGTGGTTGTCAAAGCTTTTTATTGTTATTCAAGCGATTTGCTTATTTTTCGCTTGGATTTCGCTTGGCTTCGTTTGGGCTTAGATCACATAGCTCATAGAGGTCTTTGTGTTTTATTTTTGGTTTGAAGGACTGCCTTGGTGTTTTGGGGATTTTATTGCGTTCTCATTGAGTGAAATTTGTCTCTTTTACTCGGTGTTATTATCTCTCAAAATTTGTTTAGTGCACTTTGCCATTGAAAAGAAAACGAACAGTCTCTTTTGCGTTGAATTAGTTAATGGAAATTAGAGCTTTTCATTGATTAGTGACTTTAAAGAAAAGTTTTGTTTATTGCCATTAGCTGCATTAGAGTGGTTCTTGATTGTTTATGGTCATTTTGTTTGATTGAAAAGTTCTCAACTCTCTCGTAGTTAGTATTCATCGAACGAAATGATACTTTTTGGCATATAGCTTACATTTAGGGAATTGTGAGAGATTACATACGGTAGGACCTGGAAATCGAAACCTAATCAAAGATCAACCGTAAAATGAACTGAATGAACTTAAAAACGCATTGCAACATAACGCTCACTGTTTAGAGGTCTAAGCTAAAGACGTGCTCCGACGTCGTTAAACCTAGGAACTTTTGTTTCACTTAAGGTTGGGTGATTCCTCCTTTCGTGACGCAACAAGTGGTCTAGCACGGACTTGAGCTCCCACGTACCGTCGAGTATATGGGGAGACCCCACTAGGTTATCATCGTTTATCCACAGGAAGCTGTGTCTGCCACCTTACAAGCCGTAACGCACTGAACACAGCATTCGGGAAGATTGACTGTCGTACGGGAAGTCCCTGGTTTTCATATGACCTCCAAGGTGTATATGCAGTTTTACGGATTTGTTTGGTAAACCCTTTTGCCTAGTTCTCCAGAGTAGTCACTTTTGATCCTTTTCAGACTCCTTAAATGAAAAGGCTCATCTGAGCATTTGTCACTTCGGGCTCACTAAACATTCGAAGGAGACTAGAGTCATATTTTTGTCCTTTTCTCGACTCTTAAAACATGAAAAGGTCAAGTTGTGTCCTTGCGTCTTAAAAATTTATTTGGCCGTGATTAACATTACCTGGTTAGATCTTGTGTGCGTTAGTTTGAGTAGGGTCCTTTCTCGTTAGATTCCCTTAGGTTTTGTTTTGAAGTTTGTCATCCTCGCTGAACCATCGATCCCGTCTCCCATTCCAAGTGATCAAGGGTCTCCGTCTTCCGTTTCTCCTGAGGTACCGGTTGTGAGTGATACTCTTCCTGTTATCTCGAGTATCCAACCGATCAACTCTCGTGCTACGGACGACGAGGATTACGAAATTCATTGGAACCCCATTTGGGAGCCTGAAGAGGATGATATTCCTTTTACCCCTCCTGGTGTTTTGTCTCCAATGTCTACCTCTCATATGGATGAGCCATCTCCTAGAGTGAGTGAGACACCCGTTTTGTCGAGTATCGAAACTCCTATCCCGGCCACTTCTCCGGTACCCTCATGCTATAAGTCATTGAGGGATAATATGAGTGCCAGGATCCCCGCTTCAAGTACCATGTGGGACCTCCGTATCACTCCGACCATGGGATCGTTTGTTTCACAAGTTCTCAGTACAACCGTCACTTCAGTTCCAACGAATCCAACTGTTTGTGTAGCACATTCAACTCCAGTTGTTAGTGCCATTACGGCGTCTTCAGCTGTGACTACTGGTGCTGGTCCGCCTCACGGTCAAGTGAGTAGTAGCCAGCCGGCACATACACCCAAAGTTGTTCATCCGGCACAAAGTACACCACCCTCTTCTGGTCCCGTCCCAAGAGGGGGTCCGTATGATCAGTATATGCAAGTTGTTCAGGATCTGAACGCGCAAGGTCCATTTTATTATTACGATTCTACTGGTCAGTTCCTTTATCTTTCCAGACCCTTGCCTACTCAACCTGTTGTTGAGGTCTCGGTACCATTATCTGTTGCTTGGGGCACCACCACTTACCATGGGGGCCAAGTAATGCCTTCGCAGCTTTAGGGACCGCCTAACCAAGGCCAGCCGTCTTATACGCAAACCCCCCAAGGGCAGCAATATTACGGCCAGCCTTACCCAAGACAACCTGGGGACCCACAAGGACAACCCTATCAGGGACAACCTTCGGCCACGGGTCGTCCATCTTTCACTTATTTGACTCAACCTTCTGGTAATCCAGGGCAACCTGGTACCCATCAAGGTTACCCGTCTGGACAACCAGGGCAACCTTACATCCAACAAGGTCAACCTGGTGTCCAGCAAGGTTATCCCTCTGGACAAGCAGGACAAACTTATATTCAACAAGGACAACCAGCAGTCCAGCAGGGGTACCCTTCTGGGCAAGGGGGTCATCCTTACGTACAGCAAGGCCAACCCACTGCCGAGCCTAGTCATCCTTCTGGACAAGCTGGTGAACCTCAAGGTCAACCAGCCGTCCAACCCGCTCAACCATCTGTTCCGCAAGGACAACCCTCGGCTACACAAGGACAACTTAATACCCAGCAAGCTTGTCCTTCTGGGCAAACAGGTCCGTCCCAAACCCAAACAGGACAACCTTCTGGCCAGATGGTCCAAGTTCAACCTGTTCAAGGACATCCTTCTGGGCCCCAGACTCAAATTGGTTTTCAGATGCAAGGTGGATTGCAATCCCAACCTTCTTACCAAGCGCAGCCTGTTTACCAGGCTCAGTATGGAGCTCAGCAACCGTATGGTTACCAGCAACCCCAGGGGCAAACTCAGTTAGCCCCTTATCAAAATTATCAACCAATGCAGGTCACCCCTTATCAGAATTATCAGCAACAGTATGTTGTGCCTGCAAGTCAAGTTGCTAATCCATGGGGTGCTGGGGGGCAGATCCAGAGTCAGCTGTCTCCTTATAGACAGAACCCCTATGGACAAAATCCCTATGGGCATAACCCTTATGGGCCAAGCCCGTCTGGACAAAGTCCATGGGGGCAACCACCACCTAGTTGGAACCCTGGTACTACCTCTCTTCCACGGCCACAGATGTCCTTCAATCCTCAGTTACCTTTCTTAGTGACATTGGAACTACCAGATGTGTCCAAATTGACAAATGATCCTATTCTTCATAATCCATATTGGCCACCAGTTCCGACCAAGATACCCGGTGATTGCCCGAAATTCGATGGCAAAGCTGGCGAGGACCCTAAAGCCCATGTCATGACCTATCACCTTTGGTGCTCATCCAACTCGTGGCTTGATGATTCCATTCGGCTCTGCCTCTTCCAAAGGACTCTCACTGGCTCAGCCGCTAAGTGGTATATTGAGTTGAATCGCGGAACATTTCAAGATTTCAACTCGTTGGCTATGGCATTCCTAACTCATTTTCAGTTACCCATTTGGTATGAGACGGGGACGCATCTCCTTACATCTCTCAAACAGGACATGAACACGCATATATCTGATCATATACATGAACGGAGACGGCGTCGTCGTTTGATCAAGTTCTGGATTCCTGATCAGCTCCTAACCGATTGGTTTACAACCTCCTTCGTCCCTGCGATCACGTGAGACATTGCTATGGGAGCTTTTGTAACTAAAGAGCAAGCTATCGCGCATGCTCAATACCTCAACTTAGTTTATTCTCAGTCAGGTACTTTATATGATTATTTTCCAGACGCCCCGGTTGTGCGGTTGGTGTGACTCTTTCCAAAACAGTCGCGCCAATGGCGCGACCCCTTTAGAAAAATCGCCCCATTAGCGCGGGTCCGTGCCGGATACCCACACCAATGGGCGCAGCCCTAAATTTTGAAATCCTCCTTGTAGAGGCTCAATCAGGGAACAAAAAGCATGAAAAAGGTATGGAAATGGAGCAGAGAAAGAGGCCTCTTACCTGACATGGACGATGCTTCGATTGGTTACCCAGATTTGTCGCAATCGTCGCTTGAAGATCGCACACCAAAAGCTCCAAATGTCACTCTCAAAGGGTAAAAGTGAAAAGTAATTCTTACTTTTACTATTTCACCCATTTTATAATTGTTTTTGACCCTCAATAGGTTTAAAAAGTCATTTCATGAATATTTTATGAATATATTTATGTCAAAAATGGATTTTACACCCTTTTTTGTGCAGCGACAGGTGTTTGTACAACTTAGGTGACGAAACGAGCTGTATTTTACACTTTTTCAGGCTCGGTAAACACACGAAAAAGTTACTTTAAGGTCTGCTTTCAGCTCTTTTCCGACCGTTTAAAGATGAAAAGATTGCCGAGTTTCCTCTTGACTCGTTAAATGGAAATAAGAGGCGGTCGTCTTTAAACTCTTTTCCGACCGTGTAAAAATCAAAAGATTGTCAGGACTTTGTCGTTTCAGGCTCGTTAATGGTTACGAAACGACATGATATCGATCACTTTTTTACTTTTTCAGGTCGATGTCACTACATATGAAAAGTACTCCTCGATCGTAATGATCGGGCGGTTATTTCGAGCATTGTTTTATACTTTTTCGGGCTCGAGAGACACAACTTTACGAAAAAGGACACCCCTGGAGTTTTCTTTTCTGCTGTCTTTTCAGACTCTCTAAACAAGAAAAGACACCGAGTTATTCCTTTGTCAGACTCGTTAAAACTTAATGACATCGGATTCTGTTGGAATGATGCCTCACAAGCATATGCTATCCCCGTCAAGCTTGTTAAAAATAATTGGGGTACTCGCCAGAAATGGTGGAGAAAATGGACCCATAATTATTGTCGTGTCAGTAGTATGTCGCTCTTGAACATGGCACTTGTCTGCATTCATGTCTGGGTGGGAACCTCTCATCTTGTTTTACACTGGCCTTCGTGGGTTTGGGTTATCCTGTTTGACCTCTCATCTACTCATTGCTTCGTCACCATGACCTTTGATCCGTTGATGTCAAATACTGCCAAGTCCACTGTCGTGACGCCGATATGTTCAAGAGAAGTTGACCTCTGCAGAATTACAACCTCCCTCTGATACCTCACATAATTCTGATTCACCACAACATTCTTCCTCTGTCTCATGTCAATGATGTGGAAAACACTATGGCCCAACTTTGATCAAGGTCACTTCCTGTCGACTTCAGCTCATTATCTAGGAAGCTAATCTAGAGACTCCCTTCCGGTGCCTTGGAGCCTGCATGCCTCAATGGCAGGTTCTTCGTGTTCGACGAGAGGTTTTCATCATTGGCCTCTGATCGAATGATTCTACGGGTGTTCGACGCCAGCTCACTCATTCGCACGCCGTAGATTGTACCTATAGTACCATGAGGGCCATTGTCATTATTGGTGGTACCTCTCGCGTCTGTTAACAGTTTTCACTATTGGCTGGTAGTCAGACGATGTTCATGCATGTTCGACTCCAACTCATGTATTTGCATGTCTGAAATTGTACTATGTTCGGGTCGAGATGGAGCGCAAGACCCTGGATTTTGTTTGTTGGAATCCAGGCTGCGATTTGTGACTTATTATGACCATTACATGACTCATTCAATGGATGGCTACGACCATGCCTGAGTCTATTTATCGATCCTCACTGGATGGTTGTGCCCATACCTTGGATCTAGATTCTTGTGTGCTCTGTTATGGATGGTTGCGCCCATACCACATATATCATGTACTTGAGATATTAGTTGTACTTCTTTACGTAGGTTCTCTGGCGGCAATGTTTTCAGTCACGCATGTTCTTGTAAAAGAATTTCACCCCTCTCTCTCCCTCGGGCCTCATGCTTTAGGGGGCATCTGTTATACAGTAATTTGTCACCATTTATCACCGTCCCTAATTCCCCTCTCCCATACATTGGAGGACTCATTCCGGGACTTGTGAGAAGTGACATAACCTGAAATCACTTGCATTATATTCCTCTAAGTGTGAGCTTCATATGCCCTGAAGACATCTCCTGTAGTATACCCATAAAAACAGTCCTTTTTGCATTAGCGCGGGTCCACAATGTACTTCCGGCGCCAATGGGGGAAATCCTCTAAAGAGGGTGCGCCAATTGGCGCTCTGTCTTAGAGTCGCACTTGCGGCAACCCAGTTGGGTAAAGCTTTTAACAACCAAACTTCCGAAGGTTCTCCTTAACCCATTCACCAACTGAATCCGTGTTGAGTTATGATGGTTTGGCTTCGAATCTCCATAGAAGGGAAGTGGTTTGCCACCTTTCATGGAAGCTTCTAAGTGATAAAGCCAATCCCATGGAAATTGTGATTGATCTTATCTCCTTCCCCTCTATCTATAAAATCTTGTCTCTATGCCTTTGGCAAGCTAGTGCTAGTGATAGTGAGAATTCCAGGAGTTCAAGAGATTGAAGTTGCAAGAGCCTTCTTTGCATCCATAAGGCCAAATCTAAGTAAGGAGATTCTTGTCACCAAGGAGAGAGAGGCTTGTTTCCCATCCCAACAAGCTTTGTAAGACTTGTATAGCTGATCACTCAGCCAAAGGAGGATTTGACGTCAGAACTATGTTTGTATTCTTCTTTGTTATTTATCAATAATAGATTACTATCATTATGGTTCCACTCTCATTGTCCTTTGTAATGATTGATGTTGAGTTATATCTTTTCTGACAGATATATAATTGCATCTATTGGATTTTATGCTTGTATTTGTGTTGTTATTTGCATGTGCAGGTGTCCAATCACGGAGATCGTGGGGATCGTGACCGGCCGAAGCAAAGGAACGAGAGTGACGTCTCTTCTACTAATATTAGCGTTGGAATCCAAGTAGGTTCTCATCATCCACCTTTAATTTGTAATTAGGAACTTGCGTGATAGCATTGTTTGATTGTTGCTAGACCCAGTCTGGGCTAGTAGGGATCGTCTCTGTCCACAGAGGGGATTTACCTCCACAACAGTTCCTGAATTGAATCTAACCATATCGACTAGGAATAACAGATTGACTAGGCTAAACATAAGCTCCTAATTGAGGAAGGTAAGACGAATTAACTAAGGCTTACAAACCATATGGGTCATAAACTTGTTGGAATGGAACCAGAGCGATATAAGGCTGTTGATATCAGACATTACCTTACCCAAATGGACCAGTAGGGTTAGGAATAACACCATAATAAGATTGATTAACTCTAACCATGTGAGTTTGTAATCCACTAACATTAGCTTTTCCTGACACAAGAGGAGTATTTGGACCTTTCCCTCCAGGCGGTGGCACATTTTATCCACTTGATGGAGGGGTAGAACTTACCAAAACCTGACCTGAAATAGTCAGTTGTACTAAAAGAGTCGGTTGAAATGACTGTTGGAAATAATACTGAGAGGGGGTTGAATCAATATTATCAGATCAATAATTTTATTTCCCAAATAGATTTATATATGCTACTTTAGTGAAGTGAACTAGCATGTACATGGGACTGTGCTTAAAGAAACCAACATATATGCAGAGAGCTTGTGAATAGGCAATTCATTAAGTGTTGAGCTTAAACTAGTATGTCAGAGATTTATTACACAGTGCAGTAAAAGAAGAATAAAGCATCACATATAAGCAACACACATGAACACCAAGATTTAAGGTGGAAACCCAATGTGGGTAAAAACCACCTGCTGTTGTCGCTTCTGTCTTCTTTTAATAATAAGAAAATATGTTTACAATCTTGTTCTACTGCAGACTCATACTAGTATGAAGGCTTATATTTGTAGAAGGTTGCAACCTTCTCCCATTATCCAACTTCTATTGGAAGGGAGATACAACCCCCTAGCTCTTGTACTAGCCAATATGTTTACTAGTACGTAGGTGGCAGCCTACAGGAAATTCCACTCTTCCACCAGGGACCACGTTTCATGATTTTTCAAACTGGATACTCTTGGATTACAACACCACTATCTAAATGCCACATTTCATCAAATTTTCACATTGGACCCATCAAATCTTTTAAACTGCATCAAACAATATTCAGTTAATCTGAACAATAAGATCATTGATACCAGAACATTGTGCTAAACCCAGAACCCTACATCATCATTGAGAACCAGCTGTAACCTAAAAAATCATGCATTAGAGTGTATATGCTACTTGGTTGTACCCAACTTGCGTGTATACACTACTTCGGTGAATTAAACCTACGTATACCTTCAAAACTATTGAAAACATAAATTTTTGAATCAATTATGTACCAACCATCAATATACTGAATATCTATTGTGAACTTACAGAGCTCTACACAAGTAGGGATAGAGATCACTTCCTCTCACTTATACAATCAATCAATCAAATCCCAACCTCCTTATCCATTCAGTTTTACATTCAGATCTAAGAGGAATTCATTGACAGATAGCTATAAAACAAGAAAATTTGATCAGATAAATCAGTTAGATCTAAAAATAATTTTTTCTTTTGTATACGCTACTTGAGAGAACCGAACCTGCATGTATATGTTCTTTGGCCGAGGAAAACCTGCGTACTGATATGCAAATATTGACTCAAAACTTTGTTGTAATTCCAAACTTCAGACAAAACCAGATCATGATAGATAACAAATAGAACAGGCAGAAAACATCAGATCTAGTCTCAACCAGTATCAGATTATTCAAGAATAATTCATTTCAAGTCTCATGATTCCTGATCCAATATTCAACCCAAGGTGCCCATGAATATTTCAAATCTAGTCCCAAACATAACCCTGCAACATAAAATATACTTTAGATAGAAGTATTCCTTAGAATCTTATTGCTTTCACACTTGGCCTAATGATCTTCTCCTCCTTATCTACTCTTAGGCCTTTCCCAATACCTTGGACCAAAAACACTTAGGACCAATACCTTGGACCAAATACATAGGGTCAATACCTTGGACCAAATACCTCAGACCAAATACCTTGGACCAAAAACTTGGTTTTCCAACATGTACGCGCTTTTCCTCCTGTGAAATTATGTGTATATGTTACACACTAATTTTGTTCTATTAACCTGCGTGTATATGCACCTTGGACAAAGTGAACCAGCGTATACCTCTCTTTCTTAATTCTTTGGAGTTTGATCTGTAATCCTTTGATGTTGACCTGCTGCACTGTGAACTATCATCTGAGTGAGTTTCTATCAAGGAGAACACCTGTATCATAATGCCAACAATCTCCCCCTTTGGACTTGATAGAAACAACAACACCAAAACACTCTCCCCCTTTGATATCAAGGGCAAAGGGAAGATCAAGATATTATCCCTCTTTGACATGCATTATGCTGTGCATGCTCCCCCTGAGTACATGTAGAGTCTACAAAAATATTTTCCAAAAGAATAACATGACTCTATAACTCAACTATGTGAGCATGACCTCCTTATCACCAATGACTCATACATACATCCATATCCCAACCAAGTGGGGATATCCCAAGTTTGACTCATCTTTCCAACCAATTGGGGATATACCAATTTTGACTCATCCATCCAACCAAGTGGGGATATTACCAATTGTTTACACATGACAAAAATACAATAAATCTTACATCATCCATCCCATGTAAATTGGGGATACACATTACATCATTTGTCCAATAGGAGTCATTCAAATGTATGAGAAGACATATCACACTTAGAATTTTACATGACTTAAGCAGCAAAAGGTATAAATATCTGAAACCATAGCTGGAATCAACAACCATAATGCCAACAATGCAGAATGCGTGTGAAGGCTAATGCTCCCATTGAACTTGTGCTACCTGTGCATTGTTAACAAGTCAATGATCAAGGCATCTTTGTGAGTAAGAAAAAAATTAATGAACAAAGCATATCAATAAACTGTAATCATCAATATCAGACAGAGCACCCATATCAGAGTCTGACCTATTTTTTTCTGTCTAAAAAACATATACACTCCTTCATCCACAAAATCCCGCATGTATACCTGACTAGACTTCATAAAACCCGCATATAATAACATTTCTTTGAAATACTAGACTTTAACAGCAGGATGGTGCAACAACTACTCCCAGTTTTTGTCTAAGATATTCAAATGTTTCTGTTGGAAATAATATTAAGACGGGGGGTGAATCAGTATTATCAAATCAACAACTTTTTCATTTCCATAATTAGATTCATATACGCTACTTCAGTGAAGGGAACTTGCATGTATATACAACTGTTCTTAAGGCAATCAGTGTATATCTAGTGAACTTATGATTCAGTTAATTCATCATATGTTGATATTTAATCTGTGCATCAATACTTTATTAAACATTAAATAGTAACAATGTGCAGTTAATAACATAATGAACCATCACACATAAGCAACACACATGAACACCAAGATTTAAGGTGGAAACCTAATGTGGGTAAAAATCACCTACTGTTGTCATCTCTATCTTCTTTTAATAATAAGAAAATATGTTTACAACATTGTACTGGTGCAGAATCATACAAATACGCAGGATTCTACTTGCAAAAGGCTACAACCTTCTCTCATTCTCCATCTTCTACTGTGAGGGAGCTACAACCCCCTAGCTCTTGTTCTAGCCGATATGTTTACTAGTGCATAGGTGCCGTCCAACAGAAGGATACGACCTTCTCTCTTCCTCCAGGGACCTCGTTTCATAAATTTTCATACTGGATACTACTGGAACACAACACCACAATCTGAAGGTCGTGTTTCATCCAATTTTCATACTGGACCCATCAACGACACTGAAGCTTAGAATCAATCACCATTGCAATACAACCATCAAATACATCTACATCAACTAATCAATGAAAGTCAATTATCACTTTCTGAGTCAATCAAACTCAATCAATCAGAGACAACCTCTGAACCTCTGACACAACTGAATCAACCATTCAATAATACTTAATCATCTTCATCCAATCAACTGGAACAGATAAGTCACTCTGACCAGTACACAGATTTGAACCCAGATCACTACATCATCATTCATAATTAGCTGTAACCTTAAAACCATGCACCAAAGTGTATACACTACTTGGCTAATGCAAACCTACATGTATACACTGCTTCCCTGAAGCAAACCAGCGTATAGATCTACAAATACCTACTTATAACTTTGTTGCACTTCCTGACTTCAGACATACCCAGATCATCACATATAAAGGATAAAACATGTGTTAGCAATCAGATCTAGCCCATCCATCATCAAATCACATAATGATAAGTCATTATCACCTTGATCCATCATTAGATCTCATCCAACATCAGTAAATCAAATCACAATCAATCAATCTGAATACACAGAATATTGTCACCAGAATATAGTCACCAGAACATTAAGCAGAACACAAAACTCTATAACACAAAATAGAATCAACTGAAAAACATACTTCAAAAGGTATACGCAAATTCCATGTGTCGAATTAGTGCATATATGCACTTTTATCAAAGCCAACCAACGTACACATCTACAAATATTAATTCATAAGTTTGCAGCTATTTCAAACTTCAGTTATACCCAGTTCATAATATTTACAGAATAACACATGCATCAGTATTCAGATCTATATTGGACATGATCAAACCACATAATGATAATTCATTTCAAGCCTTAAGACCCCAATCTATCATTATATCATTATCCCTCATCAACCGCTAATGTTCATCCTTGGTTTAGATCAAGCACAACACCATACACCAATAACCTGTATACAAGATTTCACACTTCATCAGATATTTGATACTTCCACACCTTGGCCTAATGATCTTCTCCTCATTATACAGTGTTAGGCATTTCTCAATACCATGGACCAAAACCACTTAGGACCAATACCTTGGACCAAAAACCTCAGACCAATACCTTCTTGTTGAGCATACCCTTTACAAACAAGTCTAGCCTTGTTTCTGATGACTTCTCCTTTTTCATTCAGCTTATTTTTGAATATCCATTTAGTTCCTATAATATTTTGAGGTCTAGGAACTAATTCCAAAGTATCATTCTTTTCAATTTGCTCAAGTTCTTCATCCATGACCTTGACCCAGCATTCATCTTTGCATGTTTTATTTACATTTTGAGGTTCGGTGGAGGATAGTAATGCTAGATAGCTTGAGGTCCCTATAATAGTTCTTCTTGTCTATACACCTGCCCCCTTTTCCCCTAAAATTTGAGTTTCTGAATGATTTTTCTGGACATACCTGGATGGAATCTTTTCTTCTACCATTATCTCTTCTTCTGGTGCTTCGTTGGTTTCCTACTCAATATCATTTTGATGTGATGTGGGAAAATAGTACCCATCTTCTTCATTGTCATAATCTTCTATTTTTATCTATTTTGGATTTTTGCATGCTTCATCAACTAAAATATCAATGCTTTCAACAATTTTTCCAAGTCTTTTATTATAGCATTTATATCCTTTATTTCTAGAAGAATAACCAGGAAGAATTCCTTCATCTATTATGGGTTCAAACTTACCAAGTTTTTCATCAGTCCTTTTGATAAAACATTTTCTTCCCAAAACTTTAAAGTATTTTACAGTAGGAACCTTACCATACCAAAGTTCATGTGGAGTCTGAGTGCTATTTACTCGAACATTTTCTTTGTTGAGAATAGTCACAGCAATGAATGCAGCTTCACCCTAGAAGGTTACAGGAGTTCCAGATTCATCTAACATAGCTCAAGCCATTTGTTGAACTATTATGTTCATTCTTTCTACCACACCATTTTACTCAGGAGTCCTTGTGGTGGAGAATTTCCTTTTTATTCCATGTTTTTCACAAAAGCCAAAGAATTCATCCGATGTAAATTCCCCTCAATCAGATCTGAGGCATTTGATTTTTCAATCAGATTCATTTTCAACCAAAGCTTTGAAGGCTTGGAACTTTTCAAATGCTTCATCTTTATGCTTTAGAAGACCTATCCAACACATTTTAGAAAAATCATCAATGAACAAAATAAAGTATTCTTCTCCACAAGTGAATTTTTCCTTGATGGTCCACATAAAACAGTATGGACAAGTTCAAGAGGCTTACTAGCTGACCCTTATTTTTCCATGAAGTGAACTTTGGTTTGCTTACTGAATTGACATGGTTTGTATATTGTATTTTCTAGGATGCCGATATCTAGAAGATCATGAAAAACCTTGAATCTGCATGCTTTTCTTATTTGAGAAAAGCCTAGATGTCCCAATCTTCTATGCCACAGGCAGTTTTCATCATTTTTCCTTAGATAGCACTGTTGTTGTCCTCCCTTGAGTATGTATAAGTTGTTTGTAGTTCTTGTACCTTTGATCATGGTCTCTCCTGTATCAAGCTCATGAAAAACGCATCCATTTGATTGAAACACCTCTTCATTTCCTTGATCACACATTTGACTGACACTCAATAGGTTATGCTTTAAACCATCTACATACATAACATTTCCAACTTTAAACTTTTCTTTCAAGAAAGCAAAACGTTTATTTTTATGACAACAGGAGTGTCATTTCCAAATGATACATTCTTTTCCTTTTCTGAGGAATTATGTGAGTGAAGTTTTTCTTTGTCACATGCCATGTGTTTGGAGCATCCACTGTCGATGTACCACTGATTTTCTTGTCCTTTTGCATACAAGGCTATACCACATCTTTATTTTTGAGATTCTTTCCTTCTCCATATCTTGGGATTTAATGGTGTTTGCTCCTTTTGAGATGTTTGCTGAAATTTTCTCCTGCATTCAGATTCTTTACGACCAAAGTTGTTACAAATTGAGCATTCTATTTCATTTTCAAGAGGAGAAAAGTTATTATATGGAATTCTCTTGATCCCTGTTACATTCCTTTGATTTTTTGATTCTCTAGTCATGATGCTTTCGTAAGCAATGCATTGAGCAACTTTGTGCCTAAAATTACGACATGAAAAACATTGCCCCTTAAAGAAGTTCCTGTGACTATTGAATCTATTAACCCGATGATTGTAGTTTCTATTGATATTCATCTTTGGAGAAAATTGAGTATGATGTTCCTGAGGTTGGTTGTGGATTCTATTCATCCTTGGAGTAAATTGAGTGTGATTTACCTGGTGATCAGCTTTATGCCTTTGCTGACGATTGCCATATTGTTCACTGGTCTTTGCTGCATCAAGATATCTTTTGGTGGAGGTTGACAGCTTTTGTGATTAAGATGCTTCCTCAATATATCCAAGACATTTCTTTATCAGAGGAGAATGTTGAACTTTGATCATTTCATTTAAAGTTTCTTATCCTTTAGCAAATCTAAGATTGAGAGATTTCATTTTCTCAAGATCCTTTCTTAGACCCACAATTTCACATTCTAGTTTTTCATTGTGATTTTCCCTTTCAGCAAGTTGGTATGTCAAGGTACCTATAATCATATTCTTTTCTTATAAACAAACTTTGAGTTTAGATATTTCTTCATGAAGGTCTTCGTCTTCTAAAGCATCCCAAAAATTATCATCCTCATAAGCCATGAGAAGTCTATAATCATCATTATTAGATAAACCATCACTATCCTCTTCTAAACTATCCCAAAAATGATTGCTATCATAAGCCATGAGAAGTCCTTAATCTTTTCCAGTTTCATCTTTATCACTATTAGATAAACCATCGCTATCTTCATGAGTATAGTAACTTCTTTTACTCACAACTTGTTTTCTATTTCCTTTTGCATATTCCTTTCCTTTTTCATATTTATATTTATGAGGACATCTAGCACATAATGACTAACTCTGCCATAGGCAAAGCATTTGAAGGGTAACTTACCTCTAAACCTTCCAGAACCCCGTTGAAGATTAATTACAAAGTTTAACTCATCTTCTTCGTCTTAAATATGTCCTGATTGATTGTGTTCTTCCTTTCCTTTTGCTAGAGCTTTAAATGTAGATTCTCTCATATATGATGGTCCTCCTTCTCTCATCTCGAAGGAAGTTAAGATTCTTTGAAGTTGTGTCATAGTGATATTCTCCAAATCTTGTTTTTCTTCTATGGCAGACACTTTTGATTAAAATTTAGCAGACAAGGATCTCAAAACTTTCTCAACTATGGTAACTTCCTTTATTTCTTCACCCAGATTCTCCATACAATTAACAACCTCATCTATACGTAAGAAGTAACTAGATATACTTTCATCACTATGCATCTTAAGAGTTTCATACTGAATTCTAAGAGTTTGAAGCTTAGCACATTTTACCTGAGAGTCTCCTTCGTAGCTCAGAACAATTTTGTCCCATATTTCTTTGGTTGATTTGAGCTGCATGACTTTGACAAACATTGATTGTGATAGACTTCCCAATAAAGTATTGACATCTTTGGAATTGGTTTCATATTGCTTTTTACCTACCACATCTATAAGAATTGTTGTTGGAAATGTATATCCTCCTTCCACAATTTCCCGGACATTTGTTCCAAGTGATTGTAGATAGCCTATGGTTCTTATTTTCTAATAAACAAAGTTGCTCCCATGGAAGGTTAGCGGTCTGATGGATCCCATACTTTCTTCATTATTCATGTTGATGGATCTCCCTTCAAGCAATCAAGCTCCTTCTGGGGGACCTGCTCTGATCCCAATTGTTGGAAATAATACTGAGAGGGGAGTGAATCAGTATTATCATATCAATAATTTTAGTTCCCAAACAAATTTATATACGCTACTTCAGTGAAATGAACTAGCCTGTACACGTGACTGTGCTTAAAGAAACCAACATATATGCAGAGAACTTGTGGTTAGATAATTCATTATGCGTTGAGCTTAAACCAATATAACAGAGATTTATTAGACAATGTAGTAAAAGAAGAATAAAGCATTATATAAGCAACACACATGAACACCAAGATTCAAGGTGGAAACCCAATGTGGGTAAAGACCACCTGCCGTTGTCATCTCTGTCTTCTTTTAATAATAAGAAAACATGTTTACAACCTTGTGCTGGTGCAGACTCATACCAATATGTAGGCTTCTACCTGCAGAAGGTTACAACCTTCTCTCATTCTCCAACTTCTACTGGAAGGGAGCTACAACCCCCTAACTCTTGTACTAGCCAATATGTTTACTAGTACGTAGGTACCAACATACAAAAACTTCAACTCTTCCACAAAGGACCACGTTTCATGAATTTTCAGAATGTATACTCTTGGATTACAACACCACTATCTGAAGGCCACGTTTCATCAAATTTTCACACTAGACCCATCAAATTTTTAGACTGCATCAACCAATATTCAATTAATCTGAACAATCAGATCACTGACACCAGAACACTATGTTCATCCCAAAACCCTGCATCATCATTCAGAACCAGCTGTAAACTCAAAAATCATGCAGTAGATTCTATTTGCTACTTGGTTGAACCCAACCTGCATGTATTTGCTACTTTCATTAATTAAACCTACGTATACCTTCAAAACTATTGCAAACATAAATTTTTGAATAAATTCTGTACCAAACATCAATATACTAAATATCTATTATCAACTTACAGATCTCTACATAGGTAGGGATAGAGATCACTTCTTCTCACTTATACAATCAATTAATCAAATCCCAAACTCCTTATCCATTCAGTTTTACATTCAGATATAAGAAGACTTCATTGTTAGACAATAGTAAAACAACAAAATTTTATCAGATAGATCAGTCAGATATGAAAAGAAGTTTTTCTTTTGTATACACTAATTGAGAGAAACGAACTTGTGTGTATACATTCTTTGGCTGAGAAAACATGTGTACAGATCTGCAAATATTAACTCAGAACTTTTCTGCAATTACAGACTTCAGACAAAACTAGATAATGATGGATAAAAAATAGAACAGGTGCAAAACATCAGATCTAGTCTCAACCAATATAAGATCATTCAAGAATAAGCCATTTCAAGTCTCATGATTCTTGATCCAATATTGAACTCAAGGTGCACATGAATATTTCAGATCCAGTCCCAAACATAACCCTGCAACATAAAATATACTTAAGATAGAAGTATTCCTTAGAATATTATTTCTTGCACACGTGGCCTGATGATCTTCTCCTCCTTATATACTCTTAGGCCTTTCTCAATACCTTGGACTAGAACCACTTAGGACTAATATCTTGGACCAAATACCTTGGGTCAATACCTTGGACCAAATACCTCAGACCAAATACCTCGGACCAAAAATACCTTGGATCAAATACCTTGGACCAAAAACATGGTTTTCCAACATGTATGCACTTTTCCTCCTTTGAAATTGCGTGTATACGTTATAGGCTACTTTTGTTCTGTTAACCTGTGTGTATACGGACCTTGGACAATGTGAGCCAACATATACCTCTCTTTATTCATTCTTTGGAGTCTAATTTGTAATCCTTTGTTGTTGACTTGCTGCATTATGAACTATCATTTGAGTGATTTGCCATCAAGGAAAACACATGTGTCATAATGCCAACAATGACGAAATAGGTTGTGATGGAATGGGAAGTTGAATAAGAACTGAGGTGATGACAGTTTGTACAAAAGTTTGAGAGGTCATGTTTGTAATGAGTGGACCTGATGTAGGCATAGCATTGGAAAACCAAATGGGGTTTTGATAAAATGACAAGGCACTAGGAGTACCCAAAACTAACTAAGCTAATGTGGTATAACCATGTGGAAACATGGGTCCACTAGTTTTAGGAAAGGTGAGAGATGGGACACTTCCTATATAAGGAAAAATTCTAGAGGAAATCCATATCCTTTCTCATCATTGACATGGGGAGTATGGGTAGCGGAAACTTCTGAATGACTCGGAGAAGAGGTTTGGAGTTCACCTTCTAACTCCATAAATGGAAACAATTGGTGATGAGGAACCTGCTATGTGCAATGAGATAACTCCAAAGGAATATGAGGCCGATCATAGGGACTGTAAGGACATTGAGGAGATATCACAACAGAATTGAATAATGGATTTGACGAATAGACAACAAGCCTCTACGGAATCTCAGGAGTCTGCGGACTCTTAGGGGTCTGAGTAGGATTATCAAAGGCATCCATATCATATTCTTGAGGTGACCAAGAATCTAATGGAGGTGGACGAGAAGAAAAAGGTTGGATTCTTGGAATAATTCCAAGTTCAAAATATTGATCCTCAAGTGACTAAGGAAGTTCTGAATGAACTCCTTGGGAGGACCCTTGAATATCAGACAATGAAGGGTAACTATTAGATGATCTCAATGGTTCATCCATGATGAATTCCTCTCAAAATAAAAAAAGGAAAGGAGATTCGTTTAGGGCTTTTAACAATATTGAAATTAAGAGGGAAATACTTTATACTGGTCCAAGAAGCAACTTCCTAGGTTTGACATGTTTATTGTGGGAAGTTATTTTTAGAAACAAGAAATTTTCCTTTTCATCTTTTACGAGTCGAGAAAAGGAATAAAAGGTGACTTTAGTCGCTTTCTAGGATTTAACGAGCTTGAAAGGATAAGTTTCTCAATGACCTTTTCAAATTTAAAGAGTAAAAAAAGATCGAAATGACTGCTCAAGTGAATCCAGGCAAAAGGAGTACCAAGTAACCATGAACTGCAATATACATCTCAGGAAATAATTTACCAAGGACTCAATGTACATGAAAGAAATCTCCCCAAATGTTGTGTTCGGCGTATCACGTTTACAAGGCTGCAAAGTCAACTTCCTATGGATAAAGGTTTACAACCTATGGAGGTCTCCCTTTATATATGCAATGGTACGAGGGGCACATGTCCACGATAGTGATGTCTAATGTTGAAGCGAATGACAACTGATAAGTTTTAATGACATTGGAACACGTATCTAACCTAGACCACTAAATATGAACATTAATGTTTCAAATGCTCCTTAGATTAACTGATATATTTTGAAGTTGATCTTGGAATTATGTTTCAATTCCAAGGCCTTAATGATGTTACCTATTCCTAAAATGAAAAATAGATAATGAAATGAAATCCTTCAATTCGATGAAATCTATCTATGTAGGGAAGAATCTCACTCCAATCATGCATCAAACCAAATGCAAAATTTCATCCATGACAATCTTCAAATTCTAAATGCAAAATATGAATCTACCCTTTCATATGATAAGAAAATGCAATTCCAAAACAAATCTTAAAGAAAAACTACCTTAAGATATTAATCATGATGACTTTTTCTCTTTTCCAAAATGAAACTAACGTAATCTAGTGCAAGTGTAAAAGAGAATGCAAGCAAGCAAAAAAAGATGAAAATCCCTTTCACATTAATGATTTGAATGAAACTCAAAAAATGCTTCGAAAACTATGAGAAGATTAACACTTTCACTTTCACTTTTAGATACACAAAATTCAAAGCAAACACTTACTTTTGATTCAAATGAGACAATCTATTTGTAATCTATTGTTTGTCAGATGGAGCTTAGGTGACTTTCACAATATCCGCTAATGAAAATAACTTAAGACACGAGAATTAGAAGTGATTTGGAAAGGGTGTCTAAACACACAAAAACTATTTAACACAACAAATTGATCTTTGATCTCTGATGAGAAGACCAACAAGTGGACGGAGGTTGACCTAGAAGACCTAGAAACCCTAAAAGGCTAATCAAAATTCAAGCACACTCAAATCAAGTTCAAAGGTGATTGCAATCAGACATGAAAAGAGTCAACCAAGATCACGCTGGTAAATCATTGGGAGAAGGGAAAGGAAACTGAAAATAAGAAGACATACCCTAAATTTCTTAATCTTCTGCAATCATCACACTTGTTAAGAGGAAAGTTTTTATCATCGCTACTGTAATAAGAAAAGCCCACGATATCATCACGAATGTCAGGGTTAAAAACATAATGGTCAAGAAAAACAAAAAAGAAACTCAAAATCTTCAAGAACAACTCAAATCAACAACCTTCAAGAATCTACCAGAAAATGACACTGACTATAGACAAGCAATGAAGTCTAAAAATGAATGTTTGATGAAACTCATCAAAAGACAAGGTGATGAAAGGGAAGCAAAGGGTTATAGGCTCCCCATTGGATTCTCCATATTGTTGACAAGGTTTATCCTCTCTAAGGAGAGAGACTGTTTTGAAACCAGCTCACAAAAAGATAGAAAAGAGAGATAAACACCTTAGAATTCAGCCTCTTCGAGGGGGCAACCTCATTTAGATTACATAAATTAACACTTCTTGAATGATTCAAATGACAAAACCTCCTTTCTATATATAGGAGTCAAAGGGGTCACAATATAACCAAGCTGACCTAACAATAATAATATAAAGGCACAAAAATAACAATAGAGGGATTCTATCGGGCACAATAATAACAATATGGGGACAATAGGGACACAACAATATTAATAAGGGATACGACTACAATAGTAATGGGGGAATCACTAGTATTATAGGGACCTGACATGCCCCTCTCCTTTAGAAATGTGTTGTCCTCAACACTTGAGTAATTTCGGATGCCTCTGTATAAAATTATCATCCTCCGATGTGGAATCTTCAGCGGATAAGTTCTTCCACTTGATGCGATACTCCAAAATGGATTGATTTCGTAGCTGTCGAGTTCTTGTTTCTGTGACTGCTTTTGGTTCCAATATAATTTTTCCTTCTCGTCAAGTTTTGGCAATATTGTTTGAACTAGGAGCTTGTTGCCTATGACCTTCTTTAAACATGAAACATGGAAAACTACGTGCACCCAAAAAGTTGCAGGAAGCTCCAATTTGTATGCCATAGTACCAGTCTTTTACAACACCTTGTATGGACCATAATACTTTGGTGATAATTTATTATCCTTCTTAGCTTGCTTGAGGGACATTTGTTTATATGGTTGTAGCCGTAGGAATACCCAATCACCTACATCAAAACTTCTTTCCTTGTGATGTTGATCTTCCTATTGTTTCATTCTATTCTGTGCCAACATGAGTTTATCCTTAAGAGTTGGAGAACTTGTTGTTGATGCTTGATGTGATGTTCCACTGCTTGAACCTTAGAATTTTCTCTTAAATATGATGTAATGGATGGTGGTTGATATCCATAAATTGCCATAAATGGGATCATTTTTGTTGTAGTATGAAAGGAAGTGTTATACCACCATTTAGCCAGAGGAAACCATTTGACCCATTGTGTATGTTTATTAGATACAAAGCAACGAAGATATCCTTCCAAACATTTGTTTACTATCTCAGTTTTCCCATCATATTGAGGATGATAAGATGAGCTATGAGCTAACTGAGTACCAAAACAAGAGAATAATTCTGTATAAAAATTTCTAGTAAAAGTTGGATCTATGTCACTTACAATAATCTTTAGGTTTCCATGTAGCTTTTGAATTATTTCCATAAATGCAGTAGAAACTGTGCTAGCTTTAAATGGATGTCATAATGCACAAAAGTGTGCATACTTGGTAACTCTATCAACTACCACCATGATGACACTCTTTCCCTCAGACTTGGGTAAACCTATGATAAAATGCATTGAAACCTCTGCCCAACGTTGGCTTGGAATGGATAAATGTTGTAATATACCTTGTGTCTTAATTGTCTCAACTTTATTTTGTTGGCAAACTAAACATTCCGCCACAAACTTTTGAATATCTGATTTAAGGCCATCCCAAAAAAATTCCTTCTTAACCCTGTGGTAAGCTTTTAAAAATCCTGAGTTCACTCCTAAGGGAGAAGTGTGCAATTCCGGAAGAATATTTTGTTTGAGTTTGGAATTCTTATAGAGGTATAAGCGATCTTTGTACCATAACGAATCATTTTTCCATCTAAATGTATCAGATGTACTGAAATCTTGTTGTAACTTTTGAATAAGTGCCCACACTTCTTCATCATTCTTCCATTCCCCCCTTGTTTTGTTTATCTAATCTGGTTGGATAATAGAAATGGTGAACAACAATGCTTCCACATCCTCATCCTTTCTTGAGAGTGCATCTGCCACAACATTTTGCTTCCCTTTTTTGTAGATGATTTCAAAATCATAACCCAACATCTTTTTGACCCATTTTTGTTGCTCTTAAGAGGATAATCTTTGTTCTAAAAATTATTTAAGGCTATCATGATCCATTTTTACCTTGAAGTGTCTTCTCATTAGGTAGGGTCACCGTTTCTTAAGTGCATGTAGTATTGCCAACATTTCCTTCACATAAATAGCTTTATGTAAATACTTTTCCTTGATTGGATGACTTTCAAAAGCAATGGGTCTTTCATCTTGCATTAAAACAACACCAATTCCATTTCCTGAAGCATCACATTCCACAATAAAGGTTTTTGTGAAGTCTGGTGTAGCTAAGACCGGTGCTTGGCACATTGCCCCTTTAAGATGTTCGAAGGCCGTTGTTGCTTTTGGAGTCCATAAAAATGCATCTTTCTTCAATAATGTTGTTAGAGGTGCTGCTATTTTCCCATAATTCTTAACAAACTTGTGATAATACCCTATTAGCCCGAGAAATCCTCGCAGATGCTTTATGGATGTGGGGATCTTCCATTCCTTAATGGCTTTAATTTTGCTAGGGTCTAACTTAACTCCTTCATGAGATATAATATGACCCAAATATTCCACCTCTTGTACTCCAAAAAGACATTTGGATCTTTTTGCATATAATTGTTTCTCCTCCAATAGTTGTAGCATACAATTGTTCCTCCTCCCATTAATTCTTTTGCTATCTTACAATGAATAAAATTGTGGGTACTTCCTGAATCAATCAACACTATTACCTTTTTCTTCTTGATATGTCCTTCTATCTTGATGGTTTGAGGAGTGGTAATTCCAGCCAATGCATTACAAGATATGGTCAGATTCATTTCTCCTTTGTCTAGGCTTTGTTCCTAGAGTATATCCTCTTCTTTTGACCTTTCTTGTTCCTTTTCTTCCTCCTCTTCACAATCTATGTAGAATAATTTCTTCTCAGCACACTTACGAACTTTAGTGTATTTGTTATCACAACTGCAACAAAGCCCTTTTTCTCTTTTTTCTTCCAATTGTTGTGGTGTCAGCCTTATAGGTTGTGGATGGACAGGGGCAACAACACTTCCATCTTTATAGTTGTGAGTGGTAGGCTTCCTGGTTTCCATAATTTTTCTTTCCATTTTTCTTGCCAACCTGAATGCCTTCTCCAGTATATCAAGTTCCCAAAGGTGAACCTCATGTTGGATATTATCCTTTAAAGTCCTTATGAACACATCAATCCTATGCTCCTCTAAATATCTTTTACCCTTATGTTCAATCTTTGGAAGTCCGCAATGTGCTCCATCACTGAACCCTTTTGTTTGAGACTTATCAATTGGCCAAAAATGGTGTTTCTTTTTGTATCCTCATAATGTGTTGTCATTTATTCTGTAAAAATTTCCCAAGTGACAATTTGTTTACAAGTGCAAAGCCATCGATACCATACAAACTGATTTGGTTCCAAATATAAAGTTGCAATATGTACCTTTTGTGTGTTTTTCATATTATGGAGATCGAAAAATTTCTCCATCTGTAGTATCCATGTTACGGGATCCTTGCCATCAAACTTCCTCATATCAATTTTTGGAATATAGTGGGTCTTCAATCCAATGTTAGAGTCTGTGAAATCATAATTAACATTTCTTTTGTTCTCATCATGAGTTTCCTTTACTACCCTTTCACCATTAGTGACCATTTCTTGTAGCAACTTATTCAAATTTGTCTTCATTTCTTCCATCTTATCATCCATTCCATCCATCTTAGCATTCATGTGATTCATCTAGCTTCCATGCCATCCATCTTAGCTTCCATGTCATTCATCTTAGCTTCTACGCCTTTCTTTAAACAATCCATCTTAGATTCTATTACTTTTTGTGCGAGTGACATTTGTTGCACTTGGTCTCATAATTTTGATATATCATGTTGCATTTCTTCCTCTTCTTTATGAATCATGCTAGAGCTTTGAGGTTGCTTACTGGGTGTTTTCATTTTCTTTCCTCGGGGTATCAACTACTGATAATAATGCTTTAATATGCCCTTTGAATTTCTTCAAACTAATTTTTCAAACCAAGCTTATGCAAAAATTAAAAAAAACTACACAACGTTTTTCACTTTGTAGGAGCTCGATAATGAATCTGATATATCTTTGTAATTTCGAATCATCCAGTTCTGGAATTGTGACCTGTAGTAGCACTCTGTGTCCTCTTTCCAATTCCACCAGTTTGATCGAATTTAGATTCTACAAGAAAGAGTTATGCACAATCTCCCAAGATGACCTGATTATAGACCTTTCTAGAAGAGCGAAATTGTATGAAGTGCCACGTGTCACTGTTTTGATCTTTAGATCTACAAAATATACACATGAAACTATAGTCCATCATATTTCTGTAACTTCTTACGAAATTTCAATCCAATGCTCAAAACAAAAGTTATGATGATTTTCCTCAGGTCACCTATTTGGAATAAAATTTTGGAGTCTGCAAAAATGCCAACTTCCTCAGATCATAGCTCCACAAATATAGAGCGAAAGAAATTCGGACCCGAGGTTTACAACAATTTTGGCCCAAATGGGTTTTTTGTTTGGCATCTGAAACATTGCAGAAAAACGTTATAGCGCAAATGCCACGATGACCTGTTTGGAACAGTGAAACCCTAGAATCCAAAGCTCTGATACGAAATGTTATGAAACCATCTCACAAAAAGATAGAAAAGAGAGATAAACACCTTACAATTCAGCCTCTTCAAGGGGGCAACCTCCTTTACATTACATAAATGAACAATTCTTGAATGATTCAAATGAAAAAACCTCCTTTCTATATATAGGAGTCTAAGGGGCCACAATATAACCAAGCCGACCTAATAATAATAATATAAAGGCACAAAAATAACAATAGAGGGATTCTATGGGGCACAGTAATAACAATATGGGGACAATAGGGGCACAACAATATTAATAAGGGATATGAATACAATAGTAATGGGGGAATCACTAGTATTATAGGGACCTAATAGAGACGATCCCTCTAGCCCAATGAGTTGGTCTAGCAATTGAAGTGACAATAAAATAGACATCTTCCTAATTTATAATTGAAAAGTAGAACGAAAGATATGACCTACCTCGTTATTATGCTATTCTGATTTCCTTTGTTGAGGACCTTGAAACGCTTGTGTCACAAGCTTGTTCCTGATTCTCTTAGCACTTATGTACCTGCACAAGTGATCAAGAGATAAAAAAGCATCTCAAAACCAATAAAAAATCCAACAACAACCTACTTAGCTGATCAAGGAATGCCAAGAAAATACATACATGAACATATATATTTTGGGAATTTGAAGCAGCAGTTGTACATTATTTAAGGAATAAATGGAATCTTACAACCATAGCCTTGATGTTGAAAGGATCTCCTTGAGTGGTAATCCAGGTCGAAGTCAAGAAACTCTCCAAACACTCCTTCTCCAAGTCTAATGAATAACCTCTAGGCACAAGCTCAACATAGGAATGAAAATGGACATAGACCAACCATTTGGGAATGGTAGAAGAGGAATTTATAGGCTAGGAGAGAGAGTTAAGACTTCTTGAAATATAGGATTAGGCCCACACCTCTAGGAGGTAGATCGTAGGGATAAGACAAAGAGGTCAAGTTAGGAGGATTTGACCTCATCTATGCGAAACCACCTCCATCTCACCGCTCTAGCAGCATTTAGATCATGAAGCTTCTCATTTCCTTTTGGAAAATTACCTTTTTGGGATCATTGCAGGTATCCAAGGGAACATAACGATGCCATCATGGGTCAAAAATAGTGCAACATGTGACCATCATTTTTTTAAGCCTCAAAAGAATGATGACTCTCATTTTAGGGTTTTATGAGCTATTTTTTGAGGGAAACTTCAAGGCATTTTCCAAACAATGTCTTAGGAGGGATCTTAGCAATACATGGATGAGTGTACTATATAATGGTCATGTTTTGGGCACTTCAAGGTATGTCATAGGGAAATGCAAGAGTCGTGACAAATAATGTGTAACACTTCCAACAGCCGAGGAATCAACCAAGGTAATGGTAATGAGGATCGAGTGTTTCCTACACCGTCACCTATAGGGAAGGATGACATAGTTTTTTCCACTAAGTACCTTTGTTCCACATGAGAAGTTGAGTCTTTATCTTCTTGGTAATCTATTACCAGTATCGAGCACTAGATAGGTTAGATAGCCCCAAAGAGTATTGTAGAAATTTCCACTGTAGATAACCTGATAATGCAATAGAATAAAGCAAAATACTTGATCTACTTCTACAACCAATTTAGCAGAAGCTTAATCGAACATGAGAAACATCAATAAGAACACATATAACTGATAAGAAGGAATCAATCACACATAACATAGAAGATATAACCCGGCGAAAGACGTAGCCTAAAACCCCAACTCTGTATTATCATACAAGTGGAAATAAAGCCAGTATTACAAAAAGAATCAACTCAAAATCTATCATGCTCTCTCTGCAATACCTGTGCTACTCATAGACAAGGATAATTTTAGGGGCGAATGTTCGCCCTTTGGCGAAATTAAGGGGTTTTAAATTTTTAGTGGGCGAATATTTTGTATCATAGTACATTTTTACAAATCACCTCAAATAGCCCACCTTATTTTAAGGGAGAGGGTAAAAAAGGTAAATTTAGCCCTTGAAATTAGGACTTATAACCTTCCATTCGCCCATTTTCAAGAATAGGTTTTATTTAAGTGAATCCATTCGCCCATTTTCAAGAATAGGTTTTATTTAAGTGAATCCTATGGGCCAAATACCATATTTATAAAAGAGTTATGGTAAATTAATAAAAATATAAATAAATGAGAGGTATGGTAAATAAATAAAACATTTTTTATATTTACTCCATAAGTCACCTTATATACATGTAAGGGTGTAAACAAATAAAAATATAAGTAAAGTGGAGGTATGGTAAATAAATAAAACCTCTTTTTATATTTAGTCCATAACCCTCGTTGTATTTATGAGTATTTATGAAGGCTCAAGAAAGAGGTTTTATTTAAGTGAATCCTATGGGCCAAATACCATATTTGTAAAAGAGGTATGGTAAATTAATAAAAATATAAATAAACGAGAGGTATGGTAAACAAATAAAACATTTTTTTATATTTACTCCATAAGTCACCTTATATTTACGAACACTCAAAAAATGGGTTATATTTAGGTAAAACCTATGGCCAAAATACTATGGGACAAATACCATGGACTAGATTGTTATTAATACCATGCAAAAAACCATTATTAACCCTAATATTAGAATTAATAAAAATAAAAATGGCACATGGTATTGACCCATGGTATTCACCAAAATGGCACATGGTATTGACCCATGGTATTCACCTGGAATGTAGCCTATTTAAATGGGGGAATTAAACCAGCATGTAGCCTATGCTAAGGTTCACTAGGACTTTACAAAGTTTTATTATTTAGTGAAAGACTCACCAAGATCTTACAAGATTTTATAATTGAGTAAATTATTCGCCATGCCTGGTGAGAGATTCGCCAAAAAATTATATATACATATTATTTTATTGATAAACTCGCCTTCCATTTTTCCTATATACCATGGAGATTCGCCCATTTATTATATTTATAAATTTAGGGGGGGTTCTTAAAATTTTCCCTGCTCATAGACAATAAAAGGCCTCTATCTGACCTCTAGTCTGCCCTCCAAGCCTCCTATTTCTTTGCGCAATTTTGATTGGGGTCCAGTGCAACCACTTCTGTGAATTGGCCTCTTCACACACTCACTAACCTCTTATCCAACTACACAGTCCTGAAGGAGATAAATCCTCATCCATGGATGAGCTTCCTTTATAGGAAAAATTTCATCCAACTGACAGTACACTATCCCTTCTTTGATCTCAACTGGATATTTCTCTGAACTGACATGCATGAGTTATTCATGAGAGAATCTTCAGTTATCTCAAGTGCAGGAGTTATAAGAAAGCATGCATTAACTAACTGAACTTACTTAATTTAAACAAACTGTTTAAATAAAATATAACTGGACTTGTCTCAGTTAACTGAGCCAACTAATTACTACTCAAATTAGAACTCATCCTTATCTCTTTAACTGATGGATAAATTCCTCAATTAATAGATAGACTATTGCATGTCCTCACATAGACTTCATGTTTTATTTTTCAAAAGTAATTAACTCATGGAGAATTAATTATTTTATTTTCAAATAGCTGTTAAGTTCAAATTCGAATTTTACTTCTTATTTTTAGTCGACGTACTGACTAAAATAGGAATCCATCCTGAACTTCTCGAAATAGAATGTTATTTTTAGCACTTACATTTTTCATTCCATGTTGCCCAATCCAGCACTGGTACTCAAACTGCTATTTTTAGTAGTGCTATTTTTAGCACTTCTATTTTTAGCATTTCTTGTTGCCATTTTCAACACTCCCTCTCAACAATAAAGGCTTCAACATGAACCCGATCATGTACCTCTAAAATGTTCTGCATGCAACACATCTACCAAGTGTGGTTGCTCCAGTAATTCTCGAAACAAAAAAAACTTCCCACTAACCTCTCTGTTGGGCTGGAAACATACTCTGATGCTGAAGTTCCATCTACCACTGACAAGTGCTCCTTCTCTAACCTATGAGATGTTGCAACACTCCATGCATCTCACACTGTTTCACACCTCTTTGTGCCATCCTACACTGGTGCAACACTCATGTTCCTCTCGCATTGTTGCAGCCTGCTAGCTCTACACAGTCCTGGAACTCCTGCATTGTAGCTCTCTTTGCCTCTCCATCTGCATCTATCTCTACCCACTCAGCTAGTCCTACTACTCCCTATCAAGGCTCCCATAGCAAGTTCTAATCAAAGAGGTTGGGTACCTCAATGATCCTGCCCCCAAAGAGGTTGGGACTGTCACTCCACATCGCCCCACCTCCTACCTGGAGGTATGGATGCATGTGATCCCTCTACCCGTATGGCTCGAAATTCCCACTACTGGAGGTCTCTACATGAGTGGATGTCTCCACTATGTCCCCTTTCAGCTTCTCCATTTGTGGGTACTCCACATCCTCCTAAAGTTGCTTCACTAATTGTGGCTCCTCCACAATTGTCTGAGACTTCTTCTGGTACTGCATGTTGAGAGGTAATTTACTCTCCCTCTCAACCACCAAGAACCTTTGCCTTGCTACTCAAGGCTTTGCATGCATCTTGTACCTCAAGTGCATACAGGTTCTTGGATAGCATACCAAACTATTTCCACTTTCCCGCCATCACGAAATTTTCTGGAAAAAGAGTTGATTTTAAATCAGCAATATCTCCCTTATCCGAACTTTGATTCAGCTGATTTTTTTTTTGAATTTGTATCTTTTTCCACAAGGAATTCAAATCTACTATTTGTTTCTAAAAATATTTTACAAAAATTTTTAGATGTGCTCTACAAATTATCAGCCCAAAACTCAAAACTTTTAAATCTCCTCTAAGTATACTGTTCTCCTCTTTGATCACATTTGCTCTGATACCATATAGAAATTCCCACTGTAGATCACCTAGTAATGCAATATACTAAAGAAAAATACTTCATATACTTCTACAACTAATTTAGTGGAAGCGTAATTGAACATGAGAAACATCAATAAGAACACGTATAACTGATAAGAAGGAATCAATCACACATAACACAAAAGATATAACCCGGGGGAGGACTCAGCCCGAAACCCCAACTCTGCATTATCATATAAGTGGAAACATAGCTAGTATTACAAAAGGAATTATCTCAAAAGTTATCCTGCTCTCTTTGCAATACCTCTGCTGCTCATAGACAGTCAAAGGCCTCTATCCAACCGCTGGGCTGCCCTCCAAGTCTACTATTTCTTTGCACAATTTTGATTGGGGTCAAGTGTAGCCACTTGTGTGAATTGGCCTCTTCACACACTCACTAACCTCTGATCCAACTACGCAGTATTGAAGGAGATAAATCCTCATCCATGGATGAGCTTTCTTTAGAGGAAAAGTTTCATCCAAATAATAGTACATTTTCCTTTCTTTGATATCAACTGGGTCTCTGTCTGAATTGACATTCATGGCTTATTCATGAGAGAATATTCAGTTATCTAAAGTGTAGCAGTTATATGCAAGCATGCATTAACCAACTCAACTTACTTAATTTAAACAAGTTGTTTATATCAAATATAACTGGACTTAACTCAATTAACTGAGCCAACTAATTACTACGCAAATTATAACTCATCCCTATCTCTTTAACTGATGGATAAATTCCTTAATTAATAGATAAATTGTTGCATGTCCTCACATAGACTTCATGTTTGATTTTTCACAACTAATTAACTCATGGAGAATTAATTAATTTATTTTCAAACAGTTGTTAAGTTCAAATTCAAATTTTACTTCCTATTTTTAGTCCAGGGCCTGAATAAAATAGGAATCCATCCTGAATTGCTAAAAATAGAATGCTATTTTTAGCACTACCTTTGTTCATTCCCTATTACCCAATCGAGCACTGGTACTCAACTGCTATTTTTAGCAGTGTTATTTTTAGCACTTCTACTTTTAGCATTTCTTGTTGCCATTTTCAACACTACCTCTCAACAAGAAAGGCTTCAACATTAACCCAATCCTCTACCTCTGTAATGTTTTGCATGCAACACATCTACCAAGTGAGGTTGCTCCAACAACTCTTGGAACAAGAAAAACTCCCCACTAACCTCTCTGTTGGGCTAGAAACATACTTTGATGTTGAAGATCCATTTACCGCTGATAAGTGCTCCCTCTCTGACCTTTGAGCTGCTACAACACTCCATGCATCTGGCACCATTTCACACCTCTCTGTGCCTTCCTGCACTAGTGAAACACTCTTGTGCCTCTCGCATTATTGTAGCCTGCTAGCTCTACACAGTCCTGGAACTCCTGCACTGTAGCTCTCTTTGCTGCTCCATCCGCATCTGTCTCTACCCACTCAACCAGTCCTGCTACTCCTTGTCGAGGCTCTCGTAGCAAGTTCTAATCACATAGGTTGGGTACCGCAGTGATCTTGTCCCCATTCCATCCTTCTTAGGGCTGTCGCTCCACATTGCCCCACCTTCTACCTAGAAGCATGGATGCATGTGATCCCTCTGCACACCTGGCTCAAAATTTCCCCTACTGGAGGTATTTACATGAGTGGATGTCTCCACTCTATCTCCTATCGGCTTCTCCAGTTGTCACTACTCCACAACCTTGTGAAGCTGCTTCACCAATTGTGGCTCTTCCACAATTGTCTGAGACTTCTTCTGGTGCTGCATGTTGAGAGCTAATTTACTCTCCCTCTCAACCACCAAGTATCTAACATTTGCCTTGCTCCTCAAGGCTTTGCATGCATCTTGTACCTCAAGTGCATATAGGTTCTTGGCTAGCACACCAATCTGTTTCCACTTTCCTGCCATCGCGAAATTTTCTAGAAAAAGAGCTGATTTTAAATAAGCGATATCACCCTTATCCGAACTCCGATTCAACTGATTTTTATTTTGAATTTGGGTCTTTTCCGCAAGGAATCCAGATCTTCTATTTGTTTCTGAAAATTTTGTATAGAAATTTTCATATCTGCTCTGCAAACCCTTGGCCCAAAACTCAAAACTTTGAAATCTCCTCTCAATATATTGTTCTCTCCTTTGATCACCTTTGCTCTGATACCATGTAGAAATTCCCACTATAGATCACCTTGTAATGCAATATACTAAAGAAAAATACTTGATCTACTTCTACAACCAACTTAGAGGAAGCTTAATTGAACATGAACAACATCAATAAGAACACATATAACTAATAAGAAAGAATCAAACACACATAATATAGAAGATACAACCTAGCGAAAGACATGACCTAAAACCCCAACTCTGTATTATCATACAAGTGAAAATATAGCCAGTATTACAAAAAGAATCAGCTCAAAAGTTATCCTGCTCTCTCTACAATACCTCTACTACTCATAGACAGTCAAAGGCCTCTATCCAACCTCTATTCTGCCCTCCAAGCCTCTTATTTCTTTGTGCAATTTTGATTGGGGTCTAGTAGCCACTTGTGTGAATTGGCCTCTTCACACACTCACTAACCTCTGATCCAACTACGTAGTCCTTAAGGAGATAAATCCTCATCCATGGATGAGCTTCCTTTATAGGAAAACTTTCATCCAACTGATATCACATTGTCCCTTCTTTGATCTCAATTGGGTCTTCGTTTGAGCTGACATGCATGAGTTATTCATGAGAGAATCTTCAGTTACCTGAAGTGCAACAATTATATGCAAGCATGCATTAACTAAATGAACTTAATTAAAACGAACTATTTAAATCAAATATAACTGGACTTGACTTAGTTAACTGAGCCAACTAATTACTACTCAAATTAGAACTCATCCTTATCTCTTTAATTGATGGATAAATTCCTCAATTAGTAGATAAACTGTTGCATGTCCTCACATAGACTTCATGTTTGATTTTTCACAAATAATTAACTCATGGAAAATTAATTAATTTATTTTCAAACAGTTCTTAAGTTCAAGTTCGAATTTTACTTCCTATTTTAGTCTAGAGACTGACTAAAATAGGAATCCATCCTGAACTGCTAAAAATAGAATGATATTTTTAGCACTTCCAGTTTTCATTCCCTGTTACCCAATCCAGCACTAGTACTCAAACTGCTATTTTTAGCACTTCTATTTTTAGCATTTCTTGTTGCAACTTTCAACAAGTATTCCATGCACTAGGCCTAAGCCGAACTACCTCTGAATCGGGTCTCTGCCATGCTTGAGTTTTCTCTTCAATGGAATTGTTGAAGGATTTTTACACTCCCTAGAAATTCAACAACTATGTTCGAATGGTGAATCATGACCATGGCAGCTTATGGGATTCCTACCCACAATGCTCCTAACATGAACTAAAAAACAAATTCATGGCCCCTATGGGGAAACTTAATTTTTTCAAGTTATAGTTTTTTTTAAAGAGGTTTATTTCACTTATCGGGTGACTTGGTAAGACAAAATAGAATAAGTAACCAAAGATCCAAAAATGGATTGTCTTCGAGTAAAAAATGTATGGAGGCTTAGTGTGTGATGCAATGTGAACATACATGTGTGATAAAATTTGGATATGCAATAATCCTTTTCAGTATCCCTTTAATTACACTAGGTGTTTGTTGTTCCTTGCATGGAAAACGAAATTTGTTTGTGGGCCACTTACTTTTTCCTATTAAACTATGTGGATTTTAATGAGGGAGATGGAAATTCAAATATTTTCAAGAAGGTTTTCATATGCAAGCCCAACATCATCTAGGAGACACAAGGGAAGCGGGGATTACTCTCTTTACTAACATTTTCTCCTAGTCCCAAGAAACATTTGCGTTGAATAGTAATAAGATTCATGGATAATGGACACTTACTTAATTTACTAATTAAGCTAAGATGATTCGCAAAGAATTAAGAGAAATAATTTGAAAACATATGTGGATTATGGCCACTTACTTTTATCCCTAATTAGGCAATGTGGGTATTTATTTGAAACTAAAATAAAAAATAAAAAAATATAAATATAATTGCTTGATGAACTAGGGTTCATTCAAGAAACCAGGGGTACTGAATAGTAAATATAGAATGCAGAGGTGAAGGAAATTCACTAGAGGCTACCAATCACATGAGAAAACTGAAAAATACAAGGTTTTCTTTTGTTCTTTTGTTTGTCACGTGTTTTCTGTAAAAACAAATGCGTGCTTCATGGTTCTCGAAGATACAGACGCGTGCTTCGTATTTTTCGAAGGAGAAAGCACGTAAGAGAAAAAATTTGGGAATTTCTTCACTTCCACTGGCATAGAACATGTCTAAGGGGACGGTAAAAATTCCAAGGAGGTAAGGAGCACGTTAAAGGATGTTTGTGTAGAGAGGAGGTCTTGCAAACAATCTCTAGATTAATGAAAAGTGATCAGTGTGGTCACCATTCCTGTTGTAGTTTTTTTAGAGCACAAATGTACCAAAAAACACCCCCTTAGTAGTGGATTGTTACCTACAAAGGATCATGGCTGAATTTGGTGCTGTTAGTGGAAGAACTTCAATAAACACAACATTGTAAATAATGGATACAATGCATACAAAAACATAAACTTAAACAAAGAGGTGAATTAACATAACAATACTTAAATGGACCAAACACAACAATAATATATGGAAAATATCCCTTTATTGATTGCCGGTGGTAGAGGTTGAATAAAATAATAATACTAGAACACTTGAAGATAATTCCTTGAGCTAGGGAGCTCAATAATCCTCAGCAAGGATGCTTCTTTTCCTCAATCTCTATGCAATTGTTTTCTCTCTCTCAAAGAAGTGTGAAGACTCTCCAAAGGGTGGATTGTTCTTTACTCACTAAGATGTTGGGTTGCTTAGAAGTAATTTGGCCAACATGCTAGTGCTCTTCACTTCGTTGGTTCAAAAATGAAATGGTAATTTGCTTACTAGTAATTTGGCTAGCATAACATTGTCTCTTCTTTTTGGCTCTCCCATGGCCTATTTATATAGATTTTTTGAATCTCTCCTCCCTCTCTTGGTACATGTATGATAAAGACACATGAATAGGACCAGAGGATTCCATTAAGGGTTTCAGTTCTCCAAGGTGACTCAAATTTGGCTATACTCATATGAAGAAATTGGCTTCATGTGTGTGTAGTGATCCCAGACTGCTGAGTCACCTTTTCTGCAACTGCACAGATTTTTTGATGATATGCAGTGCATGCATATTTATCAATTAAACCTTAACAGACACAATCCACTAGCATAAATTTAACCTTAACACATCAATACAATACATACCAAGCCTTGCTCACCTTTCGCGTCACCCTATTGTAGCCTGCTACATGCTCATCCATCAATCGCATTCCTTTCACTCACATTCCTGCACTCACGCGTTCCTGCACTGGCATTTTCCTACACTCATGTGTTCCGACTCTTGTACATTCTTGCACTCACGTTCCTATATTCGTGCATTCCTGCATTCACATTCTTGCACTTGCACATTCTTGCACTTATGCATTCCTACACTCATATGTTCCTACACTCGTACATTCCTACACTCGTGTTCCTGCACTCACACGTTCTTACACTCGCGTTCCATCCCTTATGTGTTCCTGCACTCACACTACCTTTCTTAATGTGTATACTATGAAAGATGATACTTGGATATGTCTAAATGCCTCACACTTGACCTATATTTATAGAAATCAAGTGGCTCCAACAAATTTTTATTTGGGCACTACTTTAACCTCAATATGACCTATCCAACTAAACAAATTTAACCATCTTCACTTTAAAAATTCATTTCTTTTCAACCACAACTTAGAATCGAATGATTTTTTATGCGCCAGATTCCTCTAAATGAGTACTATTATCCTCATCCATCACATGGTGAAATATCTCCATAGTTTTATCCCCAACATCGATGGGTGCAAAACGCCAAGCTTAGGTTTCAAGCCCATAAGGCCATTTTTGGAGCTCCTTCCTGCAACCCCTCGATCCTAAAGGTTTGGAGTACCTCCCAAGCTACAAAAATAAACACACCCTCCTAGCAAGGGAGGTACTTCCAAGACTAGGAAGTAACCATCACTATTGGAAACACTAGCCCATATGGCATCCATCATTGCAACATACCCTATAGAATGAACCTCACAACCTCGCTAGTGCCTATGCCTCATCACATCTAAATTTCTAGATACCATACCTCCATAGGGCTACTCCTTCTAAGGTTAGACTCCCTCTGAGTATAAACGCCCTCTGAGCCTACACAATATTCACTGGATCAGTACTGAAAAAACTAATCCTCGTGGATCAAATACCACTCATGCAAATCCCTACAATCTCAAATATGTAACATCATGATCCGATGAAGGCTATAGCCTACCAATATAGAATCTAGTACAAGAAGCCATCTCGATTAACCTAATCTTGTCTAATCAGAATAAACCCTCAAGTTTTCCCAACCATCCATGACAAATCAATGAAAGTCCACGATAAGAACATTTCCATACAACAAACTATTGTTCACGAGGCTCAACACCAATCCAGAATAACTCTCATCCAAGCTTGCTACCTGTTGTGCTCTACAACAACCCCCCATTTCATATCATCTTTACTTATAAATATTAACGTATGAAATGGGTCCCTTTAGAATTTAATTTGGTATCAATGCTATTATAATCCAAAAAAGTCCAATAAATGAATAAATGCACTTTATAAAACTTTTTGGACAAACCCTTAAAAAGAAATCATGTAATGATTTGTCATTGCGATAAAGCGATCGCAAGATCGCATATCGCAATGACACATGAATTATAATTAAGCACCCCAAAGCTTTCCGCCGATGCGCATTCGGCGCATTCGGCGATCGGCGATATTCCATGTACATGTTATAATGCCCCATGCCAATAGTCCCGACGCGATACGCATTCGGCGAATTCGGCGATCGGCGACACGCTACAACAGTTGTGATGTTCCCAAAGACTTGTCCCGATGCGATGCGCAATCGGGAATCGGGTATCGGCGACAATCTCACCCAAGTCTTATTGCGCTCAAAGCTTTTCACCGATGCGATATCGCATTCGGCGATCGGTGATATCCAATACACACCATTAAAGCGCACTAATCATACCCCCGATTGCGATCCGATAAAGCGCGGTTTTCAACGAAGAGCCGTTAAGTGATGGGATGGCACAATTCATTTGTAATAAAAGCTTGATCGCTCACGCAATCCTTCATCTATGCTCAACCGCCAAAACGACCATTGCATGCTTAAGTGAATCGTTCACCCAAATAACGATATAATGGGCATTTAAGGAATGACAGATTGAAAACGGCTAATTAATAAGATCATGTCCTAAAATCTTTTTACGGATTGTATCCGCGCCCATTTTAAAAGCTAAATCCTTCAGTTACGTATCTATTCATATGTGCTGTATCACTTAAGAGTTTTTCATCGCTATCTCTGTGTATTACGCCCAATTGCCTCTTTGTGCAGAATTCATTCATAGAAGCTAGGCCTGAGAAGATGGGAAAGAAGTCCAAGAAGACTGCAAGTGCTTCCGCAACACCAATTGCAGGACAAGCGGCCGCAAACAAGAAGAAGGGCCTAATATCCGATACTACATGCACGGGGCTCACCAGAGTTACTTGGCAAGGCACTTATAACCTAATTGAAGCTGAGCAACCAAAAAAGACAGTGACAGAAGCTAGTGTGGACTTACTCAAGAAGTCTGATGCAACTCTCAAAGATTTGGCCGACTCTTACCTTCACAGGATAGCGGCCAGAGAACAGATTCTTCCCTATACAGACGTTGTGCGATGGGCGATTGAAGAAATCCCCATCTTGGACAGAACTTTTAATACCAGATATGGGAGGATTTTCGGATCATTCAAGCCAGATGACCTAAGGCAAATGTATCATTTGCCCGAGCCAGAGAAAATATATAACAAGGCCTTCCTGGAGAAGTTTGCAAGCGAGAATGAGATCGAATCTGAACCTATCAAGGATTGGAGGCAAAATCCCAACAAGCACAAGCACGAATCCTCCGGTAAGTACTCGGTCGATTCTTTGGCTTCTCCTTATTGTTATGCGCGGATTATGATGTGTAGGCTGTGGGGATTGCATGATTATGCCAATTTTACCATTGAAATGGTTCCTTTAATGGAGGCAGCAGTAAACAGTTGGATTATGGATTGGGCTACTATTCTTTCGGATAAATTAGCAGTAGCTGTTCGTGATTTTAGATCTCAGACTGTTGTTTCAGAAAGGAAAATGCCCCCGTTCTACTATAGTGCATATATCTTAGACACCCTTTGTTTCAATTCCGAATTTCCTGTTCTCGGGTGGAGGTGGACTGCACAGGACCCTTCACCCATTCATATATATCATCAAAAATTGTGGAAGTCTTCTTATAAACACCACCTGTATCAAATCTGTAATGGTTTTATGGTACCCATTTACTATTCCATTTTTGATAAACCCATTTCAAAAATTTCCTATCAAGCTTCCTTTGATTTACCAGCAGTAGCAAGTTGGTTTGGAGAAGAAAATTTCACCTATATCAGAGTTTTCGGCAGTGAAGCCGACCCACATGTTCTTCCTCTATATGTTCCAGATAAGCTGCTAGCAAGGGAAATTGCATATCAAATCATGGCTGAGAGTACTACACAGACTCTCAAAAGAGAAAAGAAGAAGGGATGGCCATCTTTTCCCTTCAGATGTGGTGTTTATACTCTGCATGATCTTAAACATGCAGAAAAGGAATCCACGAAGCTTCAGTCTTTAACTCTGGCCACGATCCCAAACAGACCATACGACCCAAAAAAGACTGCTTACACTGCATTAGAACAAGCCAAATTAACAAGGTTTGAGCATCAGGAAGATATGTTTGATGACCTGTTCGTTGCCTCCGAATCAATAGGTCATGCTAAAGAACTTGCTAGGATGCGATATAATGATGAGGGATTAACTGAGTTCAATAAACTCAGAGAACAGAGGTTGCAAACTCTGCCTCTGGATTTACTGGCAACAACCCCAGCGACATCATCAAGCGGACCTGTTTAGGAACAGTTCAAGGAACAGGAAGAAAGACAGAGAAAAGAACAGGAGGAGAGGCTAAAGAAAGAACAAGCCGAGAAACAGCAGAGAACACAAATGGAACAAGAAGGGAGAAAGAAGAAAGAACTAGAGGAAAAGCAGAAGAGGGAACAAGAAGAGAAACAGAAAAAAGAACTGGCAGATAGGCAGAAAAAGGAACAAGAAGAAAAACAGAGGAGAGAAAAAGAGGAGCAGCAGAGGAAAGAGCAGGAAAAAGAACGGAGCGAGTCCCATGCCGAAAAACAGAAACAAACCACCTTTGATCCTGAATTGCTTCAACAGTGGAAGCAATTTGACTTTATTATCAGTGGAAAGGAAGGTTCAAAAGAAATGGACACCTCCAAAACAACTGATACACAGGATGTTACCTCTCCTCAGGTTCTAAGTGGAACCAGCGGCCCACCAAGTTCTAAGGAAGTTGAAGTTATTCCAAAAGACCCCTCTGACCAGATTATTCTACAGATAGAAGATATTCCGCCATTGGATGTTTTCTACAGCCCAAGACACAGGGCAGTTGTAAAGCGATCAAGGAAGAGACGAAGGATTGATCAACCTTCTATCTTCCCAGAACAAATGGTCACGGGTAATGTAGTATGGAAGGAGGAATTGGATCCCTCCGATGACTTAACAAAGCTATCACAGTATGCGGGCGCTTATTCGGCGGCAACAATTGACAAAGCATCGGAGGTGAGCCTTCTATTGAAGAATAAGGACCAAGAAATCTTTGCGTTACAGGCAGAATTGGTTGAAACAAAGCAAAGGGCAGCACAAGCAGAAGAACAGTTGCTGGCGCAACAGCAAGAGAACAATCAGTTGACTCAGCAATTGCAAGCGGAAAGGCAAAGGATTGATCAGGGTGCGATCCAGAAACAAAAAGAATTGTCGGAGGCGTTGGAAAATTTGAGAGCGGCAAATGAGCAAATGATAAAGACCAAATATGAGCAAATTGCTCAAATGTCATCGCAGCTGGAAAAGATGAAGGGCGCGTCGCAGGTAAAAGAGTTTAAATCAGAGGCATTATTGATAAACAATGCGTTGATATCTCAGGTCAGACTCTTATGTCAACAGATCACTCAAGCTGAGCCACTGTGTGAGCTAACTACAACAATAAATCAGCAGGTAGAAAAGGCCAGGACTGAACTAGATCAAGCGGACGAAGCCATTACTGCATATCTTGACTGGCAAGATACTGATTTAGGAAAAGCAGCAAATTTGCCCAGGATCATAGAAACACATAAAGATATACTTTTCACAGAATGGCACACTCAAGTGATGAAAGCAGAAAGGGCGGCTTCAAGATGTAAATCAACCGCCAGCAATCTAGTGGATCTAGTCAATAACACTCTTTACCTGGCCAATATGATTTCTCAATGTACACCGGGAAAGATGACAACTACAAATACATTAGAGCAAACATGCTACCCTGAATTAGAGGAAAAAGGAAGATTAATCGCTGGAGTTAAAAGCTTAACCTCAGATGCATATTGGTTCTTTTTAATCAAGCCACATACACAGAGATCTGCCCTAAAGTGCCTTACAGACGCAATCGGGTGTATAATTCCCGATATCCAAGATGCCACCTACGCTGCACAGCTCAGTTCGCGCCTCAACAAACCCCCGGAAGTTGAGCCAATGCTTGCAATAAATCAGCTCAGATTCAAAGGAAAGCAGCCGACTTAATGAGTCACCCTCCCGCTTGCCAGATCGCCAGCCAAAACAGGATCAAGAGTTATTGATACCAGCTTAGTAGGATTTCTGTTTAGTAGATATTTAAATTAGATTAGTATTTATAGACCCTTTCATTGTTTTGGAAAGGGTCGTAAAATTTTGTTACAGACTTAATAGGCTGAAGTTTGCACTACTGTGCTTCAGTCGCTATTCTTTTATGAAATTGGACCAGTTGTTCTGAATTTGACATCAAATTTTCTAATGCAATTGTGCACTATTGCCTTTGTGGAGGACGATTTCTGTGTTGGAGGAAGAACTGCTAATAGCGATTGATATTTGGGAATGTCCCGCAGCTCATATGGTACTTTTATCTACGTCTGAAGTCATTCCTTTTATATGAATTGTTATGTCATATATTCTTGCTATTGTTGAATACATGTATGCGTTGTAACAGCAAATCTCTATCTCAGCCCACTATTGGATGTTTTGCGATTTGCCTTTTCCTTTAATCATGCATGTAACAATGATATAAATGATAAAGTGTAGTAATTTCGTTGTTATCGCTTTGTGTAACTATTTATGCACAGCAATCTTGAATAATTTAATATCTATGTTTAGAGACAGAGTCATCTATATGCCTGTCTAAAAGCTCAGACCATCAAACGCTACACTTTAGAAAATCGATAAGTTCCCGGGATAGATCATAGTTATAATATTTTTGCCAATAGTTTTAGTTATTCGCTTATCGCCAGCATATTCTATAAGTCACTCATCCATCCCGTCTACCTATAATTTTTGGGAAACTGGTCCCATTATCCCCAGTCGGAGCCACTATTCCAAACGGAAAAGGAGCTGTATCAAGGTCCGGACCGGGTGGTTTCCCCTATGTTGTTGCAGCGATTTTTGAGGCATCAACATAATTGGCGCTAGAAGGAGGGCCTGCAACTGTGAATGGCACATAAGTCCAAACCTATAAGCCATTCTAAGAGTAATTCTCCCTCCGAATCCCCTCGACCTTCCCATTTGCACACTGGTTCGCCGGTATCCAAACAAGGAGAAGGGGAATCAACTACCACTGCTCAAACCCATCATACCCCAGAACAATTAAGTCTTGAATCACCTGAAGTCCAGTCTCTAATCCATAAACTTCAGAGCTTCTCGATTTCACCACAGAAATCTGAGGTATCACAAAGCAGTGCGACTTCGCAGTTCAATCTGACTCATCCTCTCACCAGACTTCAGAGCGAAAAACTCGGTATTGAACCCACTGAGTTCCCTTTACCCAAAAGGAAAAAGGCGAAGAAAATTACTGAAGGATCTGATAGTGAAGAGCTTTCATCCACATCCTCCATTGCATCTTCCCCTCTGCGAGGTCAACCATCCACTCCCCCATTACAAATTGTCGTTCACCAGGGATTAGAAGCCTCAATATCCCAACCTGTTCACTCCTCATCATTAATCCCTTCCCATACATCTGGAATCCCAACAGTAGTGTCAACCACTGTCGCTATTATAATGGCAGACCCATGGACTAGGCCAGGTGCAGTCAACATGCCTGCACCATTGCATGATCTACCAGATGCTCCTGAAAAATGGCTGCCTAAATTTAACCCAGATGACAGGACCCAAGCTGAAGAACACATTAATAATTTTATGTTAGCAGTTAACTTAAAAGGAGTGACAGAGCAAGATGTTGTTGTAAGACTCTTCCCCTACACCTTACAAGGATCAGCAGGATCCTGGTATTTTTCCTTACCCTCTGGTTCAATTACCAGTTGGAACACATGCCAAGAGCAGTTTCTTACCAAATATGGAGATGATAGGTCCTTAGCTACTTTAATAAACGACCTCTCCAATCTGAGAATAGAGCATAGGGAACCAATAAAGGAATTTAACGCCAGATTTAATAAACTCCTGAATAAAATCCCTACAGCTTCCAAACCAAGTGAACAAATTCAAAGTGAATGGTATATTACCGCCCTACCTGCCAACATAGCCATTTTTGTGGACAGGGCTGGGAAACCTACCTTAGCTGAAAACATGAGAGAAGCACTTGCTGTTGAAAAACGCATCAACGCTCTAGAGAAGAAAGCTGCTTTGGAAGATAGAAAAGCTAAAAAAGTCTCATTTAAAGAGGATTCCAAGAAGAAAACCCCAAAGGACCCGTATGACATGGAGGGTTTACAAAAAGTCCTTAAAACGTTGTCTAACGAAATGGTTGAAATAAAGAAGCAGGTGGCCGAAACCTCAAACAAAATACCATTTAGGACTTTTAAGAAAACTGAAACAAAGCCACCCAATGTTATATCTAACGCAGATTCAGAGCAAGAAGAAGAGGAAGAGGAAACAACCTCACAAACCGATGATGAGGAAGAAGTAGCTGAATGCCACGGAATGTGGGATTTTATACTCCCAAACTCTGATACCGAGAATGAAGAAGAAGCCTTTCCGGTTACTACAAGAAGTAAAAGTACTTCTGAACCTGCCCAGGCAACTTCAAAGAAAAGGAGTGCAGGTGCTACCACAACAAAGGAAAAAGTTCCCCCAAAGAAGTCGCCTGTAGTAGTTCCCCAAAACCAGCCTTCAACTTCTAATTCTCCTTCAACATCCAAGACATTAGTGGTATCCGATTCAATGGAATATAACATTGTTGATGACATGAAGAAAACTAAGGCAAACATAACTATGTTTGAGCTTAGTAAATTAAAGCATCAGCAAAAATTACTTCTTAAAGAATTGAATGTTGTTCCCTCTACTCCCCTTCCCAGTGCAAGAGCTGCCAACGATTCAGGCCAACCTCCTTCAGGTATGGTTGAAGCTACCGATTCAGTTCTAATTGGAGATAGATCGAATTCTCATACTCCACCCTTCCTGCTGACCTATGAGATTTATAACAAAAACCTGCACAACTGTTTAATTGATTCAGGGGCATCATCTAATATAATGCCAGCTTCAGTTTGCTCTAAACTGAACATAGAACCCCAGAAGTCTGCTATTCATATTGTACAGTTGGACAGAACCAAAGTACAGGTTGTGGGAGAAATTAATTCCGTAACTATCAGGTTGTCTGCCGATCCCAGGATTGTACAGAGGATTGATATCTTAATCGCTGACATACCTGAATTCTATGGTTTAATTTTGAGTAGAGATTGGTCCGAAAAACTGCATGGGTATATTTCCACAGATTGGTCGCATATGTGGCTTCCCTACAAGGGAAAGCCAAATCAAATAAGGATCGATCGAGAGAAGCATATGACCCACACAGTTACTGAATTTGAGCAAGAAAACCAACCTGTAGCGTTCAACAACAAAATTTTGGGGAACTATTCGTCAGAGTCATTCTTTGGCAACTTTGTTGCCCAACCATCTCCTTTTTCAGTCAATCATTTTACATCTCAGATTGAAATTTTTCACAAACTGATAAGTCTAGATGTTTTAATGATGCTGAGGAAAATGTAAATATTTTTGTTAATACTCCTTTATTTTGGTCTTTATATTTTGATGGCTCTAAGTCCAGCGAGGGCTCAGGAGCAGGTTGCATTTTGGTTAGTCCACAAGGAGAAAAGACAATGCTATCTTGTAGGTTAGAATTTGACTGCACTAACAACACAGCCGAATATGAAGCTTTAGTCCAGGGATTATATAAAGCAATCGGCCTTAAAGTGCAATATCTAAAAGTATTCGGCGATTCGGAAATCATTGTCAAACAGGTGAGGAATGAAATTCATTGTCTTTCAAGTCACCTCAAGCATTATCAATCGCTAGTACATGATCTTACCTCACACTTTTCAGCGTTTAACATTTCTTCCATCCCTAGGTCACAAAACTCGGCAGCCGACCTACTAGCCAATGTAGCTTCTAAGCTTCTACCTTCTGAAGACTACAGCCTTGATAGATTTTCCGTAGAACTACTTTTTAGGCCTTCAATTCCCGACAATGTCACTAATTGGAGAGTATTTAACCACGATGAAGATATCTTGCAATTTCTAACTTCCGAAAAGTCCTATGACAATCAAATTATTGAGGAAAATGACCATGATCTACAGATGAAAGAAACACCTCAAGAAAATTCAATTCCTAAACCAGTGGTAAAGCTCGAAGATCTTTATGATATCAAAGACAGGTTTAAACCTGTAATTAATGCAAAGCTTCAAAGTTCTACCCTTAGGTTTGAATTGATAAATCTAGGTACTGATCATGCTCCTCAAAACATCAATTTAGGATTAGGACTTTCCTTGGAAGAAAAGGAAGCATTTATTAAACTGTTAAGAAAAAACAAACAGGTCTTTGCTTGGAAGTATGATGATTTGAAGACATATGATACATCTATTATCCAGCATACCATTCCTATGCTTCCTGATCAGAAACCGATTCAGCAAAAGTTAAGAAAAATACATCCAAATTTGGAGAGCCAGATAAAGTCGGAACTTAACAAGCTCTTGAAAGCCAAGATTATTTTTCCGGTTCGACACTCAAACTGGGTCTCTAATATGGTGCCAGTCAGAAAGAAAAATGGCGACATTCGAATTTGTATTGATTTCAGGAACCTGAACAAAGCGAGCTTGAAAGATAACTTCCCATTACCTACTATGGAGCAAATACTCCAATCAGTAGCAGGCTCTGAATTGATGTCCTTTCTTGATGGATTCTCAGGATATAACCAAGTTCTGGTTCATCCTGATGACCAACTTAAAACCACATTCAGAACAAAATGGGGAACATATGCATATCAGAAAATGCCTTTTGGACTCATAAATGCAGGAGCGACATTCCAGAGAGCTATGGATATAGCCTTTAGAGGGTTGATTAATCGAACAGTAGTCGTCTATCTAGACGATATTACTGTATATTCTAAAAAGAGATATAATCATTTGCATGACTTAAATCAAATCTTTCAGCGATGCAAAAGATATGGTATTTCTCTGAACCCAAAGAAGTCTTTCTTTGCTCTTGATCAAGGAAAACTCTTAGGCTTTATTGTATCCAAAGATGGCATTTATATTGATCCTGATCGGATCAAGGAAATTTCTGAAATCCCTTTCCCACACAATAAAAAGTCGATGCAGTCATTTTTAGGCCAGATTAATTTTGTTAAACGATTTGTTCCAGATTTTTCTCAAATTGTATTACCACTTCAGACAATGATCAAGAAGAATTCAGTCTTCAAGTGGGGATCAGAAGAAAAGCAAGCTTTTGATGTTATCAAGCAATCAATAATCAATGCCCCAGCCTTGAATACACCAATTTTTCTAATCATTTTACATTGTATACCATTGCGTCCGATGTGTCTTATGCTGCAGTTCTCACGCAGCCAAATGCTCACAATTTAGAAGCACCCATATCATTCTTCAGTTCAAATCTTCAGGGTGCCGAATTAAATTACTCCGATGTAGAAAAACAAGCCTTTGCCGTATTTAAAGCGGTCAAACATTATAGACCCTTTCTTTTAAAAACCCATACAAAAATAATAGTTCCTTTCCCGGCAGTTAGGCAACTATTAATCCAAAAAGAGCTGGGTGAAAAAAGGGCAAATTGGGTCACAGCGCTTCAAGAGTATGACCTAGAAATTAAGCCAGCAAAGATTGTTAGGGGCCAAGGTTTTTGCAGGATATTGGCAGGAGCATCCAACATTCCAGAATCAAGTGATACAGATCAAACTCAAGAAATTAATCAGATAAGTGTTACTGATTCTGGATCTCAATATGCAGATTTAATCTTTTATCTAAAGAATGGTTATGCACCTCCGAATTTGTCTTACAAAAACAAAAGGGCCATTAGATTAAAAGCGAAGAATTTTACAATCATTGATGACGTGCTTTTTAGACAAAATTATGATTCTATCTTGTTAAGATGCCTTGAAAAACCTGAAGCCCAAAAGGTTTTGCAGGAGCTACATGACGGACCAGCAGGAGGACATTTCGGAGCTGACACAACAGCTCACAAAATTATTCATGCTGGTTACTATTGGCCTACTTTGTTTAAAGATGCTCACGAGTACGTAAGGAAATGTCTAAATTGTCAAACTGCTAGCGGAAGACAACGTAAATCAGCTTTCCCCCTGCAACCAATCAACATTGAACAGCCATTTGAGCAATGGGGATTGGATATCATTGGGGAGATTACTCCAGCATCTTCCAAACAGCATAAGTATATCCTTACTGCTACCGATTACTTTACAAAGTGGGTTGAGGCAATCCCTTTAAAGACAGCAAATTCTGAAGCAATCATTGAATTCATAGACCAATTCATTATTACCAGGTTTGGTGTCCCAAATGCTCTTGTTTTTGATAATGCATCTTACTTTTCAGGCAATGCTATGTTTGATTTCGCCATTAAAAGAGGATTTAAGTTAAAATATTCTGCTAATTATTATCCCCAAGGAAATGGTTTAGCAGAATCTACTAATAAGAATCTGATTAAAATCATTAAGCGAACCATCGAACAAAATCAGAGAAATTGGCACAAATCCTTAGTGTTCGCATTATGGGCTGATAGGATAACATAGAAAGCTTCTATTGGAACTTCTCCATTTAATCTTGTCTATGGAAAAGAAGCAATCTTACCTACAAATCTTATTCTTCCTTCTTTAGCCCTAGTGCAGTTTATTGAGGAAACTCCTTCCTCTTCTATTCAGTTTAGACATGACCAGATCCTAAAATTAGAAGAGGAAAGAGAAAAAGCCAAGGTTATCCATGCCAAACATCAGCAAGTCATCAAAGCAGCTTTTGATTCAGTCTCATCCGGTTCAAAACAATTCCAAGTCGGTGATTTAGTTCTGAAATGGGACAAAGCCCATGAAGACAAGGGTAAACACTCCAAGTTCCAGAAGTTGTGGCTTGGACCATTTCAGATCTGTGAGAAGATAGGCCATTCAACCTTTATATTGCAAGATTTATCAGGTTTGAGAGATTCTCTCCCTGTTAATGGCCTTGTCTTGAAGAAATTCTTTCACTGAGAAGGTAACCCCTTCTCCTTTCATTTCAGTAGGATTTTATAGTTTGTAGGATTTTAAGAAATAAGGTTGTGAGATGTCTCCCATTGACCTTTTGTTGTGTTTGAAAAGTTGTCCCCATAGAACGAGAATGAACATTTGCTTTTAAAACGATAGAACTTTTAACCAAAAAGGATAATTTCTAGGAAATTAGATATCTTTGTATTCTGAAATCACAATTCAAATTTTGTCAACTCCTCTCAAAGCATAGAAATATTGTAAACCATTTTTTGTTTTTTAAATTGGTCTCTAAAGGTTATCCATACTAAGATAGGAATCAATCCAATCTCAGCATCTTCAACTCTTACTCTGTCATCCATTACTCTTAAGAAGAAGATTGTTCACCCCATTCACTAAAGTTTATGATTATTCAGAGTGTAATTCTAAAATATAAGATATTTAAGATAAGAGGTCTTATTATAAGCCTGCTTACCACGTTCATAGAGAAATAGTTTATCTGACATTACCAATACTGCAAACCAAAACAGGGTAATGGCTTGAAATTACAAGACAAGGGGTCTCATCACGAGCCAGCTTGTTCAGTTAAACTACTATCAGTGAGTGGCATTGTCAACAGCTGGCCACCAAACCAGGACAATGGCTTTTTATCTTATCAATGACAAAGAAGAAAAAGGAAATGAAATACAAAATATGAAAAAATATTTTGAATTCATTCTGTTAATCACACTCTTAATTGGATGGGACAATGGACAATCACATGGTTAAAAGGTATCCCTGTCGAGACTATATATGTTTGCTGGAAGCAGAGGCTCTACCTATGACAGATGAGTTTACTATAAAAGGCTGATTTGGAAAGGTATTCTATTTTATCATTACAAACCAATAAAGACCTATTTCAAAGCTTAGAATGTTTTTATTTTCTTAGAAAAGAGGAAGTCAACAAAATAGTTTCATTTTTCTCAGAATATATTGAAATCTAGTTATATTAGAAATTTCCCCATTGATTGAAACTCTATTTTCTGAAAAAGCTTAAATGTTTCTATTTTTTGAAAGAGATAACTGGTTCTTCCAGCGAATCGCCAATTGTTGTGCTCTACAACAACCCCCCATTTCATATCATCTTTACTTATAAATATTAACGTATGAAATGGGTCCCTTTAGAATTTAATTTGGTATCAATGCTATTATAATCCAAAAAGTCCAATAAATGAATAAATGCACTTTATAAAACTTTTTGGACAGACCCTTAAAAAGAAATCATGTAATGATTTGTCATTGCGATAAAGCGATCGCAAGATCGCATATCGCAATGACACATGAATTATAATTAAGCACCCCAAAGCTTTCCGCCGATGCGCATTCGGCGCATTCGGCGATCGGCGATATTCCATGTACATGTTATAATGCCCCATGCCAATAGTCCCGACGCGATATGCATTCGGCGAATTCAGCGATCGGCGACACGCTACAACAGTTGTGATGTTCCCAAACACTTGTCCCGATGCGATGCGCAATCGGGTATCGGCGACAATCTCACCCAAGTCTTATTGCGCTCAAAGCTTTTCACCGATGCGATATCGCATTCGGCGATCGGTGATATCCAATACACACCATTAAAGCGCACTAATCATACCCCCGATTGCGATCCGATAAAGCGCGGTTTTCAACGAAGAGCCGTTAAGTGATGGGATGGCACAATTCATTTGTAATAAAAGCTTGATCGCTCACGAAATCCTTCATCTATGCTCAACCTGCCAAAACAACCATTGCATGCTTAAGTGAATCGTTCACCCAAATAACGATATAATGGGAATTTAAGGAATGAAAGATTGAAAACGGCTAATTAATAAGATCATGTCCTAAAATCTTTTTACGGATTGTATCCGCGCCCATTTTAAAAGCTAAATCCTTCAGTTACGTATCTATTCATATGTGCTGTATCACTTAAGAGTTTTTCATCGCTATCTCTGTGTATTACGCCCAATTGCCTCTTTGTGCAGAATTCATTCATAGAAGCTAGGCCTGAGAAGATGGGAAAGAAGTCCAAGAAGACTGCAAGTGCTTCTACAACACCAATTGCAGGACAAGCGGCCGCAAACAAGAAGAAGGGCCTAATATCCGATACTACATGCACGGGGCTCACCAGAGTTACTTGGCAAGGCACTTATAACCTAATTGAAGCTGAGCAACCAAAAAAGACAGTGACAGAAGCTAGTGTGGACTTACTCAAGAAGTCTGATGCAACTCTCAAAGATTTGGCCGACTCTTTCCTTCACAGGATAGCGGCCAGAGAACAGATTCTTCCCTATACAGACGTTGTGCGATGGGCGATTGAAGAAATCCCCATCTTGGACAGAACTTTTAATACCAGAGATGGGAGGATTTTCGGATCATTTAAGCCAGATGACCTAAGGCAAATGTATCATTTGCCCGAGCCAGAGAAAATATATAACAAGGCCTTCCTGGAGAAGTTTGCAAGCGAGAATGAGATCGAATCTGAACCTATCAAGGATTGGAGGCAAAATCCCAACAAGCACAAGCACGAATCCTCCGGTAAGTACTCGGTCGATTCTTTGGCTTCTCCTTATTGTTATGCGCGGATTATGATGTGTAGGCTGTGGGGATTGCATGATTCTGCCAATTTTACCATTGAAATGGTTCCTTTAATGGAGGCAGCAGTAAACAGTTGGATTATGGATTGGGCTACTATTCTTTCGGATAAATTAGCAGTAGCTGTTCGTGATTTTAGATCTCAGACTGTTGTTTCAGAAAGGAAAATGCCCCCGTTCTACTATAGTGCATATATCTTAGACACCCTTTGTTTCAATTCCAAATTTCCTGTTCTCGGGTGGAGGTGGACTGCACAGGACCCTTCACCCATTCATATATATCATCAAAAATTGTGGAAGTCTTCTTATAAACACCACCTGTATCAAATCTGTAATGGTTTTATGGTACCCATTTACTATTCCATTTTTGATAAACCCATTTACAAAATTTCCTATCAAGCTTCCTTTGATTTACCAGCAGTAGCAAGTTGGTTTGGAGAAGAAAATTTCACCTATATCAGAGTTTTCGGCAATGAAGCCGACCCACATGTTCTTCCTCTATATGTTCCAGATAAGCTTCTAGCAAGGGAAATTGCATATCAAATCATGGCTGAGAGTACTACACAGACTCTCAAAAGAGAAAAGAAGAAGGGATGGCCACCTTTTCCCTTCAGATGTGGTGTTTATACTCTGCATGATCTTAAACATGCAGAAAAGGAAGCCACGAAGCTTCAGTCTTTAACTCTGGCCACGATCCCAAACAGACCATACGACCCAAAAAAGACTGCTTACACTGCATTAGAACAGGCCAAATTAACAAGGTTTGAGCATCAGGAAGATATGTTTGATGACCTGTTCGTTGCCTCCGAATCAATAGGTCATGCTAAAGAACTCGCTAGGATGCGATATAATGATGAGGGATTAACTGAGTTCAATAAACTCAGAGAACAGAGGTTGCAAACTCTGCCTCTGGATTTACTGGCAACAACCCCAGCGACATCATCAAGCGGACCTGTTCAGGAACAGTTCAAGGAACAGGAGGAAAGACAGAGAAAAGAACAGGCGGAGAGGCTAAAGAAAGAACAAGCCGAGAAACAGCAGAGAACACAGATGGAACAAGAAGGGAGAAAGAAGAAAGAACTAGAGGAAAAGCAAAAGAGGGAACAAGAAGAGAAACAGAAAAAAGAACTAGCAGATAGGCAGAAAAAGGAAAAAGAAGAAAAACAGAGGAGAGAAAAAGAGGAGCAGCAGAGGAAAGAGCAGGAAAAAGAACGAAGCGAGTCCCATGCAGAAAAACAGAAACAAACCACCTTTGATCCTGAATTGCTTCAACAATGGAAGCAATTTGACTTTATTATCAGTGGAAAGGAAGGTTCAAAAGAAATGGACACCTCCAAAACAACTGATACACAGGATGTTACCTCTCCTGAGGTTCTAAGTGGAACCAGCGGCCCACCAAGTTCTAAGAAAGTTGAAGTTATTCCAAAAGACCCCTCTGACCAGATTATTCTACAGATAGAAGATATTCTGCCATTGGATGTTTTCTACAGCCCAAGACACAGGGCAGTTGTAAAGCGATCAAGGAAGAGACGAAGGATTGATCAACCTTCTATCTTCCCAGAACAAACGGTCACGGGTAATGTAGTATGGAAGGAGGAATTGGATCCCTCCGATGACTTAACAAAGCTATCACAGTATGCGGGCGCTTATTCGGCGGCAACAATTGACAAAGCATCGGAGGTGAGCCTTCTATTGAAGAATAAGGACCAAGAAATCTTTGCGTTACAGGCAGAATTGGTTGAAACAAAGCAAAGGGCAGCACAAGCAGAAGAACAGTTGCTGGCGCAACAGCAAGAGAACAATCAGTTGACTCAGCAATTGCAAGCGGAAAGGCAAAGGATTGATCAGGGTGCGATCCAGAAACAAAAAGAATTGTCGGAGGCGTTGGAAAATTTGAGAGCGGCGAATGAGCAAATGATAAAGACCAAAGATGAGCAAATTGCTCAAATGTCATCGCAACTGGAAAAGATGAAGGGCGCGTCGCAGGTAAAAGAGTTTAAATCAGAGGCATTATTGATAAACAATGCGTTGATATCTCAGGTCAGACTCTTATGTCAACAGATCACTCAAGCTGAGCCACTGTGTGAGCTAACTACAACAATAAATCAGCAGGTAGAAAAGGCCAGGACTGAACTAGATCAAGCGGACGAAGCCATTACTGCATATCTTGACTGGCAAGATACTGATTTAGGAAAAGCAGCAAATTTGCCCAGGATCAAAGAAACACATAAAGATATACTTTTCACAGAATGGCACACTCAAGTGATGAAAGCAGAAAGGGCGGCTTCAAGATGTAAATCAACCGCCAGCAATCTAGTGGATCTAGTCAATAACACTCTTTACCTGGCCAATATGATTTCTCAATGTACATCGGGAAAGATGAAAACTACAAATACATTAGAGCAAACATGCTACCCTGAATTAGAGGAAAAAGGAAGATTAATCGCTGGAGTTAAAAGCTTAACCTCAGATGCATATTGGTTCTTTTTAATCAAGCCACATACACAGAGATCTGCCCTAAACTTCCTTACAGACGCAATCGGGTGTATAATTCCCGATATCCAAGATGCCACCTACGCTGCACAGCTCAGTTCGCGCCTCAACAAACCCCCAGAAGTTGAGCCAATGCTTGCAATAAATCAGCTCAGATTCAAAGGAAAGCAGCCGACTTAATGAGTCACCCTCCCGCTTGCCAGATCGCCAGCCAAAACAGGATCAAGAGTTATTGATACCAGCTTAGTAGGATTTCTGTTTAGTAGATATTTAAATTAGATTAGTATTTATAGACCCTTTCATTGTTTTGGAAAGGGTCGTAAAATTTTGTAACAGACTTAATAGGCTGAAGTTTGCACTACTGTGCTTCAGTCGCTATTCTTTTATGAAATTGGACCAGTTGTTCTGAATTTGACATCAAATTTTCTAATGCAATTGTGCACTATTGCCTTTGTGGAGGACGATTTCTGTGTTGGAGGAAGAACTGCTAATAGCGATTGATATTTGGGAATGTCCCGCATCTCATATGGTACTTTTATCTACGTCTGAAGTCATTCCTTTTATATAAATTGTTATGTCATATATTCTTGCTATTGTTGAATACATGTATGCGTTGTAACAGCAAATCTCTATCTCAGCCCCTTATTGGATGTTTTGCGATTTGCCTTTTCCTTTAATCATGCATGTAACAATGATATAAATGATAAAGTGTAGTAATTTCGCTGTTATCGCTTTGTGTAACTATTTATGCACAGCAATCTTGAATAATTTAATATCTATGTTTAGAGACAGAGTCATCTATATGCCTGTCTAAAAGCTCAGACCATCAAACGCTACACTTTAGAAAATCGATAAGTTCCCGGGATAGATCATAGTTATAATATTTTTGCCAATAGTTTTAGTTATTCGCTTATCGCCAGCATATTCTATAAGTCACTCATCCATCCCGTCTACCTATAATTTTTGGGAAACTGGTCCCACTATCCCCAGTCGGAGCCACTATTCCAAACGGAAAAGGAGTTGTATCAAGGTCCGGACCGGGTGGTTTCCCCTATGTTGTTGCAGCGATTTTCGAGGCATCAACACTACCAAAAATAATCAAGGTCACATCTCCATGTCTTCAGCTGAACCCTCTACTCCATCATCTATACACGAACAACTCCCTCTAAGTTGCTTTGTTGTGAACACTATGATTCACTGTCCCTCAAAGTAGCTCAGATATGCTCTGAAACCATGTTGTTTTTCCACAACCTTGGGACTAGGATAGAGTCTTAAAATCTTTGACGCTACCAAACTAAGAATCACAACAATACTACTTTCCACAATGGAATATGAATAACAATAAATCTACTAGTGCACAAAATATGGACAACTTTTTACAATTTTCAGCCCAGCTTCGTTATATTCATAAACATAGAATACAATATTCTAGGGCTCTCGTACAAGGGATAATCGTTGTCATACATCCACTAATATAAGCTATAAGATTAGGTCTTCGTCTCAGTCCATCGATAACCATTCTACCCTCAACAAGATACTCTAGACATCTAGCTGATGTAGTCGACTCTCTTAGCTCCTCTTGGTCATACCCTATACCTTCCTAGTCCTTTGGCTCCCGATTTGCAACACTGCCTCTATTAGCGATCCAGGCCCATCAGACCAGTGAACCTCAGCTATCCAATATGCTCACTAGTTGTGCCTTAGTCCATCAAGGGCACAACACATCGAGATTCCTGTCGATTTTTTCACATCTCAACTTGTGAACAACTCTCAATATCCCCATTACTGCTCCTTAGGTACTCAGGGACTTGAGCCAACTATGGTCTTCCTGCACTACTCTAATGAAGACCAACATAGGGCATAGAGGGTTGCCACCTATCATTGCAATATGTCCATCTCCAATAATGAAAAAGGGCTAGGAAGACTGCCAATCATCTATTGTAGACATCCTTCTTCACATACAAGTCTAGGGCTTCTCAACTTCTCCTATGGTTCGTCAACCCTTCAGCTCAACAACTGCAATTATAGAAACCACCTAAGTCCATGAATATGGTGCACATCGGGCTCCAACTTGGGCACTATCACACTATAATCCAACAAACCATGAATGCCCAATTCACTATCCACACTTGGTCCACTCTCAAGCTTCCCTCCAACATACCACAAGTGACCAATACTTGTTGTACCATCTGGGCCTAGTTAGGGCATCCAACTACCTACGAAACCCTTCCTCTTAGCTACCAACATGCTTCCAAATTTTCCTCTCTTAGGATATCATCCACTAGCATCAATTGAACCTTAAAACACCAATACAATACGTATAGATCCTTGCTAAGATTCTGTGTCACCCTGGTGCAGTCTGCTACATGTTCAGACGTCACTCACACTTCTTGCACTCTCATTCTTGCACTCGTGTTCCTACACTCATGTTTTCCTGCACTTGTTCCTGCACTCGCGTGTTCCTTCATTTTCATTCCCACACCTACACATTCTTGCACTCGTGTGTTCCTCCACTCGTACATTCCTGCACTCACATTCATGTGCTCGCGTTCTCACACTCGCGTGTTCCTTCACTCGTGTTCCTGCACTTGCACATTCCTGTACTGGCACAACCTTTCTTGATGTGTAGACTATGAAATAGTCTTCTTAGATATGTCTACATGCTTCACACTTGACCTATATTTATAGGCATAAAGTGGCTCCAATGAATTTGTCTTTTAGCACTACTTTAACCTGAAGCTGGCCTACCCAAATAGACAAAATTACCCATCTTAACTTCTAAAATTCATTTCTTTTCAACCACAACTCAAAATCAAATGATTTTCGATTCTTCAGATTCATCTCGACGATTACTATTATCCTCATCCACCACATCAACATATTAATCATAGTAACATACCAATATCATCAACCTCAAAATGACGACACAAACTACAACAATGACCATTACGAGAAATAGCCAACATGCATGCACGATAGATACATAGACAATCGTACATGCATACATAACAATCACATCTACCCCAATGTTCAATGTTGCAACCTCACTCTGATACCACCCCTTCCCACATTGACTCATGGTCACAAGCTCATCAAGGTAAACATGAGAGGAGTGTCACTATGACTTGACCTGACCTCCTAGTCCCAGTTAAGGAAGTGGGACCTAAAGACTAACTACAAACTAACATCCTATAGGGACTAGATATCATCCACGAGCTGAAGAAACACCTAAGGTGGTGAATCCCTAATTTGGAACCTTGTTTCACTAAACTATGCATATAACTGCACCCTTCAAACTGCCTGCATGTGGTATTGAGCCTCCAACCACACTCAACAGCCTTTCTCCATGCAACTATGACCAAAGGTCTCTAGTTTTGTCTCTGAGGTCCCAGGATTTGAGCCACTTTTCTAGGATACTATCTACACCACTGACCAAATTTCCTTTAACTTTATAGAATCATATTTATCATAACGAAAATGTTAACCATTCAAACTTGAAGGCAGAACTTGACCTAGATTGCCTAGAACATAATAGACTTTTCATCAAATCAATGGAAAGTATGTAAGCTACAGGACATGAATGCATATATGATCATAAGAGGCTGAGATTAATATAAGAATCATCAAGAAGGCTCTATTCTCTCTCCACATAGCTGCAACAACACTTATTAGTCCATACATTCATCAAAAATTTGATAACTAAACAAATTATGACAAGAGCCATAGATAACATACATGATGTAACCAACATACAACTAGAAAATAACTACCATAAAAACCATGGAAACTCAACCATAATATCACCAACATAATCACTAAAACTTCTCATAGATCACAATAGTAAATTGTTTCATATTAATATATGAAAACAAAAACCAAGTCAAGTATTTCCATGTACGAGTGAACCATAGATTGGGTTGAACAAAATATATTTTTCAGCCAACCACCCCCGTGCCATATTCCAAGCATGAATATGGGATCTCATTGAATAAACCAAAACAAAACCTAACCAGAGCTTCTAGAGGTTAAACAACCTAAACCCTCAACCACAGTGGTTCGACCTCTATGGTCGGACATTACTAACATCAACTAGATTAGTATCTACCCAAGATATCTAGGGCTTGAGTAACTAGTAACTCAACCCACAACCCTCTAGAGTTCTAGATGATTTATCCAACCTGGATCTATGGACTAGTAACTCAACCCACCATGGGATCCAGAGCATTTGTCCAACCGAGGCTCCACGACTATTAACTCAACCAATGTTGTTCCAAGGCTTATAGCACATTTTTTCCAACCCACATCCATAAAGAAGTTAAGCACTAATTAGAAAAACAACAAGTGGAAAAACCCACAATACCATGGCTATGCATAAAATGGAAAGGAAAGGCTAAAACCACTATCAATCTAACCAAATATCCATGCCAATGACAACACATAACCAGAAAATCACATGCATATATCATGCATCCAAAAATCAGCAAGGAAATCACAAATGCAATCTTTTACCTACGAAGCAATCCAACTGTAGTTGTTAATCCAGTTGTTTCCTTGCACTTTTTTTTCTTTCCTTTGTCTTTTTTCTCCAATCCAAGTGAATACCCATGTGCTCCAAGAATTCCCTATGCGTGCAAGAGTACGAGAGAATGAGAAATTGGAATGAGAGCTTTAAAACTGAAGTAACAAAAGGTTTTCAATTGATCCTCAGAAGCCTTTTTATCATTGAGGCCTCTATTTTCTTCATTTTCCCCAATTTTTCCTGTAATTTCATCTCATGTAAATTTTTGTCTCTTCACCTTCCTTTTCTTCTATTTTCTTTGATTCCATAAACAAATGTCAATGATTGTCACTTTGCCTTTGCCAATTTCCATATCCATTAATTAATCACAATTGATACCACATCACTATGTTTTTTCCAAAATTCAGCTTGGAATATGTATCGCATGGCCTTGGTCTTGTTTTATTTACAGGGAAATTCAACCAAAAGTTGTGACAAGATTTCCCAATTCAATTAAGATATCATAACTATATAACATTGATTTCTGCTATCAAACCAAAAATTGTCTTTATAATCATGTGCTTCATTGCTTCCTTTTCTATGATCTGATGTAACTATTACATCTCAAACCTTCCCCTTTTATGATTTTTACATTATTCCCATTAAGGATATGGTTGCTCCATTCTCTCCATGATCATATGGAAATTGGAATGAATGCTCTCTATTGTCCCCATGATCTTATGGAAATTGGAATTAATGTTATCTTTGCTGTAATTTGGTTGCTTGATTTTTAAAAAATATTTGGCCTTATCTCTGTAGTGCAGGGAAGTCTCTAGCAGTTTTTCCAAACTCATCATCTCTGTTAGAGTCGGTCTTTACAGCCCTTCGTCAGAGATCTGTTCGGTTTTTTGCATATCATTCTTACATGTCTCGCTCATTCCACTTCGTTGCATTTCGCTAGGGGCATGCCATTGACTGACGAGAGGGTCTGATCATCTTGTCTTTCCTCATGCTTGTACCTGTAGAGCTAATTAAAATTCCTCAAAAAAAATCACTAAAGTTCAGGTCACGTCATCACGTTCATAAATGATTATTTTCATTAAAAAGAGTCTTTAGTCCTAGAGTCTAGGGTTTCAAGTCTTTGGATATATGTGATAAAAGCTCGCAGGCCATGAGGTTGGTTTCGAAAGTTTCCTATTTCATATTTTTATTCCCAAAAACATTTGAAGACATTTTTTAGTTCAAAACTCTGTTTTGAATTGGAAACTGTCAAATTTAGTTTTTGTAATATGGATGTATTTGTTTGACCATAAGAGGTTTCAAAGCAAGCCTCTGATTTTTGCCAAAGCCAAATGCCAAAATTCCTGCAAAAAAGTCAAGACAATCATCAGTCAGAGATTCAGAGAAAGAATGAAAAATCAAAGACAGAATTGTATTAAATGATAAAGTGCCAAAAGCCAAACATTATAAAAGTGGGTTATGGTTTAATGAGATATTTTATAATCCACTATAAAGCATGGAAAACAAATCATTTTCACAAATTTCTCAAAGCAAGACCAAAATAGAGTGTTGAAGATGAAGTGGAAACGTTTCAAGGTTGTGGAGTTGAAGGAGAAGTGCGCGCTACGCACAGAGAAGGCACGCTACGCATTGGGAGCGTGCTACGCATACAAATTCAAAGCCAAAAAAAATTTGCTCCTTCGTCCGGATCCACGCCAAATCGCCTCCAACTATTTGCAAATAGTCTGATTTCAGTACAATGTCAGAGACGGATTCAGTTTATGAACATGAGCATGGCAGTGATTCCAAACCAGAAATTAATGTGCCACGGAGGTCTCATAAAAGTGGAAAAAGTGGTAAGCAACTCAGGGAGGAACCTACTTCTTTGGCTCAATTGCATGCTTGCCCGCTTGCAATGGATTGTTTTCGCTATCAGTCATGCTACCACTATTGTGAGTTGATTTCACAAATTCAGCACCATCATGAGCTAGCTCGTCTATTTGTTCTACACTTACATGATGGCCATGTAAATCTTGCCGGAGTAGATTTCATTCTGTCACTAGAAACCATTGCTCAGGCCACCGGAATACCAAATGTAGGAGAGGAATGGAACAAGAGACAATAGCTAGATAAATTCTACTATGAGCCATACATCAAACCTGGGTTTATAAGGCAACTAAGCAGGGTATTTCCATTCAGATTTCTAAAGGATGAGTTTGCACCCTTGATGAAGCTTATCATTCGATATTTCAGTTGTGAGGGCAGATTCTCGCGCCTCTATATGTACCATATTCGTTTGTTGATGCATTTCACGAGGGTATGTATGATGAGCATTCCATACTTCATGTATCGCAATATAAAGAGGATGGCATATCTTGTACAGAGGAAGACCCCAACACAGCACCATAGAAGTATATATCATTACGCGCTGATCAAAATCATTGTGGTACAGCAGCTCACACAGCGGGCCATTACCTGGGAGGATTTCATCTCCCGTGACTTCTTCACAGCGCCACAACCGCCTCCCGAGGTAGTTCATGATGAGGGAGAGCCTTCACATCAGCTTGACATTCCTGAGACCGATCATATTAGTGCTCCAGTGTATGTGACATACCAGCGAGGCCACAAGGCCTTATTTGCAGCTACACGACGAGTACTATCTCCACATGGCATGGAAGGGGTCTCGCCTTCTTCTTCAGCACAAGTACAGGTTTAGGACAGAGGCAAGAGGTCGATGCATGAGGAGAGCCCATTAGGAAGCCATGATATTGATGTTACACTCACTGATGTGGATGGGAGCTATCCTGGCTTGGAACTGAAAGAGGTCATCCAAAAGCAGAAGGCTGAGATTGACAGCTTGAATGAGAAGTTGCTGAAGGCAGAATGTCTGATCAAATATTTAGAGCAGTGCAATAAGCAGCTAGAGGACCAGCACACACTTATAGAGCTGCGACAAATTCGTGAAGATCGAAAGTTGGCCCTGTTATAGACATTTTTGTGCCCTACAACCCCAAGCATGAAATGTCCATAAACCAAGGGCTCCTAAGTCCTAAAAGTGTTGTTCTAACCCCTAAAGGAACAAGGTCAACAGATTACAGCTTCTCCTAGAAGTTCTCCATGAAAAACTACTCAAAATTGGTCAAAACAGGATCATTGCAGCTGCTCCACTAGCTAGGTGCATTGCATCTCACCCAAATGCACTGTGAGGGTGCGTTGCATTTCAAAAGTCCCTTCTGTGGGGTGCGATGGGCGAGAAATGACAAATGGCAATGTCATTCCGCGAGCTGGAGAGGCAATGGAAGCTTCCAGAATCTTCTTTTGTGACACTTGCCTCACTGAATTCGACCAAGGATGAGTAAGAGACCCTCAGTCTCCAAGTGGAAGCAAGAACTATCAGAGAGAAGACACTAATCAAATCACAAGTTGACTCATCCCCCTTACAGATATCTATATATGGATCCCTCATCCCAGAGATCCAGAGGCTGGAATTTTGCATATTGTAAGGAATTGTTGTTGGTTTCTAGAGACAAACATCAGATTGTTGGGTGATCTATGCTTTGTTTGAGGTGAAGAGGGGCTTCTTTGCTGGGAGGTTGATGCTGGGTCAGAACAACTGGTTGTAACTCCTCCTGGATCTTTTCTTGTTTATCAATAAAAGCTATTTGAGCTTTTCTCCATGCTTTTGTATCATTGATGCTTGTTATATTTGTATGGTCAATTTACATCTGATCCTAGATTGTTTATGAATATAGACCCATGTCTTTGTATAGTGCTATGCTTCTGTGATCTTATAGGTACTTTGTGAAGCTGGGCGTGCAAGGGAGCAGGTAGCTGAGGACTATCAAAGAAGAGAGGGATCGAATCAAAGGATTAGCGCAAGACAGAGGTTGGTATTTCTGTTCCTCTCTATCTATAATTCATAAAGGAAAAACAAAAGTAGCTTTTCTCTGTTTGTTTCTAAGGCAGCTGTCACACCTTAGTGGGATAGAGCAGTTCTATATAGACACTTTTCCCTGTAACAAAATGGCGACTCCACTGGGGAGATAATTAGTTTGTTTGTTTATCATTCTTTGTTGTTTGTTTCATAAACTTACAAGTAGCATTCGAACTGCATTTGCCATAACAAATGCAAAGTAGATGACTCCTGCTTCAATCCATTCACTGGATCTGTTTATGATTTAAACAGCTGATTCACAAACTATCTGATTGCCCTTGTGATAGCTCTTAGATCCTCCTTAGATCTACCCCTGATTGTTGCATTACTTATTGCTTTTTACTCGGCCAAAAACCAAGAACTGAACTGCAAACTGTGACCTGGAACCCGAACAGAGTCTCGTTTCTGGCCCAGCACAGGTACTGTTCAGAGATTCTGAATTTCAGCACACTTCCCGAAGGGACAACCTGCGTTGCATTTCAGATTCCATGTGTTACAGGTGCGCTGATCAGACTAGCTCTGTGCAGTTGTGGCTTCTGTGGATCATCCTTTCCAGTTCTATTCTTGAATTTTGATGCCTGTGATTAGTATATGTCTGTTTGAAACACCTTTTCCTTGCTATTATTCCGCCTCCTTTGTACAAAAGAACTGTAGATGTTTTTGTGTGTTTGTTGAGTCATTTACTGTTTTCCTTTGCAAAAGTAGCGTAGTCGTACTGTCGTCCTTTGATTTGAATCTGTCGCAAGTGTCGATTTCGATCATAGGAGAAAGTTTGATTGTTGTTGATGGTCGATTATCCTGTTACTATTGCCTTTGGTCTGAATTTGTAATTTTCTAGTGTCAAAAACAAGTATTCATTTCAAAATCCTAAGGTGTCGTAATCATCTCTATTTTTTATTTCGAAAAGAAGCTTGTTTATATTTGTCGCTTGAAAAGAAATTCAGATTTGTACATCAACTTTCTTTTTAGCATCCATATACTAAGAAAGTCGAAAACAAATACATGCATGTGCATTTGCATATAGACAGTCTGTTTGGCTTGATTTAGGAAAGTGCATTTACAGTGTGCTCTTTGCTCTTTGTGAAAAGATTCTGTCTTTCTCTTCCCTAGTAGCTAGGATTTTCATTGCACAAAAGAGATAAAAAGTTTGTTTATCATCTTTAGATTGCATTTTAAGGAATTACATCTACATCTCGTGGTGAACCCGAAAGGAAAACTTCATAAACAAGATCAACTTAAAATAAATTCAATGAATCTAACAACGCTTTGGAACTTAACACACAACATTTAGAGGTCTAAGCTAGAGACGTATTCCGGCGTCGTAAAGCCTGGTAACTGTTGTCCTCACTGATGGTTGGGTGATTCCTCCACTTTGAGACGACAAGTGCCAGTACGGACTTGTGCTCCCATGTACCGTCGAGTATATTTTGGGAGACCCCTATAGGCTTAAATCCTTTATCCATAGGAAGCCGTGTCTGCCACCCTATCGATCGCAATGCATTGAACACAGCATTCGGGAAGATTGACTGCCGTACCGTAAAAAGTATTCTGTAGTTTTGCGATTGGTTTGGTACTCCCTCTACCTAGATTTCCAGAGCAGTCCCTTTCGTTCCTTTTCATACTCCTTAACGGAAAAGGTGAATCTGAGCACTTGTCACTTCAGGCTCATTAAAAATCGAAAGCGACTAGAGTCATCTTTTGTTTTTTCTCGACTCTTAAAAACTGAAAAAACAAGTTGTGTCAAAGCGTCTAAAAATTTATTTTAAACGGAATATTCATTACCCCTTTCCTACGTTGATCTTGGGTTGAGAAAATGGAACCCACCAACCAAGGAATTACCCTTGGAGGAAATCCTAGTCCCTTCTCCTCTTGGGGAGATGTTGGTGCACCCCATATGGCCACATTGTCGCTTCCAGAACTGACAATTGGTTTTCCTGTATGGCTCTTCTCAACCTCTGTCGTTTAGAACGCCACTATTCCTGAACAATCGAATCAGAAATTAGACGAGTCCAGAGTTACCCATCAACCTTCTACTTCCTGTAATTCTTCCTCTCTTCCTTCCCCTTCGCTTGATGGGGCTGGTAAAGCCAAAAGTCAAGTTCCTAAGGAGAAGAAGGAAAAGAAGAAGAAAGAGAAGAAGAAGTAGGAGCCAAAAGCGAATGGGGGCAAACGAGTGTCGTCTAACGAAAATCCACACACTGCACCAACCAGGCCTAAATCGCCATGTGTCATTTACAAAGGAGACCACTTTCACAGAGATTGTCCTTGCATCCCTCGGATCTTAAGGGACTGGTCTCCTCGTTTGCACAACCCGGTGTCGTCAACCTCTGATGATCATGTTGAAAACACACTGTGAAAGTGAAGCCCTAGGACAAAAAGGAAAATATAGATTTCCTTGTAAACTGCGCGAAGGAGATCATGCCCTCCACCGTTGTCCCTTCTTAGACGAAGCTAAAAGAGTTTTAGATGATCGTCTGGTTTCACCGTTACGACTTCCTCCTAGATATAAAAAAACTCTTGCCGAGTCCATCACTAGTTGAAAATCAGGCTGACCCGCTCAGGTGGTCGGCCGAAGCATCTGTCATTGATGATGAACCATCTGAATCCATACCAGATGAAAGTCAAAAGGTCGAGGCGGTAGTTGACTCGGTCTTGCCTTCAGAGGCTCCATCTTCAGATGATACAATCACTGAAGAGAACAAAGATGACACCGTCCAAATTCTTTTCATAAGCACAGACTCCAATGAACATGGGGGCAGTCTACCCGTTCCTTTACCGTAGGAAGGAAGTTCGTCAGAGTCGTACCCGGCCGTCTATTCAGTCCCACCTCCAATCAACCGTGTTGTCTCCTTCGACTGGAATCAACTAGGCAGACCCCATTTACCAGCCAGTATACCATTCCGGATTATTGTTCAAATATATAGAATGGTTATGGCTGGTACCATCATAGATGAGGGGGCTTCTGTGAGTATCCTTTCCTCAACTGCTTGGAAAGTGCTTGGTTCGCCATCGCTTTTGCCTGAGATGAGAAATCTAACAGGCTTTGATAAAGGAACCAGTCGACCGTTAGGGATCCTTCCCGATGTGCCCATAACATTGAGAGGGAAAACCGTTCACATGAACGTAATGGTAGTTCAAGGATCCCTAGATTACAATCTACTCCTTGGACGAGACTATATTTATTGCATGAGAGCCATTGTCTCATCACTCTTTAGAGTGATGTGTTTTCCGCACGAAGGAAGAGTGGTCAAGCTCGTGGGCCAGCTTTCATTTCCTGGATCACGCATAGCAAATAGTCATATACCATCCCTAAATGGTCTTTTCACGCAAGAAATGTCTCAATCTCCAGTCCGTCCACCCGATGAGCGCGAGTGATTCGGGGGGACATGACTGAAACCCAGGGGGCATGCACCCTGGTCTGCTTTGGCAGGAAAACTTCGGGTATAAGGTAGGTTTCCACGAGAAAATATGACTAGTCTGTACCCCCGTCTGTGATTGGAAGAGGGGGTTATTCTGGAACAAGATTCTCTTGTCAAAGTTATGTGAGTTGGCGGGCATCGCCGCTCACCTTTGTTTGTTTCGATAGACATCACTGAAGAAGTGTTTTGTTTGCGCTGTGAATAGAGCAATCTTTGGGTAACCTGTAAGAGGTAGGCCTCTCTCGGTAAAACAAATGCTTTAACAGACTAAAGAAGGGGTAACCTTGAAACTCTGTTTTATACCTGGGGGCATGCAAACCTTTTGGAGTGCAAGCGAAGAGCGGTTATTTATTTTTTAAATTTATAGGACCTCAAACCCTTTAAACTCGTAGGACTGGTCGTTTCCTAACTTGCATAAAGAAAGGATGTGGGGCAAATATCTAAAAGTTTCCGTTTTTATATGAGACATTCTTATCACACGACTGGATTAATCGAGCAGTTTTAGCACATAGTTCAAGCTCGTTAAAAAATAAACATAAGACATGAGCAAATGTTTCCACCCGCAATTAAGCTCGTTAAAAAATGAACTATTCCCCGGTAAATAACCATCGTGAATGTAGTACTTCAGCGATTAAAGCCTTGGTTGTGTTTGCACCATCACCTCCACTTTCTCATTGGCCAATCATTCACCTCCATTTGATTGTTTACCCATTTTGAGGAACAACTGCGAATAGTGATTTCACTAGCCATCCTTGTGACACTGCCGTGATTGGAAAATTCCAAACCTTACCTGGAATTAGCTGCTACCCGTTTTATCACTCATTCCTCAAAAGATGAGTCTCCGTTAATCTCTTTTCAACTGACTCGTAAAATATGAAAAGATTGCCGAGCCATTGGCCTCTCCAGCTCGTTAAAGGGACAGGAAGTGGTATCCCTCCTCTAGATTTTAATCTTTTTGGACCCAAGGGATTATTACACAAAAAGATCGAGCGCTTGTTTTGTTCGGCTCGTTAAAAGTATCGAAAATTCATCCCTTCTGTATTGTTTTATACTTTTTCGGACTTAAGGGATTAGATGATGAAAAAGGAATTTTGGAGTTACCTTTACGTTCCTTTTCAAACTCTCTAAAATTGAAAAGGACCGAGTTATCTTTGTCATTAAACTCATTAAAAAGATTAATAGCGACAAACTTGTCTATAGACAAAAATGAGTTTCACTATCGCTAGGCTCGTTAAAACATAGGGATGGGTTTGCCCGAAGGGCAAATTATAGAACAAGCATATGTTATCCTCCTCAAGCTTGACAAAAATAAAGAGGTACTGGTCAGCAATGACTGGGGAAAAATTGGGAAGAAAACTCAAAGAAACTTTGTTGGTAGCAAGTCGCTCTTGAACATGACACTTCCACTCCATATCCGAGTCGGGTTGGGTTGTTTCATTCACCGGTCACATCACCACGGTCACGCCATACCATCCACATTTGGGGTTAATGCTACCAATCCATCACATCAGTGTTGCCGATATGTTCAAGAGAAGTCATCCAGAGAAGTCACCTGTGTCTCACCCACTGCCATACATTATACTCCATTCTTTCATGACCGCCACCCTGAACCTTATATCACCAGATCGTTTTCACCTCCATCAAAATCATTTGTTCCGTTCCGTGTCATTGATGTGGGATTCATTAAGGCCCTCCTTTGACGCATCACTTCTTGTTGACATCAGCTCATTATCCAAGAAGTTGATCTAGGAACACCCCATTCAGTACTTTGAAGCTTGCATGCCTCAATGGCAAGTTTCTCACTTCCGACGACAGGTATACATCAATGGCCTTCGACCGAAAGATTTTGCGTGGTGTTCGACGCCAAGTCCTTTATTCACACCACGTGAATTGTACTGCAGTACCTTGAGGGTCATTATCATTATCGGTGATTCCTCTCGCGCTTGTTAATAGTTTACATCATTGACTGGTAATGAAGCGATGTCTTTCCATGTTCGACTTCAGAACATTTCTCACATGGATCAACTTGTACTTTGAGTGAAGATCGGACAAGATTGAAGACCCCGGATCTAGTTTCATCCATCCAGGCTGCGATATATATTCAGGGAAATAAAGACATTAAATGTACAACATTGCAGCACAGATAATCATCCTACCAAAAGGATGATGGCTCTATCAGAATCATCAGTCTACACTCAGACGGTTATCTATCCTATGTACATGAAAATGAATTTATAAAGCCGAGCATGGGAATGCCCGCCTCAGCTAGATCATGAAAATATTATGAAGATAATGTATTGTATTGTATCTTATTACAGGTCTCCTCCCAGCATTGAAAGAACTTCAGATCCTCATAATAAAGCATTTCACCCGACACCAAAAGGTTAACGGCCTCATACTTTAGGGGGCAACTGTTATAGACATTTTTGTGCCCTACAACCCCAAGCATGAAATGTCCATAAACCAAGGGCTCCTAAGTCCCTAAAAGTGTTGTTCTAACCCCTAAAGGAAAAAGGTCAACAGATTACAGCTTCTCCCAGAAGTTCTCCATGAAAAACTACTCAAAATTGGTCAAAACAGGATCATTGCAGCTGTTCCACTCGCTAGGTGCGTTGCATCTCACCCAAATGCACAGTGAAGGTGCATTGCATTTCAAAAGTCCCTTCTGTGGGGTGCGATGGGCGAGAAATGACAAATGGCAGTGTCATTCCGCGAGGTGGAGAGGCAATGGAAGCTTCCAGAATCTTCTCCTATGACACTTGCCTGACTGAATTCAACCAAGGATGAGTAAGAGGCCCTCAGTCTCCAAGTGGAAGCAAGAACTATCAGAGAGAAGACACTAATCAAATCACAAGCTGACTCATCCCCCTTACAGATATCTATATATGGATCCCTCATCCCAGAGATCCAGAGGCTGGAATTTTGCATATTGTAAGGAATTGTTGTTGGTTTCTAAAGACAAATATCAGATTGTTGGGTGATCTATGCTTTGTTTGAGGTGAAGAGGGGCTTCTTTGCTGGGAGGTTGATGCTGGGTCAGAACAACTGGTTGTAACTCCTCCTGGATCTTTTCTTGTTTATCAATAAAAGCTATTTGAGTTTTCCTCCATGCTTTTGTATCATTGATGATTGTTACATTTGTATGGTCAATTTACATCTGATCCTAGATTGTTTATGAATATAGATCCATGTCTTTGTATAGTGCTATGCTTCTGTGATCTTACAGGTACTTTGTGAAGCTGGGCGTGCAAGGGAGCAGGTAGCTGAGGACTATCAAAGAAGAGAGGGATCGAATCAAAGGATTAGCGCAAGATAGAGGTTGGTCTTTTTGTTCCTCTTTATCTATAATTCATAAAGGAAAAACAAAAGTAGCTTTTCTCTGTTTGTTTCTAAGGCAGCTATCACACCTTAGTGGGATAGAGCAGTTCTATATAGACACTTTTCCCTGTAACAGGCCCGGAAAAGACCTGGCGATTTGACACCTTTTGAGCGGCAATTTTGGCTTGAGAAAATAAATCGACATCTGAAGGAATTGTTGGCGAAGGCCAATAGAGACAAAAACATGCTCCGTCATATGAAACATGACTATTGGGCTCGCATGCACGTTGGCAAAGCAAACATAAAGATTTTGAAAAGGAGGTTGAGCAAAGCACTAAAACGGTGAAAGAGGCCTAATCCACTTCGTATTTTGGCTGAGGCTTTGGTGGCTGAGCATGATACATGATGGAGGGTCTTCCTCCAAATTTGAGCAAATTCGGAGAAATTTTTGGCTTGCAAAATAGGTTTTTCAGCCCAACGCATAGCGCGTCGACGTGCTCTCTTATGATTGGGACACTTGCTGGAGGAAAACTTTATAGTTTTAGATTTGTCATGGTAAGTTATGCATACTCTAGTATGGCCGAGGCATTTCATCAAGTTTCGGATGATCAAAAGGGTCAAAAACACCATGAAAATCACCTTTCTGCCACCTTTTGCATCAGCAGGAAGTACTTGTGGGAGAATGAAATTTTGAAAGGGCAAATGAGCTCCAAATTGGGAAATTCCACTTGGGCTGGATAACAGACATCTAGGGCTTTCCAACCAACTATTGTGAACTTGATTTTGATGTCGAGAAGTGCCCCAAAAACAGGCTGAAAGGCGCACTACGCATAGAGCTCAGGCACGCTACGCATAGAGGTTTTTAGTCAAATTTTCATCCTCCAGCTCAAGAATTCGGCCAGTTTTCACCAGTTTCACCTTTTGATGTAATATGTGACTTATTTTGATATAATTTGATATGTATGATGTAAATTTGGCACTTATTTACCTTTTCTAGATGATTCATTCACAAAATAGCAAAGATTTAATGTAATGAATCAATTGCCCTTCTTTTAGAGTGAGGTTGTTTGGATGCCCAGTTTTCAGCTCTATGTTTGGAATTAGTTCAAACTGCTCCTAGAAGGAGGAGCTCGACCCCTAGAGGGTAGGAGATAGGTTGGCATGGTCTATATTATGTAGATTTTCAGTCAGTAGCAAGGGTTGGACCTTTGGGAAGGTTTTGGCACACTATTGTACATATCTTCTACATTTTGGCTAAGGAAAGATCAGAGGTTTTGCAGCACCTGCTGGGATTCATGTGGTTTTCAGTTTTGATGGTGTGTTCTCTCAATTATTTGTAAGTTCTTTAATGTTTTAATGTATGCCATTCCCTTATTTTGCTTCTGAAACTAAATGAATGAGTAAGTGAGGTTGAATCCATTGATTTCAGTGCTTTGCCTTTAAATTTGTTTAGTTTTGTATGTTTTCACCAGTCTGGAGAGGATCCCTGTTTCCCCTTTCCCTTTCTAGCTCCTCGTCATTCTGATCCATCCATACATATGATCAAAAAGCATTAAAGCTACTACCTACCTTGCCCCAACTCGAATTCTGCAAAGATCTGATCTCATCCCCGAGCCCAAATTTGCTTTTTTCCAACAAAACCCCAAAAATTTTAAATCAAACCTACCTATCCATTTACTAGCCTAAAATCAATATCCATTATAAGTCATCTCAGCTCCTTTGAAGACCTTTTGCCGAGATAGACCCAGAGAGAGCCCTCTCCTGTCCTCGTAGGGCTAGCTACGAGGCTGAGCTTGGTTTGATGTGGCCTTGAATCTCGCCTTCCCTCAACCTAAAGCAGATTCCAGCGCTAACAATCTCCATGATTTTGTTTGATGAGGAGTGTTGACTTCTACGTTATTTTGTTGTGGAATGATTTTTCTGCGTGTTTTTCTCAAACCCAAATCTATGCGTGTGGGTCATTATGTCTACCCGTGTTAAGTACATATCCCCAAAAATAAAAAAACAACCACTATTATTAATAGAATAATCAAAAGATTTATTACAAAATTAAAATACATTCGAAAAGATTTTTCTATTTCCATGTTTAGTTTCCACTTTTTCTTTTTTAGCAAAATTGAAAAGATCTTCCTTGATAAATTCCCACATAGCTTTCATGGCACGCCCCTTTTTTTTATAGTGACATGGCCTTAACTAGACCTTCCCACGGAGTTTTCATGGCACGTCCCTTTTTTTAATAGTGATATGGCTTTGACTGGAACTCTAGAGATCGTATCTCTTATTTATGTTCATTAATGAAGTTGCTTGATTGTGGCATCTCCATATGATTGGATGGACCATTGAATCTGTAGGATAGGATTTCTAATTTCGTATAACATTTGGTAACACTTACTTTTTGGCCAACCCACATCTCATGGAGCTCGTGTGTTATCTCCTTATGATTTAATTGAATGAGAACTTTATTGTCTATGGACCTGAATTAGAGATACGTAACAGATTTGTCAATTGGAACAAATTAAGTGAAACAAAAAAAAATGTCTATGTGAAATTTTAGGTTTCAGAGAGTTAAATTTGGGGGTTTAATACTTTCCACATGTGAAACAAAAAACCAAATCTGATTTTGCATGGTAAGGCTTGACAAAAAAATTTGTTTTTTTCACTCAAAATACAATTTCACAGGTCCTCATTAGTTGTTAAATATATATTTTTTTAACCTTCTTGTCATCAAATATTACATGGAAATGAAATGTATTAAAATAATAATAATCAAAAGAGGTAAATAATTAGATGGACTATGAATACATATTTGATTTTATAAAAAAGGTGAACAATTTCAATAAAATTAAATAAAGAAACATGATTTAGGTAATTTTTTTACTTTATCAAATTGATTCTAATATCTATCAAGATTATATGTTTTATGGTTTAAATGACTATTCCATTTATTTCTTGTAATGTCATTTATTGTATTTTCTTTTTAAAATAGTTTACTTAAAAAACAATACATATTTTATTTGCTAAAAGGTTTATTGATGTCTCAATGTATTGAAACCCAAATCTTTATGAAAGTATCGAAATCATCCTAAGAATTCAAGTTTATGCAAACAAAAACATGACTCCATTTTGAATCAATCCAAATAAGTGTGAAATTTAAGAGAAAAAAAAAAGATTTAAATGGCATAATTCAATAATACGTGTAGAAAGATGTGATGAAGTGAGAAATAAAAATGAACCTCAATAAAAATCATATCATAATCATTACGAGAGACTATGACAACTCACTAATGATTGAATTATGGCAACATTAAATTATTAACGCATTATTTTATGAACAAAAGACCGAAGCAATTGATCCACATATTATGCAAAATCTAAGGATAAAGATCATTAAATTATACCTACTAAATGACATTAAATGCAAATGAAATATTAATTTTCAAAATTCATATGGGAGCCCTTATTCTTCTACAAAAATTAAGATGGGAATTGAGGCCTCAACAATTATTTATCTCCGTTTCAATGATTCAATCCATCTTAGCCTAAAACTTGTGTAGACCATGTTGGTCATCTCGTTGTTCGTAATTGGCCTTAGCTTTTTGTAGGATTTCATGAAGATGTTGTTGGATGTGTTTGGATCCATTCCAAATTTTTTTCTACTTGATCTATTTCCTTCTATTCATAGAAGGGAAAAGATGCAACCCAAAGAGTGACATCCATGGGGGATTCTAGTTTGATCCCCAAACATGACTAAAAATAGTTGTGTCCAATAAAGTTGTGGAGAAATATGTTATAACCATGTTAACCATATTGAAGGCTATCATCCCATGTATGTGGATTTTTTTCCTAGAAGTGTAGAGGCACCTTTGTAGGTGAGGTAAATATGTATCTAGACCCTCTAGATGCTTCTCCACGTGTTCATGTTTAGCAGAAAGAGCTTAGTTTGAAGCAATGGTGACCATGGTAAAATTATTTTCTCCTTAAACCATGAAAATAACAAACTCGGAAGTACGAGATGTTACCTTTCAACATTGTTTTATTCAGATCAATAAGAATGGAGTAGTTTGAACTATCTAAGGTACCCTATAGAGTTGATCCCATATGGTAATAATGACACTGCATATATGGGACTTGTAAATAACATGAGGTTTCCACATATATGGTTTTTGTAAAATAACTTTACAAACTTCAAGTGAGGTAACATGACATAACACCTCATCATTGAAGGGTTTAATCCATTAAGAAAAGTTACATTATTGGTTGATATGGATTTCACATCCATGGCTCAAACAACTAATGGTATGTGGCTTGAGATGCGGCACTATGAAACTTAAATCTCTTGACGATCTGGGCTAATATTGGGTTCGTTTCTCTACCACTGTAAAAAATGAAACATATTGGGGTCTCATTCACTGACATATATTAATGAAAGAGGTGCTTTACCTCCTCGGGCTCCTTTGGTTCTTGTAGTTAGATTTTCATAGTTGGGATGATAACATTTAGTTCTACATTAATGATCAACTTTATTTTATCTTATTCTAAATCATAATTTGAGTCAGATTCTATTTTTTCTCATTGAAATCATCCAAAAATGAATGTTTAAAGTTCCATTCATAATTTTTGTGCTAAGGGATTTTGTGAAACTCACACCACTTTCTAGTATCTTTCTTCTACTTATTATTACCCTTCCTTGCTCATGACTTGGGTTGGTTATCTTGAGGTTGGATCTCCTCACTTCATCCCTTGTTATGTGAGTTACAACATCGTTTCCCAAGATTCTAATGTAGAGTATTTATTAACCCAAACTCCCACTTATTCCTTTCTTTCAATTTTCGTACTAGTTTGAAAACATATCAATAAGTGGCTCCTAGTGAGAAGATGTGTAGGAAATCCATCTCCATTTAGATGTACCTGTGTAAGCCACTACGATATTTAAAAAAAAAAAAAAAATATTCCTAGGGTATTTGATTCCCATCTTTGAGTGTAAGGTATGTAATATATTTGCGTACTCTGCACTATCTAGTCTCTCTCTTGTCATAGACTTTTCCATCTCATGTACTGGTCATCATAGTTCCCTACAGGGTAAAATGTGTCCTTGAGGGAATCAACAAAAGAAGACCAAGTGAGACCAACATTGAATACACCAGAATGATCTTCAGTGTGTCTTTCCCAATGACCTTCCCACTAATGTTAGACATGGGGAAGGACTTTAAGGAGCACGAAAGTCATCATATTATTATCATAAATTTTTGGAAAGAGTAATATATCTCTACGATATTTAACCATTTCTCCAAAGAATATGCATATATTTGGCATATAAATAAGGGTATATTAAAGTTAAATTATACATTGAAGGGTGTTCCACCTCGAAAATATTTACTTGTTGATGATGCCTCAAATTCTATAGACAATCATCTAAGAATCCACATGAAATTTTCCATAATCTCATTCCTCTATCACGTGAATGCTTCCTTTATCAAAAACTTCATAATATATTCTATTATATCATTCATTTTTCCTTCTACCATGGGAAGTCACTTAGGTTGGTCATAGTAGTTGTCTTCACAAGAAACTAGCTTGAGGTTTAACTCTCTATACCCTGACCTCATCGAGAACCAGGGAAAATTTTAAGGTTGGAAGTTTATCTTAAAGTTTACAAACCTTGGCGAATCTTATTAGTCCCTAATATCTAAATTTTAAAATGTTTAATGATATTTTTGTAAAAAAAAATAGATTTTTAATTATTTTATATTAGAAAATATATAATATTGGCGATTTTTAAGGTAAAATAATTTTATAATATAAATTTTGGGCATATTCATTTTTAGAAAAATGGAAATTGGCGAATCTTTTTTTTGAGAAAATTATGGAATATTAGCCCAGCTACGAATATTAGCCCCTAAAATTTTCCCTGTCAAGAACGTGCGTTGGGGAATAAGATGGAGTGGATTACTCTGATAACATTGATCTAGGTTGTTAGAGGAATGAGGCAAAATATAAAAAATAGAATATGTCACAAATGCACAAAAAAATAATGTAAGGGGAAAAAATATAAAAAGAACTTGATTATTTTAATTAAATGATAAAAGTGTAATAAGGCTACATCATGACACTTCATATCTTTTGGAATGGTGAAGGGCCATATTTATATTATTTACTAGTATATTTTTACCTAGATTCATGCACTTACATTATATTTCAATGACAGTGGTAAATACCATGGGTTACAAAAAGCCATAATAGATTCCATAAATCACTATGGTTAAAGAAAATGAATAGCTATATATCAGAAAAGCTAACTGTATGAATATATTTTTATTTTTTAGACTTTGGCTTTTAAATATAATGGGTAGATACCATGATTTACCAGAACTATGGACTTGTAAATAATGAATAGTAAAATTCAATTATAGATCGTGGTGATTCACTAACCTCAACCTTCATCACCGTGACTTTATTTCTCTTTCTAATGTAGTTTTCAGTACTTCCCAAATTCAAAATTTCCTTTTACTCACTTACCCATTTGTAAAGTTTTATGCATGTGCTCATGAAATTGATTTTCTTATTTTATTTATAAAAAAATGCTTTCTCTCACGTTTCATCAATTTTGTTTTAAATGTCCCTTGAACCCTTTCACTTTCATATTTTTGTGTTGAGTAGTTTCTTTAACTTTTCTTAACTATTCATATGTCCATTTTATTCTTCTAAATTCTCTTTTTTTCCATAGTTGAGATTTTAATTCTATTTCTTCTTCTCCATCGAGAGTTCTCACGATATAACTCCATGGATAGTTCTAATGAAAATAATATTCATAATTAATTTGTTAGTTTATATTGATTTTATGCAATTTTTTTCCTTAAGTTTTAACATCTTAGTTTAAATGTATTATTTCTTTTTACCTAATATTTCTTTTCTTTTTTCTTTTGTATTTATTCTATATTTGATAAATATTTTAATATTTTAATCTAACTTAATCTTTTTTAAATATCAATTTATACCTTAGTTTTTTTTTTTTAATCCCTTAGCATTGATTAATATATCATCTTATTATGTAAATTTCACTTTCAAATTTACTCATAAATTTAGATATTTAGTTAAGTTCCAATTATACTAAGGGCTTCAAGTCATTTGTTCCCTTAAAAAATTATCTCATGTTATTCCAAGGGTGCAACAAACTTTTTCCTTCAATTACATGTGATTTTTCAAGTCGAATATTAGTGAAATGGTGGAGACAACCATTTAATCCATGGTTTTTCTTGTTAATATTAATGGAAATTGAGGATTAAGGTGTCTATCTTAATTTTCACCCATCAATTATACCTCATGTATTGATTCCATAGTCCAAGCCTTATAACATTTTGCAACTTATAGGTGAAATTGCCCTGCTCATTTCAACATATGCCATCATTGGACTGTTAATGGGTAGAATCAAATATGTTTCTCCACCCCTCCCATGAAAATTAAAGTCTCTTTGTACAACTTCAATACCCATATTTTATTTGTTCAATAAGAACAAACCACATGCTCACATTTATTATTCAAATCATTTTTATTTTATAAAACATATTCCTCAATGATAATTGAAATTTGAATTTACATTATTCAAAACCAAAATTGGAATCGTTGCTCAATATTTTTCATATGCACAATCATTGTACCCTTTCAGACTGTTATCACTCAAAATTTTCCTTAAAAGTTATCAGAAAAATGAAGAAACCGAGGTAACCACAAACCAATCTTTTAAGTATAGGCTCTAGCCAACCTATGACTCAGAGAGGGCTCTCCCTATATAATTTAGCTTTGTTTTTCTAGTATTTTAGGCTAGTTCTTGGCTCAGAGTTTGGTTTTGAATTGAAGGTTGGGTGGGGGAATTCTTGGAACAGATGGATAAAGCAAGGTCTTTAAGCCATTGGGCTATGGAGTCAACAAGTTGATAGCAGGACTGGATCAATTCATTAAAGGGAATGTTCACAGGGTAGGTTAGCAAAGTAAACTACAAAACTTGAGGCTGAAAGGGTGAAATGATCCTAACCAAGGTGAGAGAGCACTTAAGAATCCTCAGACCAGGGTTAAAACGAAGAAGCAAGGATAATCATGAACAAAGGACAATTAAGAATCCCTTTCTATAGACCACAAGGAACTACCTAAACTAACGAGCAATCAAGAATTCCTTAACCTATATTTGTGAAAAAAAACATATAATATGGCAAACAGTCAAGACACGGTGCAATTAAGCAATTTCTGAAATATCATTCCATGTTACAACATTCAGTTTTTATAGATACAAGTAAGATTATGAAAAACTCAAAGAAAAATAACATTGAACGTGAGAAAATAATTATTTGAAATTTTTCTTTACACAAGAATCCTATGAAATATCTATCTTTATTCCTTGAACCAGCTAGCTGATCCAGTCATTGATACAATAGAATTTTAGACTTAAGAGCAGTAAGTCTATAGAAATGTTTTAGAATCCACCCTACATACTTAGAATTGTGAATTATATAAACAAAAAATTATTACAAAATATCTCAAAAAAAATTGAGATTTAATTTAGGAAATACAGTTATCTTCTTGCAAGAAGATAAAGACAACTATTGAACTGTTTCATGCTATCCCTTTTATTGGGGTTGTGGTGGCCTTTACAGTCGAGGTAGAACCCTTTATGTTGTCTTGGAGTTGTGGAGTTTCACGCTGGAGTCTTCTTTACTTTGATCTTTCATCTGATACTCTTTGACCCTACTTCCTTGTTTTCATCTGTTTACTTGGTTGACTTCATTTTTACTGTGTGGTAACTTTTAGCTGTAAATTCATCACAATAAGTCAGTCATAGTTTCCCACCATTTTGCATCAGTTAATTTCACATTTTCCATCCTCTTGTAAATCTCATAGGTCGCAGTATATTTGGAAAAATTTGACTTGGTGAGAAATAGATGTTTGATTTCATGCTGCAGGGAGAACAAATTTTCAAATGTGTCATACAAGATTTTCCCTGTTGGTAATGCTCTTATGGATGAAGAGTTGGCTTGTTCCTTAGCTAGTTGTCTGAGTCTGCTGCCATAGTCCAATTGTGTCATGAGTTTATCATTGATAACCATATTATTGGGTAGACCTTTCTCCCTCAAAATCTAGAATTTAGCCATGAACCTATCAATGGCTACCTGCATATTATGTCACTTTTCCTCTAAGTTGAGCATAGGGTTCCTTTTGGAAAGAACCTTCCTTATTTCTAGAATGGCCTCAGTCCTATCTTCTATATTAAGCTCATGGAGATCATATTTGTTTTTGTTGTTGAGGAAGTGGATGAGTCTATTGGAATCCTTTGGCTTATCCCCCAACTCCTCCTTTACTTTTTGGATATCTTCTGTAGCTATCTTTATCAACTTTGTTTGCTCAAAAATGACTTGGATTGATGGCCAAATATCATTAACAGAGTCAATGATGTTGGCCCATAGCATTTCCTTAGTTTTCCAAGTGGTTTCTCCAATGTTAAATCCTTCTCCAGGATTTTGATTCTCTCACCCATTCTCTGGGCCTTTTGTGTTTCTTCTATCTGGTTATGTTGGGAAAGTTTGCAGTCGCTTTCCAAACTTGCCAACTTTTCCTTTAACATTTTCATCCCTTTAGCCTGGATATACATTTATTTCATGGATTTGATTAATTCTGTTGCTTTTTCTACTTGTAGACCTTTTTTTGTTGTATATTCTGCTGTTACTGGCAATTCTGTGGCAGGTGGAGCTGTGGGTGTTAGTGATGCTGCTAGTGTAGAAGGAATTACTGTGGATATTGTAGGGATGACATCTTTGGAAGTTGTGGCCATGTGACTTTGCTTCAATTGAATTAAAGTGTCCAGCTCCTTCTCTATCTCCTTAAGTTGATCATTTAGCTTCAAGACCAAGTCCATGAGTTCTTCATGTCCCTGCTAGGCTTCTAGGACTTCTAATGTCTGTGGATGTTCTAGCTGGGGTATCTTCAACTTCTTCTTAAGTGCAGTGATATCATCATTTTTCTTCTTAAAAGGATGTTCTGTGGCTTTTATACCCTTGGGATTGTGTCCCAATTCAATTACTAAGTCCTCTAATGACTTGATCCTCATATCCTTGGCCTGTGAGGAGGCCTTCTCCAAATGGAATTGTGCAGATATGTTATTCAAGGAATTCTGTAGTTGATGGGGATCTATGGATTTTCCAGTCAAGTTGGAGTATATCATCTCCCCTGCTTGTTTATGTAGCTCAATCTACTTTATGGGATGAATATCTCTCGCCAACGCTTCAAAATCTACTTTCTTGAAATTTGATGTTGTTTTTGGCTACTAAGCTGTAGACTTGACAAAATTCATTTTCATCTTCACCTCTTTAATGTCAAATGCTAAAATTAGCCTTGTTTGATTCGTACGGGTCATTTTCAGGTACTTGGCATAAGTTTAGGCCTTAAGCCTCTCATTTCTTGCTTTGATTTCTTTATATCTTTCCTTGTCAGCAGGCATCCTAAAGGAAGATAACTGAAGACTAAGCTTCCTTTCCAACATCTGAGTTTTTCATGTGGAAGGCTCTTGTACCCCTTCAGATTGGGTGGTAGGTCTGCTCCTGTTTCCTCCTATACTTGTGACCTTTGTTGTCTCTTTTGTGTATTCCTCTTCAGAGATAGGATTCATTCTCTACCTCTTTGCCTGGCTGGTTTCTACATGAGTTTGTGAGGTTTCTATTACTAATGTGGTGGCCTCCTCCCTACTTCTATTTAGGATTCTCTCCTCATTTAAAGGAGTTTGCACAACTGGAAGGGTACTCATGGTTATCTCTGCTATGTCTGATTGCTATGGCACCCACAGGAAAGAACCCTCATCAAGTTGTTTTTCAATATCAATGAGAGAATTCTCTATGTCTACTCGGGTGTTGTCTTGGTCCACTAGGGTACCTTCCACCCATTCTGATTGGTTGGCATAGGCTTCACTCTAAGGTATGGGATGGTGAATGAAAGGTTCTAGCTTGACCTTTTGTCTTTTCTTAGTGATGAATTCCAAAGGGTCATATCTCTAAACAAAACTTCTTTGGAACTTCATACTCTACAATATCAAATTTGCTTCATGGCCTACCTCCCTAGAGTTGCATATGAAGGGACCTAGTTGGTCTTTTATTTTGAAGTTGGCCTTCTTCTTGGCATTGAAAAAGTTTATCTCATCTACATTGATAATTTGTCTATAGAATTATAATGCAAACAACCTCATTGGGAGGTATCTTGGTAGTTTGTATGGTGCCATCATGTAACCATAAATTCTGATTTCGGTGTGGTTTTGGTATAAGTACCAATCACCCACTTTGGTCTACTTAGATAGTTGAAGGACCCTTTTCATGTTTGGATTGGTTCTTGGAAGAGGGCTTCCTATTAATATTGTCATGACTGGGTGTACAAATAAATCAATGAAGTCAGCATATGAATATGGAGATTGATATTTGTGGACCAATGGGGTCCAAAAAGTGACTGATCTAGGTTGACCTTTTGTGTCAAGCTTCTGAAGGGTGAATGGGAACTTATCTAACTAATAATAAAGGAATAGATGGTATAAAATAGAGGAGTATTTGAACACTCTCTCTTTGCTCATTTTAAGAAACTGGTCATGCATCCTATCAGCTATAAATTGGGCATAGTCCTAGATGACAGCAGGAGGTTGTCTTGGAGTGTAGATGGACATGAAAGCTAGGATAATTTCATCAATGTACTCATTAGTGGTGTAACCCAGAACACAGGATATCATGGCTATGATGTTCTAACCCCATGGGGAAAAATAGTAGCTACATATGGAGGAGGATCCTTTGGGATGTGTTTTTCCTCTCTGATGAAGGTTTGGAACATTTCAGCTAGCTTTGCAGTAGTAAGCTTGAGATATTGGTCTAACAATTTTCCAATTGAGAGAGGAGTCAGGTTTTTCCCTAGTTAGAGTTGTAGCATTTCATTTATGCATTCAGAAGTGATGGTGAAAAGTGGGGTTTGGTTTGGGGACATGACTACTCTTTAATTAGGAATGTAATTGGCATGACAATAATGGACAATCTCTGGGAAAATGTGGACTTGGGGGAACTAGTACTTGGGAAAATTAGACTCCCAAAGGCATATTTCATCAGCATGGTTCAAGAACCTATCACTACATTGGAAATGCACTTTGAGCAGGAGCTCGAGGGCAATGGTGTCTTTTATTTGGAAATCTTTATCAGCTAAAGGGAGGTGGCCCAGGTCTAAATGGGGTGTGGAGATGGGCATTACATCCATTGCAATTGGGGTATCCATACTCAGTTCTTGTGGATTTGAGTGCGGGGGTCAATTCAAGGTTTTTTACGGCAACAATGTTCTTGCAAATGATTGTGGTCTAAAGTGTAAGAACCAAATAAATCTAATTATTTTCCACTTAATTTAAAGTGTTATGAGGGAAATTCACTGGAATTGGATGATTGAGTGGGCTTTCCATTGTTAAATACCTGGAAGGGTGAATTTGACTGTAACTGGTAATTGCCAGAGGTTGTAGGGGTCTGTACGGTTTTGGTAAGGATTGATGACTGTGTCAGACTGTCTGCAGCTTCTATGGAGCAATGGAGGAGGTTATGTCAGCTATTTGGTTGTTTGAAAGGGTTGCAATGATGTTCTGAGTTCTCAAAGACAAACATTCAAAAAGAGTGAAAAGAGGGGTAATCAAGAGTTTATGGGGAAAATGGTTAATTTTGGCGGGTTTCACCAATTGATGAATAATGACGGTTTTCAGTTGGAAGGGGGAAGCGGTTTGGGAGGTCCATCACATCACTTTTCTGGTGCGGTTGGTATTCAAGAGGGGCCACATTCCACTCATTTATTGACACGTAACATCGGGGGTCAGGAGGAAAGCTGCCTTATCAGGCAGGTAAAGGGCAGTCATGGGGTTGGCCCAATATGGATGAGAGCCATTGGATGAGCAGGAGGGAGATCATGTGGTGATCGGGAGGTGATGTTGCACAACGATTTACCCATAAATTTTTCGGGGTGGGGGACATGGGTTTCATCACGATGGTATGATATTATATTAAAATTTTAATCTCATCGGTGCACTTTAATGCAGGATTAAGGACTAAGGAGGGGTATTTAATATTTTTTGCGGGATAGGGGTAGTAATATAGTTTATAATTAAACTGAGGGGTGGGGTTAATTTATACAAAGGAGTTAAATATATACGGGGTAATGGGTTTTTCAGAGATTTTGTATATATTAAATAAAAGTTAGTATGAAGTGATATGAGTGGAGGGGGAAGGGGTGCTCTACTTAGGATAAAGGTTATTTGGTGGGTCTTCTGCATGGAACATGTTTGTCATGGATTTTCCTAGGGAAAAGACTCAACCTTTAGAAAAAGGGTTTTTGGGAGGGGGATGAATGAATTGCAAGTGATTTTAATACGTTGGTCTCTTAAGTCATCAAGCCGAGGGTCCGGTCCCACCAAAAGTCAGAGAAATGCTCTGAGCCTCTTTGACTTAAGGAGCTAAAGGTATTAATATTTTATTATGAAGGGGAAGTTAACGAGTGTTGTAGGGGTTACAATGAAAGATAGGGATGTTAAATAAGTCACATTGTGAACCGTTGCCTTTGCTTTATGTATCACTTATGCATATTTAAAAGATGCATTTGGAACAATGACACAAGTTCTTTTCATGTAATCATAAGGCATTACTGCAACCCTTCTAGTACATACTCGTCTACTTATCCTACCATTTTTTCTTCACTTTATTAGGGTGCATTTAGGCTAGCAAACCCTTATCAATATTTTTCTTTTACAAATCAATTATCTATTTCTAACCTTATAAAATCCAAGGGCTCAGATTAGACTGATGAGCTCCTTTTATTTACTCTACCTATCTAATGATCTGCTAAGATTACACTGTTTGGTCATATTTTATTCTCTAACTATAAACATAAAATTTAAAACATGAAATAGCCAAGCTTAAACAATTTGACTAACATGGATTGTGGCATGAGTAACAAGATGCACACAACCATTTATTATGCATAAAAAGTAAATAGTAGTGGCATTTTGGCTTGCACACTTTCATGGTCTCTTTTTGTATTTTGGAGTTCATATATTTTCACTTTTTTTTGTCGACATTTTCATTTTTTGGGTCCTTTGATTTTTCTATTAGGACCTACCCTCTTTACATTTTTTTATTTTTTTCTTTTTAATATAGAAAACATTTGCGGAAAGCAAATGTATGTACAATATTACAAGGCTTAATCTCAGTCATTCAAAATTATGACCCCTATTGGTATAGGAACCTAACGCACACTTAGGATATCATTAGTAAAATATAATTAAGAGGGATTAATTATCATAATTTTTTTTGCATAACATGATATTTGATCATCGAAAACTACCAGAATTTATTAATACACTCATCAACCATCATCCAGCCTAATACTCAGTAGTATGCATAACAAGCGTCAACAACATATGGAGTAAATAATCATAGCATCAATATCTCAGGTCCACATGTCCAAAAAAATATTACATCAATCAAACTATATCTCTCAAAATTCAAGATAACATGAAAATCATCTTTCTCAAACGTCAAAATAAGGTGGGGCACTAAAGGTATCACCTCATGAGAACCACAGTTGTAGATATGAAGGTGCTACGAGTAAATATTGACACATTGAAGAATGTTGCAAATTATTTGACAAAGTATGTAAGAACTAAGAAGTGATCTTAGTGTAGATAAAAAAATGGGCATTGCTTCCGTAAATTGTTGAGCTTGTATTAATGCCCCCTATATGCAGAGAAAATAGTAGGTGGAAGAATAATTTAAATATGTGTTATATTTTATAAATACATATTCCTAAGTGAAACACATATGCATTGGGTGCAATGGGGATCACAACGGGGATTACATTGCCTGAAAATTTATTATTCAAGTGGTTTTGTGTGCTTGCTATTGGAGATTTTTAGAATATGATTTTCCATCCCATGGTCTTATAATTATAGTTAAGGAAGTAATATAGTAGTGGTATCACTCTGGTAGTTGGCCCTTGTCACTTGAAAAACTCAATTGTGAAGCATCTGAATCAGGGTAGCTTTCAAGTTCAATTTCAAATATTCATTGATAAGAACATTTTATAGATGACCTAGACACATAAACCAATATTATATGGGTCAATGGATCATGCTTTTGGATGCCACAAGATCCTATATATTGTACCTTAAATGGTGCATTTAATGTAAAGAGAGTTTTACGTGAGGTTCTAAACAATTCATTGGTTTTCCCAATCAAGGGTCTCCACAGTAAATCTTTGAGTATTATGTATGATTTCTATTATTTACTATTATTTTTATATATAATTGTTTTGTGCATTGCTTTACTATATATGCATAAAAATTTCAAGTGTTATCCATTTGGGTTGAAGAATGGTTGACACATGCCACAAACTTCAAACCCTATTTCTTCAAGTGTTTAAAAGAGATTTATAATTGCAATGCAACTTCATCTATATTTGTAGGCTTTACCATTCATTGGAATTCATCATAGTGTGGAACATATTCTTTAATATCTTTTTTAATGGTCGGCCAATACTACCCTATTTTCAAACTTATAGATTTTACCTCTTCTAGCATAAAGACCTTGAGAAGGTTCATCATGTCAAGCATGTTAAAAATAATCTCCCTCCTTATATCTTAAGTTTCTTCTAAGTATATGATACATTCCAACTTTAAATAGGTATCCACTAATCATTTTGTTGGTAACACTCTTCATGGAAATCATGCACCATTCTCTTTATGAAACCTATTTATGAAATATTCCATTTTATATATAATTTTCTATATCAACGAGCCATGTAGTATTTATGTATATTATGAATAAATTCTCATCTAAAAACCTATGCTCAACAATTTCTTGATATGCAATATAATTTAGTCATGAGAAAAAAATTGCAACAAAAAATTGTTTACCAAGTTAGTTAAATATTGTCAAGTCAAATTGATATAGAAAGCATAGGCATACATTTATGCCTCCATTAACATCTATTTCATTCATATTTTTTTTTTAATACATGATCTATAAGTACAAGAATTCGATAGCTAGTGATGTGGTGTCTAAACTTGTTTATGACATGTAGAAAACATTTTTTTTCTATTATATTATAATTATTTTTACTTCATATAGGAAATTGCTAATAAAATATACTACAATTGGTTAGTTTAACTCCTAAACTATCTCTATCCCTGCTACTTCATCACATGCATCTATGTGTATGGGAAATTGAATTTTTTTATTTTAGGCCTTTCTAAAATAGTAGTTAATAAAAGATATTTCTTGATGTTGTCAAAGGATTTTTAACTATACTTTGACTACCAAACTTTTGCATGTTTGGATAACATGACAAAAAAAGGGTATGCCAATTTGATAAATTCTTTAGCAAAGCTCTTGATGTTTCCTACACGCCCTTAAAATATTATAACAACATTCTACTTTCGAGGTATAGTAATATTTTGGATGGCATTCACTTTGGTTTGATATAGTTTAATCTCGTTTGGAGAGATGTGATTGTTAAAGAAAATGCCTTCATTCATCAGAATGTTTCATTTTTCATTCTTTAATGATACATTCATCTCTTGGGAAAATTTCAAAACATCTTCTATATTTTTGAAGGCTTCTTGGAATGATTTCCCCTATGGAGTGAGTTCATCCCTATACATATCTACATTTCCATGTAGCATAACTGCAAATATATTGATGATATCTCATTAGAAGTTTGAAATAGTATTACATAGAAAAAATAGGACAACCTTCTAGGAAAATTTAGCCCAAGGGCAAGTAAAAGTTAGTATTTCATCGTCCTTATGGATTACTTATATTTAATTATATTCATTAATCCCATCTAATAAGGAAACATACTTTATACTTGACAAAGCATGTAGTACTTGATAAATGGAAGGTTATGGAAATTGGTCCTTGCTAATCACTTTGTTGAGCTCTCTATAATCTATTCATACTCTCCATTTGAAATTTTTTAGGGCTTTATAGTCAAAGGTGAGCTCAACTTAGTGCCATAATTGGGCATATAAATCCAACGTCTAGGATTTTTTGTAATTATGTTTTCCTTTAAGGAATGATTCATTGTTTCTTAGGGATGTTTGATGGGATAACTACCATATTTTACATAAATTTATTGTATAAAAATGTTTGGATGTGTTCCTATCATGTACCTATAATCACATGTAATGGTTGAACTCCATTTTATGAGAATATATAATAATGAAAAATGATTCATTGTTTCTTAGGGATGTTTGATGAGAGAACTACCATATTTTACATAAATTTATGGTATAAAAGTGTTTGGATGTGTTCCTATCATGTACCTATAATCACATGTAATGGTTGAACTCCATTTTATGAGAATATATAATAGTTTTCATTATTGGATAGAACTTAAATTCCACCCTATTTTTTAAGTTTTACTGTAATATCCCTAGAACCATGCATTTAATTTTAGTGCTCATAAGAAAAATATTATTTAATTTAATATACCTCGAACGGTTTCCATCAAGAAGTAGTTACAAAATGATTTTAATTTTATTGTCTATTTCATGTCAGGTACAAGTTCAAATGGAAAAAGGAAAAACCGATCGCAGTGGAAAGCAATACATAGAAGGATACAATGCTGTCAAAGCCATGGGATATGGATGTCCAAAAATATCGATCATTACTTGGTTCCAGTGTCCATAATTTTCACAGTGTGGGAATCACAAATGACGATTTCGTTTCTATGGGACTTGGAAGCAATATATCTCTTGTTTCAAAGCAAAAATGTTTGATTGTTTATAGAGGACTTTACTTCTAGAAGCTTGTCTAGTAAAGTCGCATGAGATGGAAGTACAACCTCATGGAGTGGCCAATTTTACTTCTGAGAGGTTTTATATGAGGTGAGTAAAGTGTTTAGGGTTATAGATTCCACCACCAACAAGTATGTTAAACTTCTCCGTATCATTCAAATAGTAAACCTTTTCTTGCAGATATATTAAATAGTAAATATTTGTGCTTCAAATGTGTTTCGTTGAAATGAAACAAACTAATGTCTTCTTTCTCACTTCAACAATCATGTTTCGATTTTTGTTGATGGAGCATATGCCAAATTAATTTTCATTGTCTTCCCTGGTGTAACTTGTCGAAAAAAATTTGTAAAATAAATTTGCAACACATTCAAAAGCTATCTACGTGGAAAATATTGAATATTCTAAATGAACTATTCGGTTAATTAAATTTCTGGAAATGACAAAAAAAAAAATTAAAATTACAGGATAAGTTAACCATATTAAAAGTAAAAGTTAACCGAGAGAGATAGGTTAAGTATCTTAATTTCTTGAAAATGTTTTCTTGGTTCTTGTGCATAAAAATATAGGTTAATCATGTTATTTTGTTGAAAAGGTTTGCGTGGGTTTTGTTGATAAAAGGATAAGTTAACCATGCTATTTTCTTGAAAAGGATTAAATGATTCTTTCGTGTAAAAAGAGATAAATTAATTATGTTAAAATTCTTTGAAAAACTTGCATGGTTAATTTTATTAAAAATATTTCTTCATTAATCGTTGAATATTATAATTGTATCTAAGGTATTGTGGTCTATTTATAAAATATTTCTTCATTAATCGTTGAATATTATAATTGTATCTAAGGTATTGTGGTCTATTTATAACCTTGAAGAACAAATCTATGTGGCTTTGTGTAGATTACAATTACCAACACCACAATAAAATGCATCTATTTCCATTTATTTCTTTTAAAGGAAACCAAGACCATTTCTATATGTGTTCATACAATTTGTCAATGCTTGTGCAGGGTTAAGGAGTTGGTTAGTTGGCACAAGAAATTTTAGTTTACTATAATCCATTATGAGAAAAGCCATTAAGTAATGCACTGAAATGACATGAATTATTTGGAATTTTTGCTATGCATTAACGCCTCTTGGAATTTTATAATACATTTAATTTAAACCTTGGCATGGAGAATTGAATTATTAGATGGCATGGGAACTTTCCATAGGAGGTTGATACTATAAAAGAGGGTTTCATATGAAAATACATCGCTCAAAGGAAATATAGTAGTGATCTTGTGATGATTTTTTCATTCGATAATATTTGTGAACATATAGATGAATGGGCATGCTTTGATGGTATTTTTGCATTTATTTAATGCATATAAATTATGGATAAATAAACATGATTTTATAACTATATGCATTTAATTAATGCATTTGAAATAAGGGAAGAAATATATTGTTAGCCATGGTTTCGTATTTAAGAGAATAAGTAGATTGTTACCCATGATTTTGTAACAAGAAGAACCATTGGGAAACAATACTATGGTTGTAAAAATTGATTTCCATGGTTTTGCATTTGTGTTAAATGTGTTAGAAAATTATATATGACAGAGAAATGGAACACTTATGATTTTGTAGAAATATAAACACAGGAAACACATGAAAAAAGAGAGACGGATATATATGTATTTCACCCAATTTGGGCTACATCCACGAAGAAACAACCAATCCTTCCTTTTATATTATCCAGAAAAATGAAGAGATACAACCTACAATAGATCTCTTGTAATGCCCTCTTCACTCTCACACAATCTCCTCTCTCTTTCTCACTCAGAATACATATATGCATAGCCGCAATACAATTCCATCATATATTGCAAGGGGTTTCCTTCTATGGGAAAAAAATCCTAAATTAAACATAAATTCTACCATCATATTTATCCCTAATGAGCGACCGAGATTGACTCCGAAATTACAACATTTTACAAGGCAACTTTACACCCATTTTTAGCTTCTCACGTCATTGCCACACATTTCCCCACTAGGGGGGTCTCTTAAATATTGTTGTCCCCCCCCTCTTGTAACACAAATAACATGAGGCATTATAACCCCATTAAGGACTCAGGTCCAAACTAGCAAGACCTATGAATAAAGAACATAATCAGGCTCCACACCGAACAATCTCCCACTTGGAGACTGATTATAGCAACTACACCGCAGCTTCATTTTCCGGAAAATGACTCCAGTTTAGACCTGGATATTTCTCATCTCCATCATCATACTTGAAGACCAATTGAAACTAAGCAGAATTTCATTTTCTCCTTAGTTATAACTTATGTTAACATATCTACAGGATTCTGGCTAGTGTGTATCTTTTCTATCTTCAACTATCCATATTCCAACACTAACCGTATGAAATGGTACTTGAGCTCTATATGTTTAGTTTTGGAATGAAATGAAGATTTCTTTGCAAGACGTATGGAACTCTAACTGTCATTGTATAACCTGCCCAACTGCTTCTTCTTACCCAATTCCTTACTAGCCTCTGTAGCAGCAACATATCTGTAGCAACATATTATGCTTCCATCTTTGAGAGTGGAAAAACACTTTGTAGTTTTGAAACCCAACTGACAGTTGTTCCACCCACAGTAAACACATAGCCTATGGTGGTCCTCCTATTATCTCTATCACCCACCATATCTGCATCCACATATCCATGTAGAGCAATGTTTGAACCACCAAAGCATAATGCTTTATTTGTGGTACTTCTTAAATACCTGAAAGTCCACATCATTGCCATCCAATGTTCTTTTGGAGGATTGTTCATGTACCTGCTTACAAATCCCACTACATGGGCAATATCAGGCCTTGTGCAAACCATTGCATATATTGAGCTGCCAACTACTGATGCATATGGAACTTTAGACATATAAGCCATTTCTTCTTGACTCTTGGGATGCACATCCTTAGTTATTTTGAATTGTCAAGCCAAAGGTATACTAACTGGATTTTCATTTTGAATATTAAGTCCTTTCAACATCTTCTGTATGTACTCACTCTGAGACAATGTAAATTTTTGATTCTTCCTGACTCTATTTATTCTCATACCAAGGATTTGTTTTGCTGCACCCAAATCTTTCATTGCAAATGAGTTTGCCAATTTTCTTTTGAGCAAATTTATTTCATGCATGTTAGAGCCTACAACAAGCATGTCATTTACATGCAATAACAATATAATATAGTTGCCATAATTTTGTCTTTTGAGATAAACACAATGATTAGATTGACATTTAGTATAACCTTGTTCAGAGATTAACCTGTCAAATTTCAGATACCACTACCTTGGAGCCTGTTTTAAGCCATACAAGCTCTTCTTCAACCTGCAAACTAGTTTCCCCTTCACTTTTATCTCATATCCTTGTGGTTGTGACATATATATCCGTTTCTCCAAATCACCATAGAGAAAGGATATCTTTACATCTAACTACTCAAGATGAAAATATTCAGCTGCTACAAGACTTAAAATAGTTCTGACTGAAGTCATTTTAACAACAGGAGAAAATATCTCATCAAATTCTATACCCTTTTTCTGTGCAAACCCCTTCACCACAAGTCTAGCTTTATTGCTTTTTCTACCTTCATATTCTTCCTTCAACCTGTAAACCCATTTATTCTCCAATTTTGTTTTACCTGCTGGCAGCTTCACTAAGTCCCAAGTCTGGTAATGTAATAAGGTGTTCATCTCTTCTTTCATGGCTTGTTCCCACTTCTTCCTGGTTTCTACCTACACTACTCAATCATAACATTTTGGTTCACCAAAATTAGTGAACAATACATAATATAATGAAGGAGAGTATCGTTCAAGGGGTCTACTAATCCTGGTAGATCTTCTAATAACACTTTTAGGTGTTTGAGTTGCTTTTTGATGTTTTTATTGTTGTTGTTGTTCTGTATATCGATCATTATGATTTTCAGGCACCTTCACTTTTTCTGTGATCTCATCAAGCACTGTTTATTCTCTGTTTTCTTTTTCCTGCATCTGATCTTTATACAAAACCTTTTCATTGAATATGATATCTATGCTCCTAATGATTTTGTGTTTTTCATAATCATAACAGTGATAACCAAAATCATTAACACCATATCCAATAAAGGTACATTTCTTTGATTTTTCCTTGGGCTTTGTTCTTTTTCTTTATTAATGTGGACAAAGGCTTCACAACCAAAATTCTTTAAAAATGAGTAGTTTACCTTTTATCTGTCCATGCCTCCTCTGGAATACCACCATCCAAGGAACTTGAAGGCCCTCTATTTATTATATAAACAATATTATCTACAACATCTGGAAAAAAATTTCAAGACAATCCTGCATCAAATATCATGCACCTTGCACGTTCCATGATTGTCCTGTTCATCCTTTATGACACACCATTTTCTTGTGTTATTCCCGGAACTATCTTCTCACTGCAAATTCCATTCTCTGAACAATACCTATCAAACTTTGTGATGCAATATTCACCTTCATTGTCTGATCTGAGACACTTCAACCTTTTTCATGTCTCATTTTCAACCAAAGCTTTCCATTTCTTGAAAGTATCAAATACATTAGATTTATTCTGAATACAATAAATCTAGGTTTTTATGGTTGCATCATTAATAAAAGTAACATAATAACGATAGCCACAAAGAGATAATACTTGAGCAGGTCCCCATATATCTGCATGCACAAGCTCTAATTTTTCGCTCTTCTCTTCTTTCCCAACTCTAAAGGATCTGACTCTCTTATGTTTTCCATAAACACAATTTTCACAGAACTACAAATCAACACGGTTCAAACCTGTCAACAACTTTCTTGAGTGAAGAATTTGCTTCCCCTTCTCATTCATGTGCCTAAGCCTATGATGCCACAATGTCATATTTGCTCCTAGAGAGGTTAAAGCATTAATGGAATTAGAAATACCATTTCATAAATACAATGTACCAACCTTTTCTCCTTTTTCTATTGCCAGGATTCCTTTAGTGACCTTCCAGGTTTTATATGTAAAAGAAGTTACGTGGCCTTCACCTCCCAACTACCCTATTGAAATTAGATTTTTCTTCAGATCTGGAACATGCTATACCTCCTTGAACAACCATTGATTTCCATTCTATTGCTTTATGAAAACTATACCCATTCCAATGATTTTATAGGGTTTATCATCACCCAATCGAGCCTGTCCAAAATCAGCTTCAACATAATCATTAAAATGTTTCCTATCCGGTGTGGCATGGAATAAGGCCCATGAATCTACCACTCAGGCATCAATAATATTTTCTAATGAAAGAATCAGAGCATATTGCAACACATCACCTGTCACATGCGCTTCATGATTATTTTCTTGTTGTGTGTCTCCTTCTTTTCCCTTCCGAGACTTGTAGTCTTTCTTTAGGTATCCTTTCTTCCTGCATTTCCAACACACTATCCCCAATTTGGACTTGGATCTACCTTTCCTTGACTTACTATGATATCTTGGACTCTTTCCTCTTTCCATTTGTCTTCCGCTAGTATCTGCAGTCAAATCATTACCTGATGTCCCACTGGAGCTTTTCCGTCACATTTCCTCACTAAGGATTGCAATGAAAACATCATCAAACTTTAAAGTACTAGATCAAGAGACATAGTTACTAATAGCCATAACTAAACCATTTCAACTTTCTAGTAATGAGAACAAAAATAACAGAGCCAGAAATTCATCATCAAAAGTTAACCCTATAGGACTTAACTGACTAGTAACCATATTAAATTCATTTAAATGATCAACAACAGATCCACCTTCTGACATCATTATATTAAATAAACGCTTCATAAGAAATGCCTTATTTGAGATCGAGGATTTTTCATATAGTTTGTCCGATGCTGACATTAAACCCTTTGTTTTCGTTTCCTTTGAAATATTAAAGGCTACCAACACTACTAGGCACAACTGTACTATTCCAAGTCCCTTTCTGTTGGGAATATCCCATTATGTGTCTGTCATACTCGTCATCTTCTTTGTCTTTTCGCTCAATGCTAAGTACAGATCTTTCTGGTACAAATAATCTTCCATCGGTATCTTCCACAGCTGGTAGTTTTTGCCTTTAAACCTATCGTCTTCTACCATTCCTCCCACTCGAACCATGAACCCATATCTCCTATGAGTTTATTAGCCAAGTAGACCTTCGGCTCTAATACCAGTTGCTAGAAAATTACATATTACAAAGAAATGGAACACATAAAAGATTGCAGAAATAAAAACACATAAAAAAAAAGAGACATAGATATATGTGGTTCACCCATCTTGGGCTACGTCCACGAAGAAACAACCAGTGCTTCCTTTTATATTATCCAGCAAAATGAAGAGATGCAACCTACAACAGATCTATTGTAATTCCCTTTTTGCTCTCGCAAAATATCCTCTCTCTTTCTCACTCAGAATACACATATGTATAATCGGAATAGAATTCCATCATATATAGTGAGGGGTTGCCTTCTAGGGAAAAAAACCCTACATTAAATTTAACTTCTACCATCAGATTTTTTCCTAATGAACGACCCATATTGACTATGAAATTACAACATTTTACAAGGCAATTTTACATCTATTTTTAGCTTTAGGGGCACTGTCCCCAATCCTCCGCTGGGGGGGGGGGGTTCCTAAATATCACTTCTTCCCCCCTTGGACCCCCATTGCAGTGCAAATAATGGGCGACAACACCACCCCATTACGGACTGGGGTCCAATGTGGTGATACCTTTGAATAAAGAAGATAATCAAGCTCCACACCCAACAAAATGCATTAGAAGTGTGGTTTTGTGAATAATAGTTAAGGCATCATATATATTAAATACTTATAGCTAAGCATTTGATGATGCAAAAAAAGGTAAAATATTTATTATGGATATGAATTTTACTCTAATTTATACATGTGCAAAAGAGTCTTTCTAGGCCGTGAGGTATAATTTGTACATGATTATTAGTGATTGTGACCTAATCACTAATAGAGTTTGAATTGTTGAGATAGATATATTTTGATTCTCTCACCTTTATTTATTTGATTAAAAAGTCATAATCTTTTGGGCTTTGATAAACTGATATTTCAGATAACCATGATATTACATTTGCAGATGATAGTGTTCACAGGAAAAAATCATGACTTTCATAAAGAATGGTTTGATAGTTTCTAAATTAATTCCTTTTGAAACAATAAAAATATGGATTATAACTAACACTATGGAAAGAAATCAGGTAATTATGCTTCACCATTGATTAATGTAGTGTGGAGGATTGTTAGGTGCAATTTTACAAGGGATAGCTTAAAGCATGAAACAAGCATGCCACGAGGACACCATGCTCGAGGAAATGTGGGGTAGAGTGTTTACGAAATATGACATGTAATAGCCTCTAATTAGCTATGCTTGAATTAAATATTATGATTCTTTGTAAAATTCCAACAATGGACAAGGGATGGGATCCCTTGCTGCCATTGAGTGAGGAGTGAACTCCCTGACAAAATTTTTAATAGAATAAGCATTTGTTGGTTTTTCCCTTCGGGGTTTGTAGGATATATCATTGTCCATTTATCTACTTTCCTATTCTCTTATCTTGATGATTTTTCTACGTTGCATGATGTTGGAAATTACAGCATTCATGTGTTATTAACTAGCCTAATTCAATGAACAATGTTAATGATGCAAAACTGCAGAAAAAAACATTAAGTTAATAAGTTGCATTCATGGTTATAATTGATGAGATTTTCTATTCCATTTCTAAGATTACCTCACTTAATGATCATGATTATGTCGTTTTATTATTAGTTAAGGAATATGAGATAAGTCATTAAGAATATTACATGCCTGTAAATCTAGTAAAAAAAGTCAATCTTATGTATTTTTGCTTGAGGTCTACCGAGGGATGTTACATTTACTTCCGATAATTTCATTTCTTTTTATTTGAGTTAAATTTTTGCAACAAGTAAATATTTTTAAGATGTTTGTTTTCAATCAACATATTTTCAAATTGTTCATCTTCTTATTTTCTATTGTATTCCTCAATTTTGATAGAATTGGGATAGATTTTGCATATAGTTTTAAATAGAGGCATATTCATCTATATCCTTTAATGTTAAGGGTGTTTCAATGTTCATGAATAGAAATTCCATGGTATGGAACATATCTACTCCATCTTACGATCCTACCAAATATAAATATCAATGAATGGTTTGACAATGGGGTAGATTGTTAGTTTATTCTACGATTCATATTTTTTGATGGTCATGTCTCCTACACTAAATCCTTTGTATACATTAGTTATGGTCATTAATTCCTTCCTAAGATGAGTGGGTATGAATTAAGTTTTGGTTTATTATATAGTACTATAAAATCTATTGGATATTTCCGTGATTCGATCAAGTCAACAACATCTTTGAAAGATACTTCAGGATTAACAATTAATTGATTTACAAATTAGACTCCATTTTCATGAAATTAATGGTTGCAATTAATTATATGAGGTTATTCTGTTAGAAAATGATATATTACAGACCAATGGAACACAAAAAATGTTGCAAAGATATAAACATAGAAAACGCATAAAACAAGAGAGACAGATATATGTGGTTCACCCAGTTTGGGCTATGTCCACAGAGACACATCCAGTCCTTCTTTTATATTATCTAGCGAACTGAAGAGATACAACCTAAAGAAGATCTATTGTAATTCCCTCTTCGCTCTCAATCTACACTCTCTTCCTCGCTCAGAATACAAATCTCCATAGACATAATACAATTTCCTCATATATTGCGAGGGGTGCCTTTTAGGGCAAAAAACCATAAATTAAACATAACTTCTACCATCATATCTCCACCTAATGGACGACCTAGTTTGACTATGAAATTACAACATTTTACAAGGCAGTTTTACATCTATTTTTAGCTTCGAGGGTGCTGCTGGTGGGGGGGGCTCTGAAAGGTTGCAGTTGCCCCCCCATGGACCCCCCCTGTAGCGAATATTTTACAGGTGATGTTGCCTCCCGATTACAAACTAGGGTTGAATGTGGTGATACCTTTGAATACAAAAGATAATCAAGCTCCATAACCAACAATATCCCACTTGGAGACTGATTATAACAACTCCATTACTGCTTCATTTGTTAGACAATGACTCCACTTTGGACCTGGTTTTTTCTCATCTTCTTCATCATACTTGAAGACCAATTGAAACTGGGAAGATTCTCAGTTTCTCCCTAGTTACAACTTTTGTTAACATATCTGCAGGATTCTGGCTAGTGTGTATCTTTTCGAGCTTCAACTGTCCATCTTCTAATGATGACCGTATGAAATGGTACATGAGATGTATATGTTTAGTCTTGGAATGAAATGCAAAGTTCTTTGCAAGATGTATGACACTGTATCTATCACTGTATAACCTTCCAAACTCCTACTTCTTACCCAATTCTTCCAGAAACCTTTATAACAAAATCATTTCTTTACTAGCCTCTATAGTAGCAACATACTCTCCTTCCGTTGTTGAGAGTGGAACAACACTTTGTAGTTTTGAGACCCAACTAACAGGTGTTCCACCTATAGTAAACACATACCATATTGTGCTCCTCCTGTTATCTCTATCACCCGCCATATTTGCATCAACATATCCGTGTAGAGCAATGTTTGAACCACCAAAGCATAATGCTTGATTTTTGGTACCTCTCAAATACCTGAGAATCCACTTCACCACCATTCAATTTTATTCTCCTGGATTGTTCATGTACTTGCTTACAACTCTCATTGCATGTACAATATCAGGCCTTGTGCATACCATTGCATACATTAAGCTTCAATTGCTGATGCATATAGAAATTTAGAAATATGAGCCATTTCTTCCTGAATCTTAAGACACTCCTCCTCACTTAATTTGAAATGGCTAGCCAAAGGTATACTAATTGCTTTTACATTCTTCATATTAAACCTTTTCAACACCTTTTCTATGTACTCACTTTGAGACAATGTTAATTTTCGATTCTTCATGTCTCTACTTATTCTCATACCAAGGATTTTTTTTTCAACACCCAAGTCCTTCATTGCAAATGAATTCGCCAATTTTCTTTTCAGCACCTTTATTTTCTACATGTTAGAACCTGCAACAAGCATGTCATCTACATACAATAACAATATAATATAGGTGCCATCATTTTGCTTTTTGAGATAAACACAATGATCAGAGTGACATCTAGTATAACCTTGTTTAGATATAAACCTGTCAAATTTTAGATACCACTGCCTTGGAGCCTGTTTAAGCCATACAAGCTCTTCTTCAACATGCGCAGTAGTTTCTCCTTCCCTCTTACCTCATATCCTTGTGGTTGTTACATATATATCTCTTCCTCCATATCCCCATGGAGAAAGGTTATCTTTACATCTAACTACTCAAGACGCAAATCTTCAACTGCTACTAGACTTAAAATATTTCTGATTGAAATCATTTTAACAATAGAAGAAAATATATCATCAAAGTCTATACCCTTTTCTATGCAAACCCTTTAACCACAAGTCCAGCTTTATATGTTTTTCTACCTCCATATTCTTCCTTCAACTTGTAAACCCATTTATTCTGCAATGTTGTTTTACCTACAGGCAACCTAACTAAGTCCCAAGTCCATTAATGTGCTAAGGAGTCCATCTCTCTTTCATGGCTTGCTCCCACTTCTTCCTAGTTTCTACCTGTATTGCTTCTTCATAACATTCTGGTTCACCAGAATCAGTCAACAATACATAATATAATGAAGGAGAGTATCGTTCAGGGGGTCTACTTATCCAGGTAGATCTTCTAACACCACTTTCAGGTGTTTGAGGTGATTTTTGTTGTTGTGGTTGTTGTTTTGGATGTTTATCGTTATGATTTTCAGGCGCCATCACTTTTTCTATGATCTCGTCAAGCATTTTGTATTCTTTGTTTTCTTTTTCATGTTTATTGTCCTGTAGCTGATGCTTATACAAAACCTTTTCATTGATTATGACATCTCTTCTGCTAATGATTTTGTGCTTTTCATAATCATAAAATCGATAACGAAATCATTAACACCATATCCAATAAAGGTACATTCCTTTGATTTTGCCTCAAGCTTTGCTCTATTTTATTTATTAATGTGGACAAAGGCTTCACAACCAAAAGTTTTTAAAAATGAGTAGTTTACTTTTTACCTGTCCATGCCTCCTATGGAATACCACCATCCAAGGAACTTGAAGGCCCTCTGTTTATTAGATAAATAACAATATCTACAACATCTGCCCAAAATTTTGAAGGAAATCCTGCATGCAATCTCATGCACCTTGCACACTCCATGATTGTCCTGTTCATCCTTTTTGACACACCATTTCCTTGTGCTCTTACTGGAACTGTCTTTTCTCTGTGAATTACATTCTCTAAACAGTACCTATCAAACTATTTGCTGCAATATTCACCTCCATTGTCTGATATGATTTCCATTTCTTGAAAGTATCAAATACATCAAATTTATTTCGAGTACAATAAATCCAAGTTTTGTTGGTTGCATCAACAATAAAAGTAACATAATAATGAGAGCCACCAAGAGATGATACCTGAGCAGGTCCCCATACATCTGTATGCACAAGCTCTAATTTTTCGGTCTTCTCTTCTTTCCAAACTCTGAGGAATCTGATTCTCTTCTGTTTTCCATAAACACAATTCTCACAGAATTATAAATCAACATGCTTCAAACCTAGCAACAAATTTCTTGAGTGAAGAGTCTGCATCCCCTTCTCACTTATGTGACTGAGCCTATGGTACCACAATGTCATATCTTCTCCTGTATAGGTTAAAGAATTAAAAAAATTAGAAATACCATTTCATAAATACAATGTACCAACCTTTTCTCTTTTTGCTATTACGAGGGATCCTTTAGTGACCTTCCAGGTTTTATCTGTAAAAGTAGTCACACAGCCTTCACCTCCCAACTCATCTGTTGAAATAAGAGTTTTCTTCAGATCTAGAACATGCCTTACCTCCTTCAATAGGCATTGATTTCCATTCTTCTATTTTATGAAAATTGTACCCATTCCAATGATTTTACAAGGTTTATCGTCACCCAATCGAACCTGTCCAAAATCTCCTTGAACATAATCATGAAAATGTTTCCTATCAAGTGTGGCATGGAATGGGCCCCTTGAATCTACCACCCAAGCATCAATAATATTTCCTAAAGAAATAATTGAAGCATCTTCCAACACATCATAGGTTACATTCGCTTCATGATTGTTTTCTTGTTGTGCGTCTCGTTCTTTCCCCTTCCGAAACTTGCAGTCTTTCATCAGGTGTCCTTTCTTCCCGCATTTCTAGCACACTATCCACGATTTGGACTTGGAATTGCCTTTTCTTGACCTTCTACGATATCCAGGGCTCTTTCCTCTTTCCATTTTTTCTTCCCCTAGTCTCTGCAAACAAAGCATTACCTGATGTCTCACCAGAGCTTTTCCGTCACATTTCCTCACTAAGTATTGCACTGACAACATCATCAAACTTTAAAGTGCTAGATCCAGAGATAGAGTTACTAATGGCCATAACTAAACCATTCCAACTTTCTGGCAATGAGCACAAAAATAACAGAGCCCTAACTTCATCATCAAAAGTTACCCCTACAGAACTTAACTGACTGGTAACTATATTAAATTCATTTAAATGATCAGTAATAGATCCACCTTTTCATATTTTCATATTAAATAAACGCTTCATAAGAAATACCTTATTTGAGGTTGAGGGTTTTTCATATAGTTTGGCCAATGTCGACATTGAACCCTCTATTGTCGTTTCCATTGAAATATTAAACACTACCAACACCGCTAGGCACAGCCGTATTGTTCCAAGTGCCTTTCTGTCGAGAATATACGATTCCTTGTCTATCATACTCGTCGGCTTCTTTTCCTTTCCACTCAATGGTTGATATAGATCTCTCTAATATAGATAATCTTCCATCTACATCTTCCACAGCTGGTAGTTTTGGCCGTTAAATTTTTTGACCCTAAACCTACCATCTTCTACCATTGTTCCCACTCAAACCAGGAACCCTTTTCTCCTTCAAGTTTATCAACCAAATAGACCTTCGACTCTGATACTAGTTCTTAGAAAATTATATATTATAGATCAATGGAACACATGAAATATTGCGGAAATATAAACATAGAAAACACATAAAACAAGAGAGACACAAATATATTTGCTTCATCCAGTCTGGGCTATGTCCACAGAGAAACAACGAGTTCTTCCTTTTATATTATCCAACAAACTAAAGAGATAAAACCTACAGCATATCCATTGTAATTCCCTCTTTGCTCTCAATCTCTTCTCTCTTCCTCACTCAGAATACAGATCTCCATAGACACAAGACAATTCCATCATACATAGTGAGGGGTTTCCTTCTAGGGCAAAAAACCATAAATTAACAATAACTTCTACCGTCAGATCTCCGCCTAATGAACGACCTAGATTGACTATGAAATTACAACATTTTACAAGGAAGTTTTAGATCTATTTTTAGCTTTGTGGGTGTTTCCCCTGATCCCCCCACTCGGGGGGGGGGCTCCCAAAGGTCACACTTGCCCCCCTCCACAGAACCCCCTGGAATGAATATTTTAGGTCAGTGTTGCCACCCGATTACAAACTGGGGTCCAAAGTGGCAATACCTTTGAATACATAAGATAACAACGCTCCACACCCAACATATTCTAATCTTTCATTTATGTTTAACATCTACAACTTGGATACCTAAATTTGTGTATTTGGGAATTAAAACATTCACTAATGTTTATCTACATGATTACCTGCAACATTTATTGTAGAGAATCCTTTCACATTATCGTTTTGGCATGTTTTATATTCTTTGCATGACTCATCTAACACATGCATTTTTTCATTAGGTATAGTAGGGTTTCATAGTGGGTTGGTGGCCCCCTCCTGCATGGATGTTCTAGGGTAGTGGCCCTAAAATGATTGGTTGATTTTTTGTGGTCGTTTTTCACATATAGTTTTTCCCTTTTTGTAATTTTGAGGCATATGGTGGTCCATCCAATTTTTTTGTAATTATGGTTAAGGAACTATAGTTTTATTCTAATACAAGGTCTATTCGACAAGGGTTTATGGATGGCATCGGATGTACATACTAAAAATTTATCTTCGACTTTCCTATTTTGGTTTCCAGGGTAAAGTCTATGTGTTAAACGTGTGTATGCACTATTGCATATTTTCTATTTTTCTCAAAAATTTGTTTGTACTGACTAATTTTACATGTTTAAAACCAAGATTTGGTATCTAAGTAGTTTTGATTCAAAAGGATTCCCTTGTGGCTAATGGTTTTGGTTTGGGCCTATGGGAAACCCTATTACAATTATGATCTATTGTACCATTTATTTTGATGAAATGATATGGTGAGTAGCTAAAACATAAAGTCATCAAAGAAATTCAATGGGAGGAGTTTTTATGTCTCAAATATCAAAATATAATATATTTTGGTTGGAAAATAATAATGGATCTTTATGGATCAAAGTACTACATAGATGGGAACATAAAAATATTACTATACCAAGTTTCATTAGAAGGAAAAGAGTACAATATAGTTACATATATCGAATTAAATATTATTGAATCTTATAGGAGAAGCTACAATGAAGGTCATGGAAAATTTTAGGGGCTTCATATCTTTCAAAGTCCCTAGTGAACAAATTGTTCTTGTGGAAGCAACTGTATAACTTGAGGATGAATGACAAAGAATTGGTGATAGAACATTTGGATTTTTTTGTTACTATGCTAAGCCAACTATTATCTACTAATATTAATATTTCAAATGAAAATAACTATATTAATTTGATATGCTCTCTACTAGACTTGTGGGATGGTCAAGTTGTTTCAATAGGTATTAATACTACTACTTTATCTTTTGATGAAATAGTCACATCCTTGTCATTGGAAGAGATAAGATAGAGAAACTTGGAAATTTGCAATGCATATGACTTACTTATAAGTGGATTCTGCCAGGATAGAAATTAAAATAATTCATCAATTTGGTGATTTAAATCTATAAGACAATCTAAATATCTAGGAAAGACTGTAAAGGTATGTTGTAGATGATGAAAACAAGGGAACAACAAGAAACACTATAGATCCAAAATTACTGATAAAGGGAAGGGATATGATTATTCTCCTTATACAAAATAAAATTCCTTCTCAAATGAAGGAGAATATGTGTTCTTGACTTCTTCAATCATAGATGCAGATCATGAGGCATGGATTGTCAACTGAGGTGCGTTATTTCATATGATTCCTCATAAGCTGTGGTTTTGTCAGTGTGAAGTATATGATGGTGGTGAGCTCCAGTATTGCAGCAATGATGCTGCAACTCCTGGGACTCCCTACTTTACTTTTATCAATCCGGTAGTTCGTAATAAACTTGGAAGTGACGATGTTGTATGCACAAGTACTAGCTCTTACTGCAGGCTGTCAATTGATCAGCTGGCACAAGTTTGCTAGGAGCTTAAGCCAACTTCTATGAGTTCTTAGAAGAAAATTTTAACTACGATGAACGAAATCTAACTCAAAAGAGGTTAGTCTACATGGAGAAAGAATATGAAAGCTGAAAGGAAATGCAAACCCTAGTTTTACTGACTAATCCTACTTGTGCAAGAAAAGAGTTGAAAGTTGCTGACATGGATGCCATTGACTCTAGGAAAGGTAAAATGCATGTGTTCAAGCTACTTCTGAAGGAAAATGTGGAAGAACCAGCTTTTTGTATTTTTGATTAACTTTATGCAGAATTATTATGCATGTGTTTTAACTATTTTTCACTATGCAGAGGTTTATTGGTGAAAGGAAATGAAGTGGGAATTTGCAGGAGGTTGGGAAGCTGAGAAGTGGACCTAAGGGGTCCCTATCACCCTTCTAGAGAATTCCACAGTGATCAGATCTCAAAAAACTACTCGCGTGAACTTCTACAGGAAGTCTGCAGGGGATCTACAGGAAGTTCTACAAGAAGTTCTACAGGAACTGACCGAAAGTGGTTTTTAGAGGATTGATGGTGAAAAGATGGTGGGAAAGTGGAAATGAAGGATGGATAAGGATATTAAGGGATCTAGGATCTGGTAGATGAAGCTCAGGAGTGTAGAAGATGGTTGGAAGTGTTCAAAGATGAAGAGAGAAATGTTACACAGAAATGTAGGAATTAGGGCAAGTTGGGAAAGTATGGCGAATGGGTGAAGGAAATCTTGAGAGAGAGACTGGAGCAGGTTGTATGATGGAGGAAGGGTAGGTTGGAGTGTCTTACAGGTGTTCTGCACAATACTTTCGAAAAATAATCCAAGCAAAGATTAAAAAAAACAGAGGTTTATCTACTTTGACCTAATTCTGACCTAGAAACCATAAACATGATGAATAGAAGTTTATAGACAGGAAATCATGCATGAAATCTATGGAAACTAAGCAAGAACAAATCTAAGCATGAACACACAACTGATATCAACTTTTCCAACTTAAAACCTAATACTAACAATTGCATTGGAAGGCAAAAATAATGTTTTTGTGGCAACAATTGTGCCTTGGTCTCAGCTCATGGTCCCAAGGAGGTAGAGATGAGATCAAGGACTACTTGATAACCTTTTTGTCAATCTCTTCTATTATCAAACTATTTCATCAACCTGAAGCATGAACAACTATCTCAATCATAAAAAACAACCTAAGTAACAAAGCAAGATTTAACCTATATAACAAAAGTTATTCTATGAATGCAGTATAAACACATAAAAGTACACAAAGGAGGTACTGGGCACTTGGGTTGGGTGCAAACCCAAGAGCTACAACCCCCTAAGACAACTCAAAGCTGGTGCAAAGCAGAATTCATCTTCATTGATCAAAAAATGATAGTCATGTCACAAAATTGCTTACAAAAAGAGCTCGAAAATGAGTTGAATGCAGAGCTACACTAGAGTGCAAAAATAAATTGTTCAATAGCCAACCTACTAAGGCTTGAATCCTTCCTACTTATGCAAATTAGGACTCGCAACAATCCTCCTTAATTAGGAGCTCGGTTGCCCAAAACTACAATTAATCAACCACTTCACTAGACCTGCTCGGCTGCCCCTTGAAATCTTCTTTGGTGGGTTGTTGAACTCCGAGCTGATGGTGTAGAAATAGAGGAAGGGGCAATTTAGTGCAGGAGACACCCCTCCTATAAATCCTCAGCCTTGTTCCTTCATAATTGGCTGTGAATCTGCTCATAAATGCATGATCTTGGTCCAAAAATGTCCAAAAATCTACAATAAGCACGTATTAGACTTTGTGGTAAAGTGAATATTCCCATTCACTCAATTAACATAAATATATTCAAAAGCATTCATAAAACTATGGAGAATGGTGGATTAAATGAGAATAATAGGCAAAATGAGCCCATAAAGTTACCCATTTTGGGGGCTCATCATCACCCCTGCTAAATGTGTTGCTCATCCTCTGAGCGACTAATCCAGTTCATCATATTTGATTTCTTTGACTGCCTCTCTGACATCCCAGGGTTCTGAGGTGATGTCCTCTTCTATGTCATGAAACCCTTCCTTTCTCTCTACTGCCTCCCATTGCCTGTGTTCATCTTCTTCCTTGACCCCTTGCAGTAGTCCTAAAAGTAATGGAGGACTAAACTTTAGGCCAATCGAGTTGGCCTTCAGGTTTTGCATTGTCTGTTTATAAAGTGGCACTCTTGCCAAAGCCTCCCTCATTCTGATTGGGGAGTGGCATTCTCTTATTTTTATACTATGGGGCAATGTGTTCCATCTCCTTGTGCAAGCATGAATGCAATTATTACCAAACATTCTTTCCATGTCTTCAAAGTGAGCAATGGCCTGAGCCTTGCTTTCAATGTAATCTGGGAGAACTTGAGGGTTGTTGGCAAGGTGTTGATGAGCATATACTAAACTGAGGGATCTTCTGGTTCTGCCCTGATCATGAGTGGTTCACTTAGCTCCCTATCCATAACCTTCTGAATTTCTACTGCCCTATTTTCCTCATGGCTTAACCAAGAAGCCATGACCATGAGTTGTACATATCCCAATGCAGCATTGGGGTCCCATAGATTCATGTTTGGAAGTGCCAAGTTGTGTAAATAGAATTATGCTAACTTGGCCTTATCTTCAACTGAGCTATTGTCACACAAATACATAAACTGATTGTAATTCTGGAATGGAATGGTGCCCCTTTGGGCCAATGTGTTAATTTGAAATTACAACCATTGGTATTAAAGATATAATACATAGGACTTAGTAGGTTTCCTTCATTGTAAGGCTTCTACTGCCCAGCTGACCATGCAAGCCATTTGGGCTTCTTTTTCTTGCAACAGTTGTTTTAAAACCTGTATTTCTTCTGTTACCTGTGACTCCTTTTCTGGCAGCAATTTTGTCAGCATCTCAACATCATCTTGTAGCCTTTCCTCTCTCTGTTGTTTCTCGGTTGTTTCCTTGTCTGTTGGAGGTCCTTCTTGCTGTTGCTACCCTCCCAACATGGACAACCTATCTTCCTTATGAACTTCCTGTAGCTATAACTACTTTTTCAGCAACTCATTCTCCTCCTGTAGCTGGGCTCTTTTACTGCTTTCTATGTGCCTCACCATGGCCAACTCTCTTCTCGATTCTTTCAGTTGTTCTTCCAAGTGGCCTACGTTTGCAACTCCCTTGGACTTAGCAATTTTCATCCAAGTGTGAGTCCTAACCCGTTCTTGTTCCAATGCAAAGAAAAGTGGTACAACAAACTTCTGTGGGATGATCTTCCCACTTTCTAACAAGTTGTAATATGAGCCCAAACTAGGTTGAGGGCTTGGTTCAAGCATCTCCTCAGCTTGTCCACTTCTTGTGATTGTTTCGCTGCCTCCTCTTCCAATTTCTCAGTTTCTTTTAACTTGGCTAGATTTTCCTTTAGAGACGTTTCAGCCTCCTGTAGAACTGCCCTTGAATCCATCAACTTAATTTTCTCTTTCCATGTGGAGGTTTTTGGGCTTCCTCTTTCATAGGTGATGGATATCTTGGAAGGAGACTATTCCTTCTTTTTAGTGGGTGTGTCCTCAAAGACAATTGGTTCCTTTGATGGTGGTTGGGGTTTTCCCACTTTGATCCTTGTGCTTCTTTTGGCTTGAAAGTATATGGAGGTTTGCCTTTTTCTTTTCCTTTTTGTTTTGTAGGTGTGCTTAACGCAGAAAGCATATCTGCTACTTCCCTTGCCAAAGTTTTAGGGGATTTCTCCTCCTGCTGTTCTTTCCGTTCGCTTCCTGTAGAAATCTCTATGCTCACTGTTTCTACCTGTGTTACTGATAACTCAGGGTGTGCTTTTTCCTTCTCTTGCTAGGTGTTGGCTTTGGCTATGGAAGCCTTCTTTTGGGCTTTCTTGGCATTTTTCTTTCCAATCTGTGTCCTTTTCCCCCTCTATGTTCTTGTTGTTGTCTCCTTCTCTGTCTTAGGTTCAATAGTCTTGTCAAGTTCCTCTTTTTCCTTCTATTCTTCCTTTGTTTTGCCTTCTACTTGAATGTCCTATGTTCCATTATCATTTTTCTTCTCAATTTCTTCATTTTTCTCCCCTTCATCACTACTAGATGGGCTAATGTTGTCAGCCAAAATTCTAATGTCATCATCCCTGGACATATTTTTGAAGATTTCCCAAGTGATGGGGATAATATAGGTGTGCAAAGCATCTTCCACCAACAATTTGATGAGGCCATGGTGGGCCAACTGATCTAGAACCCCTTCATTTAGCTTTGTACCACATTCAATTAAGGACTGAAGGAGGAAATATGGGATGCTCAGTTTTCTGGCTGGAGGCAAGTCCATCCCATACCTTAATTCATGTAACAACCTGAAATGATATCCATAAATGATGTTGAACCTCCCTTCACATGTGATATACTTCATTATTTGATAACTTACTTCACTCCAGAGAGGAGGAAAGCTTGTCCTTCTGACCCCATTTTTATCTTCTACAGGATGCTCTTCAGGCAGAAAAAATGTTTTCTTAGCAACTTGTCACAATGATCTCTCCTCTTTGCTACAAGGGAGCCCCAATGGTAGACCGGTAATTCTACTGATGAGATCAGGTGTAAGTTCTAGGGTCAAACCCCTAAAACTAACTGTGGCATGTGTCTTCGAATGTGATCTCAAGGACATCAAAAACTCTTCAGTTATCTCCTCATCATAACCTTGAATTTTGTCAAAGAAGGATATCCAATTTGCCTTGGTGAAAAGGTCCACCACCTCAGGGTGCTCTTGCAATTTGCTAGAGTCTAAGGGTTCTTTCCTTATGAATCCTCCTGGCATGGTGTTGAGTGCTCTGTTTGTGTTTTAACCATAAAAGAAAATGCTCAGGTGGGAAAAATAAAGTCAATCACTGAAACAGAGGATAGTTGAATTCGGTTTTTTTTTAACCCAAGAAGAAATTTCCTGTGTGTTTCTATACAACATCAGATGGCAATAATTCCCCTTTTTTAAACTTTTGTCACCTTGAATTTGACTTTTTGTTTTTGAAAAGAAAGAAATTTTCTATAGAACAAAGGATAAGGACACAGGTTCTGTTCTCAGCACGTAGATAGATATGCACATTTTTCTTTTTAAACACACACACACACCGGTTGGCCTTTACTACTCCACGTATTCTTCTTATAGGAGAATTTGAAAAAGGATGGGGAGATTTCAGATGCAGATAGAAAAAGCAACTGTGTAGACTCATGGAAATATGCAGGCAAACTTTCACTTTTTCAATGCACATGCAGACTTCCACTCTCTTTTCAATCTATTGCTGTGTTAAATTTACCACCTTACTCAAACAAATCATGCACAGAGAACTTTTCCCGAGCGTACCTCATTTTGAGCTTGAATTCTGACGAAAATCCCAAGTTTCCTTTTTGCAAAGCTGTACTCTGCCTTTCCTGTAGAACCCTTCCTGTAGAAATCTCCCAACTCCTGTAGAGTGAAACTGTGCTTCCTACAGAGCCCGATAGGTGGGAGATTTTCAAAAATAGGCAAAAAACTAGTGGAGGACGACTGGCTAGCTGCTCAAGAAGTGGTAGATGCATACTCCAGTCGAGAACATCGTGAGTGTAGAATGAACAAAGGGTGGTGAATGTTTCAACCAAGCTATCTTTTAACTACAAGCGTGATTCGTGTTGAGGAGATGAGGTGGCCAGACTGGACGGTTGATTCTACGTCACGGTGATAATGTTTCTGCATGCCGACTGACTGCCATCACCTCCCTTACTCTGTTATCTACCGCCACCACTGCCAGTCCCGGATATTTCTTCCTGAATGAACATTGCACATGTGCTGGTTACATATCTAATCAACAGTTTTGAATTTGATAGGGCTCATTTGGATTCCACGAGGATGTGTAACTGACCGAGGGTTGCCAGTTAACTGGCCACCGATTCCATTCAATCTGAACCAGTCCCATAGTCACGCAACCTTAAAATATGATTTATGTAATTGAGGAATGGGTTTAGGCACTTACCTATGCAGTCGCGGCTGTGTTATGCATATTCCATATTTTGGAACCCATTTCATCATTGTTGTTGTTGCTTTCACTCTAGATGCTTGGCCTTGAGCTGTTGCTGATGTTCACACGTCCAAATAGAGCTCCATGCATGTTTCATATCCCATACTTTGCTGTCACTGTCTTTGGAGTATGTCTTTCAGGGGGATCAGCTGCTACAAGAATTCTGTGGGATATCTTGTAGCTGCTTCTCCTTTTGAAATTCAAGCTAAAATGAGTAGGGCTACAACAGCTGATTAGGGTCTTGACTAATAAGGAACTTAGATAGAAGGTATCAAGTATGGTGAGTGGAAAAAACTATTTCTTTGATTTGTCATGCATTTTTTTTTTTTTGCAGCATGAAAGAAACATGATTTCTGTGTGTGACTGTGAAGGGACATAAAAACGAGTGCAATGGAGGTGTACAGAGGTGGAAAAAGGTTGACATATGGTGATGGATGGAAGTAGGGAGGTGTATAGGCCTCATAGATAGATCCCCAACCCTTGGGTTCTCTTCTGAGATCGATTTCGGCTTTTCTGTAACTTCTACAAGATCCTCCTATAGAAGATACAGAGTTTCTTGTAGGAGGTGAAATTTCAAACCAAATGAGACCAAGTCTTGGGAAAGGGTAATGGTCATGGAAGAATGGATGGTGAGGGATGCATGCAGCCTGGTCACGAACTTTATCTTTGTCTTGTGCAATCCTCCTAAATCATGTAATGACCTTCCTGCAACCTGCAATTTTTTCAACAGAAATTAGGTTCATTCTTCTTTTTCTTCCTTCTCTCTCTTTTTTTTTTTTTTTTAGTCTGAGACAGCTGGGGTTCCTCTAGGAGGTTTTCACCCTCACTGTCTACCCTGGATGCCTCCAAGAGGTTTTCACCCAAGGATATTTTTTTCTTTTCTCTCTATTTTTTTTTTTGCTCAAGGTGTGGGTGGAGTGGAGATAGGGACCTGCTCCACTACCAGCACTGATTTACCCAGAGTTTCAATGAACTCCTACTTAGAAAGGGGCTTCCTCTAGATTTTCAATCGATGCCCATTGACAAGCATGGGAATGGCTTCTTCATCAATGGTCCTGATAAGGACTGAACCATTTTCATTGCATTTCTCCGTTGTATAGGGTCCCAACCATCTTGTCCTTAGCTTTCCCTTGAAATCCCTGTATCTTGAATTATATAACAGCGCCCAATCTCCTGGTTGAAATTTCTTTTCTTTGAGGTGCCGGTCATGCCATATTTTTATTTGAAGTTGGATTACTTTTGAGTGGAGAAGGGCCTGCATTCTCTGTTCATCTAATCCATTCAACTGAAGTAATCTTTCATGTTGTGCATGGTTGATATCTAGGTCGAGCTGAGCTCCGAACCTCAATGTGTTATATTCAAATTCTTTGGATAGCAAATCCTTCTTCCCGTAGACCAGCTCATAGGGTGTGAAACCTGTTGTAGTTTTCCAAGTAGTGTTATAGGCCCAGGTGGCCTCAACCAATCGGTCTACCCAATATTTTCTACTATTTCTCACCACTTTAGTTAAAATCTCTTCCAAGGCTCTGTTAGTGACTTCCACCTGTCCATTTGCTTACAGATGATAAGGAGTGGAAGTTATGTGCTTAATCTTGTGATGAGTGAGCAGGTCTTCAATCAGGTTAGAGGTAAACTGAATTCCTTGATCTGTGACTAATTCTCTTGGATAGCCAAACTTGTAGAAGATATTTTTCCCTCAAAAACTCATCTACTTTTTCTTCTGTTTCTGCCTTGATTGCCTTTGTTTCTGCCCATTTCATCAGGTAGTCTGTGCACACAATGATGTAAGACTTATGTTTTGAAGGAGGGTTGATAGGACCCACAAAGTCCATGCCCCACTTTTCAAATGGCTCAAAAGTCACTTGAGGTTGTAGGGGCATCTCATCCCTTGGAGTCGGTTTCCCCATCCTTTGACATCGGTCACATTGGCTGATGTATGTTCTGACATCTTGATGAAGAGTGGGCCAATAGTACCCTGCCTGTAGAATTTTGAAGGTAGTTATTTTTGCTGCAAAGCGGCCTCCACAGGGCCCATCATGACAAGTTAGGAGGATGTCAAAAACTTCCTCCTCCCTAACACATAGCCTCAAAATCTGATCTAGGCCAAGTTTAAACAGGTTAACCCCAATCCAAGTGAATGGGGCACTTTTCCTCGTGATCTTCCTCTTCTCTTTTGAGGATAGGTGTGGTGGAAACTGTGCTGAAACCAAGTAATTTTCTATATCAGCAAACCATGGAGAGAGTACTAAAATAGAAAATAGGTGTTCATTTGGCATTTGATCATCCACCATCCCTTCTTCACCTGGGGCAAATCTAGTCTAGACAGAAAATCAGAAACAACATTTTCCTTACCTGGCTTATCAACAATGGTCAAATCAAATTGTTGCAGTAAAAGTAACTATCTAATGATACGAGCGTTTACATCATGTTTATTCATCAAATAGCTAATTACAACATGATCAGTATGCACAAATGTTTGATAGCCAGTGATGTAGTGTCTGAACTTGTTTAGGGAATGGACTACAGCCAGGAGCTCTTTCTCGGTTATAGTATAGTTTAACTCTGCCTTGGACAGGTTTTTACCAACAAAATATATGGCATATGGTAGCTTCTCTTCAAATTTTCCTAAGGCTGCTCCTATGGATTTGTTCGAGGCATCTGTGTGAATGTGGAAAGGTAGGGCCCAGTTTGTACCTCTCAAGATTGGGGCAGTTACCAGGTTACCTTTCAATGCATCCAGAGCCTCTTGACAGTTGTTAATCCATATAAACTCAACATCTTTCCCCAAAAGACCAAACAATGGAGAGGCTAGCTTACTGAAATCTTTGATGAATCTTCTATAATATCTTGCTAAGCCTAGAAAACTCTGAACATCTCTTACCTTTCGAGGAGGTGGGACCCTTTGGATGATAGCAATCTTGTTGGGATCCACTTGTAACCCTTGTTGAGAAATTGTATGACCTAGCACCATCCCTTCAGTCATTAGGAATTCACATTTATTAGGACTGAGGGACAGGTTCATTTCAATACAATTGGCTAAACCTTTCCTCAGGTTAGTCAATGCTTCTTGGAAGTTGGACCCATAAGGGGTAAAGTCATCCATATAGATTTCCATCGAATCATGAACCAGCTCAACAAATATGCTCAGTACTACTCTATGGAAAGTGGCAGGAGCATTGCATAACCCAAAGGGAAGGACCCAGTAGGCAAAGGTACCCCATGGACAAGTAAAAGTTGTCTTATCTTGGTCTTCTGGGCTAATTTGGATCTGATTATGCCCGCTAAACCCATCTAGGGAGGAAAAAAACTTCTTCCCTACCAGGCCATCTAACACTTGATCTATGAAAGGCAAAGGGAAAAGGTCCTTCTTGGTAGCTTTTTTAATTTCTCGATAATCTACACAGATTCTCCACTTCCCATTTTTCTTGGGTACAAGCACCAAAGGAGAAACCCACTAGCTGTCAGAGATGGGGTAGATGAATCCTACATCCAACAACTTTTGCAGTTCTTCTTTGACAATGTCCTTAAGGGCTAGATTCATTCTCCTCTAAGGCTTCCTGACTGGTTTACAATCGTCTTTAATGTAAATGTGATGGGTATAGACTAAAGGGTGGACTCCTTTCATCTCCTTATAGCTCCAAGAAAAAGCATCCAAATGGTTGTTCAATAAGCTACACAGTTCCTTCTCCTGATAGGGGGATAGGGATGAGTTGATCTTCAAGGTTCGTTTAGGGCCAAATGCCACATTCTTAACTCAGAGAGAGGTCAGATCAACCACACAGAAATCCACTAAAGCATTGGCTTAGGTGTCTTCTACCAACTCTTCTAACGACAACACACTGGGAGGTGGATTTTGAATCAAATTCTCAATAAGGTCATCCTCGGTTTGAGGACCTCCCTTGGTGGCTTCCACTGCACACAATGGTGCGGATTAGACTTCATCCTCATCTTCCTCCTCCAAACAAAGAGGTAAGTCATGTTCTAGCAGAGGTTGGGCGGGAGGATATAAGACTAGCTATTTGGACATATGCCCATTCTTAATGGTCATGCTCCTGGCTCGACAACTGATGTAATCATCTGCAGTAGCTAACCAAGGCCTTCCCAAGATGAGGGGTCACCTAGTGAGTTTTTCCTTTGGCTGAAGGACCAAGAAGTTCGCAGGGTACTCCCAAGAATCAATGGAGACCATGACGTCTTCCACAATCCCCTCGAGGGTCACGGTGGAGTGGTCTGCTAACTGAAGTACTGTCAAGGTCTTTCTCAGGGAGCCATGAAGGTTGAGTTTGAGCATAGTGTCGTTGGTCATCACATAAATGGCAACCCCTAGATCTATCAGGATGTGGGGGATTATGGTGCCATTGATGTGGACATCGCCTACAGGACTCCCAAGGTCCAGATATTTTGGACAGATTACTTGTCCCAACATCAGGTCCAACAGTTGTCTTATGACATTGATAGTTGGGGCATCTCTCTTGCGCCTACCTGGGTTCCTAAAACACTTCTCTTTGATCAATTTGTTGTAGATTGGTACATTTTTTATGCCTGGGCAAGTGGTATTTTTACACATAACTGTTTAAGTTATCCCAGAAGTTCAGTCTCTTCTAGGTTTGGTTGCATGGTTCCAGTTAGTCTCTCAGGAAAGGGTGGAATGGTTTTTGGTTCACTTTCCTGTTTCTCTTCTTCATCCTCCTTAGGATGAGGTTGGTTGTCTGGGAGGACCTTCCCAGATCGTAGGTTGATCTCTTGAATCTCCACACCATAGGTGTTATAGACATATTTGGGCACTGCAACCCCAATAGCATATCTCCATAAAACCAAGGGCTTCTAAGTCCCTAAAAGTGTTGTTTCATACCTTAAAGGAACAAGGTCAGCTGATTACATCATCTCCCAGAAGTTCTCCATGAAAAACTACTCAAAACTGGTCAAAACTAGACCATCTCACCTGCTCCATTATTACGGTGAGATGCATCTCACCTAATGGACATGGGGGGTGAGATGCATACTAGGTGGATGATCATGGAATCTTCCAGAAACTTCTCCTGTGACACTTGCCTCTCTGAAATCACTCAGGGATGAGTAAGAGATCATGAAATCTCCAAGTGGAACCAAGAACTATCAGAGAAATGACACTATTCAGAATTCCAGAAGCTGACTCACCCACCTGCAAACATCTATATATGGATCCCTCATCCTAGAGATCCAAAGGCTGGAATTTTGTATTTTGTGAAGAAGTGTTGTTGGTTTCTCTATGCAACATTGTATTGTTGGGTGATCTAAGCTTTTCATGAGGTGAAGAGGGCTTTCAAGCTGGGAGGATGGCACTGGGTCAGACTAATGGGTTGTAATCCTCTCTTCTACTACTTCTATCAATAAAGCTATTTGAGTTTTCCTCCATATTCTTGTATATCTTTGAATCTTGTATTGATATATGAATTTGTATGGTTAATATACATCTGATCCTATATTGTTTATGGTTATAAATCTCTATGCTTTGATGGTATTATGCTACTTTGACTCTACATGTGCTCTTTGAAGTGGGACAAGTAAGGAAGTAGTGGCGAAGCTCTGTCAAAGGAGGGAGGAAACAAGCAAGGAGGCAAGAAAAAGATTGAGGTTGGTACTCTCTGCTTCTCTCTCATGTATCTCTCATAAAGGAAAACACAAGTAACTTTATTTTTTTTGTTTCTGAGATACCTACCCATCTTAGTGGGACTAGCAACTCTGAATGGACACTAATTTTCCCGATAACAAAATGGCGACTTTGCTGGGGAGCGAATAGCTTGTTTGCTTGTTTCTATTTGTTTGCTTTATAAACTACAGACAGAGCCTAAAGTTAAGCCAGCTAGCCTTCGAACTGCATTTGCTATGCAAGTGCAAAGTAGATCAACGTTGCTTCAGTCAATCACTGGGTTTGTTCATGAACTGAACAATTGACTTGCAAACATCCTAAGTGCCCTGGTGGTAGCTCAAGTAACCTCATTAGATCAGCCCCTATACTTTGTGTTTACTGCGTGTCATTAGCTCAGCCTAAACCCCTGAACTTAGCTGCAAATTGTGAGCAAAAACCAAGCTCAGTCTCGTTCCTAGACCATCGCACTATCTCTCATTGGTAGTCTGGATGCATTGCACCTCCCGTGTGTTGTAGGTGAGATGCATCCATGTTTCCCTGTGTTACTAGTGCGATGATCAGATAAGATTGTTTCTGCCTTCAGATTTTGGTTTTTTCTTCATTGTCTTCAGCTTTATTCAGTAGTTTTGTTGTCTGTGATTAGTATACCACTATTGAAACTCTCTTCCTTTGCATTATTCAGCCTCCATTGATAAAGAATTGTGAATTTTTTTACGTACTTTTTGTCATTTACAGTTCTGTTTTGCAAACAATAGCTTAAAGGAATTGTTGTCTGTTGATTTGAAAGTGTTGCAAGTGTTGTTTTCAGTCAAACAAAAGAGTCTTCCTCTTGTTGGTAGTTGATTACACTTTTGCCACCGTATTTGATTTGAATTAATAGTATTTCAAGTGTCGAAAGAAATTTTTGAATTCGAAATCGCAAAGTGTCATCTTAGTCTTCCTTTCATTTTTTGAAAAGGAAATTGTTAGTATTGTCATTTTGGAAGAAGAATAGTTCAGATCTGTACTTAGCATTCTTTTTGTCATTCACACATTAAGAAAGTGGAAAACAAATACATGCATGTGCATTTGCATTTAGACTACTTGTTGATATTGATTTAGGAAAAGTGCATATAGTGTGTGCTCTCTGCTCTATGTTGAAAGGATTTTACTTCTCTTTCCTTAATAACTAGGATTTTCATTGCAAAAGGAAAGTAAACGACTATTTATCATCTTAGATTGCATGTTTAGGAATTGTATATCTACATCATGTGGTGAACCTTAAAGGCGAACTTCTTAAGGAAGATAAACTGTAAAATAAATCTCAATGAACATAAAAATGCTTTGGAACCTAACACACAACATTTAGAAGTCTAGGCTAGAGACGTATTCTGGCGTCGTAAAGCTTGGTAACTATCATTTTCATCGTAGGTTGGTGATTCCTCCTCTTTGAGACGACAAGTGCCAGTACGGACTTGTGCTCCCACGTACCGTCGAGTATATATTGGGAGACCACAATAGGCTATATCTTTTATCCTTAGGAAGCCATTTATTCCGCCCTATCAATCGCAATGCACTGAACACATCATTCGGGAAGATTGACTGTCGTACCGTCAAAAGTATTCTGCAGTTTTGCAATTGGTTTGGTAATCCATGTGTCTAGATTTCCAGAGTAGTCACTTTTGTTCCTTTTCAAACTCCTTAAAAGAAAAGGTCCATCTGAGTACTTGTCACTTCAGGCTCATTAAAAATCCAAGGTGACTAGAGTCATCTTTAGCTTTTTCTTGACTCTTAAAAATTGAAAAAGCAAGTTGTGTTAAAGCGTCATAAAATTCATTTAATTTGGAATCACATTTTTCCCTTTTTTATTTTGAGTTGATAAAGTAATCCACAATCATGGAAGAAAGTCAATGAAAACCCTGTCATTCGTGGAGACTAATGAGTCAACCAGTTTTTACTCTAGAAACGAAACCATTTCGGGCCAAGTGAACTCGTTTCACTGGGTCAAAGTCTCCTGGTTTGTTTGAAACTTGTGTTTCAACATCCTCAGAGACTCCAGTTACTCCAATTATTTATCCCTGCCTTTACAGAAAAATTTCCACAGTTACAAGAGGACATTAGAACTGATCCTAATGTAATGGTAAACACTTCTATTCCTGAAATAGCTCCATCTAGGACTGATTAGAGAGGTGTCAGCCTTCCTGCATTTGTCATTGTAGAGTCTATACCTTCTTCAGCACAAGAGATATTTTACGGACCTGACGGTCTACCTCTTCCACCTGGATTGATTGCTATAGAAGAGATTACAGAGGATCTTCCATCCAGTACTCCATTGCATTTTGGAACTGGGATCCACCTATATCCTTCTACTTCAGAAGTTAGTCTCCCTTCATCGCAAGTTCCTATAGAATCACTAAGAAATATTTTGGATAGACTCGATATGTGTGAACAACCATCGACATATAGGACTATGTCATCTGACATAGCAGCAACAGAACCTTCTGCCACGACTCTGACAATGTTCGCTAGTATACCATCTGTCCCAACTAGCTCTCAACCGTTAGATGAAGTCCACCCAGGGACTATTTCGATAGTATGGTCTATTCGCGTTTGTTCATCTGGAATAATATCTAGAATTTCTTATGTTGAGTCTCAACAAATTGATCCTTTGTAACAGTATCAATTTGGGCAATCCAATCTCTAGAGGCCAATCTTTCCTTTGAACACTAGATTTCCACCATATGGGGGGCAATATCCCTTTCATTGTCCCCTCCGGGAGAACAACCATCTGAGAGTTCACAATAGAATTCGGGTCAAGCTGGAATCACATCCAATGGTTGGGTGCCAATACTGCCTCAACAACCAAGAGTTGTATATTCAATGGAACAAAATCTACCTGTGTCGAATATCCCCACTACACCAGCTATTGTGACGGTGTCGCAAGTACAAGTGTTGCCTGCTATATGTCAACCTCAAGTCTCTCAGGTCATAATACAACAACCTTTTGTCTCCACGACACAACCACAATCGCTGATTAGTGGCTCCTTAACTGGAGCAACTCAGGATCAAATGGGTACTATCCCCCATCATCTTGGTCAAACATCTATTATTAGATAATAGCAAATGGCTTCACAACCATGGCTGGTGTAATATCAACAACCACAATTACAACAAGCTTAGTGAGGACCTGAGCAACAAAGCTTTGCGGGTAATGGGCAATCGTATATTCAAAACGGTCACCATCAATCATATCATAATGGTTATGCCCACCAACCTTATCAAAGTTATCAGCATCAAATACATTATGCTGGTATGCAAAGACCCACTGTTCAGGCGATCCCATCTTATCCTGGGTATGCTTCGCCAAACCTGAATCAACAGTTGCCTTTCGTTGCGACTTTAGAATTACGAGATCTAAATCGACTAACAAATGATCCAATTGCTTACACCCCATGGTGGCCGGCGATTCCTCATCAACTTCCGTCAAATATTCCTAAATTCAATGGAAATCCGAGTGAAGATCCGTTGAATCATGTGATGACCTTTCGACTATGGTGTTCGTCCAACACTCTCAATGACGATTCAATTAGGCTTCGCCTTTTTCAAAGAATGTTAACTGGTCCAACAACAAAATGGTACAACAAATTTCCTAGAGCTTCATTCAATAAGTTCAGTGCCCTTTCCACCACCTTTTTAACCCATTTTCAATTACCCATAAGGTACGAAATAGGAACCGAGTTTCTTACCAATTTTAAGTAGACAACAACCACTCACATATCTGATCATATTCATGAGTGGCAGCATCATCGTCGAATGGTAAAGAGATATGTTCCTGATCAACTGTTGGCTGAATGGTTTATTAAATCATTGTTACCTTCTATTACAAAAGATGTGGCTAAAGGGGGAGTTTTCACTAAAGAGTAGGTCATTGCTCGTGCGCAATAGCTAGACTTGATCTATACTCAGTCTAGCACGCTCTATGAGAAAATACCTGATGCTCCTAGACTAGAGTTTTTCTTTCCTCCTCCTCCTAAATCAAGCAAAGACTCTCATGCCGGTGATGGCATAATAGGTACGACCAGCACGAAAATCGAATTGGCTACATCTAAGAAAGCCCGTAAGGTTTCTGGTCAAAATGCAAATGAAAAACTTCTTGCCTCAAAGGTTAATGCTATGTCAGCTGACGAAGGCAAAGAACTGAAGCAACCAGGGGGCAAGAAGAAAGGGAAAAGAAAAAAGAAGAAACAAGATGATTCGTCTCCCGAAAAATCTTCTGCAAACCCTTCTAGGTAGAAGAAACCTCCTTCGGCATGTCACATATGTGATGAACACCATTGGACGAAGGATTGTCCATATAAAGCTGAGATTAAGAAATTCTTTAAGAGTTCAAAAACCTCAGCAGTATTGACCTATCCATTTCCAAACCCCGAAACCAATCTGGTTGCTAGCGATAATGCTTCCCCATCCAAAGTGCTTATGTTGTCCATTTCAAAACAACAAAATGATGCTTTGATATCGAAAAGGAATAAAGATTACGGGAATCCATAGCTATCAAACAACAAGGCTGCAGATCAACCTAGTAGTTTGACAACAACTTCAACTGAAGTTGTGCCACCCATCATTCCTGAGCTAACAATAAAGCCACCAAGGGGAGTAATACACAAATCGACATTTAATCCTCGTGCTTGAGCATAAAAGAATTATAATATAGTAGAGGATCTGGCCCAAAAGCAGGCTCTATTATCAGCAATAGGTGATATTGACCCAACGGATTCCAATCTTGTGGCCTTTAATCATAAAGGATATGAACCTCAGTTACCGGCTCAACTCACTCTCCTCATCCAAGTGAAAGCCCTCAACAAAAATATTCATCGAACAATTACTGATGAGGGGGCATCTACATGCATTATGTCAATGAGTTGCTAGAAAACTTTAGGCTCACCACCCTTATAAGGATCGTCAATGAAATTAAAAGCATTCGATGGATGAGCATACACCCCGTACGAGATTTTAAGTAGCTTGCAATTTGAACTGGGGGGAAAAACAGTAGAAATTGGCGAGTGTTTGGATAGATAGGTCTAAGGAATATGGCACCTCTTCAAATCCTTGGTCGCATGTAGATTCTACAGATGAAGAAATCATTCAGTCAATGATGATAGGAGAGGCACCATGGGAATATTACCACCATCGTTCCCATCTTTCGGATTACCACGAAGATTATTCCAGCAACCTTAATCATCCTTCAGTTTTTAATTTTCTATCAAATACTGTAAATACAGTGGATTCCGACGACGGTTCCTATATTGTGTCAACCTCATTAAAAATGAAACAACTCCCTTTCCAAATCGAGTCTTTGTTTATGATCTCATAAAATCCAAGTCGAGTCTTTCAAAGATCTCGAAGGTAAACCTTCATTCCAACCATGGCATTGAATGCAATGAAGCTTGGGGGGCATGCACCTCGATTTGTGTCATTATGTTGGGGGCATGAGAACTTACAAGAAGCATAGCTTTTCATTTTAAGCTTGTGTAAACATGAAACTAAACACGAGTAGTTTTACGCGAAGTTCAAGCTCGTTAAAAAATAAACCTAGTAATGAGCATATGTTCCACCAGAGTTTAAGCTCATTAAAAAATGAACCCACCTTCGGTAAATAGCCATTGCGATCGCATAATTATTAGCTTTTGAACCTTGGTCATGTTCTTACCATCACCTCCACTCTTTTTTAGCCAATCATATGCCTCCATTTGATTGTTTACCCCTTTTGAGGAACAACTGCGATGAGTGATTCTATTAGCCACCTTCTTTACACTGCCACGATTGAAAAGTTCCAAACCTTACCTAGAACCAGCTGCTATCCAAAAACATCACTTGTTCCTCAGAAAATGAGTCTCCTTTAAGCTCTTTTCATTTGACTCGTAAAATATGAAAATATTGCTGAGCAATTAGCCTCTCCAGCTCGTTGAAGTGATTGGAAGTGCCATCCCTCCTCTAGATTTTAATATTTTTGGACCTGAGGGATTATTACACAAAAAGGTCTAGTATTTGTCTTGTTCGGCTTGTTAAAACTATCGAAAAATCATCCCTTTCCTATTGTTTTATACTTTTTCAGACTTAAGGGATTATATTACGAAAAAGGAATACTAGAGTTTCCTTTCCGTCTCTTTTCAGACTCTCTAAAATTGAAAAAGACCGAGTTATCTTTGTCGTTAAACTCATGAAAACAATAGCGACAAACTTGTCCATGCAAACAAGAGCGAGTTTCACTGTCGCTAGGCTCATTAAAACATAGCGACAGGTTTGCTCGAAGGAAAAATTATAGAACAAGCATATGTTATCCTCGTCAAGCTTGACAAAAATAAAGAGGTACTAGTTAGAAATGACTGGGAAAAAATTGGGAAGAAAACTTGAAGAAACTTTACTGCTAGCAGGTTACTCTTGAACATGACGCTTTCACTCCATCACCATGATTAAGTCAAGTTGGGTTATTCCATTCACCGGTCATATCACCATTGGTCCTCCATACCGTCCATTTTTAGGGTTAACGCTACCAATCCATTTCAGTTTCACCAATATGTTCAAGATAAGTCACTCAAAGAATTCACCAACCTGGCTTATGTCTCATCCGCTGCAATACCTTCACACTTCATTCTTTCATTACCGCCACCCTAAACCTTGTATCACCAGATCATTTTCACCTCCACAAAATCATTTGCTCTATTTCATGTTGTAGATGTGGGATTCATTAAGGCCCTCCTATGATGGGTCACTTCCTGTCGACATCAGCTCATCATCCAAGAAGTCGACCTAGGAAAAACCCTTTCAGTACTTTGAAGCTTGCATGCCTCAATGGCAAGTTTCTCACTTCCAGTGACAGGTTTACATTAATAGCCTTCGACCGAAAGATTTTGCATGGTGTTTGACATCAATTCATGTATTCACATCACATGAATTGTACTGCAGTACCTTGAGGGTCATTATCATTATCGATGATTCCTCTCGTGCCTGTTAACAACTTACATCATTGGCTGGTAATCAGGCAATGTCTTTCCATGTTCGATGCCAGAACATCTTTTCACATGGATCGACTTGTACTTCGGGCGAAGATTGAACGAGTTTGAAGACCCCGGATCTAGTTTCATCCATCCGGGCTGCGATATATTCAGGAAAATAAAGACATCAAATGTACATCATAGCTGCATAGATAATCATCCAAGCTAAGGGATGATGGCTCTACCAGAATCATCAGTCTGCCACACAGACGGTTGTCTGTCTTATGTACATGAAAATGAATTTACAAAGCTGAGCATGGGAATGCCTGCCTTAGTTAGATCATGAAATATTATGAAGATAATGTATTGTATTGTATCTTATTACATGTCACCTTCCAGCTCGAAAAACCTCGGATCCTCATGTTAAAGCATTTCACTTGACATCAGAAGATTTACGACCTCATGCTTTAGGGGGCAACTGTTATAGACATATTTGGGCACTGCAACCCCAATCGCATATGTCCATAAAACCAAGAGCTTCTAAGTCCCTAAAAGTGTTGTTTCATACCCTAAAGGAACAAGGTCAGCTGATTACATCATCTCCCAGAAGTTCTCCATGAAAAACTACTTAGAACTTGTCAAAACTGGACCATCTCACCTGCTCCATGGTCAGGGTGTGATGCATCTCACCTAATGCACATGAGAGGTACGATGCATACTGAAAAGACCTTCTATAGGGTGTGATGGGTGAGAGTAGACAAATGGCAGAGATAGTTTGCAAGGTGGATGATCATGGAATCTTCCAGAAACTTCTCCTATGACACTTGCCTCTCTGAATTTGCCCAGGGATGAGTAAGAGATCATGAAATCTCCAAGTGGAATCAAGAACTATCTGAGAAATGACACTAATAAAAATTCTAGAAGCTGACTCACCCACCTGCAAACATCTATATATGGATCCCTCATCCTAGAGATCCAAAGGCTGGAATTTTCTATTTTGTGAGGAAGTGTTGTTGGTTTCTCTGTGCAACATTGTATTGTTTGTTGATCTAAGCTTTTCATGAGGTGAAGAGGGCTTTCATGCTAGGAGGATGGCACTGGGTTAGACTAATGGGTTGTAATCCTCTCTTCTAGTACTTCTATCAATAAAGCTATTTGAGTTTTCCTCCATATTCTTGTATATCTCTGAATCTTGCGTTGATATATGCATTTGTATGGTTAGTATACATCTAATCCTATATTGTTTATGGTTATAGATCTCTATGCTTTGATGGGATTATGCTGCTTTGACTCTACAGGTGCTCTTTGAAGCAGGACAAGTAAAGAAGGAGCGGTGAAGCACTGTCAAAGGAGGGAGGAAACAAGCAAGGAGACAAGTGAAAGACTGAGGTTGGTACTCTCTGCTTCTCCCTCATCTATCTCTCGTAAAGGAAAACACAAGTAACTTTAGTTTGTTTGTTTCTGAGATAGCTACCCCTCTTAGTGGGACTAGCAGCTCTAAATGGAAACTAGTTTTCCCGATAACAATAGGTAGGGCATGTTGTCTCTCCAGTATATACCTGCTGGGCATGTCTATTATTGGGGTTCGGGTTTGGTTGACCAGGTATCTTGGGTTGTCTTGGAGGAGCAGGAGGTAATGGTTGCGCTTGAGCAGTTGCTGGAGGCAAAAGAGCGGGAAGAGAGTTGTATTGGGGCCTCCACCCCTGATGAGGTGCATTCCACTGAGGCTATGGCTGAGTGTGAGAATGAAACGAGTGAGCAGCTGGTTGAGTATGGTATTGAGGAGGATACGACCAAGGAGGGGGTGTGGACTAGGAAGGATGAGCAGGGGGACCCCAAGAAGGTATGGAAGTGGCTTGATTGGGGTTGTAATAATTCTGGAATGTCCCTTACATTCCCAGCTGGTATGGTTTGGGTCCATGCAGCCTCCTTTGGTTCATGAAGTAGAGGTGTTCAGTGGCTCCTTCAGCCCCTTGATACATAGCTTTAAATCTGGGTAAGGATGGGCACTAATTTTTAAGGTGGTCTGCCTCACAAACAAAACACACCTCTATGAAGTGCAATGGTCAATCGTTCCTCAGATGCTTTCTATTGCATATGGGACAAAAGATGGCTAAAGCCCTCTCAGCTTCCTCTTGCTTCTGTTGGATCCGGAAGGTATCCATTTGCATGGAAGTGGTCTGTCTCACCTCACTTTTGAGGTCTTCCATCTGATTTGCAAAATCATTTTTGGATAAGGTGGTACTGGCTGAAAGTTGACTCCCCCTACCTCTTTTCCGGGCTACCCTAGAATGGTTTCTAAACATAGTCTTTATGTCATCATAGGGTAGCTAGTAGATGTCTCCCCCAACCAGCAAATGGAGGGTATCTAGAAGGTCTTCAGGGACTCCTCAAAGCAAAACCAGCTTCAAAGATTTGGGGTCAAGTGTGCACCTAGCCCTTTTACAATTGAGTTGGAACCTTTCCTCATAGTCTTCTAAAGATTCATCACTTCCCATGGTCATCCAAAAGATTTCTCCCTTTGTTTCCTTTGACCTACAATAGTCTCGGTATTTGTTGTTAAAGGCTTGCTGCATCTGAGCCCAAGGTTTGATATTGTTTCTAGGTAACCCCATGAACCAGTGGAGTGCTGCATCCTTGAGGGTAGAAGGAAAGAGTTTCAACTTTTTCTCGTCTTCTGCATAGTCATAATTTCGACAAAGGACAACAAACTCAGATAATAAGGTATTAGGATCGTCAGTAGTTAGTCCATGGAAGTGAGGTCAAGCTGAGGGACTTATGTTTTTCATTTTTGTGTCCCCATTGGCTTCTCGGATGGGAAAGGCACCTTCTACTCTCTCCCCATTTCCTATACCATTTCTGTGTTCAACGATGGTCTATGGAGGAATGTTTTCTTCCTCTTTTTCTGTTATAGGATCTTCGTATATCTCTGGAGGTTCACCTATATGATCTTCTGGATCACTACTAGCAAAGAAGAGAGAAGGGTGACTCGGTGATGTGTTGGGGGTGTTGGGTAGGAATTTTCCTGAATTGTCTCTATTCCTATGAGGCATGAAAGGAAATCTTTTTGGTTGATTTTTTTTTTCTTTGCTTGTACCTGCAAAATTGAAATTGATTGAACAACAAATTGCAACTAAATAAAATAAACCTTGCTGGAATGAAAATTGTAGAATTGAAATGAAAGTAGGAAATGTCTAATCTATGTTGCTGAAATGAAATTGCAGAATTGAAATGAAAGCAGGAAATAGCTAATCTATGTTGTTGAAATGAAATTGCAGAATTGAAATGCTAATCTACTCTTGCAGAATTGAAATTGCAGAATTTAAATGCTAATCTACGCTTGCAGAATTGAAGTGAAAGCAGGAAATGTCTAGCCTACGCTTGCTGAAATGAAAAGAAAGTAGGAAATGTCTAATCTACTTTTACAAAAATGAAATTGCAGAATGAAAATGAAACAACTACTCTACTCTTGCTCAAATAAACTACTTAGCAGAATGTTGCAGTAGAAAATAGAAGAAAAGTAGTAATCACAAATACTCTGATGCTTCCCCAACAACGATGCCAAAAAGATGGTGAGCTCCAGTATTGCAGCAATGATGCTGCAACTCCTGGGACTCTCTACTTTACTTTTATCAACCCGGTATTTCGTAACAAACTTGGAAGCGACGGTGCTGTATGCACAAGTACTAGCTCTTACTGCAGGTTGTCACTTGATCAGCTGGCACAAGTTCGCTAGGAGCTTAAGTAAACTTCTATGAGTTCTTAGAAGAAGCTTTTAATTGTGGTGGATGAAGTCTAACTCAAAAAGAGGCTAGTCTACTTGCAGAAAGAAGATGAAAGCTGAAAGGAAATGCAAACCCTAGCAAACCTAGTTTTACCGACTAACCCTACTTGTTCAAGAAAAGAGATGAAAGTTGATGACATGGATTCCATTGACTATTGGAAAGGTAAAATGCATGTGCTTAAGCTACTTCTGAAGGAAAATGTGGAAGAACCATGTTTTTGTATTTTTGATCAATTTTATGCAGAATTATTATGCATGTGTTTTAACTATTTTTTAATGTGCAGAGGTTTATTGGTGAAAGGAAATGGAGTGGGAATTTGCAGGAGGTTGGGAAGATGAGAAGAGAACCTAAGGGGTCCCTAGCACCCTTCTGGAGAATTCCACGGTGATTAGATCTCGAAAAACTTCTCGCGTGAACTTCTACAGGAAGTCTGTAAGGGATCTACAGGGAGTTCTATAGGAACTGGCCTAAAGCGGTTTTTAGAGGATTGATGGTGAAAAAAACGGTGGGAAAGTGGAAATTAAGGATGGATAAGGATATTAAGAAATCTAGGATCTAGTAGATGAAGCTCAAGAGTGCAGAAGATGGTTGGAAGTGTTCAAATATCAAGAGAGTAATGTTGCACAAAAATGTAGAAATTAGGGCAAGTTGGGAAAGTATGGCGAATGGGTGAAGGAAATCTTGAGAGAGAGACAAGAGCAGGTTATATGGTCGGGGAAGGGTAGGTTGGAGTGTCTTACAGGTGTTTTACACAATACTTTCAAAACTCATCCAAGCAAAGATTAAAAAAATAGAGGTTTATCTACTTTGACCTAATTCTGACCTAGAAACTAGAAACATGATGAATAGAAGTTTATAGATAGGAAATCATGCAAGAAAGCTATGGAAACCAATAAATAACAAATCTAAGCATGAACACACAACTCATATCAACTTTTCCAACTTAAAACCTAACACTAGCAATTGCATTGGAAGGCAAAAACAGTGTTTTTGTGGCAGCAAGTGTGCCTTGGTCTCAGCTCATGGTCCCAAGGAGGGAGAGATGAGATCAAGGATAGATTGATAGCCTTTTTGTGGATCTTTTCTGTTATCAAACTATTACATCAACCTGAAGCATGAACAACTATCTCGATCATCGAAAACAACCTATGTAACAAAGCAATATTTAACATATATAATAGAAGTTATTCTATGAATGCAGTAAAAACACATAAAAGTCCACAAAGGAGGTACTAGGAACTTAGGTTGGGCCCAACCCCAAGAGCTACAGCCTCCTAAGACAACTCAGAGCTGGTGCAAAGCAGAATTCATTTTCATTGATCAAAAAATAATAGTCATGTCACAAAACTGCTTACCAAAAGAACACAAAAATGAGCTGAATGCAGAGCTGCACTAGAGTGCGAAAATAAAATGTTCAATATCCAACCTACTAAGGCTTGAAGCCTTCCTATTTATGCAAGTTAGGACTCCCAACAGTCCTCCTTAACTTTAGGATCTTGGCTGCCCAAAACTATAGTTAATCAGCCACTTCACTAGACTTGCTTGGCTGCCCCTTGAAATCATCTTTGGTGGGCTGTTGAAATTTGAGTTGATGGTGGAGAACTTGAGGAAGGGGCCATTTAATGTAGGAGACACCCCTCCTATAAATCCTCAGCCTTGTTCCTTCGTAATTGGCTGTCAATCTGCTCATAAATGCCTAATCTTGGTACAAAAATGTCCATAAATCTGCAATAAGCACGTATTAGACTTTGTGGTCAAGTGACTATTCCCATTCACTCAATTAACATAAATATTCAAAAGCATGCATAAAACTATGGAGAATGGTGGATTAAATGAGAATAATAGGCAAAATGAGCCCATAAAGTTACCCATTTTTGGGGCTTATCAGATGGTGATACTAATTTTCCTAGGAGATCACTTCAAAGTTATAATCATAGGATGATAAAAATTCAAGTTGAATCTCATATATAAAAGGATTAGAACACTCCCTAGTGCTCTTCTCCTAGTATTGGCCAAAATTTTGAGTTTTTTATGGAAGATGAGTGAGGTAGGTGTAAAAACAATGCTTGAAATGGTAACCTATAGGATGATTTGAGGAGAAATAATATTTTTTAGATAATTACAAGTTGAAACTATGCATAAACTACTATGAATAACTATTAATGATAGTTGGAATAGTCTCGTTGTTTTTGTGAGTGGAGCTAATAAAAGAAAAAAATACTACAGTCTCTCAATAAATTATTATGTTTTGAAAATAAATACTATGACATACTGAAGTGAGGTGCCTTTGAGTACTACAAATTAAAGCCATGGTTTAAGCTATGTCTAATTTCTCTATATATTTTATCCCTATTACCATTATTTATATGGGAAGCAAAATCAAGTAAGATATGCCTCTAGTTGTATGAGGGAAAATGGAGTATTGTAGTTGGTGCACAATGATGTTTTTGGACATGCCTTGGTTCCATCATTGGATAAATATGTGTACTATGTCTCATTTATAGATGATTTCTCAAGGAGTACATGGATTTATTTCCTTATGATGAAAATTTAAGTATTTGATAATCTTAATGTTTCTAAGGCTTAAGTGGAAAATAAGATAAAGAAGAAAATTAAGATGTCATGGATGGAAAATGGTGGAGAATTATGCGGGGATGAATTTGAGGAATTCTGTAAGAAGTATGATATAAAAACATAAAATAATATTCCATACACACCGTATAACAATGGAATTATAGAAAGGATGAACATGACACTAATGTAAAAAGAAAGTACCCTGCTTAGTGGTGCCAAGCTAGGACAAGAAATAAGGGTATAGGAAATGGATACTACATGTTACCTCCTGAAGCATTCACTAGCATCAACACTGAATGAAAAGACACCACATGAGGTATAGACTAGTAAGAAACCATCTTTTCAACATATTAAATTCTATGGCTATGAAGCTTATGTACAGGTTCCAAAGGAAAACGATATTAATATTGATAATAAATCCAAAACATGTATCTGCACTGAATATAAATATTGTCTGAAAGGTTGCAATATTTAGAAACCATAAATTGGGAAGGTCGTGTATGATCAAGATGTGGTATTTAGAGAAATCAAAGATATTTCGAAACAAGAAGTCCTACAAGACGAGAAATAACCAAATAAGATAGTGTTTGAATTTAAGGAGTAAAAATTACAAAGGAATGGGAATACGAAGAAGAAAAGCCACATAATATGGTATTTATGAGATTGGTTATTAAAATAAGGCAATCGAAATGGTATACTCCAAATAATTTTCATTTAAATTTTTATTTATTTATTATTGATGATGATCCTAGAACTATTAAGGTGGGAATGTATTTAAGGGAAGGAAAACTCTTGAAAACAACCATATCTGAAGAAATGATAGCCTTTGAGAAGATTGGGGATTTGGATCTAGTCCATTTTTTATTTATAATAAATCCAATTTGAAGCAAATGCAAGTTTATAAAAGAATGTGAATACAAAATGCAGTGTGGAGAAATACAAGCTCAGTTAGTAGAAGATTTTTATGCACTAGTATAAGGAGTTGACTTTGGTGAGATATTTTTTCTTGTTTCTAAGATAATTTTTATTACATTTTTTTTTATCCTTTGTTGCTCCCTTTTATTTTTGAGATAGAATAGATGGTACAAAAGTCAAAATTCCTACATGGGGATGTAAAATAATAAATGTATAGGAAGCAAAAAAAAGTCATTCTAGTGAAAGGAAAGAAAGATCTAGTGTGTAAGATAAAGAAGTCCTTATATGGGTTAAAGTACTCAACATGGATTTGGAATAGAATATTTGATACTTGCATATTGAGATTTTTCCCCATGAGTAGAAAAGTGGATCAACATGTCTACTTCAAATTAGTGAGTGATCATCATATATATTTGATATTTTATGTGCATGATATTTTGATGATTGGCAATGACAAAGAAATCATCTAGGATGCAAAAACTATATTCCCCTCCAAATTTGACATGGAGGATCTTGGTGACGTAAATATCATTTTTTGGGATGAAATTTAAAATAGGTTTGGAAATAGGAAGTTACTCTATCTAAATAAATGAAAGTATGTAGAAACAATATCGTAGAGGTTTAATATGCAAGAATGTAAACATGTAAAGGTCCCTATTCATTTATATGTAAGGTTATCTACATATGAATGTTCCATGACATAGGAAGAGGGAACCATCATGTCCTATGATTTATGTGCTAGTGTTGTTGGAACTTTAACATACGTAATGATCTATACTAGACCAAAGATTATGCATCTATTGGGAGTATTAGGCAATTATATATGAGAATAAAGGAAGGAAAATGAGAAAATAGTAAAGATGGTTTTTAGATATTTTCATATCATTACTGGTTATTTATGGTTCTATCTAAGAAAACGACATTTTACGAAGTTTTGGGCATAAATGGGATTTTTTTCTTGCAAATTGGGTTGGATATCTAGATGACAAAAGATCTACAAGTGGATATATGCTTAACCTGTTTGGAAGAGAAAGTATTTCGATGAGAATGTGGAGGTATGTAGTACCAATGTCAACTATAGAAGTTGATCCCATGTCAGACACTCATGTAAGAAAAGAAGTAGTAGGAATACAAAGACTGTACATAGGAATTGGTTCGATACAATAAGCTATAAGGATAGATTATAACAAAAAAATTTAATATTCTTGGAAATGAACAAAAATTATCATTCTAATAAAAATCATATTCACATTGACTATCACTTTATGGAAGATATGGTTGAAACAAGAAAATGCTACTTGAAAAGGTAACCGTTTTGGAGAATGCTACAAATTCATCAACAAAATTTGTGAGCACTTAGATGTTCTCTTGGTACAGTGTAAAAATGGGAGTTACTACCCTAGATTGTTAATCATGTACTCATGTGACGCCTTATATGCAAACAAAATAACAAAGGGGATAATGTTGGGTATGTGTCATATTTTTTGCATGACTAACCGCATGCATGACTACTTGGGACGGGTTCTAGAGGAGGGTTCTAAGGGAGTCAAGAGTAGCACCACTTTAAAAACTATTTTGGCCATTTTCTTACATCCATTTTTTGTAGTTTTTGACACATGGTTTTCACTTTTAGCAATTTTAAGGAATTCAACCCATGGTTATTTCACTCTAGACAGGAAACTATGGATTTTTTATATTTCAGGGTTCATGGAGTAGGGGTTTTGGATGTGGAAAGATATATGTATTGTATTATAACATTGCAAAGATAGAATTTACTAAAATGTCTTTATAGTTTTCTTAATTTGGGTTTCTAGTGTAAAATCTTTATGTTAATGTGTTTGTTCCATTACGTTTTTTCTACTTTGATTAAGAATATGTTTGCAATAATTGATTGTATAGTGTTGAAACCAACATCTTCCTAGTTTATCTACTCATACTTCTTTAAATAAAAGTTTTAGATAGTTACATCCTTAATCACATGGAAAAGAAAAATACTTGGTGCACAAGTATTTTAGTTCTCCTAAAAAGTCACTTTATAAATTGGTATGATCTTGTTTTTTATCTAATCTCTTCCAATAATATTAGAGAAAATTTCAGGTCTAAAATAGGAATTTTAAGGAAAATAATAAAATAATACGAAAAGAGTTGTGACCTTTAATGAGAATGAAGGAAAGTTATATTTTTTAATCATAGTTTAGAATTATAATATTTTATCTTTACTCAAATTTTAAGTGTAGGTACTTGAGATTTAATAGACCCGTAGTGAGCTAATTTGAAATACATGAAAAAAATTTATGTTTCTTTTCTACACATAAAATTTGAGTATACCTATAAGGGGATAAGACAAAATCATGATTAAAAAAGGTGGCTTTTTCTCTCTCCAAAATTATTTACCCTTATGGTTGGACTCCTCATCTTGAATCTTATTTTTCCTTTTAAGTATGGTATTGATAACAAATTTTATGTTTTGAGACCCTTTTCTAACCTCAAAATTTTCTATTGAGGTGTTTGTTGAGAAATAATTTATTTTTGTATTTCTTAATTTTTTTTTTTCACTTATTCTTCTTTTTTAATAAGAATTTTATTTTCTATATATTCAATGATTAATTTACATCTCATCTTGAACTAAGTTTTATTTTAGGAAGGTCCACTATGTAAGTTTGATAAATGATCATTTCATTATTATACACTTTATGGACATACATATTATTTTAATTTGAGTATAGATTGTGTATTTAATTGAGGTCGATTTGAAGCATGTTAACTAGTACATGATTGAGTGGTGGAGCATAAATTTTGGGGTTGTAGTGGAGTTTCTTTCTACTAATTCTAGGACCCCAACTTTCTTTAGCATTAGGCCATTGTTAGGGTTGCACGTGAGGCTAAAAATGGAGTGCTTAAGGTTGATTTTGAATTGTTAGGGGTGCCTTCGATATTTTCATTGTTATTTTTTTAGTAGTTTGTTGGTATCACTTTATACCTAGATTTGTAAGGAGGTTTAAGTTATCTATTAGTTCTTTTGTTTTTCCTTTCACAAGCACGAGTTTGAAAAATTATTCACTCGTTGTGTAGCTATGAACCTTATTATAATTGTGTTTGAATATTTCTTAACATTAATCTAAGGACTCAGTCTATCCTTAGGCCATCCTAAATATCTCATCACATGTCTCTAGCCTTACATTAATCCATATATTTCTTGTTGAATGATTGCTTCATTTGCTCCAAACAATTTATACTATATCCTTATAGGCTCATAAACCATATCAATTTTGATTACTTTAATGTAGATGGGAAAAACCTAAGCTTTTGAAAATCTATTACATAATCATGTGCAACATAGATAACCTCAAATTCCAAAAGGAAACTATCAAGGTATTAGATAGTAAGTCCATGGAAAATTATGGGGTAGTAGGATTAATACTATTCATGTGTATTCCTTCATTGGTTTGTCAAATTTGAAAATCAATGATTTGAAGTTGATGTTCCCTTTCTTCATCAATCGTATTATGAGATCACAATCCTTAATTTTACTTAGTTTCTTCATTAAGGAAATGCTCATCCCCAACTTAGTTATTCCATGAAATTCCTACTCACCCTTCTTTAGCCATGGTATTTTGAGATAAATATTCTTCAATTATTTTATTTTTTATTTTTGTCAACTAAAGGATTTATAATATCAAAAGGAGGATTTATGAAAATCCCTACTCCCCCTTGAGGTATTTTAGAAAACTATTCTATGGTTTCTTGATTTTATACTTCACAATCCCCTTCATTTTGTTCTTGTTCACTTGTACCTACTTTAAGCACACCATGAATATTTTTTATCAATAAAAATTTCCATATTTTCCTCTAAGTTGATGTATACAATAGAGAAAGTGCTACTACATTTTTTCTTGTAATTTCCACTTTCAAAAAAAAAATGAATTGAATCTAGTTTTATCACTCCTTACAATAGCACAAAAATGTGACAGGAGATATAATTAAATCAAGATTGTGTTCAAATGCTCATCTCAACCTTGATTTTCAATCTAGGAGCATGCTAATTTATAAGATATTATGCACTATTTATGAAATTATGGAATTTTGGCCTAAAATACTAAAGTAGGAAATCACTATAACTAAAATTCCCAACATGATCAACCTACCATAACTTACTTTTAGCTAATTAGGTACACTACCTTTACTCCTATTTTTTTTATCAGGTGGAGAGGATATGTGAGGTTATAGAGTCACTACTTGGTTGCTAAGAGACTAGGTTGAAAAGAAAGTTCCATATATTTCAATGATATGTTATCGCTACTAGTTTTTACAACCCTTGGACCACAATGAATCATATGCAAACTCATGAAAAAAATTCCTGTTATAAGCACCATGACATCAATATAGTATACCAAATATAAAAATTTAGTCGCAACATAGGGAAGCATAGGAAGAAACACTACCACATAAGTCTAAGAAATTACAAACTAAACATTTGGAAAGAAAATACTAATTCTATGGGGTTATCCATCTTATAATGATTGGCCCCATACTCATTGAAGCTAAACTAGCATTTGCACCAAATGTTGCAAAGGAAACGCCGTAAGGCATAAATTGAAGAACACAAATACAACAAAAGAATACTTTGAAAAAGAATAAAAATATATTGAATGCTCAAATCAATGCCCCATTAACTGGAACCACTTAGTAGACATATCTATCAACATTAGGATTATACACAATGATCATGAAATTTCCCATATACAAACAATACCTTCCACAACAACCTTTTGTCACATCCACATTTTAAAAAATGCCTTGGAACGTGATTGGAATCTCCCATATTGCCTTTTTCATTATGTAGATAAATCTTCCATATTGCTATTTTCATCATGAATATTGTTAGTTCACTGTTGTAAAGTGTTAGTGTGTTAAATTCAATACTATAAGTTCGACAAGAGAAAAACATTCCTCAATTAGCATAATATGCAATTTTTTCTCACCGTGTATTTTTCAATCAAGGAGCACAAGTAACAAATTAACATGTATTTTCCCTTCATTATTTTCATCATAAAGCCAAGAAATATACGCCTTATCTATAAAGTAACAAAAACATTTTGGAATAAGTTTAATATTTCAAGCCAGTGTCTAACCTATAAAGTAACAAAAACTTTTTGAAATAAACTATCATACAACAGATGTATTTAAATAGATTGGAAATTTTGATTGAAGTTTTAATATTGGAGTTTTTTCTCTTATCATGGAATCATCACAATGATCACTATAAATTATTTGAATAAACTATCATACAAGAAAATAAAGAAATTCAATGGAAATACAAGGCAATCTAAACATTCTTATCATGAAGAAAAATAAGCATATGCATTTGTGATAAAAATCCCTTATTCTCCACGATGCAATCAACAATAATTGTATAACACCCCGGAAGCTTAGCATAGTCATTCAAGAAAATGCTTACCTCTGATAGATGAATCCATAGAGGCGATATTTGCACCATAATAAGGTTTTATTTTCCCTGTTTCTTAAATTTCATTTCCATAACATATATTTGAAACCAATTTATCTAATAAATTTCATTTACACTACCTAAATAATTTAAAGAGAATCCTTAATCTATGTGATCTTGCCATTTGAACCATCCTTATTTATGACATATTATTTGCAGGTCATAGATATTCCACAATATCACATATTCTCACCAATGACTTTGATTCTACACAATATCACACATTCCCACCAACGACTTTGACTCTACCCCACATAGCTGCATGGTCATGATTACAGAAGATGCTTTCAAATATTTTTAGCAGTTTCTTACACACTCACATGTCCTTATGGACAAGAACTTACAACATTACATACATACTTAATTATGAGACAGATAAACCTGAAGGCCAACACCACTACATTACAGTTCTAACTTGATAGTGCCATAATACTTCAAGTCTACTTCTTTGTTGCATTATTCCTATTACCAAAATTAGTTGCAGCTTTGGCTGCCCTGTCAAGAACCCCAAAAACCATCAGTGCTCCTGTTGCAAAATAACTACTGTTGACAATTGTTGTTCCTACGTTGCAAGCTGCATGCCGAGCTGTAATCAAAGCTGCTTTTGATATCTCTTCGAAGAATTTGCCAAAATCTGCCAGCTTTGCTGTAGCAATGTCCATCACTTGATACTTCTCGTCTAACTCTTTGGCTTTGCTTAAAGTATCTTTTCCTAAGGTATAACCTTTTGAAAGCATTTTTGTAACCACTTTTACTTCCTAGTCAGCAAAATGGAACAAAAAATCTCAGTTGCTTATCAAGGACTTCGAACTGTCCAATAACAACAATGTTAATATCCTCAGAATATCATAGCTAATTGAGAAAAACATTTTTCAGTCTAAGAAGTATGACTTTCTAAATTTTGATGTAATATCTAAATTTTACTTTTCTCCATTGGTAAGGTAGGTGGCCTTTTTAAGCGACTTCTAGTCTAGAAAACTACAGGAATAAGTAGAATTTAAAGGGTAGGATCTTCCTTCTCTGCAAATAGTTATTTACAAACAATTTGTAAAGCAAGATTACATTTAAGACTTTTTCTTACAAAATAGTCAAAATAAATGAATTTTTTTTTTCATTATTTTCCTTTCCTTTCACAAGTAAAATCTTGTTCTAGGTTACTCTCAATATCCTTGACCAAATTGGCCTTTGAGATAATCTACATGATTGAATCTTGATCTTGGAACTATACAACAAGAAAAAAGTACTGTCTTTTACCCATGAATGGTACTCATTTATCAGAGACCTCAAAACAAAATTGAAAGATCATACATTTAAACACATATACAGAGACCATAAAATTGATTTGATACAAGAACGACTATGGCAGGGTAAGCAAGGTCTAGATCTAAGTGCAGTATCAATGCTATTTTGAGGAAATAGATTTCTTCTTAAATTTAGTTGAAAATTGTTCCTCCACATATAAAAATAAATAAAAAATATAAAAGAGTAAAAATAAGTAAATGAAAATACTCCTAATGTGTTGCCCTCTTCATGAAATTATATCATTTGCTTTTACCATTGATTAACTTCCTCCTATGATCCTCCCCATGGCACTATATTCACCTCCTAGTTTAGGATTGTTGCTCCCTGGTCCAAAAAAGCCAAAAGAATCAGAAACCTACAATTTTTTTCACTTTTGCATTTTTACTAGAAAACCAGAAATATATTCAGAATTCCATGTCAATCTGAATGTGACTATTAGTAAAGTTACATCTTGAATTCGATCTCTTTATACAAAATTCAAATCCCAACCAAAATCCACTTCTAACAAAATCACAACAGAGAATTTACCCTTTAAACCTTACAATTGCAAACACTGGTAAACTAAGAAAATCATACTTACACTAAGAAGCATAGCAGTTTCTAAAGCATAGGGCTCCTTGATAGTCACTAAAGCAACTTGCGTCCACTACCCCATCCTATCAGAACCCAAAAAATATAATCAAGCATTGGTTTTGGCCAATTAATTATATCAATTCAAATCCTCTAGCATTATCCAGTTTTGTCAGGAAAAATATAAACTAGGGCTACTGCCTGGCTTGATATTTCCTGACTCATTGATGTCAAGTCTTACTACATCCAACAAGTTCTCCATGAATCACTTCTCTAATTTTGATAACACAAAAATAATATTGTTATTGCACTCTATTTCTCAACCAATTATTAATAGAACACTTCTTTGCAACTCTGATAAAACACAAGTTGAAAACTATTATGCTCAATAGATATTGCAACACAAAAATAATATTTTGACTACACTCTATTTCTCAACATATTATTAATAGAACACTTCTCTGCAACTTTGATAATACAAGAGTTGACAAGTATTATGCTCAATAGATATTGCAGAAATTGGAAATCAACACTTTTACATAAAACTCAGTCAAGAAATCCAACACCCACCTCTCTAATTTTACGTTCTTTGCTATGCCACAGTATGAGAAAAACTGCTTAACATCCTTAACTGTTGCTTTGGTAGAAAAATTACAAATGTGGACTGTGTAACCATCTGTAAAGGCCATTGACAACACATGGAAGTATCTGTTATGCTATGATTCACAATCTTCTTCTCATAATTTTAAGTGAATAGCAAACACACAGATATAATATATATACTGCGACACTAAATAGTAACCAACGGAAGATTGATTAAATTAACTTTAGTTGTTTTATTCGTTATCAAAAGTTTTGATTCAATGCAGTATTGGGCCTCCAAATCTTTTTTTTCCTCAGTCTGAAGTGTATCCATCGATCACTGTGCAATCTTTGGAGATACGTTGTTGAATGTCATCGTTCAAAATGAAAAGTGCAAGGGATCACAGCATCACAGTGAGCTTCCTTTTTTACAGATTCCATGCTCATGACAGGTAGCTTGAGCCATTTCCCTATATAAATGGCCGCCCAACCAAACCTAAAAACCTCTAAACATGGAGATATTTGTTAACTGCTTCAAGAATAGCCAAAAATATGTCAACTATTCAAAGATTATTGGAGGCCATTAGAACAGCCGTCACCATTAATTCTTCAGAAGACTACACCTATCATCAAGATTCCTAGCAGTTTCAAATCTTGATATTGGTTGGTCACAACTGGCAGAAATACATTGAATATATAAAAAAGTAAAAATAATTAAATGAAAATACTCCTAATGCGTTACCCCCTTCATGAAATTTTATCATTTTCTTTTCCCATTGATTAACCGCCTCCTATGATCCTCCCCATGGCACTATATACACCTCCTGATTTAGGATTGTTGCTCCCTGGTTCAAAAACGCCAAAAACATTAGAAACCTACAATTTTTTTCACTTCATGTATTTTTACCAGAAAACCAAAACTATATTCAGAATTCCATGTCAATCTGAATGTGACTATCAGTAAAGGTACATCTTGAATTCCATCTCTTTATAGCCAATTCAAATCCCAACAAAAATCCACTTGGAACAAAATCACAGCAGATAATTTACCCTTTAAACCTTACAATTACAAACGCTGATAAACTAAGAAAATCATACTTACACTAAGAAGGATAGCAGTTTCTAAAGCATAGGGCTCCTTGATAGTCACTAAAGCAACTTGTGTCCACTGCCCCATCCTATCACCACCCAAAAAATATAATCAAGCACTGGTTTTGGCCAGTTAAGGTCTGTTGTTACACTGACATTAAGTATGTATATCAATGCAAATCCTCTAGTGTCATCCAGTTTTATCAGAAAAATATACACCAGGGCTACTGCCTGGCTTGATATTTCTTGACTCATTGATGTCAAGTCTTATTACATCCAACAAGTTTTCCATGAATCACTTCTCTATTTTTGATAACACAAAAATAATATTGTGACTGCACTCTATTTCTCAACCAATTTTTAATAGAACACTTCTCTGCAACTCTGATAAAACAGAAGTTGACAACTATTATGCTCAATAGATATTGCAACACAAAAATAATATTGTTACTGCACTCTATTTCTCAACATATTCTTAATAGAACACTTCTCTGCAAATCTGATAATACACAAGTTGACAACTATTATGCTCAATAGATATTGCAGAAATTGGAAATCAACACTTTTACATAAAACTCAGTCAAGAAATCCAACACCCACCTCTCTAATTTTACGTTCTTTACTGTGCCACAGTATGAGAAAAACTTCTTAATGTCCTTAATTGTTGCTTGGTAGACAAATTACAGACCTGGACTGTGTAACCATCTGTAATGGCCATTGACAACACTTGGAAGTATCTTTTATGCTATGATTCACAATCTTCTTCTTAGAATTTTAAGCGAATAGCAAACACACGGATATGATATATATATTGTGACGCTAAATAGTAACCAAAGGAAGATTGATTAAATTAACATTAATTGTTTTATTTGTTATCAAAAGTTTTGATTCAATGCAGTATTGGGCCTCCAAATCTTTTTTTTCCTCAGTCTGAAGTGTATCCATCGATCACTATGCAATCTTTGTAGATGCGTTATTGAATGTCATCATTCAAAATGAAAAGTGCAAAGCATCACAGCGAGTTTCTTTTTTTGCAGTGTCATATAGGGAAATGGATAAATATTATTTATATTGGTTGGTGGTAAGAGGGAAATTATGAAATTGTGTGTTTAGAATATAGTTGTGTTTTGATAGATGAATCCACAGAGACGATATTTGCACCGTAACGATGTTTTATTTTCCCTGTTTCTTAAATTTCATTTCCATAACATATATTTGAATCCAATTTATCTAATAAATTTCATTTACACTACCTAAATAATTTAAAGAGTATCCTTAATCTATGTGATCTTGCCATTTGAACCATCCTTATTTATGTAATTTGAAAATCATTTTATGGGGAATGAGGTTGAAGCAAATTTTGTGAGGGATAAACATGAATTAACCTGTTTGGTTAATGGCGAAGAAAGAATTGAAAGAGATCTTGTTGGGGACGAGCTTGAATCACCCTGTTTGGTTAATGGGGAAGAAAGTATTGAAAGAGATCTTGTAAAGGACAAGCTTGAATCCCCAAATTTGGTTAATGGGAAAGAAAGTATTGAAAGGGATCTTGTGGGGGATAATCTTGAATCACCCTATTCCATTAATAGAGAAGATGAAGCTGAAAGGAATTTTGTGGGAAGCAATGAATTGGAGCAGAGATCACCTCTGGTTGCGAAGGTTCAGGAGATTAATTCACCAGAGGTAATGACTGGGAATGATGAGAAGTATGTGCAGTTTTCGTCAAGTGGAGATTTTGTGGAGAACAACATACTGGAGAAGGGATCACAGCTGGGTGCTGAGCCTTGAGAGATTAATTCAAATGGATAGAATCTAGCCTATGATTCTGATTTCCAGCATTTAGTTGATAAAAACCATGAGTTTGAATCTAAGAGAATTTTAGTGGAGCAACAAAAGCTGGAATTGCCGACGTTAGATGGTAAACTTGAAGAAATAGAGTCTGTGGTGAGTGAGGACAACAAGCCAGAGCATAATAGTGAATCTAGATGCTAGAAATTGGAAAGTGAGGACAATGCATGTGGCCATATAATAGATCAGGAGAAGAAATCTGAACCTACAAACAAGGGGCAGAATGATGAGATTGAAATGGTCTGTTTTCCAAATGCGGACAATGAGCTGGAACCTCGTTTTCATTTAAATGATGACATTGAGCTTGAATCAGGGTTTTTTGATAATGAGGATAATGGTATTCTCACTGAAGACATGGATGGACAATAGGTTGACGAGGTGCATCATGGGAAAGATGAAATATCTGATCCAAAGTCAAGTGACTGCAATGTGTCTGACATTGGTGGGTCTTCTAATGTGGTAGATAAAAATTCTGGAGGCGACAATCTCATAGTGAAACCAGACAACAAGAGGGTGTCGCTGTTAGTGCCTCTGATTTGGCATCTACAGGTGTTCTTCCTGGTTCAAATGGTCTATTTACTCCTGTTTCAGAGAATGAGCAAAAGCCTGAAGTAGAGGTCACTAAGAAGAAGCTCCCGTGCTTAGTGAAAATACCAAGGCACTTGGACAACAAAATTAGAACTCAAATTTGACTTGCGCAGCTGCATTTGGATGAGGAAACCCAAATCAGGGACTTCATCAAGGTAGCCATATAGATGAAGCAAGTAACATGCTTATATATCTTCACAAGTCTTTTAATTGAATATTCTTTGCTATTTTGAGCATCTAGTACATCTACTTTAGTCTTTTGAAAATTGTTTCTTCTTCTTACTCTATTATATTTCATATGGGCTTTTGTATAGTCCAACAAAGAACAAATGATAGAGAGGTTGACAGTTTCAAGGCAGGAAGAGAGGGCATTTCGTGAGGCAATCAAGTCCAAACGACAGGAGATGGAACCAGTGTAGTTGACCTTGAACAAAGTAAAGAATGCAACTTCTGTAGAAGAATTTGATGAAACGGTATACTCATATCGCAAGGATTGCATTTAAATCATATGTGTTACTAGTTTATTGGTTGTTCATAATGAACTTGTTGATTTTTGTAAATAGATATACCAGATGCAATATAGAATTGAACACGATAGCATGCCTTTACGGGAAGAAAAACAGTTTCTGCATGAGATGAAAGTGATGAAGCTTAATCGAGATCAACTATGTGCAATTACAGGATCTCATTCTGAGCTTCAAGAGGCATTTGATCACATTGATAAAATTCAAGAACGTAGTAAGGTAATTCATTGAAGATTAATCACCTTTGGTTTCTTCAATTCTTAAAGTCCCTATAACTTGTTTTCTATCTTTGTGCAGCTTCTGGGTCAGGAATTGGATTCCCTGAAAAAGTAAGCTTTTCAAGCAGAAAAGAATGTGCAGGCCATTGAGAAAGAATTTGGTGCCTTGAACTCTGATTTGAGGCAATTGCAAGATGAATGGAATGATGCAGATTTTGTTCAGCAAGAAGCCTATGAAGCATTGAAGGCTCTAAAAAAACAGGAGTATGAGCGGGTAAGAAAATCACACTTTTTTACATTAGCTGACTAAACTTTGTAAGATAGTGTTAACTATTGTCAGACTTTTTTTCTACTCATTTTTATTGTTGTGCAAAAGACAAATCAGATCAGAACAAAATTACTCATTTGTATATTCTTTCTTTTGGTTATAATGGAAAATTATATCCACGTTATATCGAAATGTATGAATTTTGAAAGTCCTGTTGTGGAGTTCTTTTACCTATTGAAATCAAACCAGAAGCAAAGCCAAAACTGGAATCAGAAATGGAAATCAGCGCTGAAATTCATAAGCAGCAGAAGCTAATCATTAAACAGGACCCAAGAGTGGGAATGCGAGACAGAATTGCGGTCCAAGTACTGTGATAGAGAGCTCATTTTCTAGTTGCTGGAAGCGACATTGTAGGAAGTTACAGTTTTCCCATCACTGGTGGTGACCTTGAAGGAGAGGCTCTGCCCATCAAGGTAACTGTTGCTCTGCCAATTTTGGCCCCAGTTCCGAGACATTGGCTGCCAGCCAGTCTTGGCGCCTTTGACAGAAACAGCCTCAACATCACCTGCTCCACCAACGTTGGTGATGAGGACCAGATTGAAGTACGAATGACCATTAATGGTGAAACAAATTCCGCCCTTTCTTTGATAGGGTACCCTGAATCAAGAAACCAACACCAATTCAAACCCCATATCAAGAAACTCAAAACAAATTTTTAACAGAGCACCGCCTCTGGTTCAAAACCCACATCAAGAAACTCTAAATAACGCTAAAGCTAGTAGATACAAATAGAATCCACAAACTTTCTATATTGAACAAGGATGATTCTAGCCCGAAACTTAGCAATGTGCTGAAAAACGGGCTCCAAGAGATCAAAGTGCTGGCACCTTTAACAGAAACAGCCTCAATGTCGCCTGCTCCACCAATGTTGGTGATGAGGACCAGATTGAAGTATGAATGACCATTAATGGTGAAACGAATTCCACCCTTTCTTTGACAGGTACCCTGAATCAAGAAACCGACACCAATTCAAACCCCATATCAAGAAACTCAAAACAACCTTTTAACAGAGCACCACGTCTAGTTCAAAACCCACATCAAGAAACTATAAACAATGCTAAGGCTAGCAGATATAGACAAAATCCACAAACCTTCTCTATTGAACAGGGATGATCCCAGCCCGAAACTTAGCAATGTGCTGAAAAAGGGGCTCTGAGAGATCAAAGTGCTAGTGCCTTTGACAGAAACAGCCTCAACGTCACCTGCTCCACCAACGTTGGTGATGAGGACCAGATTGAAGTATGAATGACCATTAATGGTGAAACAAATTCCGCCCTTTCTTTGACAGGGTACCCTGAATCAAGAAACCGACACCAATTCAAACCCCATATCAAGAAACTCAAAACAACTTTTTAACAAAGCACCGCCTCTAGTTCAAAACCCACATCAAGAAACTCTAAACAACACTAAAGCTAGCAGATACAGACAAAATCCACAAACCTTCTATATTGAACAAGGACGATTCCAGCCTGAAACTTAGCAATGTGCTAAAAAATGGGCTCCGAGAGATCAAAGTGCTCTAGAGGAGGATTGCACCAACCACTTCAATTGATGACCTGAAGCCGAAACCAAAAGCAAAGCCAAAACTGTTATGGAGGATCAAATTTGCGTTGGTCAGGCGGTTAGGGAGTTGTAACTACCTCAGCATAATCAAACGACTCAACATGGCTCAATCGTCTAACATATCATCTAATGGTGCAAAGTAATGACATGTAGTTAGAGAGCAAAGTTTATTTCAGAGGGAATGCCTTACAACGTAAATATCCATAAAAAATCTTAATAACCAAATATTTAATAAGAAATAAAAACATAAAAATGATTATAGAATTCTCATTCATAATAGTGAAATAATCTCTTTAAGTACTCAATAGTATAACATAATAATGGCCTCTAACCTGCCATCTCTTCTCTTATTTATACCTAAAGAAACTCTTAACCAAACCTTCCAAACAATCATTGATGGATAGAATTTATCTTTTGATTGTTTATTTCTTTTGTATTGGTCACAATGGGATAATTTACCCTCCTAGACAATTTAGACAATTTGAGTGATTTAGTAGTAATGATTGAAAGAGTTAAAGTCATTATTATTGTGCCTTAGTGCTAGAAGCTTCTGACTATTATGAAGGAACATGATTCCTTTGTTTTATTTCACATGTAGTATGCTTTTTTGGAAGAGTAAATGAGATTAACCACTTTGATTCCAAAATCTACCACTTTGATTATAAAAACTATTTGTACTCTTTGAACATTTGTTCATTAAGAACATCATGCACAAACCATTAAAAGTTTATGGTAAAACAAAAATGTGTCACTTTAAACCGTCATATTTAAGTGAATAATATAATTTTCCACATGCATAAATCAATTATCTCATGCTCATCATAAGTCATAAAGTTCCATGGAATCCATAGTCTTTGAGAGACAAAATATATCATATGTAATATAATGTGTTCCTAATAATTATGCCCCATCAGTTATATTTGATAGTGTTATTCCTAAATGTTTATTTCGTGTGGCATCATTCATCTTGATTGCCTTGTGTTGATTTTTTTTCTTTTATGATTATGTTGTTTTGTGGCATTCATGAAAGGTTGTGTCATTGTGTGACATTAAGGGGTTGGAATAAATATTGTGTCACACTATGATACAGATAGGTTTACTATGGTTATTTCTATTATGATGTTTGTATTGATTCACTTATGTTGATTTAGCATGCTTTTTCATGGTCGTGTTTCATTGTAGTATTCATCAAGAATTAGTTGCATTGTGACACTCTTCAATGACTATGGTTAATTACAATGTTTCTCAATAATTATGTTGAATTGCAATATTCATCACAGTAAGGTCCCACTTTACCAACCATCAATAGTATAGGGAAGTAAAGGTCACATTGAATACTATTACTCAATTTTTATTTTTATTTTATTTTTGTTTTACTCATAATATGACTAACTTAGCTATTAGGTAATCATGCTCCTTCAACTATTTCAATGTAAGAATATAACATAAAAATTTAGAGATAACTTTCCTTGAATATCACAAAATATTTTGACCCAACAACATTTCCAAAATCATCAATTAAAATTCGCAATCCCAATTACTAAGCTAATGCTTCAATTGTGAAAATTGTATAAAAAATGTTGCACCAAGAGAAATTAATGTTACCAATTCAGAAGCATATTATTCTTCAAAATGTGTCAAGTAAAACAATGAACCTGAATAAATTGGGAACAAGTAGTTATTTTTTTACAGTCATTGAAGCACAATAATGCACCCATGAATACATGCAACTCATACGAAACTTATTATGCTCATTTGCACAAATTCCTACATAATTAGTCACTGTAAAATTGTTTCCAACAACAACCTTTTTTTAAATGAAATCTTTAGACAATAAAAGTAACACCTGCCTTATTCTCTATTCACACTTCAACATCTTATTAAATTCAGTTTCACATTCATACAAAAACTTGTAGAAATAGGAAGCTACATCCATTAAATAATCTATTCATAAATTTTCTAGTGGCACATAAAGGCTACAGTAAATAGGAAATTTACTCTAACAATTTGTATGCACAAAAAATACATCCATTGAAGTTTTGACAAACACTTTGCAAGCATGAAATCTACAAACTAAATCCATTGAGGCCTTTTTACAAACACTTTTCAAGCATACAATCTACATCCATTGAGGCTTTTTAAAAGACACTTTGCAAACATGCAATCTACAATCAGTGAGGCATTTTGTCAAACAGTTTCAACCCACAATCTCTTAAGGAAATATGACATGAATATAAGATTCTCCCTCAACCTATTTATCTCATAAAATTTATATATTAATTATTCAAATGACAAAATATTAAAACAATGCATAAATCATCTTATTCTTTCACCCAAAACTTGACAACAGGCACACAAAGTTGGCAACAACAATCTGCAAAATCGCCAAGATTTATGTTCTAGGTTTTGAAAAGTGTCTCTTTGGAATCAAATTGGGGGTAGCAAGTCCTTTTGCATGGATACCCCCTGATATTGTCTTGAATTGGTACAAAAAGACGCATAGATGCATTTTTAAAAACTAGCAAATATGTTGACTCCAGGAATTTCATTTGCAAATTTTTTCAAATAGATGGCATGCAAACTTGAATCTACAACTATGAAAAACAAATAACAAGCTATAATTAAATTATAATTACTTATGTATTGTCTAAATTCCTTTCAAAATCATTTCATCCTCTATAAGTGAATTAAAGGTCTTTGAGATTCATCAAACATTATTTTCATTCAATCATTCCTACAAACCCATGGCAAGCATCTTCAACTATTGCAATACATAATGATTAAAAATTACCTCAATGATTCTCTTTAAAACTCTTATCTTCCATCTTCTTCTTTTTAACATCTTTATTTCAACGGCTGATCTAGTGAATCCCCCTGGTATATTTAGATATGCGTCAGTTTCCTACTCTGGTAGGCTACAAGTTAACATTTATTCATGCATAATGATAAAAATAATAATAGCATTTTTCATTCACGGATTTTTTCAAACAACTTGCAAAATATCCTGAAACCATTTCTAAAACATGTGACTCTCTAATTACATGAAACAAAACCATACCTCATGAAATCTTACCCAAGTCCTCTAGAATTTCTTTATTACCATTACCTTCAATAATGTTTATCTTTCCTTTTCTCAAATTCTACAATACCAATGCTAGTACAATAAACTACACCAATAATAATTCTAGTAGATATTGAGATCTAAACATCCATTCATATAGACAACTCTTAGTATTCATTTCCAACTCCCCAGTAAGATCTCAAATAACATAAGCTTATACAAAAATTAGAGTCTTAAAATAATTTAAATTTATACTTTTTATTTTATGCTAAAGTTATACTATAATTTTAGGACAAAAAATATTATACTTGGAGAGATATTCAACTCCAATCGCTCAGAATATGATCCATATTTGATCCCTTAACCAACTCATTTGAGCCATCTGTTTTTCCACCCAACCATATCTAGAGATAACTTCTCCCACTCGAACCCTCGAGCTGTAAGAGGTCACAAAAAGTGCCAACATATAGCAATAGAGAGATATCCAAGGCAACCTGAGGAAGATATGTTTTACTTCCTCCAAACACCACTCATGGTCAGCTCCACCAGGTAGAGCTACATAGTAATTTAGACTATAATTTCAAAATCATTTTGAAAGCAATTGGCCACTCTCCAAGTCTCTCACTCTCATAATATTTTTCAAATCTCTCCAACTCCTGGTATCACAATGCACCTCCCTCCTACCCTAAGTGAGAATACATGAGACACATATATAGGAGGAGCAAAAAATTCTTTTCATTAAGGAGGATTAATATTTGTTTCTTGTATTTCATCTAGATGAGTGTAACTCATGCCATTAAGGAGACATACACATGCCTTAGTTAGGGCTAGTGTAACTTATGCATTGAAGAGAGTGTAAGAGGAATATTTTATGACGTGTCTTTAATGAGTGTAAGAGGAATATGCCATTCTTTGATGAGTGCATAAAATAGAGTGTAATGCATTATTAAAAGAGAGATATTTACATAAAGCCATGAGAATCATCAAGGAGAGAGGTGTGAAGTGATTGAGGAGATGAAGGTGACTTGTAATTCCCTTTTAGTAATAATGTCATAGTCTCATAAAAGATAATAATGATATTAATAATATTAATATTATTGAGGATTAATTTGAGATTGGACTATTAAGATTGATTAATGATATGTTAAGTGATTTTCCTTCAACTATACGTGATTGCCAATTTATGTAAGGTGATTTACTATTTTTGGAAAGTCATGTTTGAGATGCTAGACATGAATTTATATTCTTAGAAAGCCACTCTAGTATTGTTAGCAAAGAGGTTTTATTAAGGAAATTCATCCCTGAGCTTCCCATGAGTGGTATTTTTCTTTCAGAGAATAGGGATTCCACACCCCTATTGCATGCATCTCCATGCCTTAGTAGATTGAGCACTCAATTCCATGATCTAATCTAAAGATCCAATATTCCACGCCTTGATCTTTTTAGATATTCAAAACTATGCACCCTAAACATTTTATTATAGATACACGACTCCACATCTTTATCTTTCATGGAATTAGGACTCCACACCGTAATTTCCATGGCTTCTCATATACTCTACTTTGAAACTCCATGCTTCACCTTAAGGTATTGATTGTGAGATCATACCCATCTGACATTTCATTGGCAAGGCCTTGTTCCAAGACCTGGACACATCACAATCTCATAGATCAAACGAATCAATGAATTTCATAATTAACTTATTCACATTTAACCAAAGATTGTGGATGACTTCCACAACCATTTTGGTTCTAGAGAAATGACTTCCACAGCCATTTAAATTTTGAACATCCTTGTTTGAAAATAACCACGTTGCATATCACATCCCACTCAATATAATATTAAACATATAAAATCATAAAAATGATATCTCATCCATAAATCATAATTAACCATATGTTCCACATAACCATGATCATCCATGGATCTATGTGTCTCAATCCTAAATCAACATACATGTCATACACCTACTGCTAAACTAAGATACCAAAAGAGAAAACATCGATAATATGTTCTTAATCAAAATAAATTCTTATACACACAACCATATATATTATTCTAAGCACACAACAACTAGGTGACCCAAACCATGTCTATAGCATATAACCATGTACATAAGTTTCTCACACATAATATTATATCATTATATCAAAATCACCCTCTCTAAGTGTCATCAAACCTATCTCACCAAGAAGGGACACTACATACTCCCCCTCTTGGGCTAAACTTAGCCCGAAGTTTTTCCTATAGTCATAAGATACTTAGTTATTTTTTATTCTCCTATCACTAAGGTGTTAACCTTATGTACATGTGTTTAATATAATTTTTTTCATGCCAAACCATATTTTAATGTTTTCTAAATTGGAAGAAACTCCATGAAAACTGAAACATACCATTCTTAATGAAGTAGAAAATGTATCCATGGCATATTAGGCATGTTTCTATATAAATTGCCAAATATTTCTATATCAAAATCAGCCATACAATTTATAGTACCATATCAAATTACTATTTTATGTAATTGATATGACATCTAATTAAGATATCTATAATAATTTGATATTCTACATGTTCTTCCTTTTCATAGTCTACATGAATCCTACATGTGTCATCTTCTTGGTTCTATAGTACGATGAGCTTGCAAGCTATAAATAGCTCACAGATTGGTTATAAAAAAAAACAACAACGGTCCATCCCATCTCACAATCAAATTTGCATACAAGAAGAATAAAATCATCCACATACAATTGTGAGTGAAACTATGCAACAAAACATGATGTCATATATAAAACCCACTCTTACATCTCACTTAATTTATGTCTTCTCAATCCAAGTTTCCCCTTTTCATTCCATAAGACATTCTTGCAATCAAAATCTTTATGATTTACCAATAGTTTTTACTAAATGCTTAATCTTTAGGAAAAATCACGCTTTTAGTTTTAAGAGACCATTATTTTAAACTAACAAGCTAACGTTCCATACAATCCTCATTGACCCATTTTTGTATTATAGACCATTCCTTTAATTCCCATAATCTTCATTATTGTTAACTTTTCTTACATGAGAATCAATTATGAATGATTAAGTTAGAGTATATTCATTCCAAAACTAATTAAATATATCTTTTTGAAAGTGGCTTGTAATCGATAACAACTTTTGCAATTATACAAATACAATATCTATATTATTGCATCTACCTTGATAACTATAATTCAACTTGTTTACCCACTATAAAATCACTCGTAATTTCTATTCTATAATTAATCAATCCATTTGGTTTCACGCCTTATTCCTTACTATTAGTACATACACACAAAAAAAAACAAGTAATGAAAATCATACATTTCTCAAATTATGAATAATCTTGTTGATTTTAAATAAGATTTAGACTATCATAAGGACATTTCTAGCTTAAGGATAAGCTTTTTCTTTTACTACCTCTCAAAAGATAATAACCTTTTGCAGGATTACTAACTACTCATACAACTATACATCCAAGAACAAAAGTCCTAAATCCTTCAATCTCTTCCATTCTGCATATAATACAATCATCTTAGGCTTGTAAATCATGCAAGAATTCCAATTCATCAAAATGTGATCTCACTGTCCTTCAATTTCTCGTTCAAAAAGATCACTTCTTGTAAAAGAAGAACCCAACTAAGCATTTCATTAATCACATACCTTTTTCCTTAAGTTCAAATAAAACAAAGTTATCACCACATAAAATGTTTATCTTCTAAACATGTTATTCTCTTAACAATTTACAAGTTAATCAAATTCCAATAAAGAAATTCATCAAGTTCATAAATAATATGAATTGTAACTAGCAATAGTTTAGAGTAGTTCATGAGTTAAATCCTGATAATTTTTCTAATGAATTTGGTTAAATAGAATTCAACCAATATTCAACTGAAAAAATAATTAAAGAGACTATTACAGATTTCCTATACCTAATTTGTCTTGAGCCAATAGAAAGGATATTTCATCAACTTATCACAATAATATTTTTCTACATTTCAATCATTTTTATTCTACCTAAATCCAACACATACAAAAAAATTAAAATACTAGAGGATAGATATCTAGTTCACACTTGACTCCATATATCAAAATCAACATTCTAAACCACCTAATGGTGTTTAGTATACCAATATTAGTATCTTCATTTGTAATAAAAATAAAATAATGGATTTAAATCTCAAGCAAATTCATGTTACAAATCTCTATCCATTTAACTTTAATTACACATAATCAATCCTCCTTAATCATGTCTCAGATTTCATCAAAATACTTTTGTTCATTTTAACTAGAAGAATTACTTAGCTCATAGATATATTCTAGTATGGATTCCACACCCATACCTTACCTCATAGATATATGTTAGTATGGATTCCACACCCATACATTTTCTCATAGATATATGCTAGTATGGATTCCACACCCATACATCAGCTCATATATATGTATGCTAGTATGGATTCCACATCCATACATAACTTAGGGAAAACATAACCTTCAAATGGCTTTGACAACCCTTCATGCACCAGTCATTTAAGGCTCTTGTTTATTAGGAAGGTCATACCTCAACCTAGTATTTGAGTAATTTCAAGTTATTTGATGCATAAAGTCAACCAAAACTACACAAAGTCATGTCAAAGAAATCATAGGAATTCCATTCTTACTCATCAAGAATGTATTCCCAAATCATATTTTAACACATCAAATTCATGCACATAAATTACTCTCGAATCTACATTCACAATTAAAATTGGCATCCTTCAAGGTAGATTTTGTTAAATTTCCATTAGTGTAGGTAAGAAAAGAGTCAAAATTAACATGACGAACTCAATCATCATGTTAATTGAATATTGGCCTTACTCTTGTTACACATTCCTGAAGAATAATGCCATCATACTATAGTTTAGATTAGGGTAATATTTTTCTTGTTAGATACAATTTCAACTAGCAAAGATGGCTAGTAGGCCCATATCACATTGATAATGATGCATTAAACATATATGCAACCATTCACATGCTTGGGTTTAACCCCAACTTGTCAAACACATCCTTTCCCTACATGTCTTTAAGTACTTTATCATATTTCTTATAATTTGTCTTAACAAAAATATAAAGGAATATAAGAATCCATTATTTTTCCTTCACGAGCTTCTAAATGACATATTAATAATAATATCCTTTATGCAACCAATATGCTTCCAAGTCAAGCATACACAATAATTCAACATGCATGCAATAAAACCATTCATGCATCAACATACAAGCAAGCATGTCGGCCCATTAGGCCCTAGTGTTTTAACTTGGCTTTGATACCATATGTGAGGTCCCACCTTACCAACCATCAATAGTATAGAGAAGTAAAGGTCACATTGAATATTATTACTCAATTTTTATTTTTATTTTATTTTTGTTTTACTCATAATATGACTAACTTAGCTATCATGTAATCATGTTCCTTCATCTATTTCAATGTAAGAATATAACATAAGAAGTCGGGGATAACTTTCCTTGAATATCACAAAATATATTAACCCAACAACATTTCCAAATTCATCAACTAAAATTCCCAATCCCAATTATTAGGCTGATGCTTCAATCGTGAGACTTTTATAATGAATGTTGCACCAAAAGAAATTAATGTCACCAATTCATAAGCATATTATTCTTCAATATGTGTCAAGTAAAACAATGACATGCATAAATTAGGGACAAGTAGTTGTTTTTTTACAGTCATTGAAGCACAAGAATGCACCCATGAATCCATGCAACTCGTACGAAACTTATTATGCTCATTTTCACAATTCCTACATAATTAGTCACTGTAAAATTATTTCCAACAACAACCATTTTTTTAAATGAAATATTTAGATAATAAAAGCAACACCTGCCTAATTCTCTATTCACCCATCAACAACTTAGTAAATTCAATTTCACATTCATACAAAAACTTGTAGACATAGGAAGCTACATCCATTAAATAATCTACTCATAAATTTTCTAGTGGCACATAGAAGCTACAGTAAGTAGGACAATTACTCTATCAATTTGTATGCACAAAAACTACATCCATTGAAGTTTTCATATACACTTTGCAAGCATTAAATCTACAAAATAAATCCATTGATGCCTTTCGAAAAACACTTTGCAAGCATGCAATCTACCACCATTGAGGCCTTTTAACAAACACTTTGCAAACATGAAATCTACAGTCATTGAGGCATTTTGTCAAACACTTGAAAGCCATAATGTCTTAAGGAAATTTGACATTAATATAAGATTCCCCCTCAACCTATTTAGCTCATAAAATTTATATATTAATTCTTCAAATGAGAAAATATTAAAACAATGCATAAATCATCTTGTTCCTTCACCCAAAACTTGACAATAGGTGCACAAAGTTGGCAGCATCAATCTACAAAATCACCCAGATTTACGATCTGGGTTTTGAAAAGTGTCTTTGGAATAAAATCGGGGGTTACAGGTCCTTTAGGCATGGATACCCTCTGATATTGTCCTGAATTGGTACGAAAGCATGCATAGATGCATTTTTAAAAACTAGTAAATATGTTGACTCCTGGAATTTCATTTGCAATTTTTGTCAAACAAGTGGCATGCAAGCTTGAATCTACAAATATGAAAAACAAATAACAACCTAGAATTAAATTATAATTACTTATGTATTGTCTAAATTCCTTTCAAAATCATTTCATCCACTGTAAGTGAATTGAAGGGCTTTGAGATTCATCAAACGTTATTTTCATTTAATCATTCCTACAAACCCGTGGCAAGCATCTTGAACTATTGAAATACATAATGATTAAACATTACCTCAACGATTCTCCTTAAATCTCTAGTCTTCCATCTTGTTTTCTTTTAACATTTTTATTTCAATGGTTGATCTGGTGAATCCTCCTGGTATATTTTAGATATGCATCCATTTCCTGCTCTGGTAGGCTACACATTAACATTTATTCATGCATAATGATAAAAATAATAATAACATTTCTCATTCAGGGATTTTTTCAAACACTTTTCAAAATATCCGGAAACTCTTTCGAAAACATGTGACTCTCTAATTACATGAAACAAAACCATAACTCATGAACTCTTACCTAAGGCCTTTGGAATTTGTTTATTGCCATTACCTTCAGCAATATTTGTCTTTCATTTCTCAAATGCTACAATGCCAGTGTTATTCCAATAAACTACACCAATAAAAATTCCATTACATTTTGAGATCTAAACATCCGTTCATATATACCACTCTTAGTCTTCATTTTCAACTATCCAATAAGATTCCAAATAACATAAGCTTATACAAAAATTAGATTCTTATAATAATTTAAATTTCTACTTTTCATTTTATGCTAAAGTTATACTATAACTTTAGGACAATAAAAATTATACCTGAAGAGGTATTCAACTCCAATCGTTGAGAATATGATCCATCTTTGATCCCTTAACCAACTCATTTGAACCATCTGATTTTCCACCCAACCATATCTAGAGAGAACTTCTCCCCCTGGAACCCCCAAGCTGTAAGAGCTCACAAATAGTACCAAAATATAGCAATAAAGAGATATCCGAGGCAAGATGAGGAAGATATGTTTCACTTCCTCCCAACACCATTCATGGTCAACTCCAACAGGTAGAGCTACATAGTAATTTAGATTAGAATTTCAAAATCATTACAAAAGCAATTGGCTACTCTCCAAGTCTCTCACTCTCATAATATTTTTCAAATCTCTCCAACTCTAGGTATCACAATGCACCTCCCTCCTCCCCTAAGTGAGAATACATAAGATACATATATAGGAGGAGAAACAAATGCTTTCCATAAATGAGGAGTAATATGCATGCCTTGTATTTCATTTAGTGGGGTGTAACTCATGCCATTAAGGAGAGGTATGCATGCCTTAGTTAAGGCTAGTGTAGCTTATGCATTAAAGAGAGCGTAAGAGGAATCTTTTATGACATGTCTCTAATGAGTGTAAGAGGAATATGCCATTCTTTGATGAGTGCACAAAATAGAGTGTAATGTATTATTAAAGGATAGAGATTTACATAGAGCCATGAGAGTCATCAAGGAGAGAGGTGTGAAGTGATTTAGGAGATGAAGGTGACTTGTAATTCTCTTTTAATAATAATATCATAGTCTCATAAAAGCTAATAATAATATTAATAATATTGAGGGTTAATTTGAGATTGAACTATTAGGATTGATTAATGATAAGTCAAGTGATTTTCCTTCAACTATACTTGATTGCCAATTTATGTAAGGTGATTTACTATTTTTGGAAAGTCATGTTTGAGATGCTAGACATGACTTTCTATTTTTAGAATGTCACTCTAGGATTGTTAGAAAAGAGGTTTTATTAAGGAAATTCATCCCTGAGCTTCCCATGAGTGGTATTTTTCTTTCGGAGAATAGAGATTTTGCACCCCCATTGCATGCATCTTCATGCCTTAGTAGATTGAGGACTTCATGTCCTGATCTACTCTAAAGATCCAATATTCCACACCTTGATATTTTTAGAAATTCAGGACTTGCACCCTAAACATTTTATTACAGATTCAAGATTCCATGTGTTTATCTTTCATGGATTTCGGACTCCACACCCTAATTTTCATGGCTTCTCATCTACTTTGCTGTGAAACTCCATGTCTCACCTTATGGTATTGATTGTGATCTCATACCCATCTGATGGTTCATTGGCAAGGCCTTATTCCAAGACCTGCACACATCACAATCTCATAAACCAAAGGACTAAATGAATTTCATAATTAACTTATTCACATTTTACCACAGATTGTGGATGACTTCCATAACCATTCTGGTTGTAGAGAAATGATTTCCACATCCATTTAAAATTTGAACATCCTTGTTTGAAAATAACCATATTCCATATCACATCCTGCTCAATACAAGATTAAGCATATAAAATCATAAAAATCATGTTTCATCCATAAATCATAATTAACCATATGTTCCACATAACCATGATCATCCATGGATCTATGTGTCTCAATGCTGAATCAACATCCATGTCATACACCTATTGTCAAACTAAGATACCAGAAGAGAAAACATTGATAATATATTCTTAACCAAAATCAATTCTTATACACACAACCATAGATATTATTCTAAGCACACAACGAGTAGGTGACCCAAACCATGTCTATAGCATATAATCAAGTACATAAGTTTCTCACACATAATATTATATCATTATATCAAAAGAACTATCTCTAAGTGTCATCAAACCTATCTCACTAAGAAGGGACACTACAATCACAACTAGCTTATATCAAATTACTATGTTCTTCTTTTTTTTGTTGAAGCAAGAGTCATGCCTTCCACTAAAATTAAAAAAAAGGACTAAATACATAAATTACAACCAACCCAAAGAAATCGGGGGACATAGAATAAACTTTCCCGCCCTGGGTATGGGGCTATGAGCCAAAGGCATAACAGTTATGCCATGGGTCCACCCACCTACCTATAAGTCCTTCAAAATACAAATACATAATTGATCTGGTCGATCTATCTTACAAGATCTGACGGTTGAGGTTACAATGGAGCAAAAAAAGGAAAGCAATTTGGATCTAAAACTGGACCCGAAAGGGAACTATAAACCAAACTATTCAGATTTCGGGTCCGAAAAGGGGAATAAACATCGCGTATGTGGTCCGATCGAAATCCATTAATACCCACCATGAAGCTGAACAAGCATGGACGATAACAATGAGGCATGATTCTGACCTGGACCCACCAACATGCATAATGATCTTGGGTCGTTGATCCGCATCGCAAGATCCAACAGTTGATAAACATATCAGATGGAAAAGAAGCCTAGAGAATACCCACCGATGAGGGCAATATTCTCTCTCCTACTGGATCCACATGTTACATGTTGAATGGCATCGGGCTCATTTCTGTGAAACCACTTCCGGAGTTGAGAGCTTTGGATGAGCCTAAAACCACCTTGAGGGCAGTATGGAAATTAAAGGTGGTCGTAAGGAAGGTTTCAAGTCTGGTGAGGAAGCAAAGACTCTGACTTGAACCCATCAATCTACAATTTGAATCTCCACCATTGATCCTCAACCATTTGATCCAACGGATGAGAGTAATATTGATTTGAAGAAAAGCAGGAGGGATTCCTGCCATTTGAACACCCAGAAACCTGTATACCAACCTCACCAATTCACTGCATCCATTGTCAAAAGTTATATAACTATGGTAGGATTCTATTGTTCCTTCTAACTGAAGACATTCACCCCATCTACCCACCGAACAAAGCTGAGTTGATCTGTGGTAGGAGAAAGTTTTGAAAAAATCCTCAAGCTGCAGATCATCTCCCACCCAAGAACTCTGTGTCTGAACTGTTCTGGGTTGATAAAGCTAACAAAGGCTTGCGTACCATTATCAAAATTACCAATCGAAAACCTCTTCATGTTGATTATATATCTACAACACCCAACCTCTGCTACTGCTGGCATTCTCTGTTCTGATGTATCTCTCGGTCCTCATTCGCTTGGTTGAGACAATCATCCCTCAATCGTCCCTGTCGAACCTCTTGCCACTTGTACTTCTTGCTACTTTTAGTGCAAAGAGCACCTTTATTGGCAAGTATGTCCACCAATTTATTGGTCGTCCTGTGCACATGTATGAAACTTAAGGTTCTCATGCCCTAAAGATGGAGATGGATTCTTTGATAGACCTAAAGAAGCCTCCAGTGTCTCAAGACCTTCTCTAGATATGAACCATAATAGATTCTCTTGACGGAATTGATGATCAACTCAGAATCTGCTTCAATTATGATATTCTAAAGATTTTCATTCTTCGGGATTTCTAAACATTTCTCTAGTGCCATTAGCTCTGCCATATTGTTTGTGGCTCTTCCAAAATTAAAATTAAAAATATACAGTATGCATCCCATTTCATCCCTTATCACACCCCCATAATCTTCCATACGTGGATTTCCTTTTGAGGCCCCATCTATGTTACATTTCATAAAACCCTGAGGGGGAGGATGCCAGAAATCTTTATTAGTGACAGGTGGCTTTACCAATTTTTTCTTGCCCTAAGGAATAATCCCCTGCATGCCCAACTAAAGAAGAATCTGCACATCAGCATTTGAAGGGAGATTTTTAGGGGGTGTTTGCATTAAAGTTCCAACCGTCTCATTGAGCTGTCTTAAAATTTGTTTAATGATACTTTGGGAGGAACTCTTTTTATTTTTGAAAATTCTATTCTTGCATTCTTTCTAGACATACCGTATTAGGAAGCTTGGAGTTAAAGCCCACGCTTTGTTTATCACTTCATAATCAGAGAAGTTTCTCCTCGAATCGCTTAGGGTGTTGGTAATGCTTCCTATGTCCCTGTCAGTTTGTCTGAATATTAAGGCAATACCATCCGACAACGTGGAGGAAAATATGTAAGTATTGAGAAGGTGCTCCATTGTTTCCTCTTGTGACTCACATAGATGGCATCTGGACGAGCCCGAAATGCCCCTTTTCTAGATATTCTCCCAGGTCAAAATTTTCTTATGATGCACTAGCCACATGAACTGTTTGGTTTTTATCCATCCTTGGTTCTTCTAGAGATTCTTCCAAACCCAATCCGATCTTGTAGAATCAAGCTCAAGGGTTATGCGTTTCGCCTCTTTAAGGTTAAAGGCACCTTCATTTTTAATGCCCCATCTAACTTGGTCAGAATCATCTTATATCAGTATCTTTCTTTGATCTAGGATAGCTATTAGAGCATTAGCCTGTGCTTTCAAGGGGTTATTATCCCTGTATTCTATTTTCTTCTAGGTTCTCCATTTTCCTTTGCTATTTTTCTGATCCCAAAAATCTTTTACCAGGAGTAACGCTTTGGTATCAGTCTCATTCTTGATATCCACAAAGTCCTCTCTTAACAGCTTAGGTTCCCATTGCCATTTATCCTCCCAAAACCATGCCAGGTCTCCCGCTCTAATTTCCTAGAAGTTATTTTTTTGAACTATGCCTCTATTCTCCCAAGCTTTATTCCAGATGTGGGAGCCTTTTATGATTCCAGACATTCTTATGTGGTCCTTGTCTTGCCAATTACTTTCATATTTCTATTTCCAAATTTGTGCCCAAGGAGCATCTGAATCTTTTATCCATCTCCACCATAATTTTGCCCCCAAAACTTTATTTAGCACTTCAGGATCATCCAGTCCTAGACCTCTATGTTTTTTAGGTTTACATATCTTTTCCCATGCTACCAAGGCCCATTTCCTTTTTTCTTCTCCTTTGCCCCAAAGAAAATCTCTTTGGATATTTCTGCTTTGTTGCATAACTCCTTTCGGAGTTGGAAGGGCTGAAAACATGAAGATGGGAATCGACTGAAGGACAACTTTTGTTAACACCAGCCTACCTACAAAGTTCAAAGACCTACTTGTCCATTTTCATGTCTTGTCATGCTATTTATTAATCACAGGCTCCCAAACTGTCTTGTCCAGGGGTTTATCCATGAGCGGAACTCCCAAATATTTGGAAGGTAGCATGTCTCTTTGAAAGCCCAAGATTCTAGAAATGTTCCTCCGAATAGCAATGTTCATGTTGAAAAGGAAAATCTTTGATTTGGAGAGGCTTACCTCTGTTCTTTCCGCCATCGAAAAGTCACACAATATCTGTTTGTTAGCTAGTGCTTCCTTGATCGTGGGAATGCCCTGTAGCATGGTGTCATCTACAAATTGTTGATGGATTAAAGCTTGTTAGTTACCAGATAGTTTAAGACCCTGGATCTTATCTACTTCTTTAGCGGACTTAATAGCTCATCCTAGTCCTTCCATCATAAGAATAAAGAGAAAGGGGGAGAGAGGATCTCCCTACCTAAGGCCTCTTGAGGGATGAAAGGTCTTTGAAGGAGACCCATTGAGCAAAATTGAAAAACTGGAGGTAGTCATAAGGGCCATTACCCATCTTACCCAGTTGTGATCAATTCCATAAGCTAGAAGGACCTTCCTGATATAGGCCCAATTTAAATTGTCATAAGCCTTTTCTAGGTCGAATTGCATTATCATTGATGTCTATCTTTGACTCAACAAAGAGTGAACCACTTCATGAGCTTGAATGATGTCATTAAAAATCTATCTACCCTCCACATAACCTATTTGTTCCACAGAAATCAGAGTGGGTAGAAGGGGTTTAAGTTTGTTGGCCACAATTTTAGAAATTATTTTATACACCACATTACATAAAGCTATAGACCTGAATGTATCTAGTGTCATGGCATTGTCTTGTTTTGGAATCAAGGAAATGAAGGAAGTGTTGAGCACCTTCAATACTATTCTGTTTTTCCTAGAGTCCTCGACCACATTCAATATATATTGTTTGAAAATACTCCAACATGATTTAAATAAATCTACATTGAAACCATCCGGTCATGGCGCTTTTCCATTCTGCATGTCTTTGATGACTTCACTAACCTCCTTTTCATTCACCAACCTACTAAGATTATAATGTGCTTTGTGAACTCACTGATGAAGTGTGATCTGTCTAAGAGAGGTTCCTTTGTTATGCCTTGAAAGTGTTGTGAGTCCAGTGCTCCATTGTAGATGTATGGAAAAACCTTGTATTTCTATCTCCTTCCTTTAGCCACTGTACTGTTGATTTTTGTCTCCCGAATATTTCCTCTTGTTTGCATAAGTCCTCCCATTCATGTTGATGCTTGTTAGCTTGATAATTTTTTCCGCATCAAAGCCTTCTTTGATAAGAGTTTGATTTATTTCCTGTATTTTCCTTTCAACAATTTTTTTTAGCTTCAAAAATATTTCCAAACTCATTTGTATTCCAATCCTTGAGCTTGCTCTTGATGTATTTTAATCTTTTGTGCAATAGAAACATTTTCATCCCATGAATCTGCAAATCTTCTTTCCACCATTTTTCAATGTTGCTACTGAAGTGTGGATGGGTAAGGCAGATATTTTCAAACCGAAAAGGTCTATTTTTTGGGGTTCCTATACATGATGCCTCAAGTTGAATAGGCCAATGGTCCGAGCCACCAAAGGGAAGAATCCTTCCTGTCAAATCAAGGCTCATGAGCATTAGGTCCTCTGAGATGATGAATCTATCTAGCTTTGAGGCTACTTGGGACTTTCCTCCTCTTTTGTTGTTCCAAGTAAAGAGACCATTACTTATATCTGTGTCAACTAGCTTCATGTTGTTTATAAAATTATGAAATGCTATAGAGTCTCTGCCTAGAGCTCTGGTTCCACCCTTTTCTTCTGTCATGGATTTGATCATGTTAAAGTCCCCTCCTAGAATCCAAGGAATACCTGAATGTCTATCTCTTAAATCCTCTAGAGAAGTGAGCAGTCTAAGTTTGTCATCAGGCTTCTAAGGACCATAAACATTTGTGATTAAATAGACTTCCCTTTCTCCCAAAGGCTGAATAACCACTGATAAATAATTCCTAGATGCTTTCGGATCCACTATACTTATGCTATGAGGGTTCGAGAGTGTTAGAATACCTCCAGCTGTTTTGTCTGCTTTGACTTCCAAAAATTCATATCTATTAAGCCATTTGCTAAGTATTTCTCTAATTTTTTGAATTGAACATTTAGTTTCCTAGATGAAAATCATATCCGATGTTTCTTCTTTCATTCTATTACTAAGATTCCTTTGGTTCCTTTTACTTCCTAGACCTCTAATATTCCAAGATGTGAGTTTCATTAAGAAAGATTTGTAAGAGAATAGTTGGTTAGGTCTTTCATCTTACCTGAATCTACCATCATTTTACCACATTCCATCAACAACTCGTTTTGCTTCTTTCTTCCCCTTTTCCATCCTGGGTTTTTGGTAGCGAGTTCTGACATGGTTTTCATGGTTTTCGCTCTTTCATTGTCTTGTTTCTCGAGGTTTTTTTTGCCTTCCAACCCTTTTGCCTGAGTTCTCCACATAAATGGCTGTTGCACCCTATTAAACTCCTCTTGAGGTACTAAGTCCATACCTTTGGTTGCTCCCTGTTTCAGGAATTTTTCCAGATCTAGATGTTCTCTTTCGAGAATATCCTGCAATTCATGATACTCTGTCTCCACCTCACTAGGGGTCATTTCTTGGTCCATTTCCAATTCCATGTTGCTCAACATAGTTTCCTTTTTCTAGTTGATGTCATGTATTACCTCCATGTTTTCTACTTTATCCTTCTTCCCTGGGTTGTCCTCAATGGTCTGGTTTTCCTTTTCCAACTCATTTTTTGCTTCTAATATCTTGTACCTGTTTTGGCTTATCTGCTTTTCCTCGTTGTTGTTTTTCTTTTTGGCTTTTCCCTCCTTCACCTTTATTTCCCACCTTGTGGAAGCTATCAATTTCTTTCCCTATTGAAACTTTGTTTTTTCTCTCTGTATAGTTGAGAGGGAAGTGCCTGAATGGATGTTCATGATCGTGGCATTTGCGACATCTGAAAGGAATGTGTTCATAATCCACCGCCTGTATCCATTCTTCATCAAAAACTTCCAAGATCACTTCATCCGGTAGAGCTCCAGAAAGATCTATCTCCACACATATGCGGGAAAAGGAAATGTACACATACGTGTGGGTCCGGCTCTACTCCAAAACCAATATATATATATATAATTCTATTAAACTTCTCTTCCTAATAATTAATAAAATTTAATATTAATATCTTTTTTCTTTAATAGAAACTTTATTATAATATTTTTATTTATAAAATAATATTAAATGGAAATATATCAGAATTTTTGGGTCCGACTGATAACAGTAAATTGTTAAATTAAATGGAAATATGTCAGAATTGTTCGATACGACTGATAACCGTAAATGGTTAAATCAAGTGCGGTGATGAACTTGTGAAATTTATACTTCGTTCAACAAAGTTTCGCTATGAAATTTATTTTAATATTCATTCCCCATTAAAAGAAAAAAGAAAAGGTGAACAACAGAAGAAACGCAATAATTTTTTTTTAAAAAGCTCATGTCAACCAATAGCAATACTATTTTAAAAAGAGGGACATGCATGGTAAAACAAATGTAGTAAATAATTACAAGATTCCGGGCATTATCGGATTTTAAACTCCATGACATGAAGGATACCAACCACATAGCGATTCAACATTTAGAGTGAGGTTGTACTGTGATATCTTTTAGAGCTAGGGTGCACAATCTACCAGTTCAAAAGTCTTGGTGACCAATGAACATTGTACCTTATTATAATGAATTCTTTTCATATAAATTCACTCGACAAAGACAATTATGATAAAGAATGTATGGATTATCTTTAGACTTTTGACGGGGGGTATATTGATGAAGAATTTTTAAAATGATAATGTAGCTTTTAAATTGTAATGTAGAAAATTGGTTCGAATATTCTAGTAGAATATCGGGTGATAATAAATTTGATAGATTTATTGAAATTTATATTATATTAAATTATTTTTTTTAATAATATTTTTTTTAAATGAATGAAATAATTCAAATATAATAAATAGAAAATGTAAAGCAATATATAAAGTATATTCATAATAAATACACGTTTTGATGTGCACAAAATTTATGGGAAAAAATTTAATTAGAAAGTGAAATTTTTTTTTTTTTTTTTTAATATAGAGATATGCATATATAAAGGGATATATATATTCTATGTAATTACTTGAGATGCTATTTTTTTAAGGTTATTACATAATTTTAAAATACTCTATTTTGTTCTAATTTCTTATTTACAATATTTAACATAAATTTAACTAAAGATATAAAGTTATTTAAGGGTATGATTTGAGTCCATTAACCCTTAATTAGAGTTATGATTTTGGACTTTCTAGAGCCCTCTTGAAAGTCCACCCAACATGGTATCCTCTTGAAGGATGGTGGTCAACATAGAAGTGAACTTGTATTAGGCATATTTTTTTCTTACAAATAGGGAAAAATTTAGGGGTTAATATTTGCAAGTGGGCTAATTTTTCATCAGTTTTTCAAAAAATAGATTCGCTCATTTCCATCTATTTCTAAAATGATTAGCCCAAATTTTGTAACATAAATCATTTTACTTTAAAATGGACAAAAAATTATAGAATCTATATAGATTGATTATAAATTTGAATAGTTTTACAAAAAAATCACCAAAAAATTTACACTTTACATATTTGAGATTTTTTAAGATTCACTATAACTTCTCAATTTTATGATAAATTTCAATCCTTAAAATTTTCCCTACTTACAAACTCTATTTAATGTAATGTTTAAACTCTTAAAAATGTCACAAGTGTCAAATATCTTCAAAAAAAAATCTAATACAAATGAAAATTTTTACTACCAGAAACAAAATCCTTTAATATCTCAAAATAATTTTCACTACCATAAACAAAATCCTTTAATATCTCAAAATAATAAGAAAACAAATTATAACCTCATATTTTTACACTAAAATCTGTTATTAAAATTACCATATAATATTTCTTTTATTTTAAAAATATGAAAATAACGTTTTAACTAATATTTCTTCTCATTTTAAAACCATAAGAAACACATTTTAACAATAATAACATGGAAAATTGGAGGAAAAAAAAAATTATAACTTCAAATTTTCACACTGGAATCTGTTATTAAAATTACCCTACAAGATTTCTTCTCATTTTAAGAAAATGAAAATATCGTTTTAACCACGTTAAAATAACAGATAACAAATAATATAATAATTCAACCCTCTTGAATTTGACATGTGTTCATTAACAAAAAAAACGTTCGAAGTAATGACGGTTTTAATGAAGCCCCGTTAATCCTATAATCCAACGCTCAAATGCGATCATTAATCCAAAAATCACAATTTTCTAATTAATCAAATCACGGTTTCAGTATCCCATGCTACCATCTCCCACCTGCCATAATTGAGATCTAAAGCAGAGGTCCCACGATAGCTAGAGCTTTCCGAAAGATTCGAAATAGCTATAGCTGGACTTGAGAGTCATGAATGGCAGCTAGTCAAAGTAAAAAATAAACGTTTTTCGAGGTTTTGAAATTCTCAGACATGGAGGGCCAACCAATAACTTTTTTGTGTCGGTTCCATCATATCTATCACGGGGAAGGTAGAATCGGATCTTCTGCTAAAAGTCTTCAACCAGCGCGCGATATGCATTTAATATTGATACTTTAGTTAATATCAGGAACGCAACATGTCCATAGGACTCACCTACCCTATCTGTTAATTGAGACTAAACCAATAATTGGACACAGCGGTGGGTGATGGTCCTGAAGCTATAAACATGATATTCGCAGCCACCGGAAAACTTCTTATCAACCTTTGCAGTTCAATAATTCTGAGCGAATATGGTCTCCGAGGAAGCAGAGATGACAACTGTTGAAGTGGAGAATGGCGGTAGAATCTTGAACAGAGAGCGGGATGATTCGTTCTATGCGGACTCCAGTAGAGATTTCAAGAAGCACCATGGTGTCCATGTCAGTATAAATCATCTTCATGCTTTTGAACTATCTGAATATTTATTTCTCTTGGGTTAGAGTGGGCTTTTCCAACCCCTCATTTCCTGTGAAGGTTAAGTATAGTGAAAATTAAATATAGTCAGTTATAAATTTATATAGAGATTTACATCTATTCATTGTGATTGACACTTAATCTTTTCCATTACTATTGACAATGAATCTTCTCTATTGCTATTGACACTGAATCTCCTTCATTACTGCATAATAGAGATCTTCTATATACTTTTAAATAATAAAATATTCTTTCAAATTCTTCAAAAAATTTGTTTTGCATCCCCCAAATTTGTAAATACTATAGCAAGGTCTGCTGAGATTACAATATAATATATGTTTAATGAACCAGAGTTGTATTGTTCTCTTTTGCATCTGCCAAATCTGTGTATATTATAGAAAGATCCGTTGGGGTTACAATATAATATATCTTTAGTGAATAACAGTTGTATTGTTATTCAGCTTGGCACGTTGTATCACTATTTATGTGGTTGTGAACTTGTATTTTTTCTTCAGAAACCGTGTATAATTGAAACCATCATTTCCATACACAGTTGTTTTGTAAGAAAAAACTGAAAAAAACTTTGAAAACAGGGATTTTAACTATCAAAATCTGGGAATATGGACACTTTACAGGTGTTAACAACTGCGGCCACTCTGCAATTGGCATATCAGAGTATCGGTGTAGTTTATGGGGACATAGGGACTTCTCCTCTTTATGTATATTCCAGCACCTTTTCAGATGGAGTCATCCATCATCCGGATGATATCGTTGGCGCTTTCTCCCTCATCATATATACGCTCACGCTGTTGCCACTCTGCAAATATGTTCTCACTGTACTTTGGGCCAATGATAATGGAGACGGTATGTGTTGTGTATAGTTGTTTTTCGGTGTCTGATTTGTGGTATTGTATTCCCTTTGGAGCACATCATTCAGATCTTTAGAAACTAATTACGTTAATTAGATAATGGTTCCACTTAATTAAAAATTTGTTAATGTTTGTTCAAATTTTTGAAGGGGGTTATTCATATTTTTAATTTAACATTGTTTGTTCAGATTTTTGAAAAGATTATTTATACTCTTGAAATGTAAAAAAATATAAACACTCTAAAAACATGTTTCATCACTAACTCCAATCTCTAAAATTTTAATATTTAAAATCTATTTACAATAATCCCATTTACTATATTACTTTTACCAGGCTTGTGACTCTGGTCAGATGTCTTTTAAAATTAAAAAAAGTCTCTCGTATTGTTTGTATTGCTATAAGTTGTGAGGAGCTTTTTAAATATAAATTAGTATTAAATCGACAGTGGTGCTTCTCGTGTTTTCTTCACTTTTTCTTGAAGTGATGATAGCATATTAAATTAAATTTCCTAGCATTATTATGAAATTAAATTAAAAAAATGAAAAACGTTTCTAGGATCTCTGTAAGTTATGATGAGCTTTTCGAATATAAAATAGCATTAAATCTATAGTGGTGCTTCTCGTGTTTTTTTTTACTTTTGCTTCTCGTGCTTTCTTTACTTTTTCTTAAAGTGATAGGGAATATAAAATTAAATTTCATAGTATCATTATGAAATTTAATTTAATTTCGGAATATTATTTACTGAAAGTATTATCAAATTATTTATTTATTTTGTTTGATTTGGTTTTGAATTTAGAATATCACATTGTTTATTTCTTTATTTTAATTGATTTAGATTTGACTTTAGAATATCATGGAATATAGCATTCCATTATTAAGGCTAATTATTAATTTTTTTATTATATTACCAAAAAATTAAAATAGATTTTTAAATAGTAAACATATAGAATTTAAATATTAAAAAATAATATTTTTTAATAAATGTTAATTTTTTATTATTATTATTATTTGATATATAAAAAATATTATTTAATTAACTGTTTAAATAATTTAATTATTTTTAAATTTGTGGATTGTTATATGTATTACTATTTCATTTTGTGATTCATATTTACTTTTAAATTTTAAAATGTAGATTTTTCATAATTATTTATATTGCTTGTGTTGTTTTCAAAGCTAAATTGTTTGGTTAAGTTTTATTAGCATAACTGGTTGAGGATGAGCTTCCTTAGTAAGGTGACGCAAGATCAAACATCAAGGGGGTGGTTCACTAGGGGGAGGAAACATGCTAAAACATCCAATCAGCTTAACTTAGGGCTCAGGTGGACGATAAGTCTCCTAGCAAGGCCTCCTTCACAAGGTGGCCTAGGATAAAACACCTCAAGGGGGTGGAGACATGCTAAAAGATCCAGTCAGCTTAAGGTGGGTTAGGGTGGGTTGCGAGCTGGGGTGGATGATGAGCCTCCTTACCAAGGCCTCCTTAGCAAAGCGACCCAGGATCAAACCTCAAGGGGGTTGGTTGGCTAGGGGGAGGAGACATACTAAAAGATCCAGTCGGCTTAGGGTGGGCTGCAACAGTCAAGTCTGGAGGATCATATAAAACTTGACAAAAATATGCAATTCATTTTTTTGGTTGACACTCAGCTTATCATATTTATGGATTCTTCTATCTAATAAAATCCCAAACCTACTAACTAAAAATCCTCCCTCCCTAGTTATTATCTCTCTTCCCTACATTCAAGGCACCTTCTATCTAATAAAATCCCAAATCTACTGACCAGAAATCCTCCCTCCCTAGTTATTATCTCTCTTCCCTACATTCAAGGCACCATCCAGATAATCTCCAAGATTTATCAAAAGTTGTTTCGAAATCATTTAAAACTCTTGAAAAACTTTTCAAATATGCTAAAAACAAATTTGACCAATGATTAACTCTAGAGATTACCAAATTTTCTTATTTTGTGGAAAATATTACAACTATCAAATTGGTTTTTCATTCAAAGCATGCCTCAAAGATCATAATATTGACACTTCTCATAACCATTTTTTCAAACCAGATATAAAGAAGTATTCTGATATTTCCAAACACCCTATTTGGCTTCATGAAACAAAAATTCTTGCTTGACAATCTAATTACTCCTCTCATATCATTTGGGAAACAATCAAAATTGAAAATCATATCAATAAATTCAAGAGTGAAAATAGCTATAAATCTATCATTCATCAACTAAGTCACCTTTGTACCTCATTTTCCTACATCCTCCTTCTATCTTTATTTTTTTTAATCCCTCATTCTCTCTCTTCTTCCCAGCCCAACCCCAGCCCATCCCATCCAAATCTCTTAGCTATTCTCTCTTTTTTGTTTTTGTGGTCACTATCTCCTCATCCTTGTCTTCCCCATTTTCTCTCCTCCTTTTCTCTAAGTTCCTTCCTCTTCTTTTTAATTATTTTGTTTCTTCTTGTCATGCCCTTTTGCAGTAATTTATTCTTTCTTTTCACTCAATGTTATTTACTAATATTTTTTCTATCTAATAATTTTTATATATTTTTTTATGTGTTTATTCTATTTTTCTTTTATATATTTACAATTTATCATTATAAAATAGACTCTTACTATTTTTTAATCTAGTATTTGTTTTTAATATAAATTCAAAATAATTAATATTTAAATTTAAATTGAATTTTAACAACAATAATTTTTTAATTGGTTTAACTTCATTATCCATAGTTTTCCTTTTCAAGCAAACCAAGGATGATACTAGTTTTCTAGGTCATTCCAAATTTTTTTAAGAAAACCTAAATAAAATATCAAACATAAAAATCTATTAAAAATACTTCATTATTAATAATTTGCCTTCTCAAGCAAACCAAGGATGATATTAGTTTTCCAAGGTCATCCCAATTTTTTTTAAAGAAACCTACCTATTTCACAAAAATAAATATCAAACATAAAAATCTATTAAAAATATTAAAAAAGATAATATAAGCTTTCATAAATATCAAACATAAAAATCTACTAAAAATATTAGAAGAGATAATATAAACTTTCCCACGCCTATCCCAAATATTTTAGGGAAATATATATATTTGATAAAAATGAAGATCTATTAAAAATGTTAAAAATGGTGATGAAAGAAATTACTATACATCTAATCACTATAAATTTCACAATTATCTTTTATTTTAATATGAAGATTTATTAAGAATACTAAAAATAGTGATAAAAGAGTTGCTATACATTATAAATTTCAGAATAATTTTGTATAATAATTTCAAAGAACTTTTGGAAACGTAATTCAAATTTTGAAATGTTTAAATATGGAGGGTAAATTTGAAAAGTTATGATTTTTTTTTTCCTCTGCCCTAATTGTTTTTGGAAATGGAGCTTCAAATTTAAAACTTGTTAAAGGTGTCCTCCATAATATTGTGCAGGTGGTACGTTTGCACTGTATTCCGTGATATGCCGCCATGCCAAGGTGAGCCTTATCCCAAATCATCAGGCAGAGGACAGGGAGCTTTCAACATATAAGCTTGCCGCACCCAGCAAGCAATTGAAAAGAGCTTCTAAGATAAAGGAAGCTTTGGAAAACAGCAGTGTGGCCAAGATTATTTTGTTGTTGCTAACGCTTATGGGAACCTCCATGGTTATGGGAGATGCTATCTTGACTCCTTCCATCTCAGGTATGATATGATCCTCACTGAATCCAAGTAAATAGAACGTATATGACGAGCCCAGATTAGAAGTTCGAAGTTTTTAGGATGTTGATATTGAATTATTTAAATGATTTGTTTTATATTTTATAAATAAGCTGCATAGGCATATCCTTATTGATAGCAGATTCAGAAAATATATTGAAATCTGAAAAAAACAGGTCGGTCAAACAATTAACCTAATTGATCAAGCTGCTCTATGTAGGATTTCTCAATAGATATATTTCCTAAATATGCAGAGGCTGTAAGGTTCTCACTGGGACCATGTTTCTAAAGTCAATGTAAAAGGTATACTAAATTAAAAATATTTCAAAGAGGCAATAAGGTTCTCAGTGGGACCATATCCTCTAAACTCAATCTAAAATGTATACTAAATTAAAAAAATTTCAAAGTGGTGGAATTTACTGTTTCATTATCCAAATATACAATTAGATTAAAAATACTACAAGGAAAATGTTTGTCTTGATAAATTGATTTTGTCTGATTGATGAAAGCCAAATGGAATGAACATCTCACCCAGCAAAATAAAATGATATTTTTAATAACCCGCACTATATGGCAAAATTTATGATGGTTAAATATCTTCGCGGATTAACACAATCTCTTATTTATACGACAGTTATATCAGCGGTGGAAGGAATACAGACTATCAAAGAGTCTATAAACCAAGGTAAGAAGAATCCATTTTTCAAATATGCTATTTGAGGCCCAACTCAATAGATTCTGCGGTGTTTCCGTAGGAACTACATAAAATAAAATATTTTACTGTAATCGATATATATTTGTGAAATTGATATTTGTAATCACTATATTGGTTTAAATAGGATAGTGTATTTAATACAATTAGTAAATATGGTTAATATATTAATCACATATATAACTATTTAAAAAAATATGATTAATATATATCAAAAATCTATATCAATCAAATACATAATGTACACAACTACATTAGTAAATAAATATACACTTGTAAAATTTCTATTAGCAATATAAGATAGTGCAATGGCTAAAGTTATTTGATATTAGCTTGACTTTGGCAGACGTGGTAGTTGGGATATCTGTGGCGATCTTAGTTACTCTCTTCTCAGTCCAGAGGTTCGGAACCGATAAAGTCGGCAGCGTATTCGCCCCTGCGATTCTGATTTGGTTCTTGTTTATTTTGTTCATTGGCTTATACAATCTTGCCAAGCATGATACCAGCGTGTTACGCGCTTTTTATCCAAAATATATCATTGACTATTTTAGCAGAAACCACAAACGGGCTTGGAATTCTCTTGGTGGTATCGTTCTTTGCATTACAGGCAAATATTCTTTTCCTTTGCTAATTTAAACTATTGCAACCTCTAGCTTGAAATCCTCTTATCATTTATCACACAGAGACCATAGCTTTATTGTGCATAAACTACGTGACATGCAGGAAATGAAGCTATGTTTGCAGACCTGGGACACTTTTCGGTTCGCTCCATTCAGGTAGTTCGATAGATTTGGACAAAATAATCACTTCAATAGAACGCAACTCTAATTGCAGAGTGTGTTTAGAAGGTTGAAAGGTTTAAGATTTGACTCATTTTAAATGTTGTAATAACGCTCAATTTTTCAATAATTTTTTTATTTGCTAGATTGTCTATGAATTGTGTTATCATTTATAATATATAATTTAAGAAATATATATTTCATTTTAAAAAACACTGATCTTAAAGATAAAGTTTTTTTAAAGCCACTGTTACAATTGCACACCTAAACCATATCAACCTTTAACATAATTTTTTTTATTATATATTTCCCAGTTACCTAAAATTCAAACCTTATACTATTTTAAAGAGACATCGAAATATTTGATTTGTTTCTTCTGGTTGGACCTATTTTTATCATAAAATGCAGAAAAACATAATGTTAATCGCTCATAAACAAGCTCAACCTCGAAGAACCTGAAGCATGAGCAGGTAAAAGCTAAGCCTAAAAGTAATATGTACTGTGAAAAAAGGCCCTCCGCAGAGAGTGCCTGAAATACGAACTTAAACTATATAGTGACTTAGAGAAGCATGCTGGGTTTAAACTCGCTCTCCATTTACCCAGTTTACCTCATCCAAAATTAACGTTATACAGTGAAATGTTGAAATACTTGCTTGGACATGATTACTCATGGAGATACTTACATATGATCGTTTAATACTTGCTTGCACATGATTACTCATGGAGATACTTACATATGATCGTTTATGCAGCATGATGGCTTAAATTTCATGTGGGTTCAGTTTTCATTAGCTTTTAAATTTAAATTTTATGAATGGTTTGAGTGTCGGAACTGATTGCAAGACAAAGTAATGGTTTTTTTTTTTTATATTTTTTTTTAGTTTTTCAAATTGTTTGAGTTTTTTATAAATTATTTTAGCTTTGATTTTTGGTTTGAGAAACTAGTTTTGATGGTTTTTTTTTTTAATATTTAAAAAAAATTATATATATTTTTAAGTTTGGTAGGGTTTTTATTATGTTAAATGTATCGCCCGGATCAGGATGGGGAATTGAATTAGTAAATTTATATCAAAAATGCTTTAACAGAACATTCTATCACTGTCTATCAAAACCCCTTGAACTTAAAAATTAAAAATTAAATTTATTTAAAAACTAAAACTTGATAATATTAATAATTTTTTTTTGAACTAAAACTTAATGATATTAATAAAGAAAAAATAAATTTATTTAAAGATTTAGCCAAATCTGGTTTAATTGCTAAAGAAACCTCACCATAACAGAAACCAACAAACAATCGCTGTGGGAGCACAAACTCCACTAAATTTCATTTTGTTGTCTTGGAATGTTAAAAACAAAGCGTGAAGCAAACCCATGAGTATAATGAATAAAGGTTATGTCAATATGAGGTTTCCATGAGTGCCTTCTAAGACGTTATATGTTACTAATTCAATAGATGCTGGAATTGTCTAATTAGAAGTTCTAATCTACCAAACATGTCATAGGTAAGATCTTACATAATTATGTTTTAATACAAAGCAGTGGAGAGACTTAGAGAGGCAATCAACTGCCCATGTTCAATGAAGCAATATATAAAGACCATGTGTCCCATTTTTACTTTTATACCCTATGTCAAAAAGTCTATAACTTATAAGGTTTATGTCATGTAAAGGTAAAATCTGTCAGTTATATATTTGGTCGCTACTAACGTTTATCAATTGTTTTTTATTTAGATTTCCTTTACTGTACTTGTCTATCCTAGTCTCATATGCGCATATGGAGGTCAAGCCGCATACCTAAGCAGGTTTCCAAACCATGTCTCAAGCGCTTTTTATAAATCAATTCCAGGTAATTTTATTTGTAACAAACTATACTTGTTCTCAGTTTTCAAGATGTCTTTTCTTCTTAATATTTCATTCAAAAATATATGTTTTCATATTATCCAGGTCCTCTATACTGGCCCATGTTTGTCATTGCTGTTATTGCGGCCATTATTGCAAGCCAAGCCATGATCTCTGCTACGTTCTCCATTCTGAAGCAAGCGATGTATCTCGGTTGCTTTCCAAGTGTTAAAGTTGTTCACACTTCAGCTAAATATGCAGGCCAAGTATACATTCCAGAAATCAACTACTTTCTGATGACGGCATGTGTGCTGGTCACAGTCAGTTTCAAGAACACAATTATGCTGGGTAATGCTTATGGTATGTATTATAAAATAAAATAATTTTATTTCTGTATCTTATCAAATTGACAGAAATTATTGAATGACATTAATTTGTTTATGCCAATTATATATATATTTCTTAAATGTCACACTTCTGGGCATTTTAAATGAAATCTTCTGGTCTCTTCTTTCGTATTCGTACCATTTTTTTATCAATATGGCCAGCTTGGAATAGGTATGGGTTGCTAGGTGGACACGTCGAAATAAGTTGGGAAATGTCTGCGACAGTCATATTTTGCTGACAGAATAGTTGAAAATTTTCAAAAGAGTTATAAAATATGTATATACTACCCAAAGTAGAATATAAATCTTATCAACCTTGAACTCACATTTAGCATTCTAAATGCTTTTCCATCTGCTTAATCAATCTAGTTAAGTTCAACTTATGGTTTTTTTTAATACAGTGGGAAAATTTGTCATACTCAATTGTTAATTTATGGTTTTCTAATATAGTGGGAAAATTTGTCATACTTAATTGTCAAATTAATGATAGATATCATAATTTTTATTGGTTAATGTAGGTCGATTTATTACTATTATTGAAATAAAATTAGGCCATTTGTAATTATCTAGCTGGTGGTTCATATATACTTTTAGATCTTAACCTGTTACCATGTTTCTTTGCTAGAGCAATTTTAAGGCATACTCCAAGTTCTTTTTTATCTAACTCTAATTAATAATAGCTATTAATAATTAATTATGTTTGCATTGCATATTAATTTAAAATTTATAAATATAAATAATATTGAGATATTTGTGGCTTGATTTGTCTTATTGAATTTAACTAGATTATAGTTTCAGGGAATATTCCTAAATCAGATAAATAAAAATAAGATAAAAATTAATTTATTTTAAAATATTTCCAAAATCTTCCAACTAAATAAAAACCTTCGTTACTCCTCTAACTTGTATAGAATTTTATATATCTATCTTCTGATTTATATTTTGGAATGTTTATTACGTGCAGGTATAGCTGTGGTTGGTGATATGATCGTCACGTCAACGTTGCTGACCCTCATAATGCTTATGATATGGCAAACAAATATATATTTGGTTGCAATGTATGTGCTTGTGATTGGATCAACAGAGTGGGTATACTACTCGGCAGCTCTTTACAAGTTTCCTAAAGGAGGATACCTACCCTTAGCTTTTGCAGCAGTTTTGTTGTTCACAATGTACGTTTGGCATTACGTGCACGTAAGGAGATATGCTTATGAGGCCGAACACAAGGTGTCCCAAGAACAAGTGAATAGTCTATTCTCAAGCTTAAATGTGACAAGAGTTCCAGGCATTGGGCTTCTGTTCTCTGAACTGCCACAGGGAATTCCACCCATATTTTCACATTTTATAACCAATCTCCCTTCCATCCATTCCGTTGTTGTATTTGTTTGTGTGAAGTACATGCCCGTGAACACAGTCCCAGCTGAAGAACGCTTTCGATTCCGGCCGGTTGATCCAAAAGAATACAAAATGTATCGATGTGTTGCAATGTATGGTTACATGGATGTACGAATTGGGAATGTGGAATTCGAAAGCGACTTGCTAGAATCCTTGCAAGAATTTATACAATCTGAGCACATGTCCAGGGCTCATGAAATTGAAATAAGAGAGAGCCCGAGACTTGAGTCCAGTCAGCAATTTGAGAATGAGTTGACAGCTAATTCAGTTCGGCCTGCCGAGAGTGAAGTTGATGTTATGGCGGCTTGGCAAACTCGCGGACTCGTCCAGGATGAGTTGGAGTGTCAGCAGGACGTTGAATTTTTGCAAGAATCAAGAAAGTCGGGTGTGGTATATTTGCTGGGAGATAGTCTGGTGAGTGCCCAGAGTAATTCACCGTTGGTTAAGAAACTTGTTGTTAACTATGCATATAGTTTTATGCGGAGGAATTGCAGGCAGGGAACGGCTTCTCTGGATATTCCCCGCAAAAATATATTGCGCGTCACCATGGATTACGAGATTTGATTTCTAACGGTATCTGCATTATGTCATAGTGTCTTTGTATGTAGCGAGGTCTGTAGTGAGGTGACTTCATGATATATATAAGTCCGGAAATAGTGTAGTGGACTGTTATGTCGCAGCGGACTTTCTCTGTTTGTAATAACTAGTGTATATATTATATATTTGGTAAAGTTGAACGGATATTTTTCGCAAATTTGAAGTTTAAAAAATAAATAAATATTTCACAATAGTGATTTTGTAATACAATGAAATTCGATGAAGCTTTTTGTTTATGTTTTTTAAATTTGATAAAGCTTTTCCTTTCTGTTTTTTTTTTTCAGATTTAGTATTATTATTATGTTCAGTTTTTTTTGTTGGGTAATATTTTAATTTATTAAGTTGTTGTTGTTGTTTTTTTTTTTTTAATAATAATCACATCTAAAACCATTTTAATAATCCATTTAATAATCCAACCTTAAATTCAATATGCTAATTTATTAGGTGACAAATGATTTCTGTGCAGACATGTAAATGTTACTGGATTAAAGATTTGGAATAATTATTATTAATTAATAATCCAAGCTTAAATTCAATATTCTAATTTATTAGGTGACAAATGATTTCTGTGCAGACATGTAAATGTTACTAGATTAAAGATTTGGAATAATTATTATTATATTTTAATAATAATTAAAGAAAAAAGAAGTGGAATTAATCTTTGCCAATTTTTTTTGGATGAGATAAATATTTATAAAGTTAAAAATTGTTAATTTTTTCATCAAAACATCTAAATGGAAAAGTATGGTAATAGCTTCAATATTTATGAAAGTAGATGGGTTGTATCCCAAGTATCTTATTCAAGGTATGGATAGAGTATCTACATAGAGCTTTTGGGGTCTAACTAGAATCTTCTAATACTATGATTAGTAGATATGAGACATATATCTTTTGAGAGATAGCATTATATATGTAATTATAATTCACATAATTTTGTGAGAGGAGTCATTGTTGAAGTCTTTAATCGAAGCTAGAGGGCTAGGAATTGTTGAAGAAATTGTTGTATTAAGCACCAAAATCACAAAGAAAGGGTAAGTACTTAGAAATAGCTATATGAGAGAAGGACTCCCTTTGTGTTGTATGGGCCCATTTTTGGCCACAATGCAAATGATAATAGTTCTTGACTTAGTAGATTGAGAGATAATATACTAATTTTTGTGTGGTTTAGCGAAAATGACCTTCATCCTTACAACACAAGTAGCTTGAGAGAAAAAGTTTCCCTATGGGTGCTTATTGTGCAAACAACTGAGTTACCCCAAAGCTCTTGGGAGAGCTTTCAGGTTAGTAGTATTTTAAGAGAAATGATGATTTTGATTTAATGAAGGAGAATGACCTTTTGGAGTCCATGTTTTTATGGCTGAGTGAAAACTTCCCTCATGGCTTCATGTACTTTCTTGGGGGTTTCCAATTGCAAAGAAAAAAATAGAGAGTTGAGCCTATGGTGGAGTGGAACATGGCTCACCCTTCATCCATTGCAAGAAATATTAGACCTTTACCAGGTAAGTGCCCTTGTGTACTTAAACTATGTAATATAAATCATATTTAATAAACATAAATGATGTTGATAAATTATATATGTTTATGTGCTTCCCTTTTGAATGGACATCTTGGTATCTGTGATACATGTTTATGATATGACACGGTAAATATGTCTATGATGGCTATGTAATATTCACGTGATTGATGTTAATGTTCTCTTATGATTTTCTTTCTCATGATTTTTAGCACGGAATTAAGAGATACTTAATCCTAATTATCTTTAATGTTTTTGGTTATAATAAGCCTATTTTCTAGTAAGATGTTTTTGCTATGAAGTCATGGGATTTCAATCCCTTAACTTCTTGGATAGCCAGGATGGTTGGTTAATTTTGAGAGACTCTTACTAAGTCTTAACCAAGGGAGCTTGGTCTACTCGAGATAGGCCAAAGAAACTCTAAATATACTCGTTATCATCAGAGGGGGTCTATTGTTGATGCAAACCTAGATCAAAGAGTAAAATACTTAATTGTAAAGTGGAAACATAAAAGGAGTTTTCACAAAACATATAGAGAAAAGTCTTAAAGAGTTCACTCAAGAGTTGTTGAACTAGTGTAAAGTCTATTGAAGGGTTTCAATTGGGCTTTTATGGCCCTTGTTAGTGATTATGATTCACCTTTAATAGGTCAGTTGTAGGATTGGACAATTATGTTTTATCGTTATTTGGACTAAATTATGGTTGAACAACTAAAAGGTATCAATGTTTTAAGATAGGAATACTTAGAGATATTTTGGTGTTGGTTCCTTAAAATGATAATGATCATTGTGAAGGTAGGCCTTTATGTTGGCTTTGTGGTGGGTTGTAAACATTGTTGCTTTCTAGTCAAAGAGTATGAGACATTTCACTCAAATGAGGGGGAATTGTGAGAAGTGACCTATTTTGAGAGATCAGAAGAGAGTCTTGGCAAATGGTTGTGGAATGAAGGATGTTTGGATTGTTTTATAGGCTATTGAGTATTTCTAAACCTTCAAAAGTCTCATCGAAAAGTTTCTACCTAATCAAGGTTAGAATTTAATCCTTGGAGTAGGTTGTGGAACTCTATAGAAAGCCTACAACCTTTAGAAATTTAGGGATTGGGAATTTTTAAATTAGCACACAGTCACATAAGCTAGAAATTTTCATGATCATGATCTTATCCATAAAGGGGAACTTAACACAAAGGTCTATTAATTGAACCATCCTTAAGTCGTCAAATACATCCTTAGATCTCCCAATGGCCCAATGGCATGGTGTTTTGTTAACCATACCTACCTTAGGTCATTAGAGATCCTTATTTTCATTTTACTATGGCTTAGTGGCATGGTTCTATGGTGATCCATTAACTAGACAAACCCTAACTCATCAAAGACATTCTTAGTCGTCTTAATAATTAGTTTCCTAGTTAATTGTATGGTGATTCCATGAAGGCAAGTCCTTTAGTTGAAATCCATCAACGAGATGAAAATAATGGATTAAAATCCAACTGTTTTAAGTGTAGTAAACATGAACCAAAATCTATGAAGTGACAAAGATTGGCACCAGTTTTTGTTGAGGAATAAAAAAATTTGCATCGGAAAAAAAAGGAGTCGTATGTTAGGAATAAAATAACATAACAATAAAACATAGAATGAAGCAATAAAAAGGAGACACCAATGTACATGGTTCACCTAACTCGGGCAACATCCATGGAGAAATAGCCAATCCTTTATTTATTACATTCAACAAAATGAAGGGAATACAACCTATAACAAATTTGTTGCAACCTTCTCTTTGTTGGAAATAATACTGAGAGGAGGGGTGAATGAGTATTAGTCAAATCAATAACTTTTTCTTTTCATATTAAAATTTATATACACTACTTCAATGAAGGTAACTCGCGTGTACAGGCAACGGTATTTAAGACAACCAGCATATATCCAGCAAACTTATGATTCAATTAATTCATCATATGTTGATCTTTAATTAGTGCATCAGTACTTCATTAACCATATAAACAATAACCATGTGCAGTAATATTAGAACAACCATCACACATAAGAAACACAATGAACGCCAAGATTTAAGGTGGAAACCCAATGCGGGACAAAAACCACCTTTTTCTGTCTTCTTTTAATATAAGAAAAACCTATTTACAATCTTGTACTGGTGAAGACTCATACCAGTATTCAGGCACCCACTTGCAGAAGGCTATAACCTTCTCTTGTTCTCCAGCTTCTACTAGAAGGGAGTTACAACCCCTTAGCTCTTGTAATGGCTGATATGTTTACCAGTACATAGGCACCGACCTACAGAAGGCTATGACCTTCTTTCTTCCTCTAGGGACCACGTTTCATAAATTTTCATACTGGATACTCCTGGAACACAACACCACAATCTAAAGGCCACGTTTCATCCAATTTTCATACTGGACCCATCAACAACATTGAAGCTCAAAATCAATCACCAATGCAATACAACCATCAAATACATCTGCATTAATAAATCGTTGAAACTCAATCATCAATCTCCAAATCACACACAACTAAATCCCTAATGGCCCATCATCACTGAAGCAAATCACAATCAACCAATCTAAACATTCGTAATATTGTCATCAAAACACAGTCACCAGAGCACACAACAGAACCCAGAATTCTGCAACAACCACTATAACCAACTGCAAATTAAAATTTCATATTTCATAATGTATATGGTACTTTGATGAGCCAAACCAGCGTGTATACACGCTTTTACGAAAGTGAACCAGCATACAGATATGCAAATATTAACTCATAACTTTGCAGCTATTCCAGTCATCAGTCGTACCGAGATCATAACATTTATAGAATAAAACATGTGTCAATAATTCAGATCTAGACTATACATGTTCAAACCACATAACGATAATTCATTTTAGGCCTTAAGATCTCGATCCATCATTAGATCTTATCCCTCATCAACCGCTAAGGTTCATCCTTAATTTAGATCAGGCAAAGCACCATAAGCCCATAACCTACATACTTCATAAGATGTTCAAATTACTTGCACACCTGGCCTAATGATCTTCTCCTCCTTATATACTCTTAGGCCTTTCTCAATAACTTGGACCAAAACTACTTAGGACCAATACCTTGGACCAAATACCTAGGGTCAATACCTTAGACCAAATACCTTCGACCAATGCCTTGGATCAAAATATCTTGGACCAAATACCTCAGATCAAAAACTTGGTTTTCCAACACGTACGCGCTTTTCCTCCTGTGAAAGTGCGTGTATACGTTATATGCTTCTTTTGTTCTATTAACCCATGTATATACACTACTTGGGGAAAGTGAACCTGTGTATACCTCTCTTTCTTCATTCTTTGGAGCCTGATCTATAATCCTTTGATGTTAACATGTTGTACTGTGAACTATCATCTGAGTGAGTTTCCATCAAGGAAAACACCAGTATCATAATGCCAACACTCTTCTCTCTCTCACATTATCCTCTCTCTCAATTACAGCTTTATCTCAACAATAAATAGAAAAAATACGATTCCCTCACAAAAATAAGGTACCCTTATAGAAAATAAAACGCTAACATAACATCTACCATCATATCTATGGATTAGTGATGAATGGTCTAGACTGACTATGAAATTACGATATTTGGAAGCAATTTTTTCTAAGAAAATCTCTTCGAGGAACTACCCCCAAACCACTACTAGGGGGTATCCAAATATTTATAACCATCCACCATGGATCTCATAATGACAATATTAGGAGGGGAGTGGTAAAAGATAGGACATATAAATGAAGAAAATAATCAGGCTCCAAAATCAATAATTTACGACTTGGAAATTGGTTATAACAACTCCACTGCTACTGCACCTGCTATATTGTGTTTCATCTTTGGAAAATAAATTTTTCATCTTCATAATCATGCTTTAAGGCCAACTTAAATTGAGAATATACTATGTTTTCCTTGATTACTACCATAGTTAACATGTCTACATGATTCTATCTCATATGTACATTTTATAGATTCAACTATCCCTCTTATGAAATTGATCATATGAAATGGTACATAAGTTGTATATGATTATCTTAGAATGAAAGGTTTATTTATTTTCTAGATGAATGGAACTCTCGCTATCAATATACAACTTGTTATGTTTCTTCTTCTTCTTCCTCGATTCCTCCATTAATCTTTGTAACCAAATCATCTCTTTACTATCCTCTATAGCAGCGACATACTCTCCTTATATTATTGAAATTTCAACAACCTTTTGTAATTTTGAAATCTATCTTATTGTTTTTCCTCTTACAGTAAAAGCACACCCCATCGTGCTCCTCCTATTATCTATGTCACCTTCCATATGTTTCAACATATCCATGTAGAATGGTGCTTCAACCTCCAAAGAATAATTGATGGGTAGTAGAACCTCTCAAATACTTGAGAATATACTTTACTACCTTCTAATGCTCTTTACATAGATTGTTCATATACCTATTGACCTTGGACATGTTGTCTATTTCTTCTTGTGTCTTGGGACACACACTTCTAGTAAATATGAAATGGCTAACCAAAGGTGTACTAACTAGTTTTGCATTGTTCATTTTAAATATTTCCAACACCTTTTCTATGTATCACATTGAGACAATGTTAATTTATGATTTTTCTTGTATCATTCTTTTCTCATACCAAGGATTTTCATTAGATCACTAAATCCTTCATAGTGAATGAGTTAGCTATTTTTCTTTCGAGAACATTTATATCTTACATGTCAGATGCTACCACAATCCTGGGATTTACATCCAATAACAAGATAATATATATGTCATTATCTAATCTCTTAAAAAAAACACAGTTGATAGACAAACATCTACAAGAACCTTGTTCTATCATAAGCTTGTTAATCTTGAAATACCACTTCCTTGGAGCTTTCTTTAAACCATGCCATGTCTTCTTCAATATACATAGTAATTTTTCCTTCCCCTTGGGTTCATATCCCTATGGTTACTTCATATAGATATGTTCCTCTAAGTACCCATGGAGAAAATTTGTCCTTGCATCTATCTGCTTAAGATGCAAATATTCTACTTCCACTAAACTTGAAATAGTACGGATTGAACTATTTTTTACAAAAAGAGAAAATATTTCATCAAAATCGTTAAGAGCATTTTATTCCTCCTAAGAGGTCATAGGTTCAAAACCAGAGGGGGGTAGAGTTTGTATGCCTTCGTAGACTTAGCAGTCAAATCACTGTGTGGAGGTGGGTCCCTTATCCCACAAATAAGGGGGTCTCATACACCAATTTGGTGTCTGGCTTGGCTGTGACCTTAAAATTAGATAATAATAATAATATACCTTTCTTTTGTCAAAACCCTTTTATAACAAGTCTAGCCATGTACCTTTGTTTCCTACATCATTTTCTTCAACCTATAAACCCATTTATTCTACAATACTATTTTCAGTATAGGTAATGGGACCAAGTCCGCAATATTGTTATGTACCAAAAAGTCATCTTATTTCATGCCTAGCTCCCATTTATTTATGGTTTCTACCTACATTACTTCTTCATATATTTTTGGTTCACCAAAATTAGTAAAAAGTACATAATACAATGGAGGAAACTATTAGTTAGGGGTTCTACATACCCTAGTTGATCTTCTAAGAACACTTATAGGAGTTAGAGGCACCTATTTCTACTGTAGTTATTGACCATTTTGATTTTTTGGCACCTTTAGGAATTAGTTTTCTATTATATCATAAAGCACTATGTATTGTGTGTTTTCCTTTTCCCATTTCTTTCTTTGCATCTAATATTGGTATGTGACCTTCTCTTAAATACCACTTCTCTTCTCTTAATATTTTTTTGAATTTCATAATCCCATAAGAAAAATCTAAATTCATTGGTTTCATATCCAAGAAAAGCACACTCTTTGGATTTTTCCTCAATCTTTGTTCTATTTTCTTTATCATTATCAGGAGTCTTTAGAAATGAGTAGTTACCTTTTTACCTATACATGCCTCCTATAAAATTCCATCGTCCAAGGAAAATAAGGCCCTTTATTTATTAATTAAATAGTAATATCAACAAAATATTCTTAAAATCATAAGGGAAATCTTGCATACAATATCATACTCCTTGCACACTCCATGATTATGTTATTCATCGTTTCTAACGAAACATTTTCTTATGGTTTTCGTAAAACTATCCTCTCTCTACTAATCCCATGGTATGATAGTAACTATCAAACTCCTTTGAATATTTTCCTCCCTTATCTCATCATAGACCCATCAACTTATTTGTTGTCTCATTCTCAACCAAATATTACCATTTATAAAAAGTATCAAAGACAACAAAATTTTTTCTAATCCAATAAACCTATTTTTTCCTAAATGCGTGATTAATAAAACTAACATAATAATAAAATCCACCAAGTGGTGATACATGAGTTGGTTCCCATACATATGTATGCACAAGATTTAACTTTTCACTCTTATTTCCTTCTAACTTTGAGAAATACACTCTTTTCTATTTTCCATAAACACGGTGCTCACACAAGTCTAAATCAACGTTCTTATAATTTTAAAATAATTTACTTTGAGTGGATTATCTACATCCACGTTTCACTGATGTTCGTTGGCCTGTGATGCCACAATGTTATATAATTTACTATAAAAGATAAAGAAACAGGTCAACATTACTAGTACATAAATACAATGTACCTACCTTCTATCCTTTTTCTATTATCAAATATCCTCTTGTGACATTCCATGAATTTCCTATATATGTAATTGCACAACCTTCACTTCGAAACTTCCCTATTGAGATTATATTTCTTCTCAAATAAAAAACATTCCAACCGTTTTCAACAATAATTGGTTTCCATTTCATTCTTTTATCCATATCTTACCCTTTTCCACAATGTTACATGGTTCATCATCACCCAAATAAACCTATCCAAAATCACCTTGAACATAATATTAAAAATATTTCCTATGGAGTGTGACATGAATTTAGAACCATATGTCTACTACCTAAGAATCAACAATGTTATCTACTAAAAATATTCAAGGCTCTTGTAACACATCACTACTACAATTTATTCCTTATTATTCTTATATTTTCCATCACATTTATTTTGCTTTTAGAGGCCAACACTCTTTCTTCTCGTGAAATTTCTTCCCACAATACTAGCATTCTAGCATCCCTCTAGATTTGGATCCACCCTTCTTAGAACTTTGTTCTTCTTCCTCACTTTCTACTACAAGATTCCCTGACATCATCCTCAATTGAAAACATGCATCATTGCTACTTGTAATAAGCAACTAATCCAGAATGATCCTAAAAAAAATACCATTACCTCCTTTTTCAATCTTCACTTGATCACACAACTGATGCTTCAAAATTCTTCTTGTTTTTGTCATCCCTTAATTGTTGTAGACCTTTCTATTCTTTAAATCAACACCATTCTTATTGTTAATTGCTTCCTAAGTCAATATGTTCTACTTCAAGGTAGCATCATCACCTCACAATCAAAAAACCTCAATTCAATTTGATTTGAAAACAAATATTTACCTCAATTCATTGTAAGCATTTCTTCCTCCAAGTGCTTCTTGTATCTTTCTCTAAGAGCTATAAATCTAAAAGATTTATGTTGCTCTAATACCACTTGATGCAGTCTGGATCACCCCAGCTGCCAATAATCCTTAGACTACTCCAAACTAATGTCCATATTTATATCAAATTCAATAATATTTCAAGCTCACAGGTCGACGCTAATATACCCAAATCTACTCCATCCATATGATATTGGGTTTGAATCTTTAACATGTTCAGCGCCAAACAATATAAATTACCCACACCTTTTACTTTGTTGTTGAAAAGGGGATTCTCCTTTCCACTTAGCAACCTTAATACCAATTTTTTCCTCTAAACTGTGCAATACGAAGGTTGGCCAAGAAGAGACTTAAAAATCGAACACATAGTCTTGGGAAAATTTTCTTCATGATCACTATGAAATGACTTTGTAGCACCTGTTAAAATATTGATTTCATAGTGCTCATTAAAATTATGCATTACATATTTCCGAGTAGTTGAAATGACTTTACTCTCTCCAAAATCGATTTTCCATGACCTTGACTTTCTTCTTAACAACAAAAATGACTTACCTTACCTCTCTTCATGAAGTTTGCAATATGAGGGCTTGAATTTGATAGTCAGCAACTCATCACAAAGGTGTTTGGCCCATATTGAAAAAAAACAAGTGCTTTGTTTTTTCGGTTGATGGTATTCACCTCACTAAACCTCCACACTCACTACCCTAGAGCACAATGAACACTCCCACTCATGGTTTTGAAAGAAAAAAATGAGCAGTGATAAACCACACAATGGTTGAGGCCATAATATTCAATTTTTTTTCTTTTATGTAAATCGGTGCAAAATGCTATAGGTTTTCATAGAAGGACCATTTATCAAAAAAGATGAATACAAATTGTAGTAACAACAACTCATAAGCAAAAACCGATTTGGATTAATCATATGGATTCGATTCAATCTCAACCATTTTGAAAACACACAACTTATAGTCTAAATTCTTCATTCATTTACACCACTCACATAGAGAAATACCTTATGTTCACACAAATTGCAGGTATATGCATCTGAAAAGATTTAATATTTTAGTTTCCCAGAGGAAAACTTAGTTCCTATCTTCTCTCCCTCTCTCTTCTCCTCACTCAAGAGTTTGTCCTCTTCTCTTCTTATTCTCCTTCTCCAAATACTCTTTTGTTATTGTTTCCCAAAAGGAACTGATTATGAAAATCAAGGGTCACAAAGTGTGAATAATTTCCCCTTCTCCACAAAATAATGGAAACTGAAAAACTATATTTACATTACAAAATAACTTCTCCATCTTATTTATAAAAATCAAAACTCACTTCCTAATGTAAATATTTACAATTTCTTCAAAATCATTTAGAAAGCCCTCCCAACATCACCATGTCACCATTTATTTAAATTGGTATGCTCTTGTCCAAACGCTCACATCTTGTGCTTGGTCTATGCACTTGCATCACCTGTATTAAGAGTTTTTCACCTATTAAAGAGAGAAGTATAACTCCTTTGGTAGGGGATGTAGGTTCTTCAACTACAACTTTTTGTGGATGATTTTGGTGAATCCCTGGGATAAATTTCAGATATCCACTTTAGGGAGTATATGACTACCTGTTATGGATGGAATGTGAGTGCCAGTGGATGGTGTGGCACTACGCAGTCTAGCGCAGGTGGTTAGTGATGTTGGTATAGAACTATGTCCTCTACCTCTACATAAAAATCTACCTCTAGAATCTTGTTCTCTATACACACATCCTAAATGATTTTAGTATGATTTTAATTATGCATCTACAATATCAATGCATCTAGTATGATATGAAAATTAAAATAAAAAATAGATTCGTATATACACTTCCCCAACAACGACACCAGAAATGTTGGATAATTTAATTGTTAGTTAAATTACTTCATTAAATTTTCAAACTCAACATTTGTATCCTTATGAAGTGATTGTGCACTATATATTATTGGAAGTTTTTTTTTATTAAGGATTTTGGATTGAAATTTAATGTGTAAAATTCAACTATTCAATACTAGCTCTTGTCAATTTACGCACATGCTTTTTTTGTAAGATCAACCAACTAAACTAAAATGTGAGAAATTAGAGAACATTAATTCTAGGAATAGAAGTGACTGAAGTTAAAAGTCCATTCTAATTGATCATAATTGAAATACTATGCTACTGAAAATAATTAAAAGTCTATGCTATTTTTCATAATTGAAAATCTATACTATGAACAAGTAAAGGAACTCTATTTTAATGATCTTGAAATGGACAAGGTCTAATCTATCTCCTCTTTATTCCAATGAAATTCAAATAATTACTAATCTATCATTATTTAAGGAACAAAATCACTCAAAAAGTAGTGGATGGATAATCTTAATAAATTACTAGTGTGTGTAGTCTTAATCAGAGTTAATCCAAGCATAAAATATAAATTTGAGACTAACCTATGAAAGGATTCAAACAAGAAACTAATGAAGGAAATGTTTTTGTTGTTTTTTATTTTGATGGTGAGCTCTCAACTTATGACAATCAAAGTAATCATGATTAACTTGAATGTGAAAAACATATAATCTAAGAATCATGAAGTATCTAGCTGAATGCAAACCAAACTTAAACAACCTCTAAGAGAGGAATGAAATTAAATCACCATGCTCACTTACAACTCTTTAGAGGACCCTCCTGTTGAGTGCAAGGGAGTATGAACTCAAATCAAATAAACCACTAATGCATTCATAATTCAATTCTAGAGAAGAATGATTAGATTTGCTAAAATAGAGTCTTTGATGTCAATTACAAACTTAAGGCTCTTAAGAAAATTTTCCTTGTCTTCCTAATCGGTGAAATATTTATAATGTTTGCAATGTTTAACAACTAAAGAGATAAATGCAGAAAGACAAGTTCATTGATTGATAAATAAGTATTTGAAATGGAATAGGAAATTGGCATCTCATGATTTGCTACGAGAAGATAAAATCATGAGAATGATCTTTATCAACACATCAACCATTTGAAATCATATTCTCGCTTGCTTGATTAGACACCCACCTGGTGATGAAAGTGTTTCCCTTGAAACCTTTCATGAGAATAAACCAGAGTTGAATTTCACTTTGAATGTTTAGATTCTCGAGCCCTATGGCCCTCTAGATAAGTGCCATAGGTGGATATCATTATTCTCAACATTTTGGCATCCACCCATGTGTCTTATTCCCATTCAAGTTTGAAGGAACCTACTTAACCTTGGACATATTTGTAGAAACACTCATTAGTTGTGGAATATGCACTTTTTGGTAGCCATAGTAATGTTTCAATCAATTTTCACAAAGAAATTATAAATTACTAGTTATGGATGAATGATACCTTTTATTATGCCTGAGCATGCCCTAGATGACCTTATATTTTGGAAATGTAGAAAATATATGTATGAAGAAGATGGACATGGTGATAAGGATGTCAGAAAGAGGATAATTTATTACCTCAACACTTACCATCATTGATAACTATATCTAGTACACAAGCACTAGCTCTGTTTGATTAACCTTATCCTCATGCATAGGTATTCATTTACTTCAACACATAGACCAATATTTCGAACCCCAAATACATAAAGGTACTACTCATTAATCAATTGAAATATACATTATACCTGGCCTAATATACAATATGGGAATGTAATCTTGGGAAGTAAAAGCATGTTAATGTGTATCACTTTTTCCCTTTTTGTGGCAAAGAAGTTTTACAAAAATAAATGGAGTTGGAATGTTTACTCTGAAAATTACAAAATCATCAAAAACTAGGTGGTGGTAAAAGAAGACAAAACACGTCAATTTAAATTCAATTTCATGTCATATTTTTTCTAAAATTTAATATATAATTTTTATCTAATTTATTCATTTTCTTTAAAACGTATCATTAATATTTTACATAAATTTTTAAGTAGTGACAAAACCGCGACCCCCCATTTCTCTATTGATTTATGTTTTTGAATTCCAATTTTTTTAAGAGATGTGTTGTAAACATTCTAAAGATTGCTAAACAAATTTAAAAATAAAAAACAAGCATATTTTTTAATTATTATTAAAATACTAGTAAAAATGATCATATTTTCGTATATATAAAACCGCGACCCAAGAAACTACCCTTTCAAGTTTATAAAATCAATTTTTTTTAATAGAAATTTTAAAATAACATATAACAAAATGTTAAAATTATTTTTTGAAAAATTTTAAAATATATTTTATATTTTTTATAATAAAATTTTTAATTATGATTATAATAACGTATTTTATATTATTCAAAATATAATATAAAAAATTATTTGTTTAGAAATTCTACTTCTATTTTTATATATATTTTTAAAGAGTTTTAGCATTCCATTTAACTTTACATAAAGTTATTTATATTTTGTGAGTGATTAACCATAACTTTTACCAATATTTACTATCAGTTGACTTATTTGCAAATTTAGTATTTACTCTTTATAACATTATTTATATTTTCTAAACCCAATAAATAGGTTCACTATAGCTTTTACCAAAAAAATTTGTGAGTTAGCTTTGTTACAAATTTAGCATTTATTTTTTATAATTAACAAGTATGAAACTCAACTCATTTAATTGATATTTTTATATTATTTTTTTTTTTTATCTTTTTTCATTTGAGTACTTTTTTTCTTTTGCCATATAATGGGACACATTAACATGCTAAAATATGGGCATGCAACCTTGGCCTTTCTCCCCTCCCTTCACACTCTATCTCTACGTGTCTCATATTTTCTGTAGGCTACAATACTTTTATACAAACTCATAAAATAAAACATAATTTGTTTATATCTAAGAAACCTACTAACTACTCAATAAATCTCTCATATTCTAAAATCTCTCTTATGAGTCATTTCTATAGTCCTTCGTATATTCAAACTTTTCCAACAAATTAGATATTCATTTATATTCAAATCTTATATAATACAATTAATACATTAAATAAATATAATTATTTACATCAAGGAATTTAAGATTTGCCATCAAATGTCAAGAACCCTCATTTTCACTTTGTATTCAAAATATTTATGGATTTGTAAGAGAGGATTCTCCTTCATTAGAATACCAAAGTAGAAAAATTCCATGACCTCTTGGTCTTGTGTCATTAATTCCTTAATCCTCCAAGATCCCAAATCTTGTGTCATAGTTTTCCATTCATCCTTACATGTTGTTGTTCAATTGTTGTTGTTGCCTTCAATTCTCTAGGATTCTAAATCATGTGCTACTATTGTCCAGTTTCCTTTTTGATGCAAAGCGTCTTAGTCAGTTCTAATTTGTTACTAGTCGTCCTTCTCCTCTTGTTGTACCTTCTCCTAGTATCCTCTTTATTAGAATCCCCAACTTGTCAATTTATTTGTATAACTTTGTCCTTCACTACTGAAACTTGCTATCAATTTCCATTTGTTCCACATCCTTCTCTAATATAGGAGTTACAAGACCCTTACTAAATTTAGATTTCCTTTATGATATCCTGATCATGTTCTACAGATTCCTTCTCACTATTGTCTTTCAAGACATTTTCCTATTCTTCTAGCTTTAGTTTTACATACTAAATATTCAACCTTTAATTTTATAATTTCTTGTCTAATAAATTCAACTCCTTAAACAAATCACTAAAATTACGTTGAACTGAATTGGTAAACTCCATGTCATAATCAACATTTGTGTCCTCTACCAACGATTCCTTCAAGAGCTTTTCTTCGTCCTTGAAGTCTACATATCTTTCCTTTGGCATAAGACCTTCATCATCCTTTATGATCATTCCATCCATATTCTTCTTTTTATCATCATCCTCCTTATCGTTTTCTTACTGAGCCAACTATGTCCTTTTCACTATATTAATAGGTTCCTGGAAATGTCCTTTAGTAATTGTATTACAAAATTGTGTATAGATTTCAAATATACTTTTATGATATTATCTTATGTCATCTTCCTTCGACATCAGAGGTTTCTATTAATTCCCATATTCAATGCTTTGTAAAGACAATCCTTCCTCTTCTTCATTCATAATAGAATTTAGTATATTCTTTTCCTCTATCTCTATGACATCTATAGATAGTTTTCCATCTTCACCAAAACTTGCAACCATACACAAATTATCATAGAAATATAATGCTCCCTAGCCACATTTGATTCCTTTTTTAGGTCATCCTCATTTTGATTTGAGCTTCCACAATAGTTCATCATACTTGTAGTAAGTCTCTCATCCTCTTGCTCCTCCTCTCCTAGGATATCTCCCTATTCTGATTCACATAAGTGAAATTATCCTTCCTTTATTAACCTCTATCTAGACTTATATCTTCAGAGTTTCTCTCTCTTCATCCAAGCAATCAACCCATTCTTTAAGCTTTTCAAGTTTCTCCTCAAATTCCTTGAAAACAATTTCATTACAAGCCACTTGATGATCTTCTTCACATTTCATCCACATATATGGTAATTTTCACTCTCTTGTAGCAACATCATCATTATGTTGAGTTATTTATTCATCTTGTTGATTTTTCTATTAAATTCCTCTTGACTCATTCGCTTCATCATCATGAGATTTACTTTTCCACTCTCCTCCATCTCATTGTGGCTTTCACTTGAACCCTTGTCATAAGTATCAATAGTCATATTTATCTTCTCCTATGAACTTCACCTATTCACTGTGAGTTACATCGAAGCCTCTGCAATAAAAAGTTACTCCTTAACCTATTACAATACCACTTCAAGGTATCTCTAAACTTGGCCTTTTGATATCCTTGGTTCTCCCCTCTAGAACCCCTTGGGCTTCTCAGCTACCCAATTTAAAAATTTGTAGGCTTCTTCACTCCACTCACGTCCCTTGAGAGCTACACTTTTCCTCTTTTCTTTAAAAATTATCAGATATTCTCATGCTATGATGGTTATTTTTCCCCAAGATTCTCTTTTTCCTCTAGGAGCTCAACCTACTCCTCTTCGTCTATCATATATTTCTAGCTATAGGGTTGTCACACACTTTTTTATTTATTACTGCTACCTGCAAACAAATACTTTGTCTTAAATTAACTACAAAATATAAGGACCATGTTCACCTACTAGATCTCATCCATATTTGCTTCTTCACTCTAAAGATGGTTCCTTCACTACTCCAATGCTATCTTTTATCAATTCACTGCTAGATATTCTCTCTATCTACAAATCCACTATTGAAAAATTCATTTCTCTTAAAGTTCTAAAGAACATGCTTCTACTTTCATTCCAAAGTATAAAACCTTGTCTATCAAATTCCATCAAATCTAAATTCCTATAAATTTTGCAAGCTCCATTGAACTCTATCGGAAAGCATAACCTTTTTTATTTATTCCTGGAGGAAAACACTTTCTCTACATCTCCAAAGAATTATTTGTGTTCTTACTTACTTAATTTGACCTACTCACATACCTTCACATGTTCCTTCTTATTTTGTAAGATCAACTTCAGAACCTCGTGATCAACAAAATTTTGTTAAAGATATATTTTAAACTCTACAAAATTTAGGCACTCGTCATGTCAAATGACCTCATAATGTTGACTAATTTAAACATTTAGATGCCATAGGATTCTCGTTAATGCACAAGTATACATGCTGCACAAACGCCACAATAGGTTTTCACACATACGTATCAATTTAGATCCTACCTCTATGCTTCACACTCCACATTACAATCTCAACTTTATCTTCATAGTTTCATAACTCCAAATACTTCACAACTTAGTCCCATGATTTTACATGGTCTATTTTCCTCAATTGGTTTTGGTTGAATATCTTTTTCGATGCTACCTCACAATAGACATTATACAAACATTTGACAAAAAGAACCTTTTCTCTCATTCACTTTTGTGCCTAAAGTCTCATTTGACTCTGATCTCCTATCTTTTCCAAGACATTACTATTCATTTTACCTTCCACTTCTAGATAACAATCATACCCCTTTGTAACTACATTATGGTTTGCAACCATATGCTGTCTTTTAACCCTTTAACTTCTAGATCACAATTTGTTCAATTGTTCACCACCAAATTCTAATTAATTTCCAAAAAAATGCACTGATTCAACAATAGTATACTAAAATCAATTGTCTCCTCAACATCGAATTTACTTGAATAACTACCCACCAATAGGAATCTAGAAATTGCTATTAGTATTTAACAAAAAAATTAACTAACAACCTCTAAAATATAAAACAACTTCATAGAGGAAAATGAATAACAACCACGAGCAATGAAATTCAAGAAAAGTATGAATCAATATTAATCAATATGGATAATTTATTATTTCCCTCACAATCTAGATTCCTTCTCATTCTCTCTATGTTCTCTATTAATTTACTGAGGTGATTCCCCTAAGATATATTTCACAGCATGTTTGTGGCTTCAACTCTCAATAATACCATGGTTCTTCTCTGACAGGGATGGTGGGAAGTTACACTATTAATGAATTCATTCTCTCATAGATCTACACACATTATTGATTTGATTTCCAACTTAATATTTCATGGATCACCTTTTTATCCTTAGTTATTCATTCAACAATATTTCACCTTCAATATTATGACAACTTGCTAGTATCTCCCATCGAACTAATGATTCTTGCAACATTTCAATGAGTAGTTTTAATCTACTTTGATACCACTGTGATGCCAATGGCATCAAAAACCCTCAATATATTGGTACCAATATGATTTCCATGTAACCCTGCTCCATTCTATTTCGTTGTTTGACACCCAAAATCCATCGAGAGTAATGGATTAAAACTTAAAATTTTCATTTATTCTTCGTGTAATGGATCCCACATGGTTTTGGTTAGTCTATGTTTTTTTGGGGGGGCGAACTTATTCGAGGTCCCAAATGAATCAAATTTACAAACTATTGCTAGTCCCAATCTAGGCTAATCTAGAGTTCGAGAAAATTTCAACCTTGTCACCTGTGAACTTGAAGAGGGATTGAATGTCCAAATTTGTGCCTTATTGGGTCCCACACTGGTTCAGGGTCTGGTTGTTTAGAATATTCTTTTGCTACACATCAATATGAATTCACAAATATTCTTTAGATCTCATGACTTGACCATGTTTTTTTCAATGACTCAAACACCTTGGACTTCTATTATTGAATCATTCTATTGCTCCACACAGAGTATCAAACAAATAGATCATGTCCCTTTGCAATTAAATTTTAGGTTTCCATGTAGAATGCTACCATAAATTGTTTATAGATAATTTGGCTTGCTTTCATTTCCAACACCCCAACTAACAATTCTACCTATGATTAAATCTTGCTAATGATCTAGGTTGGATATAATTCCCTTGTCAAAGGTTTATCAAAGGTTTAAATCCATATATACGTTTTCACTTTCACACACCATTGATTTTGAATTCAAACATTGAGATCCCCAGCTCATAGAAATTGTTCTACACTTTCAACACTGGATCAATGTCACCACACTATTCAACAATCACTTGAACTTACCCTTGCTCGCAACTATTTCTAGATTACACAAACATTAGCATAATTAGATTAACCTTTCCATCATGAATAGACATTCATTTGATTCAACACATAGATGGATATTTCATACCCAACATTTAAGAGAACAATTTCTCTCATTCACCTTTGTGCCTAAAGTCTCATTTGACTCTGATCTCCTATATTTCCCAAGACATTAGTATTCATTTTAACTTCCACTTATAGATAACAATTGTACCCCTTTGTAATTACATTATGGTTTGCAACCATATGCTGTCTTTTAACCCTTTAACTTCTAGATCACAATTTGTTCAATTGTTCACCACCAAATTCTAATTGATCTCCAAAAAAATGCATTGATTCAACAATAGTATACAAAAATAAATTTTCTCCTCAACATCGAATTTACTTAAAAAACTACTCGCCAATAGGAATCTAGAAATTGCTATCAGTTTTTAACAGAAAATTTAACTAACAAGCTCTAAAACATAACAACTGCATAGAGGATATTGAATAACAACCACGAGAAAGGAAATTCAAGAAAAGTATGAATCAATATTAATCAATATGGATAATTTATTAATTCCCTCACAATATAGAGTCCTTCTCATTCTATCTATGTTCTATATTAATTTAATGAGGTGATTCCCCTAAGATATATTTCATGGCATGTCTCTAGCTTCGACTCTCAATAACACCATGGTTCTTCTCTGACAGGGATGGTGGGACGTTATACTATTAATGAATTCATTCTCTCATAGATCTACACACACTATTGATCCGATTTCCAACTTAATATTTCATGGATCACCTTTTTATCCTTAGTTATTCATTCAACAATATTTCACCTTCAATATTATGACAACTTGCTAGTATCTCCCATCGAACTAATGATTCTTGCAACATTTCAATGAGTATTTTTAATCTACTTTGATACCACTACGATGCCAATGGCATAAAAGACCCTTAATATATTGGTACCAATATGATTTCCATGTACCCCTCCTCCATTCTATTTCTTTATTTCTCGCCCGAAATCCAAATTTCAGAGTAACGGATTAAAAGTTAAAAGTTTCATTTATTCTTCCTGTAATGGAGACTGCATGGTTTTGGTTAGTCTTTGTTTTTTTGGGTGCAAAACTTATTCGAGGTCCCAAATGAATTAAATTTCCAAGCTATTGTTAGTCCCAGTCTAGGGTAATCTAGAGTTTAGGAAAATTTCAACCTTGTCACCTGCGAACTTGAAGAGGGATGTAATGCCCAAATTTGTGCCTTATTGGGTCCCGTTGTACCTTAAGAAACCAATTTCATGGCTGTATATAAACTGTGCTTAAGGCATTAATAATTACAAAGATTGTCACTTGTTTGTCACTCAATTACATATTGTGTTCTCAAATGAAGGACCTGGGAAATTTGGTTCTTGATCCTCAATACTTAGGTAACATGATAACATCAGAATGTCATTTGATTGTTGAATATAAATGATGAATGAAGAAATATTGAATAAGTCATAGATAATATGTTGTTTAACACAGGATCTATTATCTGTGACACTAGGAGAAGTTATAGATAATATGTTGTTTTTATACAGAAACTACTATCTGTAACCTAGAAGAATTCGAGAGATGGGAACTTCATGTATAGGAGTGCTCTTTAAGGAATTTAACTTTATTTATATAGGAAAATAAAGACTTGTAGCTTCAATTACTATGCTCAAAGGAAGAAAACATAAGATGACACATAACAGAGAAAAGACAAAATCATGCCCAACAACGTGTCGAAAACTTTAGATTATTCATTAATCAAGAATTGTATCAGGAATTCAGTAGCTTAGTCTCTAGGTTCTCCAAAATTCGAACCCCTTCTTTCTAAATTTACCTCTTCTTATACCTTACAAGACAGTTGGTGATCACCAAAACTGTCAAACTCCTTAATTATTTTCCTAACTTTCTAGACTAAAAACTTTCTAGAGTAAAAATTATTACAAAACATTACACAGAGGGTAAAAGACACCTCCTTCTAAAGAATATCGAATAACAGGAAGTAACTAAAGTTAGACAATAATGATAACTGATAGCTTTTCGGCTCTATTGTTCAACTGTTGAGTTTCTCTGTAGAAGTTTTAATAATGATTAAACCATTTGAATCATAATAAACTTTAACAAAACCTCATGCGTGAACCTGGGCTTACGCATGTATCGAGCGCATTTTGATTGGCCAAAACACAAGAAAACCCGACCAATCACCTTCCTTTGAAGTTTTAGTCATCCACCGCTAATTCTGATTGTCTCACTTAAACAAAGGAATTGGCTATTTTACGTGAAACATTAGTTTGCCACGAAACTGAAAATATTTAACAATTTGATTCATAAACCCGTCGAGTCCACCTTAGCTGTGCGTGAGCCGTCCGATCATTTGTTCAATCAATGGTTTGATCCTCCAGAACCCATGAGATCTTAAACTCATTTGAAATAAATCCTATCGAGTTCGCATATTCAATGCTCTGCTTACTCCCATATGGACCCGATGGAAAATATATATCACCAATTAATAATGTATCGGGTCCAACTTTAGTGCTAATACCAGATCATTTCTTCGCCCGATATCCGTTGGATCCTGTCTTTTTAGATGGACGGCTGAGATTAACCTGGACTTCAACAAACTTGAACTACATTTAATATATTGTCACATCCAATAAGTTGTCGCCCGATTGCCATTGGATCAGTGGCTTGTTGATAAACGGTCCAGATCTTCTCCCAAGTATACCTTCGCATTAGATTTCTGAAAAAAAACCATTCTAGCTGACTTGTACGATTACTGTTGGATCTGCAGCTTATCGATCAACGGCTGAGATCTTCTCGCAGGTACAACATTGCATCGGATTTCCGAAACAAAACCTATTCAAGTTAACTTGAGAAAAATCAAATAAAATACTTCAATTCTCTTAGACTTTACAGGGGTAAAGCATATAAGGGAACTAAATTGGGAACTTCAATTGTCTTAGATGTTATTTCTAAGAGGTCATGGGATTTCAATCCCTTAACTTCTTGGATATCCAATATGGTTGGTTAGTTGTGAGAGACTCTTACTAAGTCTTAACCAAGGGAGCTTTGTCTACTCGAGTTAGGCCAAAGAAGCTCTAAATATACTTGTTATCATCATAGGGGGTCTATTTTTGATGCAAACCTAGATGAGAGAGTAAAATACTTAATTGTAAAGTGGAAAAATAAAAGGAGTTTTCACAAAACATATAGAGAGAAGTCTTAAAGAGTTCACTCAAGAGTTGTTCATCTTGTGTAGAGTCTATTGAAGGGTTTCAATTGGGCTTTTATGGCCCTTGTTAGTGATTGTGATTCACCTTTAATAGGCCAGTTGTAGGATTGGACAATTATGTTTTATCCTTATTTGGACTAAATTATGGTTGAACAACTAAAATGTATCAATGCTTTAAGATAGGAAGACTTAGAGATATTTTGGTGTTGGTCCCTTAAAATGATAATGACCATTTTGAAGGTAGGCCTTTATGTTGGCTTTGTGGTGGGTTGTAAACATTGTTCCTTTCTAGTCAAAGAGTATGAGAAATTTCACTCAAACAGGGGGGAATTGTGAATAATGACCTATTTTGACACATCGGAAGAATCTTGGCAAATGGTTGTGGAGTGAAGGATGTTTGGATTCTTCTATAGGCTATTGAGTGTTTACAAACCTTCAAAAGTCTCATCGACAAGTTTCTACCTAATCAAGGTTAGAATTTAATCCTTGGAATAGGTTATGGAACTCTATCGAAAGCCTGCAACCTTTAGAAATTTAGGGATTGGGAGTTTTTAAACTTAGACCTCAGTCACATAAGCTAGAAATTTTCATGACCATGATCTTATCCATAAAGTGGAACTTAACAAAAAGGTCTATTAATTGAACCATCCTTAAGTCATCAAATACATTCTTAAAGCTCCCAATGGCCCAATGGCATGGTGTTTTCTAAACGATACCTACCTTAGGTCATTAGAGATCCTTCTTTTCATTTCCCTATGGCTTAGTGGCATGGTTCCATGGTGATGCATTAATTAGACCAACCCTAACTCATCATAGACATTCTTAGTCCTCTTGATAACTAGTTTCCTAGTTAATTGTATGGTCATTCGATGAAGGGATGTCCTTTAGTTGACATCCATCAACCAGATGAAAATCCATCTATTTTAAGTGTAGTAAACATGAACCAAAATCTATGAAGTAGCAAAGATTGGCACCAATTTTTGTTGAGGAATAAAAAATTTTGCATTGGAAAAAAAGGGAGTCATATGTTAGGAATAAAATAACAGAACAATAAAAAAGAGACGCCAATGTACATGGTTCACCTAACTTGGGCTACATCCATGGAGAAATACCCAATCCTTTCTTTTATTTTACTCAACAAAATGAATGGAATACAACCTATAACAAATTTGTTGCAACCTTCTCTTCCCTCTCTCTCACATTATCCTCTCTCTCAATTACAACTTTATCTCAACAATAAATAGAAAAAATACAATTCCCTCATAAAAATAAGGTACCTTTATAGAATATAAAACCCAATCATAACATCTACCATCATATCTACGAACTAGTGATGAATGGTCTAGATTGACTATGAAATTACAATATTTTGGAAGCAAATTTTTCTAAAAAAATACCTTTGGGGAACTACCCCCAAACCACTACTAGGGGGTCTCTAAATATTTATAACAATCCACCATCGATCTCATAATGACAATATTAGGGGGGTAGTGGTAAAAAATAGAACATATAAACGAAGAAAATAATCAGGCTCCAAAAACAATAATTTACGACTTGGAAACCAGTTATAACAACTCCACTGCTACTGCACCTGCTATATTATGATAGATCTTTCGAAAACTCATTTCTCGTCTTCATAATCATGCTTGAAGGCTAGCTTAAATTGAGAATATACTATTTTTTCCTTCATTACTACCATAGTTAATATGTCTACATGATTCTAGCTCATATGTATATTTTATAGATTCAACTATCCCTCTTATGAAATTGATCATATGAAATGGTACATAAGTTGTATATGATTATCTTAGAATGAAAGGTTTATTTATTTTTTAGATGAGTGGAACTCTCGCTATCACTATACAACTTGTTATGTTTCTTCTTTTTCCTTGATTCCTCGATTAGCCTTTGTAACCAAAACATCTCTTTACTGCCCTCTATAGTAGCGACGTACTCTCCTTATATTGTTGAAATTTCAACAACCTCTTTTGATTTTGAAATCTAACTTATTGTTTTTCCTCTTACAGGAAAAACACACCCCATCGTGCTCCTCCTATTATCTATGTCACATTCCATATGTTTAAACATATCCATGTAGAATGGTGCTTCAACCTCCAAAGAATAATTGATGGGTAGCAGAACCTCTCAAATTCTTGAGAATATACTTTACTACCTTCTAATGCTCTTTACATAGATTGTTCATATACCTATTGACCTTGGACATGTAGTCAATTTATTCTTGTGTCTTGGGACACACACTTTCTAGTAAATATGAAATGGCTAGCCAAAGGTGTACTAACTAGTTTTGCATTGTTCATTTTAAATATTTCTGACACCCTTGCTATGTATCACATTGAGACAATGTTAATTTATGATTTTTCTTGTATCATTTTTTTCTCATACCAAGGATTTTCTTTGCATCACTAAATCCTTCATAGTGAATGAGTTAGCTAAGTTTCTTTCGAGAACATTTATATCTTACATGTTAGACACTACCACAAGCCTGGCATTTACATCCAATAACAAGATAATATATTTTTCATTATCTAGTCTCTTAAAAAAAATAGTGTTGATAGACAAACATCTACAAGAACCTTGTTCTGTCATAAGCTTTTTAATCTTCAAATACCACTTCCTTGGAGCTTTCTTTAAACCATATGATGTATTCTTCAATATACATACTATTTTTCCTTCCCCTTGGGCTCATATCCCTATGGCTAATTCATATAAATATGTTCCTCTAAGTACCCATGGAGGAAATTTATCTCTGCATCCATCTACTTAAGATGCAAATCTTCTACTTCCACTAAACTTAAAATAGTACAAATTGAGCTATTTTTTACAAAAAGAGAAAATATTTCATCAAAATGGTGAAGAGAATTTTATTCCTCCTAAGAGGTCATAGGTTCAAAACCTGAGGGGGTTAGAGTTTGTATGCCTTCGTAGACTTAGCAGTCAAATCACTATGTGAAGGTGGGTCCTTTGCCCCACAAATAAGGGGGTCTCATACACCAATTTGGCGTCTGGCTTGGCCGTGACCTTAAAATTAGATAATAATAATAATGTACCTTTCCTTTGTGAAAACCCCTTTATAACAAGTCTAGCCATGTACCTTTGTTTCCTCCATCATTTTCCTTCAACCTATAAACCCATTTATTCTATAATACTATTTTAACTATAGGTAATGGGACCAAGTCCACAATATTGTTATGTACCAAAAAGTCCTCTTATTTCATTCCTAGCTCCCATTTATTTATGGTTTCTCCCTACATTACTTCATATATATTTGGTTCACCAAAATTAGTAAAAAGTACATAATACAATGGAGAAGGGTATCATTTAGGGGTTCTACATAGCCTAGTTGATCTTCTAAGAACACTTGTAGGAGTTAGAGGCACCTATTTCTACTATAGTTATTGACCATTTTGATTTTTTGGCACCTTTAGGAATTAGTTTTCTATTATTTCATAAAGTACTATGTATTGTGTGTTTTCCTTATCCCATTTATTTTTTTGCATCTAATATTTGTATGTGACCTTCTCTTAAATAACACTTCTCTTCTCCTAATATTTTTTTGACTTTCATAATCCCATAAGAAAAATACAAATTCATTAATTTCATATCCATGAAAAGCACACTCTTTAGATTTTTCCTCAATCTTTGTTCTATTTTCTTTATCATTAACATGAGTCTTTAGAAATGAGTAGTTACCTTTTTAGCTATACATTCCTCCTATAGAATTCCATCGTCCAAGGAAAAATAAGGCCCTTTATTTATTAATTAAATATTAGTAACAACAAAATATTCTTAAAATCATAAGGGAAATCTTGCATACAATATCATATTCCTTGCACACTCCATGATTATGTTATTCATCCATTCTGAAAAACCATTTTCTTATGGTTTTCCTAAAACTACCCTCTCTCTACTAATCCCATGGTATGATAGTAACTATAAAACTCCTTTGAATATTTTCCTCCTTTATATCATCATAGACCCATCAAATTATTTGTTGTCTCATTCTCAACCAAATATTTCCATTGATTAAAAGTATTAAAGACAACAAATTTGTTTCTAATCCAATAAACACAATTTTTCCTAATTGCGTCATTAATAAAAATAACATAATAATAAAATCCACCAAGTGGTGATACATGAGTTGGTTCCCATACATATGTATGCAGAAGCTTTAAATTTTCACTCTTATTTCCTTCTACACTTTGAGAAATACACTCTTTTCTATTTTCCATAAACACAGTGCTCACACAAGTCTAAGTCAACATTCTTAGAATTTTAAAAGAATTTCCTTTGAGTGGATTATCTACATCCATGTTTCACTGATGTTCATTGGCCTGTGATGCCACAATGTTATATATTTTACTATAAAAGCTAAAGAAACAGGTCAACATTACTAGTACATAAATACAATGTACCTACCTTCTATCGTTTTTCTATTATCAAATATTCGCTTGTGACCTTCCATGAATTTCCTATATATGTAATTGTACAACCTTCACTTCCAAACTTCCCTATCGATATTATATTTCTTCTGAAATAAAAAAACATGCCAACATCTTTCAACAACAATTGGTTTCCATTTCATTCTTGTATCCATATCTTACCCTTTTCCACAATGTTACATGGTTCATCATCACCCAAATAAACCTATCCAAAATCACCTTGAACATAATATTAAAAATATTTCCTATGGAGTGTGACATGAATTTAATCCCATATGTCTACTACCTAAGAATCAACAATGTTATCTACTAATAATATTAAAGCCTCTTGTAACACATCACTATTACAATTTCTTCCTTATTATTCTTATATTTTCCATCACATTTATTTTTCTTTTAGAGGCCAACAATCTTTATTCTCATGAAATTTATTCCCATAGTGCTATTATTCTAGCATCCCTCTAGATTTGGATCTACCCTTCTTAGAACTTTGTTCTTCTTCCTCACTTTCTACTACAATATTCCTTGACATCATCCTCAATTGAAAACATGCATCATTGCTACTTGTAATAAACAACTAATCCACACTTATCGTTAAAAAAATACCATTACCTCCTTTTTCAATCTTCACTTGATCACACAACTGATGTTGCAAAATTCTTCTTATTTTTGTCATCCCTTAGTTGTTGCAGACCTTTATATTCCTTAAATCGACACCATTCTTATTGTTAATTACTTCCTAGGTCAATATGTTCTACTTCAAGGTAGACATCCTCCAATATGTTTGCATCATCACCTCACAATTAGCAAACCTCAATTCAATTTGATTTGAAAACGAATATTTATCTCAATTTGTTGTAAGCATTTCTTCCTCCAAGAGCTTCTTGTATCATTCTCCAAGAGCTATAAAGCTAAAAGATTTATGTTTCTCTAATACCACTTGATGCAATCTGGATTGCCCCAACTGCCAACAATCCCTAGGCTACTCAAAACTCATGTCCATATTTTATCAAATTCAATAATATTTCAAGCTCACAGGTCGACGCCAATATACCCAAATCTACTCCATCCATGTGACATTGGGTTAGAATCTTTAACATATTCAATGCCAAACAATATAAACTACCCAAACCTTTCCCTTTGTTGTTGAAAAGGGGATTCTCCTTTCCACTTAGCAACCTTAATACCAAATTTTTCCTCTAAATTGCGCAATACGAAGGTTGGCCAAGAAGAGACTTAAAATAAGAACACATAGTCTTGCAAAAATTTTCTGCACGGTCGCTATGAAATGATTTGTAGTGCTTGTTAAAATACTAATTTCATAGCGCTCATTAAAATTATGCATTATGGATTTCCAAGTAGATGAAATGACTTTACTCTCTCCAAATTCAATTTTCCAAGAAATTCAAATAATTACCAATCTATCATTATTTAAGGAACAAAATCATCTCAAAAAGTAGTGGATGGATAATCTTAACAAATTACTAATGTTTAATCCAAGCATAAAATATAAATCTGAGACTAACCTATGAAAGGATTCAAACAAGCAACTAATGAAGGAAATGTTTTTGTTGTTTTTTATTTTAGTGGTGAGCGCTCAACTTAGGACAATCAAAGTAATCATGATTAACTTGAATGTGAAAAACATATAATCGAAGAATCATGAAGTATCTAGATGATTGCAAACCAAACTTAAACAACCTCTAAGAGAGGAATGAAATGAAATCACCATGCTCACTTACAACTCTTTAGGGGACCCTACTATTGAGTGTAAGGGAATATAATCTCAAATCAAATCAATCACTAATGCGTTCATAATTCAATTCTAGAAAATAATGATTACATTTGCTAAAATAGAGTCTTTGATGTCAATTACAAACTTAAGGCTCTTAAGAAAATTATCCTCGTCTTCCTGATCAATGAAATATTTATAATGTTTCTAATGTTTAAAAACTAAAGAGATAAACACCGAAAGGAAAGTTCATTGATCGATAAATAAGTATTTGAAATGGAATAGGAAATTGACTTCTCATAATTTGCTATGAGAAGATAAAATCATGAGAAGGATCTTTATCAACACATCAACCATTTGAAATCATATTCTCACTTGCTTGCTTAGACACTCACCTAGTGATGAAAGTGCTTCCCTTGAAACCTTTCATGAGAATAAACCAGAGTCGAATTTCACTTCGAATGTCTAGATTATCGAGCCCTATGACCCTCTAGATAAGTGTCATAGGTGGATATCATTATTCTTGGCATTTGGCATCCACCCATGTGTCTTATTCACCTTCAAGTTTGCAAGAACCTACTTAACCTTGGACTTAGTTGTAGAAACACTCATTAGTTGTGGAATATGTGCTTTTTGGTAGCCATAGTAATGTTTCAATCAATTTTCACAAAGAAATTATAAATTACAAGCTATGGATGAATGATACCTTTTATTATGCCTGAGCATGCCCTAGATGACCTTATATTTTGGAAATGTAGAAATTATATGTATGAAAAAGACGGGCATGGTGATAAATGGATGTCAAAAAGAGGATAATTTATTAACTCAACACTTACCATCATTGATAACTATATCTAGATTACACAAGCACTAGCTCAGTTTGATTAACATTACCCTCATGCATAGACATTCATTTACTTCAACACATAGACCAATATTTCGAACCCCAAACACATGATGGTACTACTCATTAATTAATTGAAATATACATTATACTTGGTCTAATATACAGTATGGGCATGCAACCTTGGCCTAATATACAATATGGGCATGCAACCTTCGCATTTGTCCCCTCCCTTCAAACTCCACCTCTATGTGTCTCCTATTTTTTGTAGGTGACAATACTTTTATACAAACTCATAAAATAAAACATAATTTGTTTATATCTAAGAAACCTACTAACTACTCAATAAATCTCTCATATTCTAAAATCTCTCTTATGAGTCATTTCTATAGTCCTACATATCTTCAAACTTTTCCAACAAATTGGATATTGATTCATATTCAAACCTTCTATAATACAATTAATACATTAAAGAAATATAATTATTTACATCAAGGAATTCAATATTCGCCATCAAATGTCAAGAACCCTCATTTTCACTTTGTCTTCAAAATATTGATGGATTTGTAAGAGAGGATTCCCCTGCATTAGAATTCCAAAGTAGAAAAATTCCATGACCTCTTGGTCTTGTGTCATTAATTCCTGAATCCTCCAAGATCCCAAATCTTGTGTCATAGTTTTCAATTCATCCTTACATGTTGTTGTTCAATTGTTGTTGTTGCCTTCAATTTGCTAGGATTCCAAATCATATGCTACTATTTTTCACTTTCCTTGTTGATGCAAAGCCTCTCATTCAACTGTAATTTTGTTGCCAGCCATCCTTCTCCTCTTGTTGTAAGTTCTCCTAGTAATCCTCTTTATTAGAATCCCCAACTTGTCAATTTATTTGTATAACTTTGTCCTTTACTGCTGAAACTTGCTATCAATTTCCATTTGTTCCACATCCTTCTCTAATATAGGAGTTACAAGACTCTTACTAAATTTGGATTTCCTTTATGATATCCTCATCATGTTCTATAGATTCCTTCTCACTATTGTCTTTCAAGACATTTTCCTATTCTTCTAGATTTAGTTTTACATACTAAAGATTCAACCTTTAATTTTATAATTCTTGTCTAATAAATTCAATTCCTTAAACAAATCAATAAAATTACTTTGAACTGAATTTGTAGCCTCCATGTCATATTCAACATTTGTGTCCTCTACCAACGATTCCTTCAAGAGCTTTTCTTCTTCCTCAAAGCCTACATATCTTTCCTCTAGCATAAGACCTTCATCATCCTTCATGATCATTCAAACCATATGCTTCTTTTCATCATCATCCTCCTTCTGGTTCTCTTACTGAGCCAACTATGTCCTTTTTCACTATATTAACAAGTTCTTGCAAATGTCCTTTAGTAATTGTATTACAAAATTGTGTATATATTTCAAATATACATTTATGAAATTATCCTATGTCATCTTCCTTCGACATCAAAGGTTTCTATTCATTCCCATATTCAATGCTTTGTAAAGACAATCCTTCCTCTTCTTCATTCATAATAGAATTTAGATTATTCTTTTCCTCCATCTCTATGACATATATAGATAGTTTTCCATCTTCACCAAAACTTGCAACCATACACAAATTATCATAAAAATATAAGGCTTCCTAGACTCATTTGATTCCTCTGTTAGCTCATCCCCGTTTTGATCTGAGCTTCCACAATAGTTCATCATACTTGTAGTAAGTCTCTCATCCTCTTGCTCCTGCTCTCCTAGGATATCTCCCTATTCTGATTCACATAATTGAACTTATTCTTCCTTTATTAGCCTCTATCTAGACTTATATCTTCTAAGTTTCTCTCTCTTCATCCAAGGACTCAACCCACTCCTCAAGGTTTTCAAGTTTCTCCTCAAATTCCTTGCAAACAATTTCATTACAAGCCACTTGATGATATTCTTCACATTTCATCCACATATATGGTATTTTTCACACTCTTGTAGCAACATCATCATTATGTTGAGTTATTTCTTCATCTAATTTTTGTTTCTATTAAATTCCTCTTGACTCATTTGCTTCATCATCACGACATTTACTTTTCCACTCTCCTCCATCTCGTTGTGGCTTTCACTTGAACCCTTGTCATAACCATCAATAGTCATATTTATATTCTCCTATGAACTTCGTTTATTCACTGTGAGTTACATCGAAGCCTCTAGAATAACAAGTTACTCCTTAACCTATTACAATACCTCTTTAAGATATCTCTGAACTTGGGCTTTTAATATCCTTGCTTGTCCCCTCTAGAACCCCTTGGGCTTCTCTGCTACCCAGTTTAAAAAGTTGTAGGCTTCTTCACTCCACTCATGTCCTTTGAGAACTACAGTTGTTCTCTTTTCTTCAAAAATTATCACAAATTCTCATGCTATGATGGTTCTTTTCCCCCAAGATTCTCTTTTTCCTCTACGAGCTCAACCTACTCCTCTTCGTCTATCATATATTCTCTAGCTATAGGTTTGTCACACATTTTGTTCTTTATTACTACTACCTGCAAACTAATACTTTGTCTTAAATTAACTATAAAATATAAGGACCGTGTTCACCTATTAAATCTCATCCATATTTTCTTATTCACTCTAAAGATGCTTCTTTCACTACTCCAATTCTATCTTTTATCAATTCATTGCTATATATTCTCTCTATATACAAATCCACTATTGCAAAATTCATTTTTCTTAAAGTCCTAAAGAACATGCTTCTACTTTCATTCCAAAGTATAAAACCTTCTCTATCAAATTCCATCAAATCTAAATTACTATAAATTTTGCAAGCTCCATTGAACTCTCCTAGAGAGCATAACTTTTTTTTATTTATTCCTCGAGGAAAAGAATTTCTCTACATCTCCAAAGAATGCTTTGTGTTCTTACTTAGTAAATTTTACCTACTCAGATACCTTCACATATCTTCAGATGTTCCTTATTATTTTGAAAGGTCAACTTCAGAACCTCATGATCAAAAAAATGTTGATAAACATATATTTTAAACTCTACAACATTTAGGCACTCTTCATGTCAAATGACCTCATAATGTTGACTAATTTGAACATTTAGATGTCGTAGGATTCTCGTTAATGTACAAGTCTGCATGTGGCACAAACTCCACAATAGGTTTTCACACATAGGTATCAATTTAGATATTGCCTCTACGCTTCACACTCCACATTACAATCTCAACTTTATCTTCAGAGTTTCATAACTCCAAATACTTCACAACATCATCCCATGATTTTACATGGTCTATTTTCCTCAATTGGTTTTGGTTGACTATTTTTTTCGATGCTACCTCACAATAGACATTATACAAACATTTGACAAAAGGAACCTTTTCTCTCATTCACTTTTGTGCCTAAAGTCTCATTTGACTCTGATCTCCTATCTTTTCTAAGACATTACTATTCATTTTACCTTCCACTTCTAGATAACAATCGTACCCCTTTGTAACTACATTATGGTTTGCAACCATATGATGTCTTTTAACCCTTTAAATTCTAGATCACAATTTGTTCAATTGTTCACCACCAAATTCTAATTAATTTCCAAAAAAATGCACTGATTCAACAATAGTATACTAAAATCAATTGTATCCTCAACATCGAATTTACTTGAAAAACTACCCGCCAATAGGAATCTAGAAATTTCTATTAGTATTTAACAAAAAATTTAACTAACAACCTCTAAAACATAACAACTGCATAGAGGAAATTGAATAACAACCATGAGCAATGAAATTCAAGAAAAGTATGAATCAATATTAATCAATATGGATAATTTATTATTCCCTCACAATCTAGAGTCCTTCTCATTCTCTCTATGTTCTCTATTAATTTACTGAGGTGATTCCCCTGAGATATATTTCACGGCATGTTTGTGGCTTCAACTCTCAATAATACCATGGTTCTTCTCTGATAGGGGTGGTGGGAAGTTACACTATTAATGAATTCATTCTCTCATAGATCTACACACATTATTGATCTGATTTCCAAATTAATATTTCATGGATCACCTTTTTATCCTTAGTTATTCATTCAACAATATTTCACCTTCAATATTATGACAACTTGCTAGTATCTCCCATCGAACTAATGATTCTTGCAACATTTCAATGAGTAGTTTTAATCTACTTTGATACCACTGTGATGCCAATGGAATCAAAAACCCTCAATATATTGGTACCAATATGATTTCCATGTAACCCTGCTCCATTCTATTTCGTTGTTTGACACCCAAAATCCAAATTCGAGAGTAATTTGAGCCCACATGGTTTTGGTTAGTATATGTTTTTTTGGGGGGGCGAACTTATTCGAGGTCCCAAATGAATTAAATTTACAAACTATTGCTAGTCCCAATCTAGGCTAATCTAGAGTTTGGGAAAATTTCAACCTTATCACCTGCAAACTTGAAGAGGGATTGAATGTCCAAATTTGTGCCTTATTGGGTCCCACACTGGTTCAGGGTCTGGTTGTTTAGAATATTCTTTTGCTACACCTCAATATGAATGCACAAATATTCTTTAGATCTCATGACTTGACCATGTTTTTTTCAATGACTCAAACACCTTGGACTTCTATTATTGAATCATTCTATTGCTCCACACAGAGTATCAAACAAATATATCATGTCCCTTTGCAATTCAATTTTAGGTTTCCATGTAGAATGATACCATAAATTGTTTATAGATAATTTGGCTTGCTTTCATTTCCAACACGCAACTAACAATTCTATCTATGATTAAATCTTGCTAATGATATAGGTTGGATGTAATTCCCTTGTCAAAGGTTTATCAGAGGTTTAAATCCATATATACATTTTCACTTTAACACACCATTTATTTTGAATTCAAACATTAAGATCCCCAGCTCATAGAAATTGTTCTACACTTTCAATGCTGGATCAATGTCACCACGTTGTTCAACAATCACTTGAACTTACCCTTGCTCGCAACTATTTCTGGATTACACAAACATTGGCATAGTTAGATTAACCTTTCCATCATGAATAGACATTCATTGAATTCAACACATAGATGGATATTTCATACCCAAAACACATAAAGGTACTAATCATTAATCAATTTAAATACACATTATACTTGGCCTTATATACAGTATGGACACACAACCACATCATTTCTCCCCTCATTTCACACTTTATCTCTACATATCTCCTATTTCCTGTAGGCTAGAATGCTTTTATAAAAAATCATAAAATAAAATACAATTTGTTTAGATCCAAGAAACCCGCTAACTAGTCTCTAATCTCTCAAATCCTAAAATATTTCCTACGAATCATTTCTGTAGTGCTACATAACTTCAAACTTTACCGATAGATTAAAGATTCATTTATATTACAATATTATAAAATATAATTTGTATATTTCAAATTGTAATTAATTACATCAAGGAATTTAAAAATGTTCATCAAATTTCAACTACCATCCTTTGTACTTTTTCTTCAAAATCTCGATGGCTTCAAAAGAGAGGATGATCCTGCATCACCAATACTCGAGGAGGTGAGCCTACTAGTGCCCCCAATTCATATTAGCGAGAGTCGAGATATAAGTAGTAGATGGGGGTACTAGTACTCAACAACACTAAATGAGAAATGCATAATGAAAGAGAGCATTGAAACAAGAACGATCACCACACGAGTATAGGCGCAATAAGCAACCTAGCAAGATTCAATGCAGCGAAAGTGTTTACGAATAAGTTTAGGTGTATCACAGTCATATTGAGACTCGAGGTGAAATAAAATAGCCATGTTCCATTACAATGTTTTAATATTAGCCCCATATGTAATAGATTGTAAAATTACACTATTATTTGATTGATAATAGCTTTTTATTTCCCCCATATTTGAATATTAGCCCCTAAAGTTTTCACTATTATTTGATTGACCCATGGGAGATTTTAAACATTAATCTCATGGTTCATACTATACTTCATAACCTAGTGATCGCCAATTGAGTTACCCCTAGTGGGATAGCTTTTATAATAGCCTTATACATATATATATTAAAAAAAAAATGTGAAGTGGTCATGAGAATGAATAACGTGAAGAATGTAATTAGGAAAACAAAAGAGGCACTTTATTTTTAAAAGTACATAATTTTGTATTAAATTGTCATTTTAAATTAAATTTATTATTTGAAAAAAATAATTATAAACCACATTAACATACTGATTATAAAAGAATTATAACATACACATCACATATATCTTTTCTGAATATTAAGTATACAATACTTCTCATAAAAAATCACACCTTATATACCATTTTTCTTTGACCATTAGTCCACCTAAAATTCACTTTAGTTTGGTTGGATATATATATATATATATATATATATATATAGCATAATCATATTAGTAAATGTGGTTGATATATGTCGATCAACGTCACTTTCATATGTTGATTAGCATATAAAGAGTGTGAAATGTTGTCAATCTATGTATATCAACAACATTTTATAATGTGGTTGTGTTAGTTGATAGTTGGTGGGTGTGGGGAAGATTAATAGGTAATGGTTGACTAAGGTTGGCTATGGATAAATCTATTCAAGATATGGTTGACGAGTGTTTATTATTTTATATATATAGTTCAGTATGGATGACAATGCTTTCCACATCAAACTATACTTGACTAAAATAGATTATGATTACGATGATTGACCACAATTAAACATAGCTGTCCATGTTTGATCATGGTTGATCATGGATAACTCTAGTTGGGCATGGTGACCATGCTTTAACCATTTTGACATGTGTGGACATTGTTTGGAAAATTTGGAGATGGTTGACCATATTCAACCATGTTCCACGATGGTTCACCATGTTCAATCTTAGAGACCTTGGTTGACCATTGTAACCATGTTTGACCATGGTTGGCCATTACAAATGGTAAGAGCATGGATTGCTCAAGGTTGACTATGGGTACTAGATATGACCATGGTTGGTCTTTGTTAACTATGGTTGAATATAATTGAACGTGGTTGACTATGGTTCACAAAAGGTGTCTATGGTAAAACATGGGTGACAATGAGTGATAATGTTTAATAATGTCTGATCTCGTATAACTATGCATGTGTTTGTTTGACCGCATTTGATGATAATTGAGCTTAGGAAAACATGGTTGATTATGGTCAACATGTTTTTGACTATAAGTGTACATAGTTGATCAAGGTTGTCAATGTCTACCTATTGATGACTACCACTGACAATGAATCACCATGATGCCCATGTTCGAACATGTTTCCCATTGTTGAACAATATTAACCATGTTGATCATGTAGGAAATTATTAAAAATGGTTTGGCCATGGATTCCTAATTTGTCTACGATGTACCAAGGTTAACTATTAGAAACTAAAGATGGCTATAGTTAAATATGGTAAACATATTATTTATTATGGTTGAGTATGATTAACTATAGTTAACAATGGTCAACATATGATTGACTAAGGTTCACATTTATTGACTATGGTTAACCATGGTTGATGATGGTTGAAGACGGTAAATCATGGTCGAAAATGGTTGATGATGGCTAATCATGATTGACGGGGTTGATGAGGATTGAGCATGGTTGAACCAGAGTTAAATAAGAATTGACCATAACTAAGCATGGTAGGCCATTAGTGACAAGGATTGACAACGATCAATTATCGTTACTTATGATTGACCATTGTTGAACCAATTTAAGCATGTTTGAATATGGCTGAACTTCTTGTCCGTGTTTAATCATGGTAAACTTGTTCAATCATCGATACGCTTATAAGAAAATGGTTAAGTATGGTTAAATCATAATAATAGTAATAGTATTTCGACATAATAATAGTGCTGAAATGGAGTTCCTAATTAAATTTAATAATGTTTCCACACTTACGATTTTATTTTTTTTGTTGTCCATTCTCAAACATGTTATATTTTTAGACATTTTAATTTTCAAATCTATATTTTGATAATATATACTTTCAAACATTCTCATATGCTTCCAATTCATATAACATTCTTAGAATAATGTTCTAACATAAACGGTTTTTTTGTTTTGGTTTTAATATCAAACTAAAAGGATTAACCATACCCTTTTTAGTTTGTATTTACTTCATTTTACATCAAAATGTGTTTGAATTGTATTTATATGGTTTCCAAAACTTCTTACATCTTTTCATAACATTATACCATCGTGAATTATTGTTTTTATATCATTTTCATATCCTTACATGGCTGTCAAAAAATCCTTATATTGTTTTCATAGATTTTTTCTTTTGTATATGAATGAAATTCATATAATTATGGTTCTATTATAAAGATGTTATTATTCTTTTGTAATTGTAGATATGTCAACAAAAAGGAACAAGTGTATAACAAAAATAAATCAATCAGTAACATCACTTGAGAAGCTAATGAGCTTCGTTACTTATGGTATGAAGAAAATAAAGATGCAATAAATGAGCATAAGAGAGTTATATATCATAGAAAGACCACTAAAATTATTGTTTAAAGTGATTTTCCCATTAATGGTAAGTACCATAGTTTGGCTTATATCATGCAAAGAGCATTACCCATAGATGCTTCATTCTCAAAATATCTTCTCAATCAACATAATTTTCCTATTTGAAATGCTCCTAATAATTTTCATTATATTAGGAAAAATATTGCATTTAGGAAGAGCATCATGTCAATAACCTAGCTACAAACGTGTGCAAATGAAAGATTAAAGTAGGGCCTAATGTTACAAAACATCCATGGTAGAGTTAGTGATGAAATTATATGTAATGATGTGAATTATAGTGCTTTACTTACCCATCTGGTTGATAATTTGCAACCACTTGCGAGAAACATTGAACCTCTCTTTTATCACCTTCCTCATGAAGATATTGTTGTTTGACTAATAGAATTAGTCATCCGTCATAAGTTATTACTTGGAACAACAAAGATATTCTAATAGTAATTCAAATGTGACTATAGTTCAAATTATTTCTGTACATTGGTATATTTACACACATTTTATTTACTTGTAACATTTTTTTTTCCTTTTTCTTCTTTTGAATCAGGACACAACTGAAATAAATGAAGAAATTAACTCGCCCCAAAACTTGAAAAGGAAAAAATATAAACCACATATCATATTAATCAATAAGAATTATTATTATTCCCATTAAAAATATATTTTAGTGGTTCAAACTATACAACTTTTTAAAATATTTAGTATGCAACACTTATAGTAAAAAACCACACATCACCACTCTAATTTGACCATCAGAGACTTAAAATTCACTTTTATTTTTCCAGACATATATATAATAAAGGAATGTTGCTCCATGAAGACATCATAATATAATGCACATAAAAAAGCGTGAAATCAAATCTCATCATCCATGCCAACGCATAACACACTTTTGTGGAGAATATTCAAAGAAGTCCTTTCTTGTCTGAAATTCCTCTATAAAAATATATATAGAGAGTTAACCACAATTTTATTTAGCAATGACGAACCAGTATTGGCATTTACTTGGCTATCTCCTACCAAATATACCACACCTAACTTTATTTCTTCTCGTAAGAATTGAATGTCATGTTGCGACTCCAACTCGGCTTTGATGATTCATCGAGTATCTGAAGAGACCATAGCATCAACTTCACCCTCTCCAGACCCAGTTGATTGAGTTATCTACTCAAACATCTCACTCTCTCATATTTCAATTTCATGAGGCCTCGACATGTACTTGGATTGAATAAATTCTTTTACGGATTTTATCAACTCGCTTTCAAATTCCTCATTCCCAATTTATACATATGTGTAGCCATAAATCGCAACACATCGATACATTTTGTATTCTCTTAGATAAACCCATCATAATCAAAAGTGTCCTTTAATTGGGACCATGTTTAAGGGTAAATACTTTATAAATAAAAATACAACAATATAATGGACCACAGGGATATTGGTTAAAACATGTCAAACTATGAGTGGAATTCCTTGTGCCAGTTTTCAGAATAGAAGCCCAATCCTTGGAACTCTTTTAACACTTAGGTTGGAGAATAGGTTATCAATGTGTTCTTTAAACACCTTGTGCTTGATTTCATAAGCATATCTTCTTATGTTCACTTAATTCCAAACATACATTATGGATAACAAAAGTGCTGCAAAAACTGTGGTTGATTTCATAAGCATATCTCCTTATGTTCACTTAATTCCAAACATACATTATGGATAACAAAAGTGCTGCAAAAACTAAGTCTAGTTATCTTTCTTAGAAAACTTATAAACAATTGTTGAGTCATTATGAGAATTTCTAGGCTAAAAATAGGCCTCAAAACAAAAAATTAATAAAAACATAACTTTATGAGAGCTAATATAATTCATAATGATGATATGGTCCCCATAGGTATATAATTTGGAGGGAAAAGAAGAAAACTACTTTTTCTAATTGTATTTTGATCTTATCTCCTTATAGGTTTACTCAAATGTCAAATGTAGACACCTATTGGATGCAGAATTAAATTAGATATCCAACGAGTACCCATTCTACATACTTTTGGGAAGAACTAGATAAAATAAATTGATGATAAATTAAAAGAACATGTTGAACATATTCTTTTAATGTATCTTCATTTTTTTTTTTTTATGTGGGTATTCTAATAAGTATATAGAGTGGGTTCTCATTGGATGTGGAATTTAATTCCTCATCCTACCAGTGTCTACACTTTACATGAGTAAACCTATAAGGAGACAATCTAAAAATATAATAAAAATGTAGTTTCAATTATATTGTTTTAAAAACTCATAACTATTATTTTATTATCTCAACTATTATTTTATTATTTTCCTTAGCATACCTACTTTAGACCTGGAAATTCCCCTAATGAGTATATCCACTATGTTGATCCAATCATGAGAACATACATTGCAACCAAATATATCTATGTTTGCCATACCATAAGCATTATAAGAGTCAACACCATTGAGGTGACAATTATATCATCAACCACAACTCTACTTGCATACCTACATGTAATTTAGAATGCAAATATAAATCTAAATTAAATGATTGGTAAACATTAATAGAAGTTAAAATACTTATTAGTCCCGATCAAGGAAAAATTCTATAAATATATTTACTTTATGACTACTATTAGTTTAGTATTGACTAACCGAACTTATAATGTTTCACTTTGAAAAATAAATATTTATTTTTCATTATTATTAGAAAAACTAATTTTAAAACATTTAATTGGGCCATAACTTGAATACAATTTCAACCTTTGCACAAGATAATGTTAGGTCGATGGCTGTCTCAAATATTTTAAGCCATATTTTATGGATATGGTTGCAACATTCATGCGTTACTTTTAAATATTTGTGTAGTGATTTTTTATTCTTAAGTTTTGAAGGAAGTAAAAAACATATTTACCATCACTTACTTCCCATCATAATTTAAGAAAGTCTTTTCATTAAAAATGGATAGATTTAAGATGTAAATAAATATATTACTAGGAGTTACTACTCGCCATAATTTATGTTTTCCTTAGCATTTATGTAGGAGTAAAACTGTAAATGTGTAAAATTACAAGTTATTACTACCCACAAAAATTTATGCAAGTCCATGTGCCTAACTAAGCAAGTAATTTATCCATGTCACATCTGAGTTTGTTAGTTCCCCCGAAGCAAGAGGATTTCATTTTCTTATTAACCACTATTAATTTAACTAAAATTTACCAACATAGGTTAAAATTTTTATGCAATTTTCCCATAACATAATTTTTAATTGAGTTACAAAGACTATGCTTCTGAGAATTGATTTCATGATAAATTTCATAGTATCAACGTTAAAAAAAATCATCAAAATTGTCTAATTATGAAATTTAATTTAATTTCAAATTATTATTATTAATTATAAAAGGTATATAGTTTATGAGTTAACACAGACATATATAAACATGTAATAATATTCTAAATCATGGAGATTCTTCCCCCACTATCATAGATATTTTTAACCTTTGACTAAGTTTGGTTACAATATCAATGGAAAATACCATGGTTTACTAGCATGACCACATTAATAAATGTGGTTGATGTACACTGATAGGTATATCTCAATCACATGCACAACCACATTATTAAATGTGGTTGACATACTTCGATAGGCGCCAATTAATGTGGATTTAATATGAATATGAATAATAATATAATAATAATTATATTATAAAATATTATTATCATTATACTATAAATACGATAATAATTATAATAATTATAGTGAAAATTTATCATAATTATGATTATATTATAATGATATGATAATATTATTATTGTTATCAATAATACAATAAATATTGGTATTATTAACCAAAGGGATTATTAATATTATAAACTAAATGTGTTACAAACCCCAAAAAATAATATTAAAGGATTAATATTATAAACCAAAGGGATTAACAAACCCAAGGAATTTATATTATAAGCCCAACAGATTTATATTAAACCCTAGGATTAATATTATAAACCCTATCAATAATATTATAGCCTAGGAATATGAACTCTTAGATTAATAAACCCAAGGGATTGATACTATAAACCCAAGGTACTAATAAACCCAAGGGATTAATAATAAAACCCCAATGGAATAATATTAAACCTGAGGGCTTAATATTGTAAACCTAATATAATGAGAAGATTGTCTCAAACATTGTTGACCATGGATGACCATGGTTGTCACAATGTGACATTGGACCAAGAGACAATCTTTGTCGCAACGTGACCATGGTTATTGACCATGGTTGACCATGGTTTATTTTCACATTCAAACAATCTTTCTCATAATGTGACATTGGACCATGGTTGACCATTGTTGACCATTGTTGATTTTGATGTTGATACAATATTTGACACAATGTGAAGTTTGGCCTTTGTTGACCATGGTTAACCATGATTGACCATAATTAACCATGTTTGACCATGTTTGAACAATGTTGACTATGATTGACCATGGTTGACCATGATTGATCTTCATATTTAGAAAATCCTATGATGAACACTAAGATAAATATTATAAACCAAGCTATATAAACCCTATCATAAATACTATAAACAACAAAATAAACATGCTTGACCATGGTCGATTTTCATATCGATACAATCTTTGTCACAATGCAACGTTGGACCATGGTTCACCATTATTAATTTTCATATTGAGACAATATTTGTCACAATGAAATGTTGGATCATTGTTGACCATGGTTGACAATGGTTCGTTCTCATATTGAGACAATCTTTGTCACAATGTGACATAGGACCATGGTTGATTGTGATTAACTATGGTTGACTATGGTTGACAATGTTTTATCATGGTTGATTTTCATTTTGAGGCAATATTTGTTACAATGTGACAATGGACCATAGTTGAGCATGATTATAAACCCAAGGAATTTATATGAAACCATAGCACTAATATTATAAACAATGTGTTTAATATGATACCATAGGAATATGATCCCTTAGATTAATAAACACAAGGGATTGATACTCTAAACCCAAGGGAATGATATTAAACCCAAAAGATTAATATCATAAACCAAAGGTATATAAACCCTAAGATAAATATTGTAAACCCTAAAATAAACATGGCTGACCATGGTTGATATTCATATTGAGACAACCTTTGTCACAATGTGACATTGGATCATGATTAACTGTGATTGATTTTCATATCGATAAAATCCTTGTCACAATGCGGCATTGGACCATGGTTGACTATGGTTGATTTTCATATTGAGACAATATTTGTCACAATGTGACGTTGGACCATGGTTGACCATGATTGATTTTCATATTGAGACAATCTTTGTCAGAAGGTGATATTGGACCATGGTAGACCATGATTGATTTTCATATTTAGACAATCTTTGTCACAATGCAATGTTGGACCATGGTTGACCATGATTGATTTTCATATCGAGAAAATCCTATGATAAACCCTAAGATAAATATAATAAATCAAGGTATATAAACACTATGATAAATGTTATAAACAGTAAAATAAATATTGTTGGCTATGGTTGATTTTCCTATTGAGACAATATTTGTCATAGTGTGACGTTGGACCATGGTTGATTTTCATATTGAGACAATATTTGTCACAATGTGACATTGGACCATGGCTGACCACGGTTAACCATGATTATAGACATAATGGATTTATATTAAAACCATTGATTAATATTATAATCACTATCAATAATGTTATACCCTAAGAATATGAAACCTGGTATTAATAAACCCAAGGGATTGATATTAGAAACCCATTGGAATAATAAACCAAAGGGATTAACACTAAAAAGCCAAGAGATTATAAACCCAAGGGAATAATATTAAATGCAATGGATTAATATTACAATTTTCGGCATGGAGCTTGATTATCTTCCTGATTGTTCAAAGGTTTTTTGTTTCAGTCATGTTGGAGCCTTGTTCCTAATAGGGCGGTAATGTCACTCATTTAATAACTGACATGGGGGTCTAGGGTGGCGACGATGAATTTTATGAGCCCACCTGGCAGGGCTTCAGGGGCAGCACCCTTGAATCTAAAAATATATGGAAAATTTCCTTGTAAAATATTGTAATTTTGTAGTCAATCTGGGTTTTTCATTAGGTAGATAATCTCACGGTAGAAGTTATGTTAATTTTGTGTTTTTTTCCCTAGAAGGAAACCCTCAATTTATATGAGGGAATTTTATTGTGGTTGTGCATGATTATTCTAAATGAGAAAGAGAGAGGAGACTCTGTGAGAGAAGAGGAATCTACAACAAATCTGTTGTAGGTTGTATCTCTTCATTTTGGTGGATAATATAAAAGGAAGGATTAGTTTTTTCTCCATGGACGTAGTCCAAATTGGGTGAACCACACACACACATATATATGTGTGTGTGTGTGTATCTCTTCTTTTAGGCATTTCTATATTTGTGTTTCCACAATATTTTGTGTATTTCATTGCTCCGTAAATTAATTTATAATAACTGTGAGAGATGAGGGTTTATTTGGATGATAAACATGTAGGAGAGGAGGGGTCCTTGTTTAAGTGGGAGCAATGGTGGAATATGGTAGGTTTAGGGTCGAGAAATTTAACGTCCAAAACTACTAGCCGTGGAAGATGAAGATGGAAGATTATTTGTATCAGAAATATTTGTACTTACCATTAAGAGAAAAGACAAAGAATTTGATGAGTATGATGGGCACAGGATGGGACATTCTTGACAAAATGGCACTAGGAACAATACGACTATGTCTGGAATCATCGGTGGCATTCAATATTTCAAAGGAAACAAGAACACAAGGTTTAATGATGTCATTGGAAAAACTATATGAAAAGTCCTCAACCTCAAATAAGGTATTTCTTATGAAGAGCTTATTTAATATTAAGATGTCAAAAGGTGGATCTATTACTGATCATTTAAATGATTTTAATACGTTACCAATTAGTTAAGTTCTGTAAGGGAAAATTTTGATGATGAAGTTAGGTCTCTATTGTTTCTGTGCTCATTACCATAAAGTTGAAATGGTTTAGTTATGGCCATTAGTAACTTTGTCTCTAGATCTAGTAATTTAAATTTTGATGATGTTGTTGGTGTTGTCCTTAGTGAGGAAATGTGATAGAAAAACTTAGGTGAGACATCAAGTAATACTTTGGTTGCAAAGACTAAGGGAAGAAAAATTGAAAGTGGAAGAAGCCCACGAAATCATAGTAAGTCAAGAAAAGGTAGATCCAATCCAGATTAGGGATAGTATGTTGGAAATGTGGGAAGAAAGGATACGTGAAGAAATATTGTAAATCTCAGAAAGGAAAAGAAGGAGATGGACAATAAGATAACAATCATGAATCTAATGTGAAAGGTGATGTGTTTGAAGTTGCCTTGATTATGTCTTTAGAGAATATTATTTATTCCTAGGTGGTAGATTCAGGGGCCTCATTCAATGCCACACTCGATAGGAAACATTTTCATGACTATATTCAAAGAGATTTTGGATAGGTTCATCTGGGTGATGATAAACCCTATAAAATTGTTGGAATGGCTAAGGTTTTTGTAGTGAAATATAATGGAAACCAATGGATATTTAAGGAGGTAAGGTATGTTCCAGATATGAAGAAAATTATAATTTGAACAAGGTAGTTGGGAGGTGAAGGTTGTGCAAATACTTTTATAGACAAAACCCTAAATGTCACTAAAGGAGCCCTGGTAATAGTAAAATGAGAAAAGGTTGGTACATTATATTTATGCAATAGTGTTTCTAATTTTGTGAATACTTTAACCTCTATAAGAGAAAATATGGCACTTTGGCATCATAGACTTGGACACATGAGTGAGAAGGGGATGTAGATTCTTCACTCAAGAATTTGTTTTCCAGGTTTGAAGCATGTTGATTTGGATTTCTATGAAAATTTTGTTTATGGAAAATAGAAGAGAGTCATATTTATCAGAGTTGGGAAGGAAAAGAAGAGCGAAAAATTATATCTTGTGCATAAAAATGTATGGGGGCCTACATAGGTATCATCTCTTAATGGATCTCCCTATTATGTTATTTTTATTGATGACGCAACTTGGAAAATGTGGATTTATTGTATTCGAAATAAATATGATGTATTTGATACTTTCAAGAAATGGAAAGCTTTGGTTGAAAATGAGAGGGGAAGGAAGTTGAAGTATCTCAGATCAAAAAATGGAGGTGAATACTTTAGCAAAGACTTTGATAACTATTTTTCAGGGCATGGAATTCATAGAGACAAGACAGTTCCCGAAACATCATAGGAAAATGGTGTGTCAAAAAGGATGAACAGTAGAATCATGGAGCATGAGAAGTTCATGAGATTGCATGGAGGATTGCACTTACAATTTTGGGCAGATACTACAGATATTGTTGTTTATCTAATAAATAAAGGGCCTTCAAGTTCCTTAGATGTTGGTATTCCAGAGGGGGCATGGACAAGTAAAAAGGTAAACTACTCATTTTTAAAGACTTTTGGTTGTGAAATCTTTGTCCACATTAATAAAGAAAATAGCAAAAAGTTGAGGCAAGATAAAATAAATGTACCTTTATTGGATATGGTGTCAATGATTTTGGTTATTTCTTATATGATCATGAAAATCACAAAATCATTAGGAGCATGGATCTCATATTCAATGAAAAGGTCTTGTATAAGGATCAGATATAGGAAAAGAAAAAGGAAAATGAAAACAAATAATATGCAATGCTTGATGACATCACAGAAAATGTAAAGGTGCGTGGAAATCATAATGATCAGCAGCCACAACAACAAAAACAGGCACCTCAAACACCTGAAAGTGGTGTTATAATATCTACTAGGATAAGTATACCCTCTGAACAATACTCTCATTCATTATATTATGTATTGTTGATTGATTTTGTGAATTGGAAAGATATGAAGAAGATAGAAACTAGGAAGAAGTGGGAACAATGCATGGAATAAGAGATGGAATACTTGATGTGGAAGCATACGTGAGACTTAGTCAAGTTTCCTACAGGTAAAACAAGATTGTAGAGTAAATGGGTTTATAGATTGAAGGAAGAATATAGAGGTAAACAAAGGTATAAGGCTAGACTTGTGGTGAAGGGGTTTGCACAAAAAAAAAGGTATATACTTTGATGAATTTTTTTCTCCTGTTGTTGACATGACTTTAATCAGAACTATTTGAAGTCCAGTGGTAGTAGAATATTTTCATCTTGATTAGCTAGATGTAAAGACAACCTTTCTACATGGGGATTTGGAGGAAGGAATATATATGCAGAAACCATAAGAGTATGAGGTAAAAGGGAAGGAGAAGTTAGTGTGAAAAATGAATAAGAGCTTGCATGGCTTAAAACAGGTTACAAGGCAGTGGTATCTAAAAGTTGATAGGGTTATGTCTAAACAAGGTATACTACATGTCACTATAAACATTATGTTTATCTTAAAAAGAAAAATGATCCACTATATTAGTTAAAATTGGCAACTAGGGCCAAACTCCATGTGGGTCATCTTATTCATGGCTAATAATATTTTTATTCGATTCCTCTCATCGAGAGGTGTAGGATTGATCTAAATATCATCCGATTCCGATAAGTATTTATGGAGATATGAATTTATTTTGATTATGGAATAATTATCAAGCTGACCAGCAACTCATGTAGGCTCAGAAGCCCAACAGTCACATCTATTCAATCATCAAAATTTGTGTATAAATACAAGAGGACTTTTCCTCATTTGCACTCACTCATCTCATCACATCTCTCTCTCTCTCTCTCTCTCTCCTGTGTAGAAAAGAGGCTCTTGTCCTACTATGCAGATAGAGACTCTTCTCTCAGACGTGTGGAAGGAAGACGTAGAATTTAGGGCTGCAACTGCAGGTCGGAAGTTTGACCAGTATTGACCATCAAACTCTCTCTCAGAACTATGTTGTAGGTTGAACTGACTCTCCTCTGAAGGCCACATTTTTTAGTTAAGGAATCAAGCTGATCCGACAGACGGTTTGCAAGATATTGTTTGCCCTAGTTTGACTAATCTACGGTTTGCTGCTGTTGATGTAAATCATATTTATGTACTATTTCTCTCTGCTGAATTATTGAAGATAAAGGAAGATTTGATCAAAGGGTTTCCCCACATTTGGGTTTGTCCCTGGCTAGCTGCCACATCTTGTGTCTCTTGTCTTGGCTTGTTTTCTGTTGATCGTTTAATGTTCTATCTGCACTTTACTTGATGTACATGTGATTGCTAATCTATGGATAATAATAAGAAAGATAAGTAAATTTCTCTAAGAATAGAACATACGATAACTTAACATCGTATCAGAGCTAAGGGGAAGACAAAGCCCGAGCAAGAGTAAGAGTAATCACCGAAGAGAAGAATGGCAAGGCTATCCTAAAAGAACTATGGGGTCCTCAACACTCTTCCCTACCAAAGACAAGCTTTGTGAGAAAGCTGACTATCATGGATGGAAGATGTCTCTAGATCTAACCTTAGAAGATCAAAGAGTGTTGGACCATGTGAGAGGCAATAATGTTGAGCCTCAATCAAATGCACCCACTTCTACCAGGAAGAAATAGAAAACTGGCGAACTCAAAAAAAAGAAGATCATTTAGGACTCTATCGACAAGTGCTTGGTGGCCTACATCTCCGACCTGAACACCTCCAAGGAAATCTACAATAGACTGGTGAGTTTATTTAAAGTTAATGATGCAAATCAAGTCTTGTTTCTTAGAAATAAGCTGAAGGAAATTAAGAAGGGCAAAGATGAGAGTATGCAAGCATACTTATTAAGAATCACCAAGATCAGGAACGATCTCCTATCTATTGGGGAGATTATTACTGATAGAGAAATGGAACTCACAACTCTTGGAGGATTACCATCTGAATGGTACATGTTTAGGACTACTCTTCTGAACAATAATGTAATTCCTGGTTTCGATGAATTAATGGCTAGATGCATTCAAGAAGAAACAAGGGTAGAAGAGCAAGAAATGCCCATGCGTAAAGGTCATCCTACTGCCTTTTCTTCTCATGCTAAGAAAATAAATAATTTCGGGACTAAATCAAAAAGAAAGGCTGGACCTAAGGGTGGAAGAAAAGGACAATGTTACATTTGCGATAAAGCAGTCATTATGCAAGGGAGTTCCTTGATAGAAGGGACTCACACCAGGACGATGATCAAAATCCCTCTCATGGCAATCAAAGGAATGGAAAATCAAATAGCAAAGGTAAAAGGAGTGTTGGAAATCAAGGAAGAGGACAACGATTTAAGAAGGCTAGAAATTCCAGGTATGAATCCAACACTATTGATAATAAGCAGGATGAATATTATCTACCAGCTGCTCTATCTACCTCTGCTCCTTCGGACTCAATGGGAATTTGGCTAATTGATAGTGGTGCCTCAAGACACTTCACTGGTTACAAAGAAGTTCTCCATAATATGATAGAGAAAGAAACTAACCTGGAAATTGTCCTTGGAGATAATATGAAATATCCCGTGAAAGGTGTAGGCAATGTCTCTCTTAAAATGAATCAAGGTAATACGATCCACTTACAGGATGTGTTATATGTACCTGACCTCAAAAGGAACCTGGTGTCCATCTCAGCAATGGAAGACAAAGGCTACAAGTTGACCTTTAGCGATGGCAAGGTACGTATATGGAAAAATAATGTTAAAAATGCCTTCACTCTTGTGTTTCAAGTTGATTCATTATATCAGGTCAGTGGAAGTCCGCTAGGTGTCATGTCTTGTGACACATCTCTTCAGTCCAAACTTTGGCATCAGAGGTTTGCCCACCTTCATTATAAATCTCTATTCGATGTAAGACAAATGGTAATAGGTATGCTTGAATTCCGAGTAGAGAAATAAGGTGTATGTTCAAGATGTGCCAAAGGAAAGCTCAAAAGGGGACCATTCCTCCCAAGCCAAAGCAAGACCTCCGATATATTAGAACTGGTTCACTCAGACATATCTGGTATGATGCCTGTGAACTCCTTGGGAGGATATTCATATTACCTTACTTTTATAGATGACTACTCTCAAAAGACTTGGATAGACTTCTTGAAAAAGACGGATGAAGTGTTCTCTTGGTTTCGACACTTCAAAGCCTTGATCGAGAATCAAGCTGAAAAGAAGATCAAGATCTTAAGGACTGATAATGGGACTGAATATGAATCTAACGAGTTTCATGACTTTTGTAAAGGGGCTAGCATCAAGAGGGAGACTACTACACCATATACTCCTGAACAAAATGGTGTGGCAGAAAGGAAGAATCGTATGATTGTGGAAGTTATCTGTGCCATACTTCATGATCAAAGACTTCTGAAGTTTCTATGGGCCGAAGCTGCAAACACCACTGTATATGTACAAAACCGATTCCCTCATCAAGCATTGGGTTCCAAGACTCCTGAAGAAATGTTCACCGGTAAGAAACCTGACATATCTCACTTTAGAATTTTTGGAAGACCTATATATTTTCGTGTGCCGAAAGAGAAAAGTAATAAATTGGGTGCATCTAGAAAGAAAGTAATCTTCGTGGGCTATGGTGAAAATACTAAGGGCTATAGAATATATGTAGTTGGTCAAAGGGAAGTCGTGATTACTTAGGATATCACCTTTAACGAAGATATGGCTCTTAGCAAGGTGGACAATCTTCCGACTTTGAGGAGCTCTCAAGAAGCCAACACCAGGGAACCGAAAGAAAAGGATGATGAAACAATGCCTGATGTGGAAGAACCCATGGATCCTATTGATCCACCTGAGACTTCCTCTTCTAGGAAGAGGCCCTTTTGGCTTAGGGAGCTACTCGATGATGCTGAACGACACATTGCACCCTGAGGAACCTTCCGTGAAAGCAAGAAACCCAACAGGTATCAGGGATACCTGACCATCATGAGCACGATCATACAAAATGAGCCTTCATCATTCTCAAATGCCATCAAGCATCAAGTATGGAAGGATGCTATGACCGAAGAATATGATTCTATTATGAAGAATGATGTTTGGGAAGTAGTTCCCAGACTCGAGGGCAAGACAATTACCACTTCTAAATGGCTTTACAAGTTAAAGCATGCAGCAGATGGAAGTACGGCAAAATATAAGGCTCGTTTTGCCGCTCGTGGCTTCTCCCAAAAGGAAGGTATAGAATATGACAAGATATTTGCACCTGTTGCCAGATATACCACCATCCGCTCGATCATAGACATTGTGGCTTCACAAGGATGGAACCTACATCAGATGGATGTCAAGACCATGTTCTTGCATGTTTCAATCAAAGAAGAGGTCTACATGGAGCAACCCAGAGGATTTGAGATTTATGATCGAAAATCTCATGGATGCAAGTTGAAGAAGGCTCTCTATGGGCTGAAGCAAGCACCCCGAGCATGGTATGAGAGGATCGATAGCTACTTGATGAAGCTGGGATTCACTAGGAGTGAGGCCGATCCTAACCTCTACTTTAAGGTTGAAGATGACAAACCTCTCATATTGGTGCTATATGTGGATGACCTCTTTCTAATAGGTGCAGACCCTCTCATTCACAAATGTAAGAGGGAGTTGGCTTCTGAATTTGAAATGAAGGACCTAGGACTGATGCACTATTTCCAAGGACTTGAAGTCTGGCAGAAGCCAAGGGAAAATTTCCTATCTCAAGTAGAATATGTGGTGAAAATATTGGAAAGATTCGGTATGGTACATTGCAAGCCTGTAACTACCTCGATGGAGCTTGACATCCAGAAGTTAAGCGGTAGTGCTGCTGGACCTCTTTTACGAAATGCTACCGAGTATCAGCAACTCGTTGGAGCATTAATGTTCTTAGTAAACTCCCATCCAGGTATATGCTTTGCAGTCAACAAATTAAGTCAACATATGGTTGAACCTCACCACATACATTGGATTGGTGCCAAGAATCTGTTAAGATATCTTCATGGCACAATTACATATGGGTTAAGATACACTGCCAAAGATGTGAGACTACTTGGATACACTGATGTTGATTGGGCAGGCAATGTGGTGGATCGTAAGAGCACTTCCTGGTGCTGTTTCTCCTTGGGATCTGCTTCGATATCTTGGATGAGCAGGAAGCAGAAGTCGGTGGCTTTGAGCACCGCTGAGGCAAAGGATATTGCTGCCAGCATGGCCTCTTGTGAGGCAGTCTGGTTGCAAAAGCTCTTCAGTGAGCTGTTTGGATTTACATTGGATACCACTTTGATCTTATGTGAAAACTAGAGTGGGATTTGTTTGTCAGAGAATCTCATATTTCATGATCACTCCAAAGCTATAGATATCAGGTACCACTATATTTGAGATATGGTGCAGCAGGGAGCTATAAGGCTCCAGCATATCGGTACAGATGAACAGGTCATCGGCATTCTAACAAAGCCCCTAGGAAAGGTCAAATTTTTGACTTTCCGAGAACGACTTGGTGTCATTCAGAAACCCTATGATGAGGGTCATGTATGATGTATGGAGCTCTTGTAGCTCCAGGGGGGTGAGAGGTACTTCTTGGAGTGACATATGACCACAGGGTAAAAGAATCAAAAATTTCCCTGTGACACCCCGTGGCGACTATGTAGCAGGATGATTAGTTCTCCTATGAGGTCTCGATGATGTGTTCTCCATGACAATTATGTAGCAGGATGATTAGTTCTCTTGTGAGGTCTAGATGACGTGTTCTCCATGATGATTATGTAGCAGGATGATTAGTTCTCCTGTGAGGTCTAGATGATATGTTCTCCATGACAATTATGTAGTAGGATGATTAGTTCTCCTGTGAGGTCTGGATGATGTGTTCTCCATGACAATTGTGTAGCAGGATGATTAGTTCTCCTGTGAGGATAGGATTGATTAGTTCTCCTGTGGAGGCATCCTACCCATGCAGTCTGGGACTCATGGGAAGTACCTCTCATCTCATCAATGAGCAGGGAAATGAGGATAGGGACCTTAGTAGTACCAATGGACGCATTGTTGTATCTACCATACTCCTTATGCCAGGATGACCTTCATTGATCTGGGATCAATGATACTAGTCTGGGACCAGTGATAGGAGTCGTACCCACTATGACACTGACTTCGGGTCGGTTGAGGACTAGGCTGGGACTAGTGGTACACACTCTGAGACTGATTTTAAGTCAGTGGAGGACAGTATGATACATCCTCGATCATTTCTTCCTCTTCATAATTCAGACAAAGCAGAGTAGAGAAAAAGAGAGCAGAGTAGATCAGAACAGGGTAGAACAAAACAGAGCAGACCAAGTAGAAAAGAGCAGAGAAGAGCAGGGGTCAAGCTGTATAGGGTAGTGCATTTAATGAATGAATAGTAGCGACCAACAGACGAATTGTAGATGGAGTTCTCCCTAGTTGAGAGGGAGTGTTAAAATTGGCAACTAGGGCCAAACTCCATGTGGGTCATCCTATTCATGCATGATAATATTTTTATTAGATTTCTCTCATCGATAGGTGTAGGATTGATCTAAAGATCATCCGATTCTGATAAGTATTTATGGAGATATGAATTTATTTTGATTATGGAAAAATTATCAAGCCAACTAGCAACTCATGTAGGCTCAGAAGCCCAACAGTCACATCTATTCAATCATCAATATTTGTGTATAAATAAAAGAGGAATTTTCCTCATTTTCACTCACTCATCTCATCACATCTCTCTCTCTCTCCTGCAGAAAAGAGGCTCTTCTCCTACTGCACAGAAAGAGACTCTTCTCTCACACATGTGGAAGGAAGACACAGAATTTAGGGCGGCAACTACAGATCGGAAGTTTGACCAGCGTTGACCATCAGACTCTCTCTAAGAACTACGTTGTAGGTGGAACTGACTCCTCTGAAGGCCGCATTTTTTGGTGAAGGAATCAAACTGATCCGATGGTTGGTTTGCAAGATATTGTCTGCCCTAGTTTGGCTGATCTAGGGTTTGCTACTATTGATTTAAATCAGATTTATTTACTATTTCTCTCTATTGAATTATTGAAGATAAAGGAAGATTTGATCAAAGGATTTCCCACATTGGGGTTTGTCCCTCGCTAGCCGCCACATCTTGTGTCTCTTGTCTTGGCTTGTTTTCTGTCGGTCATTTAACGTTCTATCTGCACTTTACTTCATGTACATGTGATTGCTAATCTATGGATAATAATAAGAAAGATAAGTAAATTGCTCTAAGCAGAGAAAATACCATAACTTAACAATATTATTATTGTATGTAGATGACATGCTTTTTGTATGGTTTAACATGTAGGAAATAAATGTCCTCAAAGGAAAATTGGCAAACTCATTTGCAATGAAGGATTTCAGTGTTGCAAAATAAATCCTTGGTATGAGAATAACTAGAGATAGGAAAAATCACAAATTAACATTGTCTCGGAGTGAGTACATAAAAAAGATGTTGGAAAGATTTGATATGCAAAATGAAAAATCAGTTAGCACACCTTTGGCTAACCATTTCAAACTAAGTAAGGATAGGAGTCCCAAGAATCAGGAAGAGATGGATTATATGTGTAAAGTTCCATATGCATCAACATTTGGAAGTTTAATGTATGCAATTGTATGCAGAAGGCATGATATTGCACATGCAGTGGGAGTTGTAAGTAGGTATATGAACAATCTAGGAAAAAATCATTACATGGTAGTAAAGTGGATTCTCATGTATCCGAGAGGTACCACAAATCAAGAATTATGCTTTGGTGGTTAAAAGATTGCTCTACAGGGATATGTTTATGCAAATATGGCAGGTGGTAGAGATAACCACCATCGGGTATGTGTTTACTATAGGTCGAACAACTGTCAGTTTGGTTTCAAAATTTGAAAACATTGTTGCACTTTCAACAATGGAAGTAGAGTATGTTGCTTCTACAAAGGACAGCAAAGAAATTATTTGGTTACAAATGTTTATGGATGAATTGGGCAAGAAGCAGGAGATGGGAAGGTTTTATAATGATAGCCAGAGTTCCATTAATTTTGCAAAGAACTCATCATTTCATTTCAAGACTAAAAATATAAAACTCAAGTACCATTTCATATGGTCAGTGTTGGAAGATGGACAATTAAAGTTGGAAAAGATACACACTAGCCAGAATTCTGCAGATATGTTAACAAAAATTGTAACCAGGGAGAAACTAAGATCCTGCTCAGTTTCAATTAATCTTCAAGTATGAGGTGAAGATGAGAAATAACCAGGTCGAAGTGGAGTCATTGTCCAACAAGTGAAGTAATGATGGATTTTATATAATCAGTCTCCAAGTGGGAGATTGTTAGGTGTGGAGCCTAATTATCTTCTTGATTGTTCAGAGGTTTTATGCTTCAGTTGTGTTGGATTCCAGTTCCTAATGGGGTGGTAACGCACACCATTTAATCATCGTAAGGGGGGCCACAGGGGGCGACGACTTCTCTAAGCCCCTCCTTGGCGAGGGTCCAGGGGATGGGCCTCTGAAGCTAAAAATATATGAAAATTTTGCTTTCAAAATATTTTAATGTCTTAGTCAATTTGGGTCATTCAATAGGCTGATGATTTGACGATAGAGCTTATGTTCATTTAGGGATTTTTTCCTTAGAGGGAAACCCTTGATTTATATAAGGGAATTGTATTGTGGCTATGTATGATTATTACGAGTGAAAAAGAGAGAGGAGACTGTGTGAGAGAAAAAAGGAACCTACAACGAATCTAATGTAGGTTGTATCTCTTCATTTTTATGGATAATATAAAAGGAATGGCTTATTGTTTCTCCATGGATGTAGCTGAAATTGGATGAACCACATATATCCATGTCTCTCTTGTTTTATAAATTTTTGTATGTTTTTTCGTAATATTTTGTGTATTTCATTGCTCTGTAAATTAATTTGTAACATATGAACTCTTAAATAAACATGGTTGATCATGGTTTATCGTGGTTTATTTTCATTTCAACACAATCTTTGTCACAATGCAATGTTGGACCATGGTTGACCATGATTGATTTTCATATCGAGGCAATTATTGTCACAATGCAAGTTTGGACCATGGTTGATTTTCATATTGAGACAATCTTTGTCACAATGTGACATAGGATCAGGGTTGATGATGGTCAAAAATGGTTGATCATGGTTGATTTTCATATTGAGACAATCTTTGTCACAATGTGACATTGGACAAAGGTTGACCATGATTGTAAACCAAAGGCATTTATATTAAACCCAAGGATTAATATTATAAACAATTTGAATAATACTATACCTTAGGAATATGAACCCTGATATTAATAAACCCAAGGAATTGATATTATAAACTAAAGGGAATAATAAAGATAAATGATTAACACTAAAACCAAAAGGGTTTATAAATCTAAGGGAGTAATATAAACCCAAGGGATTATTATTATAAAGATAATGTATATAAACCCTAAGATTAATATTAAAAACCCTAAAATAAACATGGTTAACCATTGTTGATTTTCATATTGTGATAATCTTTCTCACAATTCAACGTTAGACCATGGTTGACTATGATTGATTTTAATTTTGAGATAATATTTGTCACAATGAGATGTTGGACCATGGCTGATTTTCATATTGATACAATCTTTGTCATAATGTGATGTTGGAGAATGCTTGACCACGACCGATTTTCATATAGATAAAATCCTATGATAAACCCTACGATGAATATTATAAACCAACATATATGAACCCTTTGATAAATATTATAAACTATGAAAGAAACATGGCTGACCATGGTTGATTTACATACTGAGACAATCTTTGTCACAATATGATGTTGGACTATGGTTCACCATGGTTGACCATGATTGATTTTCATATTGAGAAAATCTTTGTCACGGTGTGATGTTGGACCATGGTTGATCATGATTTACTGTGATTAACTATGGTTGATTTTAATACTGAGACAATATCTATCACAATATGACATTGGACCATGGTTGACCATGATTGACCATTGTTGACGATGGTTGATGATGGTTGAACATGGTTGATTTTCATATTGAGACAATTTTTTCATAATGTCACATTGGACCATGGTTGATAAAATTATAGACCTAAGGGATTTATATTAAACCCAGGGATTAATATTATAAACCTTATGAATAACATTATACCCTAGGAATATGAACCCTTATATTAATAATCCCAAGGGATTGATATTATAAGCCCAAGGGTTTAATACTAAAAGCCCAATGGATTATAAACCCAAGGGAATAATGTTAAACCCAAGGAATTACTATTATAAGCCAAAGGTATATAGATATTAAGATAAATATTATAAACCTTGAAATAAGCATGGTGGAGGATGGTTTACCATGGTTGAACATGATTATAAACTGAAGGGATTTATATTAAACCCAAGGATAAATATTATAAGCCATATGAATAATATTATATCCTAAGAATATGAAGCCTTAGATTGATAAACCAAATGGATTGATATTATAAAACCTAAAATAAACATGGTTGAGCATGGTTTACCATGGTTGATTTTCATATTGAGATAATATTTATCACAATGTGACATAGGACCATAGTTGATGATGGTTGACAATGGTTAATCATGGTTGATTTTCATATTGAGACAACCTTTGGCATGATGTGACATTTCACCATGGTTGACCATGATTATAAACCCAATGAGTTTATATTACACCCTAGTATTTATATTATAAACACTATGAATAATATTATACCCCAATAGTCCCAGGGGGGCAACTCAATTGGTAATCTGAGATATGTGAAATCATTGAAACGTGAGAGATCTAGGTTCAAATCCCTCTTGTTGTGACCTGAGATATGGGGAGGAGGACAAATCGTAGCCCCCAGAGGTTTACTGGTAGTTACGTGCCAAACGAGATGTTGGGTTCCTCTAGGTCACAAAAATAAACTAAAGTATTATACCTTAGTAATATGAACCCTTAGATTAATAAACCCAAGGGATTGATGTTATAAACACGAGGGAATAATAAACCCAAGGGATTAATGCTAAAATCCCAAGGGATTATAAAACCTAGGTATATAAACCCTAAGATAATATTATAAACCCTAAAACAAATATGGTTGACCATGGTTGATTTTCATATTGACACAATATTTGTGAGAATGCAAAGTTGGACCATGGTTAACCATGAAAGAATTTCATATCGAGATAACCTTTGTCACAATGCGACATTGGACCATGGTTGACCATAGTTTATTTTCATATTGAGACAATCATTATTTCAATGCAATGTTGGACCATGCTTGACCATGATTGATTTTCATATAGAGAAAATCCTATGATAAAACCTAAGATAAATATTATAAACCAAAGTATATAAACCCTATGATAAATATTATAAATGATAAAATGATGATAATGATGATGATGGTGGTGGTTAACGTCCACTGAGACCAAATTGGTCTATCGGACCTGTAATTTCTTAATTTCTAATTGTCTGGCTCCTTGTCTTTCTTGGCGAGATTTGTGATGTAGCTTTCTTTTTCTTCTCTACGGTCTTCCAAATTTCTTTATCTTGCATCTCCTTCATCTCTTCTGGTTCTTGGGACATTGGTGTCTTAGCTTCGCGATCTATTGTGTTCGTACTTTTGGAGATAGTCGGAGAAGAAGTTTGGTCTAGGAGATCTCCTTTGCTGTTAAATGAAGATTTATTTTGCGCGTTATTCGAAACCACATAACTATCGATGCTTGAGGGGTTGTTGAGTTCACCTTTTTGTTGTTGGGCGGGGCTTTCCCTCTGCTTGTCTTGAGAGTTGTTTCTATCTTGCCCGATTTCTTGTAATTCAGAGTTTTCTCGAGAGTATTCTTCTTGGATGACAGTGTAGTGTTCTTTTTGTGCTCCTTCCCACCATGTAGATCTGTGGTGATTTTTTCTATCAGAATTTTTCTGGGAAGCTTTTGGGCAATTTTTGGCTAGATGTCTTGTCTCAAAGCAAGATCGACATCTGAAGAGGACACTTTCATAATCGAGTTTCTGGTTCCACACATAGTCTTTACTTGTTAGGTGTATTTCAGCTGGGAATCCGACGCTAAAGTCCATTTCCACACATATGCGTGCATACGTGGTTCTGACATATTCCTCTGTTTCTGGACACCTGCAGTAAAATTTCCCAATTGCATTTCCAATGGCTTCTAGCGAAGAGAAATTCCAGAGATGCAAGGGTAGGTTTGGCAATCTCACCCAAACTGGTGCTGAGGTTATGACTGTTGTTGAGGGATCGAATGATGGGTTCCATGGCCTCATGAATAGGCCTGATTTATCCCAAAACCAAGGGCCAGAATCTAGAATACATTGTCTGCTTTCACGGTTTTCAAAATATACTATAAAGAAACCCTTAGCACAGGGGTAGATATTAATTGCATCAGGAATTAGAGGCTTCCATACCTCCAAGATCCAACTGTGGAGAGCTATCAACCGCGGCCAAAAACCATTGAATCGGCATATTAGGGCACTTTCAGAGAACTTCAAAGCCTCATCTAGTGAAGCCTGGACCACTTGGACAATGGGAGCTGAGGCTTCACTGACGATATGGGCAAGAGCTTGCCCCCCAGACACAGACAGAGAGCCAACAGCTATTTTCGCGAAGCTGGGAGCCATCTAGAAAATATTCTCCTTAGCAAGCGAGGTAACTTCGACTCTACGGAATTATGGTTTGCCGTAGGGTTGAGGCATACACGAAGGTTCTTAACCCGTGAACGTTCTGGATCTCGGAGGTTGTGGCGAATCGATTCTGTTAAGGGCCGCAGATCTCGAGAGCCACAGAGCCGCAGATCTCAACAATGACGAGCCGCAGAGCATATAAAGAGCCGTAGATCGGCCAAAAATAAAAAGAAAATCAAGGCTGGGTCTGATGATGAAACTGTTCCCTTTATTCCATGTAACAGGCTCTTAGTGCGTTACCCTAGCCTTCGCCTTCGATACACTACCAGAAAAGTAAGAGCCACTCTATATCTCACTAGAGCCGCAGATCTATAGTCTTTGTTGTAGGTCTGGAGAGCTGCAGAGCCACAGATCTGGACGAGGACGAGCCGCAGAGCCTCTGGACGATGGAGTGGAGAGCTGCAGATGTTCTGGCGAATCGATTAGGTAAAGGCCTATTTTTGTTTCAGAGATTTTTCAAGATCCAATTCCCAAAAATTTTGAATTTCCAGAAAAATTGCGTAAGGCGCAGTCGTTTTGATATAATGGTGAGTATTTCATCCACTTTAATGCCCTTCCCGTGCTAGAATCAGAGCACCGGCTTATATTTATATACAAAAGCACCGACTCATAAATATTATACAAAAGCTAGAAACCTTTCGCACAGTAAAAACCCTTCGCACCAGAGAGACGAATCAGAAACTCTTCTTATCACAGAGATGAATCGGTTTACATAAGAAACTCTTCTTATGTAAATAAACATGGTTTACCATGGTTTATTTACATATTGAGACAATCTTTTTCACAATACGATGTTTGACCATGGCTCACCATGATTGACCATGGTTGACCATGGTTGATTTTCATATTCAAACAATATCTGTCACAATGTGACTTAGGATCATGCTTGACCATGATTATAGACGTAGGGCATTTATATTAAACCCAAGGATTAATATTATAAACCCTATGAATAATATTATACCCTAAGAATATGAACCCTTAGATTAATAAACCGAAGGGAATAAAAAACCCAAGGGATTATGAACCCAAGGGAATAATATTAAACCTAAGTGATTAATATTATAAGCCAAAGATATATAAACCTTAGGATAAATATTATAAACCTTAAAATAAACATGGTTGAGCATGGTTTTACATGGTTAATTTTCACATCATCAGAATCTTTGTCACAATTCAACGTTGGACCATGGTTGGAAATGATTGATTTTCATATTGAGATAATCTCTGTCACAATGCAATGTTGGGCCATGGGTGTTTCTTATATTGAGACAAGCTTTTTCACGATGTGATGTTGAACCATGATTGGCCATGATCATAAACCCAATGTATTTATATTAAACCATAGGATTAATATTATAAACACTGTGAATAATATTATATCCTAGAAATATAAACCCTTGGATTAATAAACACAAGGCAATGATATTATAAACATGCCTCAATTCTCAATGATGGATCTACTTTATACCATGTTAAAAAACAGGTGATGCCACCCACATTGCAAATTTATTTCTTAGAGAAATTGTGAGACTGCATGGGTTACCTAGGAGAATAGTCTTAGACCGTCACATCAAATTCATTGGGAATGTTTAGAGGAATTTATGGAAGAATATTGGGAAAACTATTTTGTATAAATCAACCTATCACCCTCAAACAAATGGAAAAATTGAAGCAGTTAACATAAGTTTAGGAAATATATTGAGGAGTTCTATAAATAAACACAAAAATAAATGGGACCATGTCATCCCTCAAGCTGAATTTTCCTAGTTCGAATCTCCTAAGAGGAGTACATGCATAAGTCCATTTCAAATTATATATGGAATGTACCCCATAGGAATTAATGAACTCAGGAAATTTAGAAAGGAGAAATTGAGAAGTGTTGATGTAGAGGAATTTGCCACAACAATGCAAGAATTACATGAATAGGTCAAAGGAAAACTTTAGGACAAAATCCATAAGTGAAATTAAAGAGTAGACCTTAAGAAAAGAGAAGTAAATTTGGAAGTCAGGGATATGGTGCTAGCTCATTTGAGAAAGGAACAATTTCCTAGAAATTAATATAATAAATTGACGTTCAAGAAGATATGATGTTGTAAGATTTTGAGAAAATTCTCAACCAATGCTTATGAAATTGAATTTCCACCTGATATTGGGATTTTGACCTATATTTAATATTTCAGACCTATATCCCTACATGGAAATTGGAGAAAAGGATGGAGAAAATCAAGAGAATAATCAGTAAAAGGACCAAATGCCTACAACCTAGAAGTTACAATTAGAAAAGATACTTGATCAAAAAGTATACAAGAGGATCAAGAAGAAAAACTATTATGAGTACTTAGTCAAATAGAAGGGTCTTCTTGTCCAAGATGCACTTTGGATGAGTGCAACATAGATTCATAAACATGGGAAAATAGTTGCAGACCTCATGGAAAAGAGTGTATGGAAACTTTTATTTTGATGGATTTTGATATAGGAGCATCGTGAAAACTTCTCCTCTTCCCCATGAGAAAAAATATATAATAATAAAAATTATTGTAAATATCCTTTATGAATATATGTGTTGCTTTCCTTATGTGTCATTTTCAGGACAAGTGTAACTAATTAGTTAGGGGCTCCTAGAAAGATACCTAGGTGTAGTTACAAGGGAGTCGTTTTTGGCAAGCGACCTCCCTTTCCCATTGCCAAATATTTCCCTTTTCCATTGTATATAAAACCATGTAACTTGTATCCTTCACATGTGGGGGCATGAGAAAGAGATTAAAAAAATAGGAATCACTCTGAGAATACCATCGAGGTCTTGAAATTTACTTATGAATAGAATTGAATTCATTCTTTATCCCTACCTTTATTTTCTCATTAGTGTTTGGATCATTCAACCCTTTAGAAATATCACCCGTTCAGTCATTTTTTAAAGCTGAATGTTATTTAACTATTCACAGCTGAGAAATTTTATTTAAATTTGTAGGCCTAATTGAATGCTCAATTAGATCAATTAATTGAGTTGCAGTGAACCCTTGCCTCTAGCCAAATGCTCCTGGATTCAATAAAATGGAAACGTATCAAATAATGGATGTGGGATCTAGCTTGGAGAGATTTGGTCCAGGCACACCCAGTCCTTGGTAATAACATGCATCATCAATTGATTTCGGCTACCGGATGAAGCCGAATATTTAAAGAAGGGATATCTAGACCTTTACCAAAGGCATTTATTAAAATATGATATAGACCCCAAACTAAGTCCTATATTCAGGGGTTGGGAAAATTTAGACTCGATGCCGTCCATATATGCACTGGCCAATTCCATGGTGGGGCTATTGGCATGAGGTAAGGAATACATATAAATTTTAATACTTAGAAGGAATATCTGACTTGATTTTGCATAGCCTTCTGACCCCAAACTAGTGAGGTGAAAGAAGAATAAATAAAGACATAAATAAAATGAAAAAAATAAAGAACCAAAATCTCTTTGGTGCATTTCATTGCATTTAAAATATGTTCAAATATTGAAATTAATATCTCTTAGTGTGTGTGTGTGTGTGTGTGTGTGTGTTTTTGTTTTCAAGCCTTACATTCAAAGTATCCCTTAATATATTAATATATAGTGGGTGAATATATGTCATGTTCAAGATGAAGATAAGTGATCATTTTTCCTTCCTAAGAGACCTCTTAGTGATGTTATAGATGGTGTTATGCCAGGTCTAAGTAACGGAGTCAATGTCAACCAATAAAAAAAAATAATAGAGAAGCACACCATAAATACTTGGGAAAATATGGATTGTATTAAATTACTTTTCTTCTTAGCTGAATAGACTATCACATATTATGTCTAATAAAAGATGAAAATATCCCCATCTCATGTTTGTATGAGTCAAAACTATTTTATGTAGGGGGCAACATTGTTATAGATATATGGATTTGAAATCCTCATTATACATTAATGAATCATAAGACATGATCATAAGCAATGACAATAATTGGGAGACTGGATTATGGAATGGAGGTGAGGAGCAAACTCCCATATATATCAATTAAAGTTGGGCTTAAGCTAGTTAATATGGGAAATGATTCACAAGGAGAGTCAATTGTCACAAGGGATTGTAATGAGGAGAGAAGCTAGAAACTATGATAGTTTGTTGTTCATGGAAATGATATAATCATATTGAAGAGTGGTTTGATATGTAGAGATGGGTTATAAGTAGGAGAAGTGTAGTTCATAAAAATCTTATAATCAATTGAAAGACAAAGTGATCTGGTTGAGATGAATCAAAAGTATGGGAGTTTTAGTTCGTGGAAATAACATAGTCAAAGTGATGAATGTGGTGATGTAGATGAGAAGGATCAAAATTATGGGGGTTTTATTTCGTGGAAATAACATAGTCAAAGTGATGAATGGGTGATGTGGATGAGATGGATAAAATAAAGGAGACAAACTAGTAGTGAAACCAAAGTGATGGATATGAGGTGAGAAATGTGTGTCCTAGAAATATAACATATCAAAGATAAATTTCCTACAACATAATTTATGGCTAAGTACCAAATAAAATAAGTGAATATGTTAGGATCATAACCAATTCCACTAATCGAGTCATTGAATTTATTAAAAGGAATAGTTCATTCAAACTAAAAATCCAATCTATGGTTTACTAGATCATGTAATATTGTAATTGTGGAAAATAAGTGCATTACATAAGTTGAATTTGTCTCCTAAACCAAGGTCCTCAATTTGAAGGTCATCCTTTATCTTATCACAGTGAAGGTGTTTCTAGGAATTTAGTCAATAAGATAAAGATGTGTGAGATCTGTAGAAAGATGTAAAATATTGGGCCACTATCTCTATGGATTATATAATTATGGATGTTGACTTGGAGAATAGAGAAGTGAAATGTTTTTTTTTTTCATGGGGGCATTCTTTTAATATGAAACCAAATTTATTTTGACTTGTCATCAAATAGAAGGATCATCCTAGATGAAATGAATAACCCATGAAAATCATGAAGGTGCCAAAACTGCAAACCTGAAAGTTAAGGATAAAATATGAGCATCATGAACCAAGCAAACACTTCACCATAACCATAAATACCTCCCAAGTTGTAAACATATTAAATCACTTGTCATTTTTAAAAACTAAAACCCAATAACATTCATGAATATAGGTTCAACCTATTTAAATTTTATATATATAGATAAAACTATATATGGTCATATAACCAACCAAACAAATTTCATTAGAATTAAAAATATACAAACCATTCCACTAAAATTAAGAATTCCACTTGATTTTATTATGACATCTTTAAATGCTAAAACCAATAATAGACTAAGCTAATTTGTAATTTTCATATATCTCTATGATAAAAGATAAATCTTATACCAAATTCTCTGTGTGTCAATTCAAACCTTTCCTGTGCCTTTTCAAACCTTTTCCTATGTCTTCTCTCAAACCTTACTAATTAGTAATCTAATCGATGGTAGACACCAAGGTCTCACGTATGAATGATTAGTTTTATCCAAAAATAAATAAATTAGTCAAGTAGAATTTGAGTTTCAGTTGACTTTTGCTAAAGCAATATGAAAAGGAAATATTCCATTCTTTTTATACCATGTCAAATGGTCAATATCTTATAAGTTTGGAGTCATGTGAAAGTTCGATAGATTGCAAATTCGATCAGGACTTAGGTTTGTTCATTGCTTGTGATCTAAATTTCCTTTACGGAACTTACCTATCCGGGTCTCAAGCTGCACACCTTAGAAAGTTTCTGAATTATTAGTTTTATCCAAAAAGAAATAAATTATTCAAGTAGAATTTGAGTTTCAATTGAGTTTTGCTAAAGCAATATAAAAATGAAATATGCCATTTTTTTATTTTATACCATGTCAAATGCTCAATGTCTTACAAGTTTGGTGTGATGTGAGAGTTGGATAGATTGCAAATTCGATCACTACTTAGGTTTGTTCACTGTTTGTGATCTAGAATTCCTTTAGGGGACTTATCGATCCGGGTCTCTTATGTGCATATGGAGCGCAAGCTGCACACCTTAGAAAGTTTCCGAGAGATGAGTGCAGGGTTTTTCCCAAATCAATTCCAGGAAACTTTATTTATAGGAGTATTGTTGTATTTCGGTTTATATTATATGCTTTATTAATGTACGTTGACAGACATATTATTTTATATTATCCAGGTCTTGCATTCTGGCCAATCTTTCTTATCGCGGCTATTATTGGAAATCAAGCGATGATATCTTCTATTTTTTCCATTTGTTGGAGGAATCCTTGTATTTTTATGGAATCTGTAATTTCTATCTTGGGGATCCTAGTTACTGGTTTGGAACGTTTACAAATACCTGTGGGTTTTTGGTGTAACTGAAAACCTCTTCATGGTATCAGAGACTATACCCAGGTTCAATTCCCCCGAGTTGCGTTTGAGGCGGGTGTTGGAAGAATCACTGCACCTCTATAAAATCCATAATTTCCACAAGGGATCCTAGTTACTGGTTTGAAACATTTACCAGCACCTATAAATCCTAATTACTGATTTGAAACGTTTACCAACATCTATAAGTTTTGGTGTAACGGAAAACCTCTTCACCATTTTAAAGCAAGCGATGCATCTAGAATGTTTCCAAATATTACACTTGTGGGAACTTCAGCTAACACTTCAGCTAAATATGCAGGCACGGCATACACTCCAGAAATCAACTACTCTCTAATGGTGGCATCCGTGCTTGTTACATTTGTTGCTGGATAATGCTTATGGATTGCACTCTTCAGCCTTGCGTGTAAAAAAATATTATATAAAATACAATAATCTGTTTTTTCCCTGAAGTATATAGTATATATGTGGGGAGATGCATGTATTGAGATGTTTGTATTTTAGAGTAAAATTTAAATTCAAATATCAATAATTATTATATAATTGGTAAAGATTTAAATTTTTTTAATTAAATTAATTAATTTGAAAAATATTGTATGAATATTACTTATGATTTTATGTTTTGGTATTTTGTAAATCATGATAGTGACTCTCGTTATTATAACAGAATCTATATACCATATAAAAAATTGTAAGCTAAATATTTATAGTTAAAAATATATATATATCCCGCCCTTTTCCTCTGGATTAACCATGCCGTGACACTATGAGAGCGAACACGTTCCAGATGGAAAATTCTTGGCACTAGTCCATGAGAAGGTTCGACTCTGTGAAATACCAACCCGCAACAATAGATTAATTTCAACATACAGAAAACCGGTTTAAGAGTTCGTTCTTGTAAACATTTGTTACTTTATTTATGTATTTCAAAACTGCGCATAATCCAGAAGATGGCAGTAACGTCGTAGCGGACTTTATCTAGAAACCCGGAGAGATTGTCAATAAAAAATACGACGGCTCCTTCTTTGGCCCGTGTTACCACTACTTCTATGAACCTTCTTTTCTTTTGACTGTAATGACATTTTTGGATGAACACAGTTGTATTAATGCTTATTCAGCAGCATGTATATTGGAATATGCAATATATGAACACTATGATTCCCTATTTTATTTTTTAAATTTTAATATTGAAAACTCTCATTACAAGGATTTATATTACAGTTTCATTCATTTTAAATTGTATGAGAAAATATAATTTACATGTGAAATATATATCCACATATATACACCGAGGTACATAATGTTTATCTTCAATTCCATTACCTGATTTGGATTCTTCGTGAACTTAGCATGATACTATAGAGTCATAGTATAGTTTCACAAACTTGTGGGCCTGAAGCCATAGACAAAGGAACCAAAATCTACATTAAATCGAAGAAATAATTACCATGGTATTCAAGTACCTCAAACGGAATATTGATATTGATTCGGAATATTGATATTGATATTGATATTGTTATTGATATTGATATCGATACAATTAACAATATTAATATTAATATTAATATAAATATAAATATTATTGTTAATATTAATATATTAATATCATTTTAATTTTAATATTAATATTAAAACTATAATGTAGTTATTCATATTAATATTAATATAATATTTTTTTGGTAGGTAAGCATTTTGGGGATTTGACCCAGTGACCTATCTCAAGTAGTGACCTATCTCAAGGAGTGCCTTAACAGTGCACCCATTCATTGTCAATCCAAAGCCTCATGGGTAGTATTAAGAATAATATTAATATTAACATTAATAATAATATTAACATTAATGTTAATAGGTTAGTATCAATATTAATATGGACTTATCTTTTAAAGCTGGTCGAACCAGAAGACTAGAGGGCCTAATCCCAAGGGCGTCAGGAGAATTGATCCTGATAAGCGAGATACTTAACAATGGGGACTCAACCAATTGAGCTAACCCTTGCGGTACTTAACAACGAGGACTCAACCAATTGAGGGCCTAATCCCAAGGGCGTCAGGAGAATTGATCTTGATAAGCGAGGTACTTAACAATGGGGACTCAACCAATTGAGCTAACCCTTGGGGTACTTAACAACGGGGACTCAACCAATTGAGCTAACCCTTGAAGCTTTTAATAGGTTAATAATATTATTAATACCAATATTATTATTAATATTATTATATATATTAGTATTAATGTTAATATTAATATTGGTAACACTATAGTATTAAGATTTATTGTTTAAATTATTTGCATATTTTCTCTAAAAAATTGTTATTTTTTAATCTTAATATTACTTGCTTTTTAGTATCAATAATGTTTATCTTTAACCTAATAAATAATATTAAATGTTAATTTTTATAATTTTTGCTTATTTTGAGCATGTTTACTATTCAACATTAACATCTTGAGATGTTTATTATCTTGAGCATGTTTATTGTTCAACATATTTAATGCTAATATTTGTTATTTTCGGTATGTTTATCTTGAACATTTTCACTATTCAACACATTTAATTCAACACATTTAATGTGAATATGTTTTATATCTTGAACATCTTTGTTATCTTGAGCATGTTTATTGTTCAACAAATTTATTCCTAATATATTGAATATTTTATCATATTTAATGCTAATATTCTTAATATTTTGAACATCTTTATTATCTTCAAAATGTTTTTCATTCGACGTATTTAATGCTAATATTTATGAGGCACATTTAACGTGTTTAATATTTTTGACATGATAATTAACTTATTTAACATGATAAATAATTTTCAACAATTTTATGATGATAAGTAATGTTTAACAACTTTATTATTTCTGTTTTGTATTCTTTACTAATTTAATTATATTAACGCTTTTTATTCTTCATTATATAATGGGAAATATCTATTTTGGTTCTCTGCAAACTTTTCATTTTCTGTTTTGTATTCTTTACTAATTTAATTATATTAACGCTTTTTATTCTTCATTATATAATGGGAAATATCTATTTTGGTTCTCTGGAAACTTTTCATTTTCCTACGGATCAAGGCATTTGGAAGTTTTTACAATTTGAGATTATTGAGATAATATTTATTCGGTTTCATTATCAATTATAACAAGATTTTGAATGGTCTGTAAACATTGGAACATTGTTTTGAAAAATCCTCTTTTCCTCTCTCGTTACAGTTGATGAGCCATTAAAGAATTTGTGTTTCTCACTCCACTAGTTCATACTAATTATAGTTGTTTTATTAGATCCTACTTTGATAAAGGCCACATATTTTCTTTCCTCTTTCCTTTTATTGATTCACAATACATAATTCAATGTATAATTGGATAAATAATTATGTTCTTTGTCCTTACAAACTTTTTTCCATTCAAAGAATTATTTTCTAATGAATCTTTTTACAAATACCTTTATAAATTGTGGGTATTTTTCTCTTAGAGAGGGGATTATTTTCTTTATTAGAAAGAGTAATTTCATGAAAATATGATTGGGTTGTGCTAAAACGTATTTACAAAAACATTTAATTACATTTTTTTATTTTCAGTAGAATTAATATTTTTTGGAAGATGAAAAATACTTCTTTATGGTAGCACAAATCCTGGTAAAGAGGACATATTGTATAAAGGAAAAGTTTATTGTTTGTATTTAGATAAAAAATATGATGACTATCCTCCATATGGGTACTTATCTATTGGTTGGATTGTATAAAAAAATTATGGGGTTATTCATTTGTTCCTATCACTCACAAATGATATATGTCATTGGAATTATGCAATCAAAAACTTAATTTCATCACCAATAATAATTACGCCTCTGTTTGGTTGTTTGAAGAAGCTGAAAATTTACAATTTGGCCAACCTTGCAATGAACAAAGCCTAAAGTATTTTGAGGATGATTGGGGAATGAGATGGAAGTAGTTGGATGCTATTTATGAAAACATTAGTAATAAATTCCGTGGCTACCTTCCATTTCGTACAGTTGAAGGAAAAGTACTTATGTTTAGATACGTGTAGGTTCCATATAAGCTATATGATTTTTTGAATGGATTTTGAGCACAAACAATTGCTAATAATATCTTTATCTTAGAGAAATTTAGGTTCATGTGTTATTGCCTGAACATTGCAATGCTCTTATTGAAATTAGAAATGTATTCCCACACATTAAAAACACAGATTCTATTGCTTCAAAATATTTGTTCTTACACATTTTCGAACATGTTAATTTTGTTACATCTTCTTTAGAATATATTGATGGTCGTCATACAAATATGGATTGTATAATAGAAAACATAGTCACATCAATTTGTAAAATATTTGTTGAAAATAATTACTTGCATTATTATACTATTTGGTAGATGGAATAATACATTTATGTTTCATTATCTGTTACACCATTCTAATGCACTTTGTTGTACATATGTCTATATATTCAAATATTCAAAAACTGATTATATATATCTATATATATCTATATCTATATATATATATATATATAGATATAGAACTAATTCTAATTCTAGAGTTTAAATATTTTAAGGATTAAAATTTACATGTCTATTTTTATATATAGATTACTAATTCGAAAGTTTAAATGTTTTTTAAACTTATAAAGGGTTAAAATTTATATGTTTATTTAAAAAAAAAAATTATTAGTAATTTTTTTGTACAAATGTCCAATAAAGGAATAAGCATATAAAGTTTGTAACGAACTCACTTCTTTTGAGAGATCGAATGAATATTGATGTTGGGAATCAACAAAATAAAAATGTAATAAATGAGCAAATAAAACTTGCATATAAGAAAGAAAAGAAAACTTCAATAAATCTTCATAGTCAAGAACCTAGTAACCATAAGTATCAAATATTGAGTAATATGATGCAAAGAAAATTTCCTATGAATGTTCTTTTCCTTGGATATTGTGCATCTCCAAAATTTTCTATTATTCCAATGTCTCCTCACAAATAGCATTGTTGGGGAACATTGTGTTTACAAACCACAACCCTCGGTCTTCTACAAATGATGGAAGGCATGCAACTATGGAAGACATAGGCAATGATGACATTCAACAATTAGGAACATCTAATTTTATTGGTGAAATTAATATGCTTGTTAAAATGGTTAACAATTTACAACATTTTGTTGCCAACATGGGATCTACCATTCCTCTGCCTCACTATATAGACAATATAGTCCCTCCTATAGAATATGTCCATACTATTCCTCTTGAAACAACACAAGTGCTTCAAGTATTTTTATTTCATAAGCTTTGTACATTTCAATATATTATATTTATTATTTCACCTATGATTTATTTTCTCCTTATTTGTAGATAAATATTCTAATGAATATTGTTGGAGAAATAAATTCACGCTATCAACCAAGACAACCTTTTTACCTTCCTCAAGTTGAACCTAGAGCATTGAAATTGAAATAAAATGTAAATGTTTTATGTTTCTAATTTACTCTTTATTTTTACAAATAAACTTCTCATTTTTTGCATGCCTCATTTTAGCATTAACATTTCAATTTTTCTGTAAGAAAAACATGATAGGATGTAACCAATTTATAATAATATAATACCATCATTTTATCGGAATAAATGTTCAAAGTAATGGTCCCATTCAAAAATATTCTTCACATCATACCCAACCTAGAGTTTCCATTGAAAGATAAAATGAAAGTACTTCTCTTCATTTTGGTGGAGACATGATTGATGTTCACAAAAACTTCCAGTCCAGGATTGATGTCCTCTCCATTATCCAAATGTGCCAAGTATGTAATTAATATTATCCTATTATACATGTTTTTATATGGCCTGAAGGAAGTATTTGTAAAATATGTGAGAATGAGGGAGGTACCCACAATTTCTCTAGTTTCAATAACATGGATCCTCGTGAAAAACCTTGTGTTATAAGAGTTTTTACTCAAGTTGAAGAGATTCTAATGACACAGGTTAATTTGATATTTTAAGTGACACATGCTTTTTGTGGGAAATATAGATATAGTGGTCACACAATTATCTTTCCACAATATATATTTGTGATTCTGAAGAAGCTTATATGATGTGTTGAACAACTTAACCTCCTAATTGTGAGGAGATGTGGCATCTACTCCAAATATTATGAATGTTATGTTAAAAGAGAATGGGTGGTGGATGCATTGATTTACAAAATTCATACGCATAAATATTGTAGGGATGCCGAAATTGACATGGATTTAGTTGTTGCACTCCCACAAAGACCAACTGATCTGTCTACCAGAGTACAATTTGTTGATTTTTACATTGATGAAATATAGAGTAGTGAGTAGCCATTGAAATCTTGGACCCTAATTGTTTGCACTCTCATCCATCATCTTTTATTTCTCACCTACCCAATGAATAGAGGGAAGTGGATCAAATAAAAATATTTATTGAAAATGCAGATTCTACACCTAATTAGCCATTGGATTTTCTATATTTTGGTTCCTCTCTCATTAATTATAGAATGTTGATAGGTTATTAGACATGGATTTCCCCACTCTATTTCCTACTAGTGATGTTGATTGGTTGCATCCACATATTTGTAATGGTGGAATGCATAAATATGGTTTACATCTACTTAGATATTTTAACCAAATATTTGGAAGCCATACTTCATTTCGATATTTCTTGTTGAACATGATTATGTTTCATCATAGCTAAGGAACAACTTCCTTCCTTGTGAAAAGGAATATTCATGAAAATGCACCTACAATATTCAAGACTTGTATCCGCAACTCAATTATTTACCTAACAGTAAGTTAGCTGAGAAATTAAGTTTTGTTCTTCTCTTAGGGTTACAAGGTCCTATTGGAAAAAGTGTCATACTAAACTCATTTACATGATTACCCAATTGGGTTTCCCAACTTTTATTTTTACTTTAAATACAACTAACACAAAATGTTGTGTCTTAGCTAATATGATACCTTCAAACACACATCCTCATCCATAAAATCAACATGCGAAAGAAAAATGAAAATGTTATTCAGTATCCCCATATATTTTCCATGTATATGCACCAAAGATTCAATATATTTTGTGAATTAGTGTTTCAAAAATATCTTGGAGTTAAATACTTCTGGTACAGGTTCGTCTTTGTTCATTTTTTTCCATGATTTATGGATTTGACACACTTTTGTGTTATGTTGATTTCTTTCTATATCTTGACTATATATTCATTTTGATTTGGTATGAGTAGAAACATAGAGGTTCAACCCACATCCATGATTTCCTATGGTTGCCAGGTGCTCCTAACATGGAAACATTGGACTTATCTAACCCTTACAATGTGCATGTTGCTCAAACTTTCTTTGACAAATATGTAATAAGTTGGAGTCCACGTGACCTCTATCACTGAAACATAATTTTTCCTTGAATCTTGAATAATGATCCCTTCAAAGGATACGTGAACATGTCAGTGAGACTAGTCGCTCGATTATGTCATAGTTCTCATAATTTTCAAATGACGTGAATAATTTTTAATAATTTCAATACATTTCAATAACTTTTAATGCTATTCAAGGATAGTCACCCTTTTATAGATTTCAACTTATTTTTCTTCATGAGAATGATTTTATATTTTGTATTTCTTTCTAAATAATTTTCACAACCACATTTACTAATGTCGTTCAAATACATATTCGTGTAAAATTTGCACACTTTTAAATATTGGGAGAAAAAAGTCAGAAGTTAATATTTTTATATTTCCAACCCAATTTAAAAGGAAGGAAAAAATAATATTGTATTTTCTAAATTTAGGCTTCTGTGATCCATAATGAATTACGAAAAAGTCTTTCGGTAGAAATCACATAGCAGAAATTTTTTTTGGCTGACGCGTTTCGAACCAACTAGTGTGGTTTATCATCAGGACTAGATGAAAAGGCAGACCATGACAACAACTCAAAATAGATAGCAATGTGGAGACAATAATTTCAAATAATGGCTATATTTGAAAAATAATATTTAAGTTATGATATTAACAAATATTATTAAGTAACAACTATATTAAACGGTTAGTTTTTGAAAAATAATATTTAAATTAATATATTAAAATCAAATATTATTAAAAATTCTATTAATCAGAAATAATCGAAAAATATAACTAACAAGAATAAAAAAATCAAAGTCATAGTATCTAAATTATGATATTAATTTCTTAAAAACAAATATTATTAAGTAACAGTTATATTAAATGACTAGTTTTTGAAAAATAGTATTTAACATAATTTATTAAAATCAAGTATTATTAAAATAGATAAATTTATTAATGTGAAATGATTGAAAAATATAAAAGAATAAATAAAATCAAAGTCAATATATTTAGATTATGATATTAATTTCTTAATTTATTAAAAACAAATATTATTAAGAAATGGCTATATTAAATGAGTAGATTTTGAAAAATAATGTTTAAATTAATTTATTAAAATCAAATATTATTAAAAAAATCGAATAATGGGAAATAATCGAAAAATATAACTAACAAGAAAAAAACCAAAGTCAAACTCCAAACAAGGAGGGAAGTAAAAAATTATAAAAAGGGGTCAAGACCCCAATCGAGACAAGATCATATAACAAATAAAAATAATTAATGGAAAATAAATAAAATAAAACAAAAATATACACAAGTATATATATATATATATATATATATATATACTACTTTTAGTATTTTTGTTATTTGTTTAATGGGCCTCAACCTTGTATTTTATTGTTCAATATATATATATATATATATATATATATATATATATATATATATATATATATATATTCAACAATAAAATACAAGGTTCAGGCCCATTAAACAAACAAGAAAAACACTAAAAGGAGTTAAGATGAATAAAATACTTAAGAAAACATGAAGTATCAAGATTATAAACTCTAATGAAGAATAAACCAACAACAAATACTATAAAAAGGATACCAATACCTAAATAGATAAATAAACAAACAAAAAAAACCTAAAAAACTAGGAGGACACGACACAGGTCCAACTTCTACAAATAATCTAGCCATCATCTCTATTCAAATTATTGGGCCTTTTTTCGATTTCTATGGCATCCCTCAATTTACAATGATGGAAATGACTAACCCTAACAATGACTTGAACCTCCTCAATGCAGATGTGATGCTTAGAGCTATCTGCAAGCTCTGCTAAAGCAGAGGAGTGGGTCTTGTCATGCTTGATGTCAATGACATGTTCACGAATCCTTTGATTAATCGAGCGACTAGTCTCACTGATGTAGGGAGACCCACAAGAGCATGGGATGACGTAAACACCCTTCATATTATTGGGGTCCACTGTGTCTTTTACAGATCTAAGGGAGCTTTGGATGGTATTTAAAGGCCTAAAGGTTGAAACCATCCTATGTTTCCTTAGGATCTTTGCAATCTTGTCAGTGGTTCCTTGGATACAAGGAAGATGAATACCTGAAAATCGATCCTTGGTATCTTTCTAAGCCCTATGACCTTTTTGAGCTTTGAGAAAAGCCTTAGTACATTGGTGTTTACTATACCCATTATGAAAGAAAACACTTAGGAGATGTGCTTTCGCTTCATTGAGATGGTTGTCATCAGAAACTCTTAAATCTCTAGTCGCTAAGGTGTTGAGAACACCAAGATTTTTGAGTTGGGAAATGATGATAATTAGCATGAAGATATTGTTTCGTGTGAGTTTTCTTACGAAATGCCTGGTGAGAAAAAGAGTCATCATCATTCCTTGAGAGAAGGATGTCAAGGAATGGAAGACTACCATTACTTTCAAATTCCATGGTGAACTTTATGGAACTAGATTGATTATTAAGATGGAGGAAAAACAATGACAACTCATCTTTACCATGGGACCAGATGACACAAGTGTTATCCACAAACCTCTTCCACATTTTAGGTAGAAGAAGAGAAGAATATGAAGGGTGTTTACGTTATCCCATGCTCTTATGCTACTCCCTACATTGGTGAGACGGGTCATTCGATTAATCAAAGGATTCGTGAAAATTTCATTAACATCAAACATGGAAAAACTCGCTCTTGTGTTTTGGTAGAGCATGCAGATAAATCTAAGCATCACATCTACATTGAGGAGGCCCAAGTCATTGCTAGGGTTAGTCATTTCCATCATTGTAAATTGAGGGAGGCCCTAGAAATTGAAAAAATACCCAATAATTTGAATAGAGACGATGGCTAGATTATTAGTAGAAGTTGGATCCCTATCTTGTTCTCCTAGTTTTTTAGCTTTATTTTTTGGCTTATTTTTCCTATTTAGTTATCTGTGTAGGTATTGGTGTCATTTTTATAGTATTCATTGTTGTTCTATTCTTCATTAGAGTTTATATTCTCGATCCTTCTTGTTTTCTTAAGTATTTTATTCGTTCTTAACTCCTTTTAGTATTTTTGTTATTTGTTTAATCGACCTCAACCTTGTATTTTATTGTTGAATGCGTATATATATAATTGTGTATATATTTGTTTTATTTTATTTATTTTCCATTAATTATTTTTATTTTATTTTATTTCCATTAATTATTTTTATTTGTTATATGATCTTGTCTTGATTAGGGTCTTGACTCCTTTTTATAATTTTTTACTTCCCTCCTTGTTTGGAGTTTGACTTTGATTTTTTTTTTCTTGTTAGTTATATTTTTCGATTATTTCCCATTAATATTTTTTTTTTAATAATATTTGATCTTAATAAATTAATTTAAGCATTATTTTTCAAAAACTAATCATTTAATATAGTTTTTTTCTCAATAATATTTATTTTTAATAAATCAATATCATAATTTAAATATTATTGAATTTTATTTTATTTATTTATTCTGGTTATATTTTTTGATTATTTCCTACTAATAATTCTTTTAATACTGTTTGATTTTAATAAATTATTTTAAAGATTATTTTTCAAAAACTAGCCATTTAATATAGTTGTTACTTAATAATATTTGTTTTTAATAAATTAGTATCATAATTTAAATTTCCCATTAATAATATTTTTAATAATATTTGATTTTAATTAATTAATTTAAATATTATCTTTTAAAAACTAGCCATTTAATATAGTTGTTAATTAAAAATATTTGTTAATATCTTAATTTAAATATTAGTTTTCAAAAATAACTATTATTTGAAATTATGATCTCTACATTTCTCTTTATTTAAGCTGTTGCCATGGTCTGCCTCTTCATTTGGTCTTGATGATGAAACACACTGGTTAGTTCGAAACATGTGGGCCAAAAAAATTATGTTCTGTGATTTTTAACAAAAAACTTTTTGTAATATTGTATTTATATATAAATTATATTGATATTTGTATTCTCAATTTATTTGAATTATTTCATATATATATATATAAACTAATTTTATTTATTTATTTTTTCATTGACAAATAGTTATGGACAATTAAAATCAATCAGAATGTATGTTAATACTCCATGCAATCACTGCAAATGAAAATTCTTTTAGGTAGATACAAAATAATATTTATATAAGAAATAAAAATCCTACCCACCTTTTTAATGATCATTGGTAGCGTTTAGCTGAGACGAAATGAATCATCAAATATTTACTACATGTTTTTGATAGAGAAGCCGGTAAAGAAATGAGAAGAGAATGGGTACAAAGGCAAATGGGCCATGCATATAAAATTGTTATTAATATTGATATTAATTGATGTTTTTGGTGTAGAATTCGTTAGGCAATGTTTTGCATGGAAATAAGCATTACAATTTTATTTTTGGAAATTGTATTTAATAATATAAAAACACAAATATTTTTTAAACTAAAATTTTCATTTTGTTTTTCATTTTTTACAATATAGATCGTATCATGTTTATATGATTATGTCAAAATTAAAATATAAATGTCACTCATATTTTTATGGTTTTATTTTTATTAACTTCCATTCCTATGAATTGACTTCTATATATTCTTTTAATTTATAACCTTATGGTTCAGTTACAGTAAATTGATGTGTTAATTCCATATATGGTTATGTCATATTTGTATTATGAATACTAATATGTAAAGGGACCATATTTGAATGTCTGGAAAGAAAGAATAGATGTATTTATATGATTCATTAATTGCATTAAATCTATGATTATATAATTTTACATTGAAATTGTTACAGTAATGATATATACGTATTTAATAGAAAAAATCAACATTATTACCATTTCAATAATAAATTTATTAAGTTAACTAATTAATAAAAAATATTATATAATAATATTCTGTGATAGAATATTTAAATTTCATGTTAATCAGATTTACAAAATCTTCGATGAGTTAGAGTTAAAATAATTTACATTTTTCCATTGTAAATTTTAAATAAATATTTAATAAGTAAAACAATATAAGAGTATTTTGGTACATTTATATAATTTTATAAATTTAGGTTGATAATAAAGTTAATAGTAATAAGTTTGTATGGTTAAGTTTTAATAAAGCCGTGAAATGTTTTGATAAACAATGTTGATAAATGAGAGACATGTATTTGTTATTAGAAAATTTATTTTATATATATTATTTTTTTATATTGGTTTTTAGATAGAAACATTACTATTTTTTTCATGAAATAAATTATGAAGTTCAATCACATTATAGAGTTAAATATTTAATAAACATTAACAAATTATATAAGCTTCATGTTGAAATAATGGAAACTAAGATAAGTAAAAAAATGGTTTTTTAACTATTTATAAATAATTAGAAATGTAGATACTTAAACAATAAAGATAAAAATTGGTATTTGAGATTGAAATGTGACAAATAAAAATTGATATCATAATGTAACAGTAAAAACATTGACATTATAAAGTGACACATAAAACTTGATGTGACATTATAAAGTGACACACAAAACTTGATGTTGCTACCTGTCATATATAAATTTATGTCACAGTGTGAAAAAATCAAACTAAAAATGTTGATAACCATATTTACTAATGTAACAAAAAAAATGTATGCCTTATAATGTGAGGAAAAGCAGTTGACGTCGATATGTGACAAAGATATATCAACTGGGTTGCACGGGTACCTGCACCTGGGGGTGGGGTTCTCAAACCCGTCCTAGGTTCCCGCACCCAAGTACCGGATTCGGGTACGGGTTCTTCCCAGACGAACCCAGAAGAACCAGGTTCTTCAAAAAAAAAAAATGGGTTCTTTTCCTTTAACGGGTTCTTGAGTTCTTCAGGTTCTTTGGGTTCTTCATAAAAAAATTATATTAAAAATTTAATTTTCAAATAATTTTTTTTTATTGGAATTTAAAAAATAACTTATAACAAAGGTAAACTTAAAAAACCCTAAATCTTTAAGACTTTAACTCTTTACACAAGAAAATATTTGATAGACTGATACCGTGATACGTGATTATTCTTGGCAGTAGAGCACCGCGACATACCAAAAGAACAAACACCGTGATCACTGATTTGAGGCTTGAGCCGTCCCTATTTACCATTTCCGACGGCAGTGGGTAGCTTCAACGGCAGTGGGCATCTTCAGCAGCAATGGGTAGCTTCAGCGGCAGTGAACAGAGCAGTGGTATTTACAAGTTTTCCTTTTCAATTTTATTATTCCATTAAAAAGTTTAGCAGTCACTACTGCAATATCCCTAATGCCATAGGTGTTCGTGATTACTTAAAAGTTTAAAACCAAAAACCTAGGCCTGTAGACCCATGTTCTCTGTTCCGACGATGAGCTTTGTGGAATGGAACGTAGCCACCATCTAATTTGTAAGGCTCCTTGGAGCATATTACCAAGTTTAATTGCAATGTTTTCCATCGACACGTAACATTGAGCTGGCAAAACATATAATAAATAATTCCCTTCTCTATACCGATGAACATTCAATTGTAACAACTCAATTTAAAAGATAAATATGTCACTTATGTCGAAAACATAGAATATATGCCATAAACGAATGATATCATTTTTGGAGTCATTGATGGTCTGGATTGTCCTTCAGAGATGGTTGTAAGGTCTTTTGAATGTTTCTCAAGGAAATTTTCTGCCATCATTTCCAAAGATTACAGTTTCCAAAGACTATCTTTGTTCACATGCCTTAGCATTGCTCTGTGGGCATGACGTGTTGCTCAAGGGTAATGAATCATTTTAAAAATTTATCAACAGTGATAAGTTTTTCAAAACTTATGAGCGACACAGTATTCTGAAATCATATATGATTATGATATCTCAATATTATAAAAGGAACATTATGGGTGTACAATCCCACAAGCAGAATATCATATCATATTGCCTGTAGCTTTGTGGAAATATTTAATAAGGTGATGACCATAGTTGGAAAAAAAGGGGTAGCTGTTTGCACATTCATGAGTCCCTTCCTACCGTAGGAGACTCTTATGATCAGTCTCTCCATCTATAAAAACAATTTCAAAACTTATGCCCAAGGTTTGTTAGAGTCTCAAATATAAATTAAGAATCTCCTGTATTTGTGGGTCTTCAATGCCTTTAATATTATATGGCATCGAAACCAGAATTGGAAAAGAGACCTCTTACTCTGTCATTTGGGCCTGCAGATTCTTGTAAATCAATTTGGAATGAATTTATGAAACATTCATTCCCGAGCCAATTAAGTTAATAACCATCAAATTATAAACTGTAAATGCACACATACAGGTTCAGACATTTTCGGTCAAATAGAAAGTAGGATTGAGACCAGCCATAAGCTGTAATCAGCTGATGCTGTTAAATGGCAAAGGGCTATTTTTGACAATGGCTAAATTAAGTATCAAAATCTGCCAATTTCTCACAGCATTCTGATAACATCATGTTAAGATTAAAACTAGGAAAATATTCCTAAATGAATAAGAGTGTTTTGTGGAAGCGTAAGGCTGCCACTGTTTTTGGGATTGCTTTACCACAGAACACACCATGCATGGGGCTGGTGGATGATTAGACATCAAGAAAATTCTAGACCATTATCAGGTTGAGAAGAATCTGCTATGAAAGAATTGTGTTTTTATATGGGGAGACTAAACATTCAAAGCAAAGTTACAAGCTCAAGCTCCAGCCAGAATGAGCAATTTCAATAAGGAGAGAAGCTGTCTTGAAATTAAAGCAGGAGGCAGAAATGCTAACACTCCTTAGCTGTGTAGGAGGAAGGGTCTGTACAACCACAGCCTGATTCATTGATAGGCATCCTTGCAAATGAACCTAAGCTGCATAGTTATTTTAAAGCCTGTGTGTGACAAAATCTGTCCCAAGTTTCAACTTTCACCCAAATAGCTGAGTCTAGCATTTATCCTAGTATGTATTTTGAATTTTCAGTTTTAGTAGTAGCCTTGAGCTCTCTCACATAGCTGTCATAGTGTCATGGTTACACGGAAAAGATTCAAAAGAATGTTATGCTGTCATAAAATATAGCTTAGTCTCTCATTAATATTTATTATTAACATCTATTAACATAACTTTTACTTTGAATTTTGTTAAACAAATTCAAATTGTCTTCCAAAATTTGCAAAATAAAAAATGTCTTCAACAAGTCCACAATATCCACTTTGGAAATATGTGGATAGGCAAAAACATCCAAAAAGTGTTGGGGGACAGCAACAATAAAATGCACTTTATGTCAGCTTGAATGGAAAGGGAGCTATACCAGAGTTAAAGCTCATTTTATGAAGATACCAAGGAAGGGTGTTGATGCTTGCACTGGAGACCCAAATGATCCCACTAGACTCCCTAGTGCACAAAGAGAGCAACAAAAGGCTGATGGTAAGGCAAGCAAAGAGATCTCTAGGCCATCTCACAATGTGACTGAAAATGATGATTCAAATGAAGAAGAATTACCATTTGATGATGAAGTTGAAGTTGGTGATGAGCATGTGTCAGTGTCATCTAGAGCATCAAAAATCACTACCAGTCAAACACGCAAGAAGCCTAAACTTGGTGGCCTTTATGACATGTTTGATGTGAAAGGTAGGGAGGGTGTTGATCTTGCAATAGCAAGATTTTTTCTTGCATGTGGCATTCCCTTTAATGCAGCTCGTTCCCCCTATTTTGAGCAAATGGTTCGTGCTATCAATGATGGACCTCAAGGGTATAAAGCTCCTGGTTATGAAAAGCTTCGAACTGTATTGGTGGACAAGGAGAAAGCCCATCTTGAGAAGGAAATGGCACCCTTGAAGGCATCTTGGAGTGTAGATGGATGCTCCATTGTCATGGATGGATGGACTGATTGTAGGAATCGTCCATTAATAAACATCATTGTCTCTTCCATGTCTGGGCCTTATTTTCTCAGGGCCATTGATTGTTCTGGTCAAGAAAAGAACACTATGTTCTTAAAAGACCAATTATGTGATGCCATTGCAGAGGTGGGGCCATCCAATGTTGTTCAAGTTATTACTGATGCAGCTCTAGTGTGCAAAGCAGCAGGAGCAATGGTTCAGAAGGAGTACAAGTAAGTGACAAGTTTCAACTTTCAAGTTTGATTTATCTTATATTTAAATTACATAAATGATAAATTACATTTTTAAATTTTTTAACTTTAGTCCTTGATTTATTAATATTTTAATTTTGTCCTTGATGTACCCAGGCATATTTTTTGGACACCATGTGCTGTGCATGCTATGAATAATGCATTGAAGGACATTGGCAAAATTGAATGGATTCAAGCATTAATTGAAAATGGCCGCAAAATTCAAATGTTTATATGCAACCATCATCAGTCACAAGCCATTTACCACAAGCATGCAAAAATGGAGCTTCTTAAACCAGCAGATACCAGATTCGCAACTTACTACATTTTACTTAGGCGGCTTGTGGAGATGAAGGAGGCTTTATCTGCCACAGTCGTCAGTGACATGTGGGAACAGTGGAGGTTATCTACCTCAGATGCAGCTTTGGAGGTGAAGAGGTTGATTTTGAATGATAATTTTTGGGTTGATGCCAAATTTGTTGTGGAAATTATAGAACCAATTTGTGATATGATCCGCTATGCAGACACAGATGGTCCATGTTTAGGTGAGATTTATGAGAACATGGACTCCATGTGTGAGCGGATCCAAACCATCACAGATAGGAAGGATCCTACTTTATGGCCACAACTGAAATAGTTTATACATGGGTGTTGTCATAAATTGAACAGCCCTCTTCATATGGCAGCTTATGCAGTTAATCCAAAATGGTATGATCCCACAATAGGAAGGAGGCCTCCATCCCAAGATAGAGAGGTGTTCAAAGGATTCTTGAACGCTGTCAAGAAAATTTATGGTAATACAGAAGAAGCCTCTGACATACGATCTCAGTTTGCCCAATTTTCACGTGGTCGAGGTGTCTTTGGTTCACATGCATCTTTGGCAGATAGACGCAAGAAGAAGGATCCAATTGATTGGTGGTGGTTTCATGGTGTTGATGCTCCTGAGTTGCAGCAATTTGCCATACGGTTACTTGGACAGGTAGCTAATTTGGAGTTCCTCATCTTACTCAAAATTTGAAAAATTCTCAATTAAATATAGGAAATTAATTTTAATTTTTAAATTTTAAATTTTCATTTTAGTTTTAGTTTTTATTTTTAAAATTATAACTAATTTAATGGACTCCCCCTAATATTTCAGGTAGCTAGTTCTTCATCTTGTGAGAGGAATTGGAGCACGTATGCCTTTATTCATTCAGTAAAGAGAAATAGATTGGGCTCAAAGAAGGCAGAAAACTTAGTGTACATTCATAGCACACTTTGTCTCATATCTCGAAAAGACCCTGGGTACAAGGAGGGTGCTTTCAAGAGATGGGACCAACACATAGATGATGCTGCATGTGTGGACGAGGAGATACAACCAGATGGCCTTATTGAGCTACCTCCAATTGCTATGGATGAGCGAGACCCTGAAGATGAGAGTGATTCCTACTTGGGGAACATGCTAGCTGAAGATCTAAGTGATGTTGATGACATGGATGTTGAAGACATGGCTTGAGGAAGCCATTGTTCCTTAGGATTTAGCTATTTAGTATTTTTATTTTAGCATTTTAAAATTTCCTTTAAGGCAAATTTTGAATGTAGTATGACAATGGACATATATTAATATCATGATTCGTGTTAATATGTAAACAATGAACAGTTTTTTGGTGATAAATTTTGAAATTTCAATGTCAATGTTGAATGTTCAGTGATGTGCATGTTTAAATGATTATCATTAAAGTTTTCTTGTTTAAAGTTGAAAAAATATACAAATTCAAATTTCATATATATTATTAATTATAAATTTATAATTTATAAAATATAATTATTAAAATTTAACATTATTATATTACCCGACGAACCCACGCACCCTGTTTCCAAAAATGCCGTCCCTGTCCCCGCACCCACGTTTCCTGGCAACATAGTATATCAATGTCACAATGCGTCAAACACAAATTGATGTTGTTAAACAAATATGCATGTTGCAATATAATAATAACAACAACATTGAAGTCATAATATGAGAAACCAATGTTAACAATACAATTGAAATGTAGATAAAATAGAAAAGAACATAAATTAATCAAATAAAAAATAAAAAAGGCGACTGGAGTCAGAGGGGTAATATACAACCGCAAAGAACAATCACTTTATAGCTTCACATAGAGTCTAGTAATAGTAACAAACAATCAAGTTGAATTATGGGCACAGTGGAAAGGGTTAGACATCACCATAAGAAAAGGGATAAATAAAATTAAGGTTTCGAGAGACTCTATTGTCGTTATTAGACATATATCCAAAGCGATACCAGGTAACAACTCTAGCGTCTCCTCAATTGATCACAGTATTACCCTGCAATGCTCAAAATTTGAAGAATTTCCGTGAAATCAGAATGGAATCAATGCATCAATTATGGTGGTCGCTTCAAATGAAGTCTGTGGAGATAAGAACAGAGGTATTAAATGAAAATTTTCAATTGCAATTTCACCTCCCTAGCTCTATCCACTCGAATGGTCTTCCACATAGTTGGAGTGAAAAATAAACGTTACATTCCCTGCATGAAGGTGATAACAACTAGTACAGTTAGTGAGCAGGAACGTCGTGTATTAATGAGAATATGACTCTTCTCCATCTGTTGAGGATCCGTCTGAATTCCTCAGATGTCATGAATATTAATGCTCTGGAGCACTTCTCTGTGTAACAAATACATTCCCAAAAAAATTTATTTTATTTTTTTTTGCTATAATTAGCCAATAGTACGGCAGCATGTTAACTTCTTACCTTGCCTTATTATGAACTTTTAATTGTACCTACATATTTGGTTTTGTACATTTTTTATTTCCTTTATCTAATTTACTTTTAAGCATATGATTCGAGTAAAACTTTGTCAACTATCGCTCTTATATTCTCAAATCCTTTTCCATTTTAATTCTGGGACACATTAACATGTGGCATATCATGGATAAATCTAAAGAAATGATTATAAGCTAGTTAATACCTATCTTGGTCCATGACATTCCCTTTCCACGATTGTGTTTCCGTGTATTACATTGCCACAATCCACCTTCCTTACCATTCAATGTGATGGTTCTATGGTGGAAATTACAAACAAAATTATTCCATTGAACTTAATTATCTCCTATCATAGCCTCAAGGGTATATATAGGCCTTGCGATTATTTTTCCATAATCATAATATGCACCCTTGGATGTTCGATAGGGGTTGGGAAGTTGATCCACATGGTGTATTTCGGGGAAGCCACGCCACCAATTTCCACGTGAATCCACGTGATCCACTTTCTAGTGTTCCATAACTATTACGGTGTTAATTTATGGTATTCTATGGGAGCTACGAATATAGATGGGACGGTTGTCCCACTTCGAGACACTTGGCACTACATGACCCAGGTTATGTGGTCTCGTCCCATGCAGATCCATATGACAGTTTGTACCTTCGCTCTTTCAACGTTGGAAATCCATCCTATGTGATCGGAGGGCGGGGATCAGTTAGATTTCACCCAAAACAAAACAACCTTATTCTTTCCCACTCCCTTCAACCTTGGTTGTCTATTGCCTCCGCTGGAACGTCGCTTTTAGGTGCAGTAAGGTACTGTCGATGAGGGTGGAAGTTGATGGCAGTCTGGCATCCATTATCCCTGCAATGTATTACTAAGAATGCCGGTAATTTCAAAAAGCCTTCCGGTCCATTATGATTCAGGCAGAAAATCTATCATGAGCATTTTTCATTTCATTTTTTTATTGCCTCCGCTGGAACGTCGCTTTTAGGTGTAGTAAGGTACTGTCGATGAGGGTGGAAGTTGATGGCAGTCTGGCATCCACTATCCCTGCAATGTAGTACTAAGAATGCCGGTAATTTCAAAAAGCCTTCTGGTCCATTATGATTCAGGCAGAAAATCTATCATGAGCATTTTTCATTTCATTTTTTTATTGCCTCCGCTGGAACGTCGCTTTTAGGTGTAGTAAGGTACTGTCGATGAGGGTGGAAGTTGATGGCAGTCTGGCATCCATTATCCCTGCAATGTATTACTAAGAATGCCGGTAATTTCAAAAAGCCTTTCGGTCCATTATGATTCAGGGAGAAAATCTATCATGAGCATTTTTCCTTTCATTTTTTTTTTACTCTGTTCCTTTGTGGACGTCGAGCACCTTCAACGTATTTACTTTGTGGCTGCTAAACAGTTCATTTGGGTGCCATTTCGCTTGCAGAGGTAATATCAAGCTGAAAGCCTTCTGTGTCTTTTATTTAGTCTTCGCAGTTTATTTTTTTTCTCTATTCACGAAATTTTCCCACAGACTCCCTGCATTGCGCAAATTACATATGGATATTGCACTAAGGTCTTCTGCACTTGACTTGGGTATTCGTGACCAGAAAGTTTTTTTTGCATTCCACTACTTCGGCATTTAATCCTTTTTGTTTCCTAGGAAATTAACTCGTGTATTTATTGAAATTTCTTCCCGAGTGTGTGCAAGTTGGAGCAGTACAAGCTGTTCATCACAGATTTAGAGCTTCTCGTCCATTACTGGGGTTTCATACCTATGTTCCTCTTAGTTAAGATAATGAGAGATTGTCTCGGAATTACCGTGTGTTTACTACTTGCTTTGGTGGTTTTAATTTAACAGGATTTAACTATCTACTCGATTTCGTTGACTGAATACAAGGAATGTAATGTTCTACTATGCATATATGTAATGGGTACTTGGTTCTTAGCATAAGCCCTTAGGTTTATGTGTCTGGTTACTAGAAGGTGCATGCTTTCACGGTGAATCTTGTAATTTGGGAGTTGTTTGTCATTTTACAGTTTGCACCATATATATATATATATTTCCCAAATTTTGTTAGGACTCTATGAAAGAGGTCATTTGAGAATGAATATTAGCTTTTTGTATTAAAATTAGGAACATAGCTATATAATGTAGTCTTAACAGTTTGCTGTTTTTAATCTTTTTGTAAAATCCTTAATTCGTTATGTACTTCAGACTTCAGTATATTTTTTCGTATTTGTTCTAAGATTTGTACTTTGATCTACAGTGATATCAATACTTCGATTTTATTTCATGTGACGTAATAGGATTACTTATCTGATGGGCAGAATACTTACTGCTACATTTTATTCCTAATATAGTTTTCATTTTTCGAGTTATGTTGCAAATACCTATAAACATTGTTCTATATTAAGTGCATACCTCAATAATTTTCCAATATTTACTTATAGTTGTTCGACCAATTTTGACATTAGTATACTTATGGATGTACGGAACTAATTCAATAGTCATCAGGAATACAGAAACTTCCTTATTCATATTCCTTTTCACGCAATTCAGGCTTCTTTTTCTTAAAATCTTCCTTTCTTTCTTCCGTATTAACCTGATCATGAAATGAAGGCGCATCCTTAAATATTCCTACAAGCATAATCTTGCATTCTACCTTAATGAGAAGCGACTTCAAAGATACACAGAAATTAAGGTGTCATGATACCGTTACTGCAAAGAAGCTTCACCACTCTGATCGTTAATTTATTCACCAGTGTATAAGCACAAAGGACCTTTATACTACCTCAAGCCTTACCATAATTTAAGCACAATTTATCTGTTCAACTATCTGTAGCTTTACAGTAATTTCCTCTCAAAATCATAAGTGAATTAGCATAGCATAACCTCTCTGGTGGTTAGTGATATCATAATTTCAATTCTAGGGACTTTCGAGACCATTTACGGCTCTTATAAATGGACAACATATATTCCAATAACAACAATTATCAACTGGTTAAGAAGTCCACTTCAAAATTATAAAAATTCTTCCCACCCTCAAAGATCTACTCAAGATCTACTCAAGGTTGATGGGAATTTTCTGATAAATTCCAAAACAAATAAACTAAACACAGAGCATTTTTTGCCTCAGGATCTTAGGAAGCTACAATTGATTTCTGAGAACAAAGTATCACACACACACCCACAAAAGCTTTGTATTCATTAAAATAAAACTGTTGTTACAAAAATATTCTTCCTCTGCCTGAGGGATTACACCAAGAACATTTCAACAAAAAAAATTACTCTATCTCCTTTTGAAAAGATTTACACTGGTGTGTGTGAATTTTTCATTTACATTTACTTTTGTAAATAAAAAAATCTTACATATGTTGCTGCAGTTTTACATTCATATTCAAAATAAAAAAAACATTACATTCAGGCTCTATCGAGCATTCCCTTTCTCCCTATTCACACACTGCTACGTGCTTACAATGCTTCTTTCTCAATAATATTTTCACGCTCTGTTCTGGTTTTGTTTCACACTACTGTGCATTACTGAGAGGAAATTACATTTACACTTGTGTTTTTTTTTTATATGCGTTGCTGCATACTACTCTTAACAAAAAAAACATTACATGCTTCTATGGTATACTCCCGTAAAATAAAATAAAAAACAATAAAATTAAAATCTTACCAACGTTTACCAACCCACAGTAAATTACATTTACTGTTTTACTGACATTTATTGTTTTACTGACAAAACTGGCGGTAAATGAAACTTTTACTCCATCTCAATTTCATGTTGCAGGCCTATACTTCAACCATTGACTTATGCAATTTGCGATTTGGATCGCATCACAACGTCGCATCGGCGGAAGAGAAAAGTGAAGCATTAACATTTGGGTGCGATCTGCGATATGCGATCGGATTGCATCGTAACATCGCAATCGCACAAATCAAGTGAATAGATGGAGGTAGGTGCATGCATGCGATTTGCGATTAGATCGCATCGCAAGAAAAAAATGCAGTTTTCTAAAATGATAATGTGGCAGTTTGAAATTAGATTTCAACACTCCCCTTTAATTTCAACTGCTGGGTTATCAGTCATACCCAAACACTTCCTTAAAAATTCGAAGCTTTTCTATTCCAATGGCTTGGTCAGAATGTCTGCAACCTGCTCTTGAGTCCTGCAATATTTTAAAACAATTTTTCCATTGCTTAACAATTCCCTGATGTAATGAAACCTTGTGTCAATGTGTTTCGTTCTCTTATGAAACACCGAATTCTTGGATAGTGCAATAGCTGAGCTATTGTCACAAAAAATCACCGTTCCTTTTGCCTGCTCTTGGCCTAAGCTCCTTAACATTCTTCTCATCCAAACTACTTGACATGCTGCTGTTGTAGTTGCCACATATTCTGCCTCTGCTGTAGACAATGCTACAATAGGCTGCTTTTTAGAAACCCATGAAATGGCTCCTGAACCCATGTGAAAGACATAATCGGATGTGCTTTTCTGATCATTTACACTTCTAGCCCAATCACTATCAGTGTATCCAACTAAATCTGAACATTCTGAGACAGTATATAAAATGCCAAACCTTTTTGTACCTTTAACATACCTCAGAATCCTTTTTGCTGCCTGCGAATGTGCTTCCTTTGGCCTCTCCATGAATCTGGAAATTAAACTAACAGCAAACATTATATCTGGCCTAGTTGCAGTCAAATACATTAGGCTGCCAACTATGCTCTTATACAAGCTAGGATCAAAATCCTTGCTATTGTCCTCTTTGTTGAGTTTTAATCGCATCACTGTGGGAGTGATTGCTGCTTTGCTGTCCTGCATATTAAATCTTTCCAACACTTCATTTACATATTTTGCTTGTGAGATAAAAATTCCATTTTCATTTTGATCTAGTTCTATTCCTAAGAAGTATCTCAGCAAACCCATGTCAATCATTTCAAATTCTTCTTTCATGACTGTTTTGAAATTTTCAATGAGGTAGTCATCATTACCTGTAAAAATAACATCATCAACATATAACACAACAATTAGTAATTTACCATCTTTTTCTTTGATGTAGAGGGTGGATTCTCCCTCACACTTTTCGAATCCATTTTCCAGTAGATAGGAATCTATCCTACTGTACCATGCTTTTGGCGCTTGCTTCAGCCCATAAAGAGCTTTCTTCAATTTGCACACTTTGTGTTCTTGGCCTTTCTTTTCATAGCCTAGAGGTTTTTCAACGTAAACCTCTTCTTTTAATACTCCATTTAGAAATGTTGACTTCACATCCATTTGGTAAACTTTCCACTTGTTTTGTGCTGCTATGGACAACACTGCTCTCACTGTTTCCATTCTTGCAACCAGTGTGAAAGTTTCCTCATAGTTTCTCCGATACTGCTGCTTATATCCTTTGACAACAAGTCTTGCCTTGTGTCTTTCTATTTTGCCTTCAGCATTACTCTTGGTCTTGTAAACCCATTTAACTCCAATGACTTCTTTACCTTTTCGTAGCTCAACTAAATCCCATGTCTTGTTTCTTTCTATGGCATTAATCTCTTCATCCATAGCTTCTATCCATTTCCTATCCTTAATTGCATCTTCGAAATGAATAGGGTCATCAACATGACAATACAAAGCAAACAAGGAATTCATACATTCATCATAAAAGTCACTTAGATTTCTGAACTTCTTACCTCTTTCATTTGGTGTACAAGTGCTTGAAGACGCACTTGAATTTCCTCCTTGTGGTGTGCTTGGAGAAAAACTTTCATTTCACCTCAAGGGTGTCTCTTGCTGCCCTTGCGTTGGCGCTGTTGTTTGGGGATGTATTTCAGCCATCTCCTCATCATTTTCATCATAAGACAAACAGTTTTTAACATTCACTGTTTTCTCTATGCTTCCATCCCAAGCTTCCTCCTCAATGAATTGAACATCTCTGCTCACAAAAAACTTCTTGGTAGATGGGATATACAACCTGTAAGCTTTGGATTCTTCATTGTATCCAATGAAAATACATTTCTCCCCTTTGTTGTCCAACTTCTTCCTTAGCTGATCTGGAATGTGTGCATAAGCCACACAACCAAAAACTTTCATGTGGGTGACTCCTTGCTTTCTCCCACTCCATGCTTCTTCCGGCACTTTGTTCATCACTGCTTTTGTAGGGCATCTATTCAAAATATATACTGCACAGTGTACAGCTTCAGCCCAATAATCATTTGGCAAATGCTTTGCCTTTAACATACTCCTCGCCATATTCATGATTGTCCTATTCTTCCTTTCAGCAACTCCATTTTGCTGCGGGGTGTACCTAGCTGTAAACTGCTTGTGAATTCCATTTTCTCTATAAAACCGTAGAAATTCTTTGGAGATATACTCACCTCCTCTATCAGTTCTCAGAACTTTGATATGCAGCCCGCTTTGGTTTTCTACATGCGTTTTGAAATTTCGAAAATTTTCAAACACTTCACTTTTGTTCTTTAGAAAGTAAACCCAAGTTTTTGTAGTAAAATCATCAATGAATGTTAGAAAATATTGGCTGCCTGCTAGTGATGGAGTTTGCATTGGTCCACATAAATCTGAGTGGACAATTTGTAAGGGTGCCTTTTCCCTTATGCTTTTCCCTGATGGAAAACTTTCTCTGTGTTGTTTCCCCAAGATACAACCTTCACAAAGGCTGTCTGGTTTCTCTATCAATGGTAATCCTCTTACCATTCCTTTTCTACTCAACAAGTTAAGACCTCCAAAGTTGAGATGTCCAAATCTCAAGTGCCACAACCAATTTTCATCCTTTGGTATGCTTTGGAAAGCCTCTTGTGTCACTGCTGCTATTACATCTTTATTTTTTAGATCTGCCCTTATTCTGAGAGGGAACATCCTATTCCTTGTCATCTTCACTTCAGCAATACATCGTTTGTTGGGTGCTCTATCCATGATGGTGCATACATCATTCACAAAAAAACGTTGTAACCTTTTTGAACAAGCTGTCCAATACTTAAGAGGTTACACTTCATTCCAGGAACATAATAGACATCTGCTATGGTTTTCTTTTCACCTTTCTTTGTAAATATTTTTACTTCTCCTTTTTCCATAACAAAAATTTTACTATCAGTCCCAAGTGTGACTTGTGACTTCACACTCTGATCTAGAGCAGAAAACAGGGATATGTTTCCTGTCATATGGTTACTACAACCGGAATCTAGAAACCATATATCTTCACTGTTTGTTTCAGCCATGTTACAAGCTAAAAGCACATTATCTTGGCTGATATTTTCTCTAGTGATATTTGCACTAGATCTATTACTCCTATCATGCTTCTTCTTCCTACATTCATTTGCATAATGCCCATATTTTTTACAATAATAACATTGGACATTGGATTTTTCATACCTTTGTCCTTGAGCATGATGTTGTCCACTTTGTTCACTGCTGCCTTGGCCTTGGTTCTGATTTGGATTGTTGCCTCTTCCTTGAGAATTTGATGGGCTGTTCCTTCCACCTCTGTTTTGGCTTCTGCCTCTTCCTCTCTTGTTTCCTCTACCTTGACCTCTTCCTCTTCCAAAGGACATCTGGGTCTTAAAGGCTTGTTCTAGAGATGAGTTTTCATTTCTACTCAACCTCTGCTCATGTTTATCAGTGATACATGTAGTTCATCAACTGTGAAGTTCGTGAGGTCCTTTGTCTCTTCTATGGTGGTGACAATCACATCGAACTTTGAGGGTAGGACTCTCAATAGTTTCTTCACAATCCTCCTTTCTTCAAGAACTTCTCCATGAGTCCTTATTTGTGTGACCAGACCAATTACATGTGTGAAGAATGAGTCAATATTATCTGACTCCTTCATGCATAGATTCTCAAAATCTCTCCTTAGCAACTGTAGTTTTGTTGTCTTCACTTTCTCCATGCCTTGATAGGCTGTCTTGAGAGTTTGCCATGCTTCTTTGGATGTCTTGGCTGCTGCTATCCTTGGAAACACACTCTCATGCACTGCTTGATATAAAAATATGAGGGCTTTTGAATCCTTCTTCTTATAACTCTTCAACAGATCTTTCTCTGCCTGTGTCAAGTTATTAAACTCTTCTTCATCTGCTGGTTCTTCAAATCCATCTTCAACTAATTCCCATAAATCTTGTGAGGCAAACAGGGCTCTCATGGTTATTGCCCAATAGTCATAGTTTTTCCCATTAAACTGTGGGAGCTGAGTATTAAAAATACCCATGCTAGTGCTGGTGCTGGAGCCAGCCATTCCTTGCACTCTTAGCTATGCTTCAAATATTTGACTGTGTATTTAAAAATCACTGAGTGTCTTCAACAGCAACAAAAGAAACTTTGAGAAATACCTGGATCCTTTCTTGACTGAGAAGTTGCTGTAGTAAGAAGCCCTTCCTTCAGCTTCTTTGGCACCTTCAAAGAGTCTGGACAAGCTCTGATACCACTGATGAGAATTTTCTGACAAATTCCAAAACAAATAAACTAAACACAGAGACAATGCTCTGTTTTGCCATAGGATCTTAGGACAGGGAAGCTACAATTGATTTCTGAGAACAGAGTATCACACACACACCCACAAAAGCTTTGTATTCATTAAAATAAAACTGTTGTTACAAAAATATTCTTCCTCTGCCTGAGGGATTACACCAAGAACATTTCAACAAAAAAAATTACTCTGTCTCCTTTTGAAAAGATTTACACTGTTGTGTGTAAATTTTTCATTTACATTTACTGTTGTAAATAAAAAAATCTTACATATGCTGCTGCAGTTTTACATTCATATTCAAAATAAAAAAAACATTACATTCAGGCTCTGCCGAGCATTCCCTTTCTCCCTACTCACGCGCTGCTACGTGCTTACAATGCTTCCTTCTCAATAATATTTTCACGCTGCTCTGTTCTGGTTTTGTTTCGCACTGTTGTGCATTACTGAGAGGAAATTACATTTACACTGCTGTGTTTTTTTTTTTATATGCGCTGCTGCATACTACTCTTAACAAAAAAAACATTACATGCTTCTATGCTATACTCCCATCAAATAAAATATAAAAAACAATAAAATTAAAATATTACCAACGTTTACCAACCCACAGTAATTACATTTACTGTTTTACTGACAAAACTGGCGGTAAATGAAACTTTTACTCCACGTCAATTTCATGTTGCAGGATTGTACTTCAACCTTTGAATTATGCAATTTTTGATTTGGATCGCATCGCAACGTCGCATTGGCGGAAGAGAAAAGTGAAGCATTAACATTTGGGTGCGATCTGTGATATGCGATCGGATCGCATCGCAACATCGCAATCGTAGAAATCAAGTGAACAGACGGAGGTAGGTGCATGCATGTGATTTGCGATCTGTGATTAGATCGCATTGCAAGAAAAGAATGCAGTTTTCTGAAATGATAATGCGGCAGTTTAAAATTAGATTTCAACAAAGGTACGATATAGAAGTTTATATTATATCTTCCCGCCATCACTAGTTCCATAGATTAGAAGCATAAATAACAGTTAGGAAATCAATACTGTGTAGAAGTATTCTGATGCTAAATACATTAAGAAATTTTAGCAGAAATGAAATATTTAACAAAGAGTAAAGTCCCATGAAGAACCCTCTAACCAATATCTACTATGGAAAATTATCTTTCTCTAAATTAATTCTTATTATGAATTAGTTGTGTAATTTATTTTTCACATATCTGATAAATTAACTTTTATTGTAGTAAATTCTAAATATTTTTCGAATCTACTGAATTAATTCTCTGATTCTCTTGATATTAAAAGAAGTCAGAGTAAATTTAACGATATTATTATTTCCCAAGAGGTGGTAATCTATATAATCCCACGAAACAATCCGACTCTAATGAATGAGAAAGTACGTTCATTACAGAGAGCATTGCCAATTTTATTCTATGCTGACGGATTTTTCTTACACAGTCCTTACTCTAACAGATCAGTATCATTACCACTCATTATATATCCTAGAAATTTTTTCTTTAGGCCATAAACAATTCAGAAAATGAAACATATACAACAAATCCCTTTGGATAAAAGAGTCAAATCATAGTCAATCTAATTAAAAAAACACAGGCATGGTACCTGGAAATCCACACCTTAAAAAAAACACAAGCAGTGTCTTGGAAATCCACACCTGCTCACCACCCAATCTAGAATTGTATTCTAGAGTTCATCCTCGAGCTGAGAATTTATTGCCAAGGAATCCACACCTCTGTTGATCTCTTCAACAAGTATTTAATACCTTTCTTTCATGATAAAGTTTCTTTTAGCGGTGTCCTTTAATACCTTTCTTTCGTGATAAAATTGCCTTTAGCACCTTTCTTTCGTGATAAAATTTCCTTTAGCGATGTCTCTCTGTTGTGGATATTTTTTTCCACTAGCCTAGGCTTTTCCATAAAAGGTCGTCTTTCTCTCCCAAAGTGATTTTACGTGTTTTCCAATCTTATCATCTTTCTCCAGCTAAGAAACTTAATGGATATTTCTCTCTCATCCATTAAGCTTATCTAGAATATTATCATAAAATAATTATCCAATCTCATTTACCAATGAGATTTTATTTTCTATCTTTGGCAAGAGTCTCATGTCTAGGTGTCTCATACATATATCCCATTTATTTATTTATTAATAAATATTCACTTACATAATTTTTCAAATATTTTTTCTATGGTTTTTTTGACATAAATCAGTTTAATCAGAACAATATTACATCAACGTAGGGATATTACACTCTATGTGAAGCTATTCTATATGGATTTGGAGGATGATTGGAGTTCTCACTTGAGGTCAAAATTAATGTTTTTTCTTAGGGTCAGTCTCCATCAGAGAGCACAAGAAATTTTAAATAGGTGAGTCTGTTGGGCATCGATTCCATCTCCTTCTCACCCCTGTGTTCAATTTGGTTGTTCAATAACTGCTTAGCTATTATGGATGAAGTAGAGAGGCAAGTTTCAAAAAGGGAATTGGCACGTTGGAAAAAAACGATGGAGAGGATGCTTAAAATGTTGATGGGAATGTATGAACTCACTTTCAAAAGGTTGGATCTTGTTGAGCGAGAAAGGGAGGAAAGGTTCAATATCATGGAGCACAAATTCAAATGGATGCAAGCTTGATTTTATAAAATGTTTGCCGGTCTGGAGATGAGGTTGCTGTTGTTGAAGACCTAGTCTTGTGAAATCAATAGGAACACCGCAAATGATGACTTGTAGGGTTTCTTCAATTAGCTCTAGACTTGTAGAAGGTCCATTTCAATGGAGCGTCACATGGTGAAGGTTGGATGCGTGGCAAGCATGAAGTAGTAGGAAACAAGATTAAAGTTGGCTCCTTTGGGGTATCATACTCATAGTTAAGGTGGTTCATGTATTGTAAAGTCTATGGGAGGTTTCAATGTAAAATTGTAGTGCAAAATCTTGTAGAGGAAATAAAGTTTTGGTGTCATTGAATTGGAATGTTGAAGCAAAAGAAGTAACTAAAGCCTGTAAATGGTTTTTTCCATCAAATCCAACTCTTATAATATAAAAGATGGTCGTTCCATTTTTTAAAAAAGATTTTTTTTTAGTGAAAAGAATTGTTGATGCCACTATGTGTCAAATATAAATCAATGTCGCATTGTGACGAAAACAGGTTGAGTAATTATTTTGGTCAAACATGGTCAATCATAATTTAGTAGACCAACCATGTTCTTTCATCTTCAAACTCTGTTAGCTATTGTAAAAATCATTAACAATAGACAACATGGTTAAGCATAGTCATCTATAGTTAAATAATTGACAAAATATAATTAAGTAATTAATAAAGCTTAACTAAATTAATAAAGTTTGGTGTTGAAATAAGAGAAAGTAAAATAAACATATATATATTTTTAATTTTCTTATAAATAATTAGATATGTAAATACTTAAACACTAACATGAAAACTAAAATTTGGCATCGCAATGTGACAAATAAATAGCCATGTCACAATGTAACAATAAATACATTGCTGTTATAAGTGACAAATAAATGTTGATATCACTATGTTTCAAATATAAATCGATGTTTCAATGTCATAAACACAAATTGGTGTCGTATTTTGAGCAACCAAAAATTGAATATTACAATGCATTAAAAAAATACCCTTACTACAATAGGATGATAAAAACATTGACATTTTAATGTGACAAACAAATACTAATGTCGCCATGTGTCAAAGATAAACCAATGTCGCACTATTACAAACACAAATCGATGTTTTATTTTGATCAACCAAAAAAATGACATTAGAATGCATTGAACTTCCTTGTTGCAAAATGACATTCAAGACCAATGGCAGTGTTTGTGAACTATAGTATCTTGGTCAACCATATTTAAGTAGGTCAATCATATTCTCCCATTGTCAATCTTGGTCAACATATTCATTCATGGTTACCCATAGTCAATTGTAAACAACAAAGTCAACAATGGTGTGCGCGGTCAAGCCTCTTCAACAATGGTCAACCTCATCAACCCTCTTCAATCATTACTGAAACCATTTTTGTAACATCAATGTACCATTCCCAGTTTCATCAATATGACACCAACCATGGGCAACATTAATGTACAACGTAACAAGTGACAACTTTAATGTTACATTGTTATATTATTATAAAATAAATACATTGTTATATTTTTGGTTGACCATGATCAAACTCTGTAAAAAAGTTTCATCCATGGTCAACACTTTCTAGCCTTTATTAACCATGGTTAATGATGTAAAATCAACATTAACCATAATCTACACCTTAATCCTTGCTTAAATAGGGTAATAATTGTTAATCATGCTCAATTGACGTCAACTAGGGTAAGTATTAGTAATTATGGTCAACTAAGGTCAACCCCAATAACCCAGTTCAGCCATTCATGTAATCTCAACATTAGAACTAATATTAAAGTAATATCAATCATGGTCAACATTAATGTAACATTATTGTAACCATGTAATAAGGGTCAATTGTGGTCAACAATGGCAAACCATTATCAACCAATGTAACATTAACATTAACATTAATGAAACATCAATTGTTGTCAACCGTAGTGGATAATGGTAAACCATGGTTAATATCAATGTAACATTAATATAAAATTATTAAATCAATGTAAGAGAAATATGTTGTTACAGTAATGGCTGACCATAGTAAACTCTTAGCCAACCCTTTTCAACTTTAGTCAACCTTGTCATCCATGATCAAAGTAATCAACGTCGTCAACCATGGTTAAGCATGGTCAACAAATAAATGACACATGCCTCATTCAACCATGTTCAACCATGGTAAACCAAGGTCAACCATAATCTTCCCCTTAATCCTTGGTTAACCATGGTAATCATTGTTAATCCTAACTATGGTCAATAATCATAGTTATCGGAAATCATGGTTACGTAAGGTCAACTATGGTTAATCCCATCATCCCACTTCAACCATTCACATCATTTCAACGTTAGTGCTATGATTAATGTAATATCAATCATGGTCAACATTAATGTAAGATTATTGTAACCATGTAACAATGGTCAACCATGGTCAACAATGATGGACCATTATCAACCAATGTAAGATTAACGTTAATGTAATGTCAACCATGGTTGATAATGGTAAACCGAAAATTATTTCTTATTGTTCAATATTGACATTATAATAGATATATAAATATTAATTAACATTAAAATTATAGTTTAACATTAATGTTAACATATATATTGATATTAAGATATTAATGCTAATGCTAATGTTACTGTTTATATTTAAATTAACATTAATGTTAATATTAATATTTTTTTTTAACGTCAACATTAATATTATGATTAAACTCATCAACCCTCTTCAAGCCTGTATAATCATAGTCAACGAATTGACCCCACATGCGTTGATTGTCAACTAGCAACCACATTTACTAATGTGATTGATATATATCGATTGGTAGCATTTTCCACTTTTATATGTCGGTCAACGTATATGAACTACATTAATATATATGGTTATGATATCTATATCTATATATATAGTGAAAACAAAATGAATTTTAATTCACTAATAATTAGAGCAATGAAATCAATGAAATGAATTAATTCCATATACATTGATTGTCCACTGTCACAATCATATTTACTAATATAATTAATAAATATAAATGAGTTACATTTTTCACCACTCATTAACATCTATGAAGTGAAATCGAAGTGAATTTTAATTCTCTAACTATTAGACCAGAGTAGTGTCCGATATCTGGGTTTTTACTCGAAATATTCTACAGTAACTTTTTGAAAAAGGTGTATAGCTTTAATGGGAAAAAAATAGTTGTTATTAATTAATATGTTGTGGGGTTTATAAACGATTAAAGTACAAGTTCTTACATTTTCCTTGAATCAAAAGATTTAAAAATATAAATCCTTATTTTTTATGGTTAAAGAAAACATGTTTTAGCAGGGTGGAATATTTTATTTATTTATTATATAATATCAAATAAATTGGAAAAATAATGTCAATATATTATTTACATAAATAAATTTTATTTATGTGATTTTTATTTTAACATAAAGATTGAAATTATGAAAAATCAAATAATGTCACTATATTATTTACATAAATAAATTTTATTTATGTGATTTTATTTTAACATAAAGATTAAAATTATGAAAAATCAAAGAAATTTGAAAAATTAAATATGGAAATTTATTTTAAAAATTGATAAAAAAATATAAAATTAAGAAAGAAATTTTAAAAATAATTATATAAGTTTTCTTTAAAGAGAGTTTAAAGAGAGTTTAATATATAAGTTATTGGAAATTTAAGATTTAACATAAAATCATTATAGATTTTTTAAATATTTGAAGATACAAATTGACAATTAAGATGAATTATATATATATAAATAGAGGAATAAAAAATTGTATCAGTCTTACTCGTTTTACATAAGTTCAATTCTAGGCGCTACCACTATACTTATGGGGCCAATGTCATGTCCTTGTCTCCATAGACCATGTTAAAACATAGGATTAAACCTTAGATCTCTTAATTTACATGATTTCATATCTCTTCCATCACCAATTAAGTTTCCCCTTAAAAAATAATATTATTTATGTTTACATAAATTTAAGATATTCTTTTTATGATTATATATATAGATAACAATTTTCTTTGACATGTAAATTTTTTAATTTAGTTTTCTAATGTAATATGAATAACAATGATGAGGTAGATAGATAGATAAATTATTGTAAATATTGTTTTTTATATGTTTATTAATTTAATCTAAAATGTATTTATGAAATATAATGGCTATAAATATAAATTATTATTATTTAAATTTATTTTGATATGATATGTATATTATGTTTTTTTTCAAAAAAAAATTGTTTATAATTTTATTAATAAAGAAATAATTACAATTGAATTAAATCGATTTATTACTTTTATTATTTTTATTTTTTATTTGTTTTTAAATTGAGTGTATATTATGTTTTTATTTATTTAATTTAATACTTCATACATTATAATATCTCTTTCATGTTAGACCAACATCTAATATTTACACTCTTTTACAACCATTACCACATATTCTTCACACTATCTTGGTAGCATAAAAATACATTGCAACATATTCTTCACACTATGTTGGTAGCACACAAATACAAAATTTTATAGTAATTTATTTTTAATAAAATACTCTATTAAATGAAATGAATCATATAGTTACTTAGGTAGCGTCTCAAGAGAGAATATGTATGCTTAACAAATATTTAGTGTATCAATCTAAACTAAATTTGATAAAGGAAAAAAAATATTATTATAAGAATATAAGTATTCGAAAATTACTAAATTTAACTTTTTTATAAGTGTTTTTTTCATATGAGGTTTTTTATATAAGAAAATAATCCTTTTCATAATTAAATAGATATTTTTTAATGAAGTAAATAATAAAATCATTCTAAGTTTTTTGATTATAAAATAGAAGGTGATTGGGTGTACTATTAAGTTATTCCCTAATGTGATATGGGTAAAAGTTGGGGTGACCCAAATTGAGTGTACTATTAAGTTGTCCCCTAATGTGACATGGACAAAAATTAGGGTGAGCCAAACTAAATATAATCTGCATATGATTTTGACTATTTAAACACTCTTAAATTGAGGATTCTCAAGCCAAAAATTAAACATACAATCATCTCAAAACACATAACTTAACAAACAAACAAAAATAATAAAATAACTTTAAAAACTATTTTCTTACCAAAAAATATTTAATGAAATGTTTAATAAAAGCACTTAAAATATTCTCAGTAGAATATACGAGTTTTAAGATTTTAACTGTTTAATTCGATGAATGACATTAATTTAAAACGAAGGAGAGAACCATAAAACAAAGAGAGAACAATAACAGACCCAGAATTAAAAAAAATAAAAATAAAAAAAAACAAACAAACAAGACTAGAATTTATGAATTTTAGGACTAGAATTTATGAATTTTAGGTTTTCTTTATTGTTTATCAATATGAATGGAAAACAATATGAATGGCGATTTTGAATTATAGGATATTAAAAAAAAACAAACAAACAAGAAGGACTAGAATTTATGAATTTTAGTTTTTTTTTTATTGTTTATCAATATGAATGGCGATTATGAATTATAGGATATTTTTATTGTTTATCAATATGAATGGCTCTTATGAATTTTAGGGTTTTTATTGTTTATCAATATGAATGGAGCTGTTCTAGAACAAAGAGAGAAAACTAACACAAAGGAGAGTTGGGCCTCAAAAAAAGATAGTCAAACTAAAAGATGGATTTGTCCGAGCATAATTTTTTTGTTTACACATTGTGGAGGACAGCTTGGCAAGGAGCTGGTGCAAAGTAGCCCAATGAATTTTGGGATTTGCAACGAATAAAGGCACGACCACCACCAAGTCGTTAGTATAGATCAACTGAATAAATACTTTGGGATATACAAAGGTCATAGGGATGAAAGACAAAAGGCCAAACATAGAGGAAAATACTACGCAAAGGAGTACTAAACCTACGAAATCTTAAGATGTTGCGATCAATTAACAAAGAAATGTGATAATCATAATTTAACTATTTTGATATGCTGTGGGTACTTTAAAGTTCAATACAGGGTAAGTTACATTTAAAAGTAGCAAAATAATACTTTTTAAAGTTCAATATAAGGTAAGTTACATTTAAAAGTAGCAAAGTAATACTTATGTTAAGAAATTAGAAATTAATAAGAAATTAGGAATTAATAATAATAATAATAATAAAATCATTCAATCATAAATAAAACATTTTAATTTATATTTATTAAATTTTATATATAAATATAAAATAATTAAAATTAAAAATCTATGATGTTTAATATAAATATGTGATATCTAAAAATAATATTGATATTATATGTCAATAATAAAGGAAATGTACAATTTATTTTGTATTAAATTAAGATATTATATTTAAAAAAATATATATTAGGAATAAAAATAATGATAATCCATAAATAATTTTTTTATGTAAATATTAAATAACATAATTTTATAGAAATTTTATATAGAAAAATAAATAAATTATTATTATATGAGGGAATATATATTTAAAAATATATTAATGAAAAAAACATTTTAATATGGATGTTATGGATCATAAATAAAATATTTTATATTAATCAAAATATTTCAATGTTAGTTATATATATAAAAATAAAATTAATGAAAATATAAAAAAATTATGGTTAAAACATTTTATTAGTATGTTGTTTAAGATACAATAGATTTGAAATTCTTCCAATATTTAGCATGGAGTTGAAACATAGTATATGTGTTAACCTCATATTTTATGTTTTAAAAATAGTTTTTACTTGAATTCCTCTTAACTTTTAATAATATTATAAAAATCATGTGCAAATCATACAAGATAATAAATATAAATAACACAATTTAAATGTTTTTTTAAAATAAAAATAATATTACTATTTAATAAATATATATACGATTAAAAATTGATTATTATAATATATTAGAGTTATTAAATTTTATCGAATAAGAAAATGATTAATGTTTACTACTGCAGTATAGTCAAATTGACGTTTTGATGTGATAAAGTTTTCTCCACGGAGAGCGCGATGGCTAGGGTTACAGTGGGAGCTAAGCGTGCTGCCACCGCCCAGAGAACCAGGAATCCGCGCCGTCATGGATCAGCGCTGCAAAGGATTAGAGCTGCAAGGTTTCGAACGGACCCTATCTTTGTTCAAGACGCTGTACTAATCGGCGAGGATGGATCAGTCATACAGGGTTGGGTTGCACGCGATGTTGAACCCCTGGCCCCTTTCAGCCCACCCTGTTCTAGTCGCTTCGCGTTTCTCAGAAAAATCATTAAGGGCGAGGCCAACTTTCAAGAAAGGGATGTGAAGATTAGGTCGGGGGCCAAGCAGCTTGCAGCACCCCATGCATGCCATGACACCGACTGGATCCTGCAAGGAGTAAAAAGGAAGGCACATTTCGCTCTCGCTATCGACGACTGGGCCTCAGATGCGCTTGCTCGGAAGCGCAACCCCTGATGGATTCAATTGCTGATCCCTCAGCAGCAGGAGCTTAAAAATTCCAAGGACAAGGCTCTGGCTTTGCTACCTTCCGTGCCGTCCTTGGAAGCAAGCAAGAAAGAGCCGGAAATTGCTTCATCCGTAGGGTCTATACATGGATCTGAGGCAACCACTTGCTATCCGAATCGCAGTCTCTATTTCAGATCGGACAAAGATCGGCCAGATTTGGTAAACCAGAAGGCAGAAGAACCCGTGCTCAGGCCAGATCCAGAGCTATGCATGGGGTCAAAGCCCTCATCTGACTCCTTTCAGATCCAGATTTCGCAGCCTGCAGGCAGGACCATCATGCAATGGGTTCGCCCTTCAGACCTGGTGTAGGACCTCATACTGAATTTAGAGCGCAAAATGGGGATCCCATCCAGCCTTCTGCGACTTCTCTTTCAAGGTAAACAACTTGAAAACCCTCTATCCCTCTCTGCTTACAGCATTTCCAGGAACAGCTCGGTGGTGGCTACCCTTCGTTTGAGAGGAGGTGCAGTGGGACAATCTTCCTCCACTCGGCCTTTCTCATACAAGGATGCAGTCCACTCTGAGATCCCCAAACCCCTGGAAGCCCTTAAATCTAAGGCCTTCCTGGTTGAAAAAGTTGAAGAAGTTCCCTCTGTTGAACTCACGCATGAAGAACTGGCTTCCCAGCATCAAGAATTTGCAGAAAGAGCCATCATTTGCAGATTTAATGGTCTGTGGCCCCGATCTCAGGATCTTTATGCATGGATCCATGCAAACTGGACACATCATTGTAAGATCCTTTTTTGCTCGAAAGGTTATTTCATTGTTCTCTTTGATAACATTAAGCACTATGAAAAGGCCTTAGAAGAGGGTCCTTGGTTCATGGGAACTGCAGGGCTTTTTTTGACTCCCTGGTTCCCATATTTTGATCCAGCCATTGCAGTCATTACCAAGACACCGGTATGGATTCGGCTTCCAAACTTACCTGCTCATCTATGGAATACTCGTGTCTTCAGAGCTATAGGAGACACATTGGGCAGCTTCATCCATGGAGATATGTGGCGGGAATCTAAAGGTCTATACTCATATGCAAGAGTGTGTGTGGAGCTAGACCTGAGCAAAGGTCTTCCAGAACAAATCAATCTCAAGATAAATGACTTTATCTGGACCCAGACGCTGGATTATGAGAACACTGCATTTCGGTGTCGACATTGTCAACAATCTGGGCATTTGGAGCATTCTTTCCCATCTCGCCCGGCAAAAAAGAACAAGGCCAACGACTCCAAGCCCAAGTCCAAACGATGGACTCCATGCTCTCCCCCTCCAGTCGGGGATTCTGATTCCTCCAGTTCTGAAGATGAAGATAGCGATGAAGATTTGAATCAGGCCCCTCACTCTGTGGCCCCTTCCACCGATGGCCTGGCACCTTCTTCTGAAATAGCCATTGCTCAGAAACGTGTCCATTTGTCCTCTTCCTCGGACTCAGAAAAGGAGAGCCCCCCTGTGGAGGACCCCAATCTGCAAGTTGTAATCGCCCATCCACCCCAAAGTGGTTGGGTTGAAGTTAAAAAAAGGAAAGGGAAAAAGCTTCGTGTTGAAACCCCTACTCTTTTAGGGTAGCATTCATTGCTTCATAAGCTATCAGTGACTAGTTGTAGCTCCTTGCTTGCTTCACTCTCTTCCCGGAACCGAGGTTGATAGTCCTATCATTTCCGGTTGCCGGTTTTTTGCATCTCTGGAATGTATCCTCTTGTACAATATTTTACTGCTTAATAGAATTAGTCTTATCGATAAAAAAAAAAAAAAAGTATAGTCAAATTGACATTAGTTTATTTTATACATAAAATGGAAATCGTTATGAATATATTAATAAAAATATGTTGTAGTTTTAAGTTGATAATTATTTTCTTTATGATAAGCATTTAAATTTGACATCTATTGGTGGGCGCATAAGGTTAAGTGGCAAAGGAGGCTAGCTGACAAATCATTCAGTATTTAGAAATGCTCACTTAAATTCCTAAATGATGCTCACATTAACTTGACCTTGGTCATCCTACACCAAATCCTTCTTGGCTCGCTGGTTAATTAGGGCTCTGCATAATTGTTTGAAGAGGTTGAACGCAACTTGAGATGAAAGTGGTGTCATGGCGAGCCCACATCCTTCCTCTACTCTACTTTTGTTATTAGAGCATTTTCCTGCAAGGCATTTTTTTGAGGATGTGATGTACTATGTTTCATATATACAAGGATTCCATGCCTGTAACGTTCATACTCTCTTCCAAGTCTCTAATTGGACCATTTGTCGGAACATTTTGGTACTCTCATCAATGGAGGGTCAATATTACATTTTGTTTAGTGATCGACCAAATTCGGTCTCCAATGCTAGTGAGGTGGCTTTGGGCCCTCATTTGGCCTCCTAGTTTTATCATCATGATTCGGCCTACTCATAGGGTTCTTTGCTTAATCACAATCCACAGTTATTCTAGTCTCGTCTCAGGCTCATTGCAATTTTCAGGTTAGTCCTCTATGGCTCAATGCCTCGATTTTGTATCTCGGATCATTTCCGTTCATAGGCCTAGGGGTCGTCAAAGCTCCTCTCTGTCCTTTATCTGTTGCAAGCTTCTCGGTGTTGATAAAATCATGGTGGTTGGCACGGGCTCATTGTGTCGAAAATATCAGTAGGGTAGGTAATTGATGTTCAAAAGCAGCTACTGAGTTTTCAAAACTTGGTTGTGATCTAAATTGATAATTTTCACGGCTTTGAAAACTGGGTAGTGATCCAAGTTGGATTATTTTATTATTTTTCATCTATTTCAATGCCTTTAAAGTGCAAAAAGTGGAGGAATAGACTTATGCGACCATTTCTACCAGTTTGACAGAGTTTGGTAAATTTGGTTTTAGACCTTCTATGAGAACTTTGAGGCATTGAATAAAATTTTCAGATGTAAAACTGTGTCTCTTTAGCACTAAACTTTTTTAACCTATTCTACACATGAATACCTTTCCAACTATGCAAGAATTACTTCAATTCGATTATGCATGCAAAAGTTATGCCACTAGGAAGTTGATCTTATTGCTTCCATAACCTGAGAGGATGTCATGTCAACCCTCATTATTCATGGAAAAGGGGCTAGTAATGTGATTATGATGAAGAAAAATTTAGAAGAGTCCATATTGTAACTCTAGCTAAGAGTTTAAGGAGTCAAACCTGACCACCAACAGGCTATCGGGTTGTGTCATAATTGGGCCACTAGGAGGAAAAGGGGTTTCATTTTTTTTTAGGGAATTTTGTTCCATAGATGAGTAGAGTAGTTGAGAGGGATAGGGAGAGAGCACATAGAAAGTATTCGTGCATATTTGTAATCCACAAGCCACAAGCCTTACTTGGTTGTACTATCATCCATTTTCAATTCAGAGAAAGAGAGTAGAGTTGCCTCACCTACCAATTTGGCTTTCTGCCAAAACGGTTTCCCATTTTATATCTTGTCTCAATTGTGGCTTGTGAATTTATATTTCATTGTTCTATACTTTCTTCATAACTATAAGTTTGCATGCATGTGAAATAAAAATTAATTTATAGATCTCAAAATCTAAAAGGAAATAAACCTTCATAGTGAATATTTCAAATGTTTAAGTATAATTTTAGCAGATCTATTATATAGACTATCCAATGAAATTTTAACGGCTATTTATTAATCATATAGGTATTACAATAGGTTTCTTTGGATGTATTATGGAAATTTATATTGATCCATATCATCTAATCAAAATATCCTAAAACTGTAGTCATGATCGAAGAATTTGTGAATAACCCTCTCGATCCCACAGACACAAGGTTTCCATGGCTGCAAGAACAAGTTGTAGATATAAACTGTAATGTAAACCTCCTTATGGTGGCCTTGACCTATAAGCTTGAGTTATTCACTGAATATTGTTGGAAATACTAAGAGAAGGAGGAATCAATATTTCTTTTTCAATTGTTACTTTTACGAGTTATATCACTTATATTTATAACACAAAATGAACAATAGAAGTAAATTCTTTTATTAATATAATCTTTATAATGAATAAATTACAATATGGGTAGGGCTCCAACCCTTGATGAAGACACCCAGGCTCCAACTTGTGATGTGCCAAGCATCTACTTGGACTTTAGTGAGGCTCCAACCTCTAGGGCTTTGACCCTATCTTATCCAATGAACGAACGTTGAGTTTAGGAGCACAAACTCCAAGGATACCAATCCTATAGCTTCGCTTTGACAAGATATGTTAGGTTGTTCTTCACGGCTCCCAAAGTCTTCTTCACCAAGCCCTGTCAATATTCATCTTTGCCATAGTCTCCACGTCATATCATCAATGACAACTTTATCTTATAGAAGGTGTTACTAATGCTCTTCATGTCATCCAAACAAAAGTCTCCAAGGTCGCCTCATGATGGATTCAATCATGCATCAAGATCTCCAAGATTGTCTACAAGGGTCTTCAATTTTGAGCCCACTCAATAGATGTCTTAATACATACTCAAAAGGTTCTTCAAGAATGTCTCCAAGCCAACTTATGAAAATCATGTACTACCTCCAACTAGATTTCCTCATGGTCTACTTCAAGAACATTTCAAAGTACTGATCAAGATTTCCCAAGATTTCCCATCGAAGGTTGATCCAAAAAATGTCGATCACTGCTTCAAGATTTCTCTAAGAATTTTTTCAACAATGCTTCAAGGATGTTCCATGCATGTCTTTAATACTGCACATGAAAGGATGCTCCAAAAGGTCGTCAAAAGTTCTTTAAGGACCTACAGGTGCACTTCAACAGGTAGCTCCACAAAGTCTTCAAAGTCTTCTTTCCAAGTTTTCTTCAACTAAGGTCTTCAAGCTTGTTCTAAATTGTCTTCGCGATTCCTTCAAGTGCATACTTTACAGTAGTTCAAATATTTTTTAATGGTGTAACGATTTTGACTTGAAAGAAGATTTCAAGATTATCCTAGCACTGTTTAAGATTATCTTCTCATTTTTTTTATAATGCCATCATAGTCTTCTTCAAAGGCTTCAAGCCTTTAGCTCTATGTCTTAAAAAAATTTCTCAATCTTTGACCCTTACAGCGGTAGTAACTTCCTAAAACAATAGTGATATAGAGACAGGAAATGCCTCTTAAGAAATTGTTATATACCTTAATCCTTTTTGTTGTAGCAGCCTATCAATATCCAACGAAACTATGTTATGATTATCTTCCACAGATCCGAGATAAAGACAGATTGACCAAGACTCTTCTCAAGTACTTATCGAGTCCTTGAAAGGTATCCAAAGTATGTTGTCTGAATTATGGTAGCACTATTTTCTATCCCAAAGTTTGCGCTTCTTCCATAAAACCAAGGCACAAGAGTCTGCAATCTATCCACAGGAGACTGTTCTTTAAAGAATGTCTATCTGAGCCACAAAAGATTGTCAAACAAAGATCTGTGCTTCTCCAAAAGGTGAAACAGGTCCTGAGATAAAGATATATTTATTACAAATAATCCTTCAAAGGTGGTTGTCACAAGTTTTGGTCTTCTGTCCTTAAGTCCGAGCTCTTTAAGAATATTTTAATCACTAAAAATGCCCAAAATATGATCTTAAAACATCCTCCTCGGCCTCCTAGTTATTATGTCCCTTTTCTCTGTGTTTTCACCGAAATTACTTGAGGAAAACAGAGGTCCGAGCCTCTCTTTATATACCCCTTCCATCCTTGAAATGAATAGTCACGTCCTCCATTTGGAGGCTGACATGTGTAGGTTTCTCAAGTCGGCTCCATGTCTAGATTTGATAAATTAAATTAAAAAAATCATAACTTTCAAACCGCTTGGAGTTTCAGGTTGTGTAATAGTTGTGCAAAATTATGCTCTAAAAGATGGTGTAGGTCTTGTAATGAGATTCTTCCTCTAAGGACTTGAAAAATATTTTTTAATGTGACTGTTCGTTATTTAGTGTGGAAATGATTAGGAAAATATGGGCTTCTTCTTTGTCACCAAGTGTTTTTAGGTGAGGTCTCCACTTGTTATGTCTTTAATCATCATGTCATCAAGTGATCTTCAATTCCTTCATTTTCCATGTCATCAAATGTAATGTCACCATATATGTCATCATGATAGTGTAGTGATCCATTATGAACAATAGGCATCTAGGACAAGACTTCTTCTTAGTGGCTTGACATCTTTATTCATGGTATCCTTGTCAAACAAGAGTCTTGACTATCATTAGCCATCTAAGGAATATTCACATCTCGGTCAATTCCATATTGACATCAATGACAACATTGATTAACAATCTCCCTCTTTGTCATTAATGGAAATATTCTTTCCCTTCCTACATTCTATCCCCCTTTGTCATTAATGGCAATATTCTTGCCCTTCCTACATTCTCTCCCCCTTTGACATGAATGGAAAACAGGGTGCCCATGCACTCTCCTTGTCAAGCTGCTTCTTTTCCTCAAAAAGTAGTTCTTCATAGGTATGTTACTCCCCCTATCTTGGTGCTCTTTCTTTTGGCAATGTGACCCATGATAGATGTGCTTACATTTATTCATGTGATGAACTAACTACCCATACCTGCACGACCTCCTTTAGCTCATGAAAGATTACTTGCTTAGTGATCAAGTGGACGATATCTTTAATAATAGCTCATGGATGAATAAGGGATCATGTTCCTCAACGGAATTTCTCCCAAAAGACGATCTATCAAAGGATGATTGTCAATGTGGCTCATTAAGAATTTCATAGGGGCCATTCACGGATGGCTTCTGTAAGAATGCCTAATCATAAGATCCCCCTAATTGTATGCATGATCTTCCTTTTGGCAGAGTCTCCCCATCAAATGCTTAGATTGTCTAAGATCAGGTCAACAACATGTGTTGTTGGCTGGAGAGTTCAAGATATTTTCAGATTGTATTTTCTTCCTTCTCCATACTTGTGTAACTTTCTTCTCTTGCATGGTTCTAGCTTGTGTAGGAGCCCAAGTCAAGTTACAATCATGTGCCATATGACCAATGTTATGACACTTGAAGCATTATATGTTGTTCATGAATAAGAACTCATGATTTCTTGCAAAATTTCTTCTTGGAGATTGACGGGGACGATAATATTTATCATTGTAATATGCCCTACAATATTTTTGCATGTTTCCAATGTTTGTACAAGCATAACAATAACCAAGAAATAAAATTTTCTACCTAGGAGATGGAGATTTCCTTGATGTATTTCTAAAGCCTTTTTTCCTTGGGATTCCTTGATAATATTCATGGCCTTTTGTATTCTTGACATCATCTACAAGTCTTCTTGGAGAGGAATTTCTTCCATTGTTGTCTTTACTCTTATCCTTACTTTTGGTGTAACTGGGAGCATCATTATTTCCATCAGACTTCCTCATGTCCTTGTTGTTTGAAGTATGGTTACCCTTGCTTGAGGATTCACCTTCATAGCCAAAACCTAATTTATGAAATGCAGACCTTTGATGATTGAGCATGTCATCCAATGCTTGAGAGATCTTCAATATTTTTTCCATTCCTTCAACCTTTTTCCTGAGGGAGACAATCTCTTCTTCCAATTTTTCACAGTCATTATTCCTTTTAGGTAGTTGTTTTTAAATTTCTTCCTTGATACGAGTACCTTCATTTGTTTATATTTTAAGGGAGATCATATCTGATTTCATTTTGAAAATTTCTTCATTTTCCTTAGCTAGACTGCTCTCTGTTTCTTCCTTGATCCTTGTACATTTACATGTTTCAGCCTTGAGAAGGTTGATGTCATATTTTAGTTTGAATATTTCTTCATCCTTGGCTTTTAGTTGACACATCATGTCGTTTCTCTCCTTTTCTGCTTCATCGAGTTGTCCTTCTATGAATGCTAAAGCTTCCATTGTCTTCTAAGCTCCTTGTGATAGCTTTTTTGCTTCTTCTAGTTGATATTTAAGAGAGGTGACTTCTACCTTGTATTGATCAATCTCTGCTTCAAGTTTGTTCAAGCTCTTATTCCTTTGTTCAAGGTGACTTGACAAGGTATCTTCCCTTTTCTTTTCCTTATCCAATTGATTTATCATGGATATCACTTCTTCATGATGCTTTCTTTTATTTCAATGAAATTCCTCCTTCAGCTTGGCGAGCTCTTCATATCTTTCTTGTACTTGAAGCTTGAAAAGGTCAACTTCCTTCCTTGTTTGGTCTTGGTCACCAGCTAAAGCTTTCTTCTTAAGTTCCTCATTTTCCTTTTTCAAATTGATGATCTCTCCCATGGTAGCCATAAGTTTAGTAAGGATATTTTCTTCAAAATCATCTTAAACTTCTTCATCTGCTAGGTATCCCTTAGTATTATCATTATTATCTTTAGATATCTTGATGGTCTTTGGATTTCATTCTTGAAATACATCATCTTATTTATTAGTGATTAATTCTCCTTTTGAGTGAAATTCATGAAGTTTGTCCCATAAGCCTTTTGCTAATGAACAATTTTCCAAATTAACCTTGATTGAATTCGATAGCCCATTCAAGATTGTCTTCATAGCTCTTGCATCGTACTCCTTGGATTCTTCATTCACTGGGTCATGAATAATCACTAATTTCCATACATCAATGCCTTGAGTTACTAGGAAATTCCTCATTCTCATCTTCCATATCTCAAAATTTCCATTGAATATTGGAATCTTCTCAAATTGATTGTCTTTAGTTTTGATGGTTGATGAGGACACATCTTTAGGAGGATTGGAGGATTTCTTCCTTGAATTCCCCATTTGTGTTCTAAGTGATCAACCTTCAAGTTGTTAGGCTTTGAGTGAAGGTACTTGCTCTGATACCAATTTTTGGAAATACTGAGAGGGGAGTGAATCAATATTTATTTTCAATTGTTATTTTTACTAGTTAGATCACTTATATTTAGAACACCAAATGAACAACAGAAGTAAATTTTTTTATTAATATGATCTTTATAATGAATCAAGTACAATATGGGTAGGGCTCCAACCCTTGATGAAGACACCCAGGCTCCAACCTGGGATGTTCCAAGCACCTGCTTGGACTTTAGTGAGGCTCTGACCTCTAGGGCTTTGACCCTATCTTATCCAAGGCACCAACCTCGAGTTTAGGAGTACCATCTCCAAGGACACCAATCCTATAGCTTCGCTTTGTCAAGATATGTTAGGTTGTTCTTCATTGCTCCCAAAGTCTTCTTCACCGAGCCCTATCAATCTTCAACTTAAACATAATCTCCACGTTTTTATCACTCAGAATTTTCTCTAGAAGTTATTAGAAGAAAGAAAATGACCGAGGTAACCACAAACCAACTTTTAGGCTTAGGCTCTAGCCAACCTAAGTCCAGAGAGGGCTCTCTCTATATGATTTAGCTTTGTTTTGCTGGGATTTTAGGCTAGTTCTTAAGGTTCAGGGGGTTTTTGATTTGTATTGAAAGATTGGGTGGTGGGGTTCTTGAAACAGATGGATAGAATGATGTCTCTAGACCATTGGGCATATGGAGTCAAAAGAAGGGCAGCAGAACTGGATCAACTCACTAAAGGGAATGTTCAAAGGGCAAGATAGTAGAGTAGAGTGTAGGTCTTTAGGCCAGAGGGATGGAAAAGGTTTTAACCAGGGTGAGAGAGCAATTAAGAATTCTCAGACTGGGATTGAAACGAAGAACAGGGGGGTAATCGGAAACAAAGGGCAATTAAGAATCCTTTGTTATAGATTAAAAGAAACAACCTAAACTAAGGAGAAATTAAGAATTCCTTAACTTAGATTATCCGTAGAAAACATAGATTTTCCTGATTGTAGATTTGCCTAATTGTTATAGCATAATGTAATTAATTTTTTTTTGATATAATACTTCCAATTATGGCATTCAGATTTAGATCAACAGTATGTAAAACTTTAAGAGATAACAACAACGTAAGAAAATACTTGTCTACACTTCGCTCTGCACATGAATCCTTTGAAATATCTTGTCTTTATTCATCAATCCAGCTTGTTGGCTGAGTTAGTGCTCCAATAACTTTACAGTGTTTTGATCAAGAAGTCTATAGAAATGTCTAAGAATCCACCCTACATACTTTGAATTGTGAAGTATTTATACTAAGGTGTTATTACAAATATCTCAAAATGATTGAGATTTAATCTAGGAAATAGAAAATATCTTCTCGCAGGAAGATAGAGGCAGCTAATGAACTCCTTTCATGCTGTCCCTTTTATTGTGGTGTTGTTGGCTATTATGGTTTGCTTTTAGCTCTTTATTCTCTTTTGTTGTTTGAATCATTTATGATGGAGGCTTTGGTTACTTCTGTCTTTCATCTGATACTCTTTCACTCTGATGAGTTGTCTTTATCCTTTCTGTGTTTCTTCCTTTCACTGTTATAATTTACTTTCTACTCTATGTTTCAATAGTAAATTCCTTTGTTTTTCATGTGTATCAGCATCAGGGTGGATATCGATCAATTTTCAGTGTGATTTGTTTGTTTATCTTCTATCTGCATCTCTGGTCTAGTTACTCTGTTATGAACTGTCACTGCTCTGTATATTGGTCCTCTTCTCAGCTCTGTGTGTAAGGGCCTTCATCTTCAGTTACTTGTATACTGGTCTTCTTCAGTTGAATATCAGCTTTTAACGGGTTTTTGGTCCAAGTCTTGGAGTAAAAATGTTCTTTGACTAGTATCAGAACTATTTATCTAAGCTCCGGCTTCGTCTGATAACCTGAAAATTTCAAAAATAATAAAGAAAGCTATCGGTCTGCATGGAAGGTGATTGATAGCTTTATTTGCAATGGGATGCCTGAGAAAGGTCTCGGGGCAGTGTTTTGGACGTAATTGGAGGTGAAATCGCCTCACAGAGGTTTAGGGTGTCGATGAAGGGTTTCATAGGTTTACACTGTAAAACTGGCAAAAGGTGAGAAAACATGGGTTCCTGGGGTTTAAAAATTTAACGGGCAAATTTTCAAAAATGGCGCGAAATTTGTATTTTTGAAGGATGGGCAGTTTATCGGAACATTGGTGAGGTGGTTTTAGGAGTCGTCACACTGCTTTTGAGGCGTGGGCGGTTTTGAGGAGGGGTTACCTGATCTATGTTGGGGCTTGACATGTAGCCATCGGGGATCAGGGTAAAAATCGCCTTATCGGGCGGGTAAAGGCAATCCATTAGGCGCGGCCGATATAGCTTTGGGCCGTTGGATCTGTGGGATTATGATCTGATGGTGGTCGGGTGGAAGAGTTGTGTGGACGAAATGAGTAGGGGTTGAGGGGGGCCCAGGGGTTTAATCAAGGCGGTTTGGGATTAGTTTAGAGATTCATCGCAGGTTTAAATCGATCAGGCCGGGTTTAATCAAGGATTAGGGAGTCGGGTGAGGCCGATGCGGGATTTAACTTAATTTTACCGGGATTAGGTAAAGTAAGTAGAATTGTATAAGGATAGGGGTGATTTCTATAGTTTTTATTTAAAACTAAGGGTCAGGGTATTTTATATCTAGGGATTTAGTTTAATATGGGAAAAGGGTTGTATCGGGGTTATATAATAATGTTAATAATTGATATGAAAATGCGATGAGCGGGATGGGTTTTTCCTTAGCAAAAGGGTAAAGTGTAATGCATTTGCACTTTTTACATTTACACTTAGGATAAAAAAGACTTTTTGTGGGTTTTTCAGTAGAAAGGGATTTATATGGGGGGGTATTGCTTTCCCTAGGTAAAAATTGGTTTAACCTTAAGAAAAGGGGTTTTTTTAGGGTAATGAGGGGAAATGGCTTGTATCAAGGGGGAATGAGTTTATGAAGGGGATTCTAGCACTTGAGTCCATAAGTCATTAAGCCGAGGGTTCGGTCCCTCCAAAATTCAGAGAAATGCTCTGAGCCTCTATGACTTGTAGGGTTAAAAGTATGTAGAACATATTTGTTGATAGGAAATTAGTAAGTATAGGGGAAAATGTGAATGAGGGGGAGTTAATCATATGAATTTGTAAATCTTTGCCTTTGACTTCATAGTTGACCATACATGTTGAAATATGTATCTAACCATGATGCATGTGCTTTGATCTAATTAATTTTGTAGTTCAGCAACCTTTCTCCCACTTACCCATTTCTTACCTATAACATATTTTCTTCATTTCTTAGGGTGCATTTAGGCTAGCAAACCCTTATTCATCTATTTTTCTTTTGGAAAGTAATCTATCTATTTGTAACCTGATATCATCCAAGGGCCTAGATTAAGCTTATGAGCTCCCCTTATTTTCTATACCTAACTATGATCTGCCAAGATTAAACTGTTTGGTCAGATTTTATTCTCTAATCTATAAACATGAAATTCAAAGCATGGAATAACCAAGATTAAACTGTTTGATTACCATGGATTGTGGCATGAATAACAAGTTGCACATAATCATTATTATGCATAAAAGTAAATAGTAATGGCATTTTGACTTGCACACTTTCATGGTCTCTTTTGTTTTTGGGGTTCATATATTTTCATTTTTTTGACCTTCTCTTATTCTTTTTGTCCTTTGATTTATCTTTTAGGACATACCCTCTTTACATTTTTTATTTTTTATAATATGGAAAACATTTGCAGAAAGCAAAGGTATGTACAATATTACAAGGCTTAACCTTAGTCATTCAAAATTATGACTCCTATTGGTATAGGAACCTAACAGTGGCTCCACTTGGGGATGGCATTTCCTTATGAAATGTCAAGAACTTTAGAGATCAGTAGCCTTTGAATTGTTGTTGTTGTTGCCTTGCAAAGTGTCCTTCTATGAATCTGCATTATTGATACTTATGATAGTGAATCTTTTAAAGCTTAGGGCCTTCTCTTCGTGCTTCAACTTCAAAGATCATTATCCAATCCAAACTAGACTTTTGAAAATAGAATATATACAAATGAAAACTAGTAATTAGGTTCAAAGTAATGTTTCAGCATTCGACCATTCACTGGTCCACCTTCTGCATCTGTACCATAAATTTCTCTTAAGAAGAAAGCATTACTTCCTCTATAAGAATAAATGACATAGTGACCTTTCCATAGGAAATCAAATTTCCCATGTTTTCCTTTATCTTCCCTCCTTGAGACCCACTTTAGCACTATGTCACCAATGTAAAAATCATCAGCCTTGGTTCTCTTATAAAAAATCTACTTTATCTTTTCTTGCACAACTTGGGACTTGACATAAACCTCTTCTCTTGTTTGTTGTAGATGTATGGTTTGGTTGATTCTTCTTTGGATACTATTTGGTTCAACCTGTATTTCTTGAAGTATCTTCATTACTGGCACTCCCAAAGAGGATGGAAAGACAACTTCCATTCCATAGACTAGCTGATAGGGAGAAGTACCAATTGATTTCTTAGTAGTCAATCTGTTTGCCCATAAGGCATTGACTAGCTTTTTATTCCAAGTTTTTGTATTGTCCTCTAGTAACTTCTTGATGATAGTTACTAGGCTTTTATTTGAGGATTCAGCCAATCCATTACCTTGAGGGTAATATGATGTGGAATGGTCGAGGGTAATATGATATTTATTGTAGAAACCTATCATTCTTTTGGATTTAAAGGCTGCTGGATTATCAGTAATGAGCTTAGTTGGACATCCAAATCTTGATAGAATATTGGTTTCAAGGAAGGTTATGATAATAGTATCTATGGCTTGCCTTGAAGGTATGGCCTCTATCCATTTTGTAAAGTAGTCAGTGGAACTAAGGATCCATTTGTGTTGGGCAGAGGAGGGTGGGTGAATTTCACGAATGAAGTCTAGACCCCATTGTTGAAAAGGTATTTCAGCAGAGATTGGCTTGAGGGGTAATGGTAAGAGCTTTTTCCTTCCCTCAAAAATTTGGCTTTTGTGACAGGAGGTCATATATTTCTTGACATCAACAAACAAGGTAGGCTAGTAGAAACCAGCGCTAAGGATTGTATCTGTAGTAGTCTTCAAGTAAAGGTGTCCTCCACAGTCACCTACATGAAACTCTTGTAAAACTTTGTCAGCTTCTTATTTTAATAATAAATTGAGAATAATACCTTCATGGTCTCTCCAAAATGAAACATTGTCTAATATACAAAATCTTAAGGATTTCATCTTTAAAAACCTGCTTTTAGTCCTAGATAATTCAGGAGGAGCTTGTAAATTTAGTAAAACATAACAAATATCAGCATACCATGGTGATTCAAGAAAGGCCTGGCTGATTAGTGGAGTCGCCATCTCCTCTTCATTATCTATTGCTGCAATAAAGTTAATATCCAAGGCTTGACAGTTCGATTCAGCCATGATCTTGGCTAAACCTTGGCCCTTGATTAACTTTGTTGGTTTAATTTCTATGTCATACTGTAACATAGTAGCAATTCACTTCCCTCTCTTTCCATCTGGACCATCCTGAGATAGGATGTCTTTTACTACTGAATTAGGAACGTATTCTACTATGTGGGAATATAAGATGTATACCCTAAAATCTTTAATGGCTTTGATCAAAGCCAAGGCTTGTTTTTCCATTATATTGTATTTCAAGAGGGCTTCTCTTAGGGATTTGCTAAAGAAGGCAATGGGTTGTTCATAGCCCTGGTCATTTTTCTGTAATAGGACTGTAGCTATAGTGTGCTTTGAGGCAAAGGAAAATAAAATGAAATCTCTATCAAATTTGGGACTTATTAGTACAGGTGTTTTAGTTAACGCTAGTTTGATGTCCTCAAAAGATTTCTTAGCCTCAACAATCCATTTTATTGTGGAGTCTTTTTTCAGCATATTGTTAAGTGATCTAATTAATTCTTCTAGCTTAGATATAAATCTTCTAAGAAAATTGATTTTTCCTAAGAAAGCTTGTAATTCTCTAATGTTCCTGGGGTGTCTTATTTGTAAGATGGCTTTTATTCTTGCTGGGTCTATTCTTATACCATCTTTCGAGATTATATGACCTAATAACTTCCCTTCCTCTAACCCAAACAAGGACTTTTTGGGGTTCAGGGAGATTCCAAACTTCCTGCATTTAATAAAGACTTGCCTTAGATGATCTAAATGTTGATTATCAGATTTTGAAAACATAGTAATGTCATCTAGATATATCACAAGGAAATCATGAATTTCTTTAGCAAAGGCTATATCGATAGCCCTCTTGAAAATGGCTCCTACATTCATTAGCCCAAAAGGCATTTTCACATACATAATAGTGCCCCAAGGAGTAGTAAATGCAGTTTTGGGTTGGTCATCAAGGTGAACTAATATTTGATTATAACCAGAAAACCCATCGAACAATGAGATTCTGGTTGATCCAACTACTCTCTGTAAAATGTGATCCATCTTGGGGAGAGGGTAACTGTCTTTCAGTGATACTTTATTGAGGTTTCTGAGATCCACACAGAGTCTGATCTCACTTATTTTCTTTCTAGTGGGAACTAAGTTTGAGACCCAATCAGAAAATATGATTGGTGCAATTATTTTAGCATCATACATCCTTTGAATTTCTTTTTCTATGGCAGGTAATACGACATGATTGATCCTTCTTAGTTTTTGTTTGAAAGGCTTTTGATTTTCTTTTATAGGAATAGTGTGCTGGATGATGTTGGTGTCATAGGATTTAAGGTCCTCATAACTCCAAGCAAAAACATCCCTAAATTCTTTCAACAATTCAATGTATTTTAATTTTTCAGTTGGAGGTAATGATTTTGAAAGCTTGATCATTTTGGGACTTTCATCAGTGCCTATGTTGCATTCCTCAATGTCAGATCTTAATGGTTCCATCTTAGGTTTCCTAGGAACATCATTTGAATCAAATAAATCTTCCAGAGGGGTTAATCCCTTTGGTAAGAAGTTATCCTTTAGATTAATTACTTCAGTTTCTTCGTTGATCATTTCATCAATTTCCATTAGCTCTAAGTTATCTACATCTGATTTGTTAAATTTTTTTGGGTTAAGTCTATATATTTTATCATATTCTATCTTATTTATTTCTATTTTATCCTTAGTGTCAGGATCTACGGATGTATCAGTGTCTATGTGATTATTTACAAATTCTTCTTCAGAAAGTAAAAAGTTATTTATCTGTTTATCATTAGTAAATATTTGCCAGTTCTTCAAATTATCAGGAATTGCAGGTTTGTGCCTAACTTCAGCAGTGTACTGATAGTTAGGTTGGAAGGGTAATTTACGAGTGCTAGTAAACATTGCTAAACTATGGGCTTGCATGTTATGTTTCCTAGGGATGAATGCAAGCTTTGTTTCTAAGAAAGTATTAAGTATTTATACAATAGTATCTCTATAGAAACTTAATCTAGGGTCTTTAGTCATATATACAGCATCAATTTGTCTCACAATTAATTCAGAGTCTCCCATAATAGAAACTCTTTTAGCTCCTAAATTCCTAACTAACTTAAGACCTAAAATTAATGCTTCATATTCAACGATATTATTTGTACATTTAAAATTTAGTCTATATGCATGGCCTTCTGAATAATTGTTCTCCAAGTTATATATCCACACTCCTGCTCCTGCTCCTAACCTATTTACTAATCCATCAAATTCTAAGTGCCATAATATCTCATGATCATAGTTTTCACTATCTGGTGGAACAAACTTTTCATCATTCATAGCAATTAGACCTTCTTGTTCATTGAATAGCTCTATAGTCTAATTAGTCTCATCTTGCGTAGAGACTGAAACTTCTTTTGGTTCTATATCAGTACTGTCTAAAAGTGTTTCTTGAGTTTGATCAACATTATACAAAATAAAAGAGTCAATATTTGAGTGTATGGAGTAGATGGGAAACTTTTGAGGCCGATCCTGGCTACTTACCATATATTTCATTAAGGTTTCTCGGTATAGTTTCTTAGTTTGTCCAAAAACAGAGATTGTTGCATATGACATATATAGTTGAAGAGATCCCTGAAGTTTGGCTCCCCATGACCTTGATAACAGCATGCCATACTTAAGTGGGATGTTAGGAACTACAATGTCCATTAGGATGCTTTTGGCAGGATATTGGACTAATGTGACACATAGGTCCTTGATTAATCCTAGACACTTTACTTGAGTAGAGTCAAATGAAAACAAGTCTTTGTAGGGCCTTGTTATGTCTAGATTCAACTTTTCCATTACTGATTTGGGCATTAAATTGTGAGAGGCTCCAGAATCTAACATTGCATTATGTAGAATCTTGTCATGGATTATAAGGCTTATGTAAAAAGGTGGAACTCCTTCTTCTAATGGTTTGCCATTAACATCAGGAATGAATATAAGTTTTGGTTTATCATCAAACAAGTTAACTAAATCCTCATTTTCAGCAATGTTTAAGGTCTGGTTTATCTATGATTTGTAAGGTTCATTCTTGATTAATTCTGTCAAAGGGACTGGAATATTTAGCTTAGCTATCTTTGCTCCCAAATTCAAAGGCAAAGAGGCTTTTTCTGTTTGAAGGTTCTGAGTTTTAGCAACACGGATTTGAGTAGGATTGTTTTCTTTTTCTTTATTGGGGATCTCTTTATGTGGATTTTCAAGTGGAATTGAAGTGGATGGTTGATCAGCATATGGTTGATCAGGGGTTATATCTACAATTATGGGGCCAGAAGGATTTGGGTTCTTCCTAGGGAGAATTTGGAGGATCTTTGAAACATGGGCTTCTTTTATCTTCTTGGGTTGATTTTGGGTTATTTTCTTTGTTTGGTCAGGGACATTATCATTCCTTTTACTTCTTAGATTATATTGCTTGTGGACTTTGAAAATAGCAGAGTCATATCCTTGTTTATAATCAAATGATTCACCAGACTATACCTGTAATTGCTGCAGCATATACAGTTCCTCCTCATCTTGGGTTAGAAAAGCAGTGTCTTCATCATTTACTCCCATTAGGTTAACTTGTGTATCATGCTCTGGATTGGATGTTTCCACATAATTTTCTTGAAAAGGAGGCCTTATGTTCTAATCTGGTCCATTTTTCCCTATGTTTTGGTTATTTTTGAAATTTGGGTTTCTAATTGGAGGTGCTTGTTGGTTATCCCATTGGGGTTTCCTTTCCATGTTACCTATTATTTCCATTAGTCTTCCCATGTTTTTGGCCAAGTTATCTATTTTAAGATCAGATGGTGAAGTTTCTTCCTTAGCAGTTCTCTTTTCATTTCTAACTCTAGCCCTTTTAGCTAACAAATTTGCTTCTACACTAACAGGTACACTTTGCATTTCTTCTAAAGTAGGGGCTTTCTTTCCCTAAGTTGGTATGACATATCACTATCAAAACCATCAGAGAACTTTATTAAGGCTAAGTCAGGTAGGGGTCTAAGGTTAATTGGGATTGCATTATATATACTATTGAATCTGACCTGCAGTAATCTTGAATTGTTTCATTAGGTCATCTCTTAATATTCTCATATTCTGAAAGGATTTGTAAGGGATTCTTTTTCTTTTCCCACCTATCAATAAACAACCTTTGGAAGTTTGCTAGGTCTACTATATGATTGGTAGGGAAGGATTTAAACCACTTCTTGACATCACCAGTCAAAGAGTGGGTAAAGAGTCTCATCTAGACATCAGCTTCATCTAATTCATGTAGTTCAAAGAAGTCAGACATCCTGTTAACATGCTGTTGGGCAGTGTGCTGACCAATAGAATCAAACAAGGGAATCTTACTCTGATAATCTGCAGGCATAGCATGAATTTGGCCAGGTAAAACAAGAGGAGCATATATGTTTGCCATTGTTGTTGATTGGGATGGGATAAGTTGTGGGGTTGATATAATTGGGACTAATGCAGTAGTGGATGAAGAATCAAGACTAGTAGGTGGTGAATGAGTAATGATAGGTTGGTGAGGGAGTGAAGGTGTAAATGGTGGTGCAGAATGGGGTTCTGAAGGTATTAAAGTCAAAGGGAATAATTGTGAACTCAAAGTAGTGGAGATATGTTCATAAAACTCAGGGGTAGTAGTAGTAGTAATGGATGATTGTGGAGATTTCAAAATATACTCATCAATTTATCTGTTGGCCTGTTGGACTTCAAGGTCTATAATGAAATCAAGATCTAGAACAGTTTCATATATTTCGCTTTCAGACTTTGCTTTAAATAATGATAGACCAAATTTCTCATCAAAGGGAAGATCTTCTAAAAATAACCACTCATCAAGACATGAATTAGCTTTAACTAAAGGTGTGTGACTGACTAAACTTTCTTCTTTTTTAGTTTTTCTTGAAATCAGGCTGGGATTATCAACTACTAGGGGAGGACTGGGATCTGGATTAGCCCTAGTAAAATGAGTCTTCCTAGAAGCCAGAATTTCAAATTTTTAATTGTTTAGTGAGATTTTT